>CM076582.1:146726809-147326809 GCA_034641835.2 Pinus albicaulis
GGTTATTGAATATGGTGATGACCACATATTTCTCCTTTGTTTGATTGTGATAGTAATCTATTTGAGACAATTTTTGATGGTAGAAATCTGGTCCTTTTATGCATTTGTGATGGGGAGACCGTTTACATTAAGCGGTACATGTTACCAACCAAAAAGTGGGTAACCCCATAGGAGAAAAAATATCTCCTTTGGACAACTAGCCAACAACCCTAATTTTCTCAATACATGGTGATATGCCATATTCCTCTGCTATTTGCACTAGTCAAACATCTCTCACCATCTGACATTCATCTTGAATGAAGGTGGGTCACCATTTCGCAGGTACTTCAATCATCTTGCAATCATGTGCTTTTACTTAACGTTTTGGGCATCTTAACATGTATTAAGGGTTGATCTAGATGATTGACCAAGCTTGACTATAAACCTATTCTCTCACTTTACCAAGGAGGTTAGTTTTTGACCCTAGTCTAGTGCAACCTCCTCAGAGGCCATGGCATTATAGAAGGGGCATTACTTGGGAAACTTGGATTGTAGCATGTCCATGGTTTTTCCATACAAACCATTTTCCACCATTCCCCCATTTTCATATCCATTCTTCAGTCTTGTGGTTATTGGTTCATTGGAATCGACGCTTATTACCCACCAAAATGGGTGACCCTATAGGAGAAAATGTTTGTCCTGTTCTTCACATATATCTGGCCAGCCATGCAATCCTTGACAACCACCACTAGCTGATGTCGTGCCATTTTATCTCTGCCACCTGCATCGGTCAAATACTTTCTCACCCATCTGGCAAGAGCACATGGATGAAGGTGGGCTCCCGATCAAAATGCACTTTATCCATTTTTCAATCGAGTGTTGATGCTTGTTTGTATTTGGGCTTTTGAAATGGATTATGGGTTGACTTGGAAGGAGGGATTTTGACCTTGATCTAGTTTTGTCACCTTAAATGGGAAGTTAATCTTCGATCCTATACCGGTGGGACCTCTCCTAATGGACCAATGGGTTTAGGAGGGGCACTACTCAGGAAGTCTCGAATGAGATAACGTGTTCCATATATCCCTATTCCATATTTACCACTTCAATCTTACATCGCAATTCCATATTCCACCTATATTCTTTGGGTTCAACTGACCGTTGGTTCTCCAAGATTTGGCACCCATACATACACATACCTAGGTAGGGCCCGAAACTTTTCCCTGGGAGGTTGATGCAACTAAAAGAAAAGGAAAAAGCATAGTATGGACACAAAATAAAATAAAAAGAATATGAAAATGCAAAGTATGGTCGGGACATGTACATTAGCACGTGGGAAAAAGCCTCGCATGAGCTCTACGTCACTCACTATGGTTGTCATGTCCCCAATAAATAATTTTGCGAAGTACAATCCTCAATTTTGTAATTTTGGAAATGGATAAATATTTTGGAAAATAAACTTAGGAAAATTGAGTTGTGGAGGTTCAATTTAATTTTGGGGGAGAAAAAAAGGCTAAACATAGGACAAAAGAAAAATTAAAGTGGTAATGGGCTATGGGGGGTATTGACCACACTTTGTCAACTACCCCATAGCAGTACACCCCCATTTTTTTTAAATGGGATTCGTCATGTTCGACGTGGTCGCGCCATTCAGATTCCATCATCAGACGGCATTTTGTTATAAATAATGTAAACCCATTCTGCATGTTATGATGTAAATGATCTAAGTAAGACCGTCAATGTATGTAACAACCTAGGTAAGCCTAGTATGTTGGTAATGATTTCTATCCTAGGAGGTTTTTTGTCTCACTGATTCACGTAAGTGATCGGCAAAGTTTTTCCCTCCAGCCTCACCCCAAAGCTAGGGTGGATTTTGTCATCAGCATGCTAAGTGAGTCCTAGTGTTTTCTATCGAGTCCTTGTAAAAGTAGTTTGAGCTACTTGGTCTACTAGATCATGTTTTGAGTCGCAGAATTGAGTATTTATTTGAAGGTCTATACGAATGGGTATTCCCCCTTTATGTATGTAAATGTATTATCTCATGTAAAGAGGGTTGGAAAAATAATTAAAATCCCCTCTCAGTCAATTAATTAAATTTTCTGGTCAATTAATTTAAAAAATCTCAAACCATAAATTTAATTAATTTAGAGTCCTAAGTTAGGATTAAATCTTTAAAGGCAAAATTTGTGGGTCCTTGGAAAATGATTTTGAAAGCCCCAGGCCAAGGGAATATTGAGAATTTTAAGAAATTTTGGACCTTTGGGCCTTGGTGGTTAAGTCAAAGTCAAAAATTTTGGGTAATTAACTCAAAAATAATATTTTTGAGTTAATTAAAATTGAATTAAATGATAAATTCGTTTTTTCCCCAAAATTTTAATTTCAACGCCCTGGATTAAAAGATGATTAAATCTTTTGGACGGTTGAGATTATTTTGACAAGGATCATCCAAACTAGCCGTTGGAGATTTTGTCCTATAAATTTAGAGGTCTTTGTCAGTATGGAATCGTCCGATCTCAAGATCGTGCACTTGTCTTCGAAGCTCTTGTAAATTTTTGAGTAATAAAGCATAAAGACTTTGGGGTTGCAAATTTTGATGTTCCTTCTCGGATCTATGTGGTGAATTGTCTCTAAACTCTGCTACTTTGTTTTTGCATTTTATGGTTGATGGCCTTCATGGATTAATCTACATACAGGTATCTTGTGCAGTTTTCTGGATTCATAAAATGACATTCTGATTTTTCTGAAAGATCTCATGTTGTTTTCTTGAATCTCTATCGATCTAAAGTTCAGATCTAAGTGTGCAGGGAAATTTTTTTTAAGGGTTTGAGCGTCTGGGGAAGTCTTCGGTTGGACCAGCCGACTCTCAAATGACATAAATCTGAAAAGCTCATTATTTGTTAAATTCCAAGTCTATCTTACGAAATTGGTGGTTTTGCAAGATCTGTTAGGGCTTGTGCCTCTCTTTCAATTTCATTTTCTAAAACTGTGCTAAATGGATTCAAATCTGGCCATGAGGGTTTTAAATCTGTAAACTAGTTTATAAATTTGTAAATTTTTTAAGACTGTAAGCGTTTAATCGTTTTCTTGATGTATATATCTTCAGATCTGGATGGTTTTTTGCAGGTTGTGGGTTTAAATCGGAAATGTTTTTAAGATCTGAGGCAAATCTAGCCTCCAAAGGCCAGATTTGGCCTCAAACTGCTACTGTGGACAAAATTTGAGCGTAAATTGAAGAAGTTTTAAATTTTGCTGGAAATTTAAATGTACTGGGTTAATTATTGGCTCTGAATTTTGTTCATTCCCTGCGATCTACAAATCCGTTTGCTGCATCTCATCGATCTTTCTCCATTTGCACCAACATCCTCCATTCCGTACCCTACTGCCGTCCTTCTTTCTATGCCCTTTCCTTCTTCATCACCATCCAACGCTTCTCTGCCCTTCTTCATTCTATGTAACCTAGCCACCGCCTAGCTTTTCCCACGCTGTCTTTTTCCTCTATCTGGCATCGATCCTTATGCTGTCTATTTGTTTACACCTTCCCTCACGTCGATATCCTTTCCTAACACCTGCATTTCGACCCATTTTACTTAGCCACCGCTACAGATCTTCATCCTTAGCCCGTCCACCATATTCTTCTTATCTCAACTCCTCTGCTCCACATTGACCCTCCGTTCGATGTTTTCCTTCGCCCTTCGTTCACCCATCTCCTCTCCACATTGAGCCGGCGTGCCTCTTTCTTCTAGCATCGAACCCATCTGCCCAACGTCGTGCTCCAGTCGCTCGACCTGCAAGCAATTTCAACGAAACGACAAACGCACGCATACATAAAATCGATCGATCTCAATTTTGCGTGGAAAACTTTAAGTCGATTTTGATTTAATGTGGGTAGCGTTAGTTTGAATAGATTTTCATTATAATTTTATTTTAGTTAGGATTAGAGTTGGTTTAGATTAGCGTTAGATTTCGATTTAGTTTTAATTTAGTTTGATTTAGGATCTAACTTAGGTTTTAGTTTAGATTTTATCTAGTTTTGTCTAACCTTAGCTTTAGTTTTAAATTTTAAATTTTAGAATTTTAGAATTTTAAATTTTAATTTAATCTTAGTTTAGTTTTTAACTTAGTCTTAGCTTTAGTTTTAATTTTAATTTTTTAGATTAACTTTAGAATTCTAATTTTAATTATTGTTAAATTATAATTTAGATTTAGACTCTATTTTTGTATTTAGTTAGTTTTAGATTTAGATTTTAATTTTAGTTTTTCCTTTAGAATTAGTTTAATTTTTGTTTTAGGATTAAAAAGAATAATAAAAAAATATAAAAATTTCAAAATTCTAAAAAATCTAGAAAATACAAAAAATATAAAAAATTTCAAATTTTCTATAGTCAAATGCGCTAAAATTTTTTCTATCTGAAATTTGACTGTGGAATATTTTAATTTTCAAACTGGGTTATATTGGAATATCTTAATTTCGGAAATATTTCAAGCATTTGGCATCGTTTCATGATAAGCTTTGTTGATTGGCTTCAATATCTTAATGAATGATCGTGGCATTTTCTATTGAATATCATTGTGGTCATTTAGCAACAGTTATACATCCAATACTTATCTTTAATTGCATAACGGGATCTTGTTTGACTCCATAAGGCACTGGTTTTAACATAATCAATCTGTGAAATCTCGTTAATTTTATCAAGTATTTGGTGTTTTAGCTGTGTCTCCTAGATTCTTCCTCTTCATTTCAAATAGGGTCTACCTCCCTTAGCTTGCAAGGAAACAGCTTAAATAGAGATATTGGGGATCAGGGTGACCGCCCCCGATCTGAGCCATTGTCATGGTGCCTTGACAATCTGTGCGACAACAGGGTGCACTAAGAAAAGAAAACTGAACCCCTTGGGAAAATCGAACCACAAGGAAGAAGTGAGAAAGGGAGGTCGAAATTGGTGGAGCCCACAAGGAATAGATGAGTAACAATTATAAAAGGGAGAGAAGAGTCTCATTTTGGACATCTTTTTGGCATTTTATTTTCAGAACTAGAGAGATTGCTTGACCTGCTTAGCCAATTTAACCAGTGTTGTTTAGCACAAGGAATTTCCAAGTGAGAATTCCACCTCTTCTTCGATGAGCTTCGAGTGTCACACTAGGAGAGAATTTGAGAGCAGAATTCTGTCATTGGAGAGCCAATTCACTGTTGATTTTTGGGGTAGCATCGGATGTGCTCTAGCTTCGAAACTTTGTGGAGGGACTAGAACACATGAGATTTCCAAGACCCAGAAATCGTTTGGATAAATTCCACCTAGAGCTTAAGTCATTCAAATAATTAATTATTTTAAATGGAGCCTAAGTTAAAACTTAGGGAATTTAAATAATTAAAGTGAATTAATTTAACATATGGGAGAGAATGTTCAAAGTGACAAAGATCAAGTCTTTTCTAATATTTGCCTTCGATTAGAGATTAGATCATAGCCATTTATTCATCAACAGGGAAAGTATAAAGGAAGGCTTGAGGGTCAGTTGGAGAACACACACGGGGACTGAATTTAGAGATCGAATTCTTCTGACGGAGAAGTACTCGGACGAATATCAGATCTGAGTAGTTCAGTGAAATAAGGGGCAGTTCGGCAGCGGCACTACAATCCAAGGCTAAGAATACAAGTGCAAAGAGGCAGATCAGCACCAAGAGAGACAGTGTAGCCCTTGAGAGGGTGATGCACCGCCAACAGGGCTCACGCAGAGCCAAAGGGTGATGCAAAGCTAGAGGGGGTGACGGAGTTACTTAAGCAGCTGCGCTAGGGTTTTCGTGAGTGATCTGAAAAATGTGTGGATAACTTGAAATGCTTATGTGCAAGCACCTCCCACTCAGTTAAACAAATAAAAGATCTTGCTTATACATGACTGTACGAAAATGAATACTTGAAATAGGTGTATGTTTTTTTTAATTGTTTAAGTGCTTTAAGAACATTTGTTTTTGTTGATATTAAACATGTGAAACAACCATAAAGTGCAGCAAATAAGCATCAACACATAACAACAAATCTAATAAAGGATTTCACCCGAATATCGTGGGCTACGTATCCTTGAGCCTTTGTCAACTGACTTGGCTCTTTGGGATTATGATGGGAAATTTATTTTACAAGTTAATAACTCAACTCCAATGGTTATCTGAACTGAACCAATCGGTTTAGAATACCATCATACCCCTAGAATGGTTGCTATCTCACTGAAAATAGAACTAGGCTTCCTTTGACTTGACCTCATCTGTCGGTGCTCTTAAGCTTCCCTGAACTTCTCTTTGGTACAAACTCCCTATAAGTCCTTTTATGTCCTTGAAACCTCACCTACTGTCTCCAGCATATATCAGACATCCAAAATAGGTTGATCATTTTCTCCAAATGAGCACCGGCTTCCCAATCTAGGCCTCCATCCACTGATGACCCTGGGCTGCCTGAAACTTCCCTGTGGCTTCTCGACCTTCAGAAGTCTCCAAATGGCTCTGCAAATCCATTCAATGGATTTATAATATCCAAAATAGTCAGAATAAACTATTCACTTGCATAAATTGGCCTTTGGCTGCTCTGGTTTCGCCTACAACACCTGGTGGCAACCCCCGGCTCTCGAGCCACTGAAAACTTCTTTGAAGCATCTTGGCCTTCAAAAGTCTTCAAAAGCTTCTGCAAATCCCTCTGATGGATTCAGAAGGCTCAAATAGTCATAATAGACTATTGGTTTGCTGAGAATGGATACTGGCTGCTTTGGATAGGCTTCATTCTCCTGCTGGCACCTGCTGGCCCCTGGAACTTCCCTGAAGCAACTCGGCCTTCAGAAGTCCTCTACTGGCTCTGCAAACCTCACCATTAGTTCCAGAATGTTTGAAACATCCAAAATTGACTATTTTTTTCTTGAGTAAGGCCTCTAGCTACCCTGGCTAAGCCTCATTCTTCTGTTGGCCCCTGGTGGCCCTAGTGGCCCCTAGTAATTCTCTAAAGCAAAATCTCACTCAGAAGTCCTCTAATGGCTCTGCAACCCTCACCAATGAGTCTGGAATGTCCAAGATAGTCGAAATTGACTAATCACACTCTAAGAATGGTCAAATCTAGCTCAAGATAGAGCCTAATCAATTTGTGTCCAGTTACCCCTAAATCAGCTCCACTAATTGTGGAGGAACTGCAGTTAGTTGGAGATAAACTAGCCAACCACCCTAAATTTGGGCGCGCTCCTAAACTGTCACCAGTCTGATCGTTACATTAAATGCTAAGTTGTGGTTGGACACATGTCCCAAACCACGTGGTCATCGAAAAGTCGAAGCAGAACTGAAGGTGTAAACTTGTGGTAAGTTAATTAAACTGGAGTTAAACCTGACCGCCAACGCAACTGTCAGTGTTTAAACCATGTAATGTGACAAGGCTTCAGCATGAAACAGGCTAAGGATAGATGTAATATTCCCAAATGGAAAAGATAGGAATATAGAACATATGCAGCATTCCAAACTAAGCAAAACAGGAATATAGCACTAAAGTCTAGAAAATGTCGGAAATGTGCTGCAACTAGAAATTACATTAAGACATCATAATCATAAGCAGTAAACAGATGAATCATATCATTAAGGATCAACAATAATGTAAGTACACAGTGCTCCAAAGGGAATGCACTCAAGCCACAAGTTTGCTGCTGGAAACTGCTCCTACTGTGAAGAAGATCTTTGTGTGGAAGGCTGTTGGAGTGCTCAGACTGATCCGGGATTTTAACCACAGATTCCACTCAAAAAACCCAAAAAAACCCAGAAATGATTTAGCCAGATTTTAACTTTGGATTTTCGGCCCTTTTTGGGTTGCACCCTGCACCCCTGTTGGCTGAGTTACGCACTCCCTGAAGACAACTGCTAATATAGGGCTGAAATATTGATCTATCAGCTGCAACAACACCCAATCAACTCAATAGGTGAAGGGCTGGTCCCCTCACTGGAAAACAAGCTTAGAAATTGGAGATCTCTCTCCTCCACTGCTACACCCATGCAACACAACCCAACTCTATAAAGAACTGTGTTGTATATGAGACTGAAGCTTTGGCCTAATCCCTGATTGTGGAATGATAGTGCAATACTCTTCCTAGAGGCTTCTCAAGGAAAGGGGTGGGCTTCTCGCTCGGGAACATGTGCAAAAAAGCACTACAATCTTAGCTAAACAGCTAAAGAAAGCTATACGTCTAAACAGACCATATATTCAGAAATATCAAATACATAAACATGAATAACTATGTCTGCCATCATCTTCCTTATATAAGTGGTGAGCTTCCTCACCCTTGGCCCCACTCATTAAAGACAGTACTTCCATGCATGGAGTCTCCACCCAAAACTGCGTTGTCCCATAATGAATGCCACTCCTCTATGACAGCGTTGTTGATTTGGTCAAAGTTGACCCAGTCTACGTGCTCCAGCGCCTATTCACACCTTAGGGTGCTTTATTATGCTGAAAAGATGATCTACTTTCACATGATAAGTGGTTTTATTCTTCATAAAGAGATTTATGGGTCTCCCTACCCACTTATTCACCTATCTAAGTGACAAAACATAACTTTAATAGTCCAATAAATTTTGGAATATTACAATAAACCTTTAACCGCGGATTTATTGGTGTTAAGCCCTTGGGTATGGGCTAAGGCCACATGGGGAGGCTGGCCCGAAGGGCTGGCCCCTCCGCTCCCCCAAACATCAAACGGTTAAACAATAAGTATTAGCCGAGAACTATTATGGTTAAGAACCACAGCATAGGGGAGACGGTAAGGCTTGTGCATGCTGTCGGAGGTCGCGCAATCGATCCCGGTCCGCTCCACCAAAATTTTATATAACCATTCCTGGGCCACGTGGCGGCCTCTGAGCCTGCCACGTGGCAGCCTCTGATTGACCAATAAAAACCTCGTACAATCAACTAGCAAATAGAACGATGCCACTTCTCCTTCATCGACTGGCTCGAAAGGAATATTTCGAGGAATATTCCAAGAATATACCCTGGAATATTCTTTTTGTTGAATATTCAAATGCCTAGTCAAACCTGGTCAAAGGTCGAAAATTGCAGTTTACTGGACTTTTCAAATTACGATAACTTCTTCATACGGTGTCGGTTTTTCAAACTGTTCGTGGCGCCGGAATCAGGAAGACGAGATCTATCTGGTCTCTCAGGTTCGACACACTTTCGAACACTTTGAAATTTGAGCTATCACTTGGGTCCTTGATCCAAATCTGATCACACTTCCCCATTAGGAATCTTTTGGACCCCAAAAGACTGATAACATGATCTGTTCAATAGATGAGAGTACAACACCCTCACTTTTCCAGCCTCCATACACTTTGCCTTGCTTGGCTTAGTGCCTTTAAACCCAACTCGAAGGTAGTCAACACTTCCTTTCTTAGATGCTCTGGTCCTCCTGTTAAGAATTGTCTTCCTTGCTCATCCAGAAATTTCTAGCGAGAAATTTATAGAAGGTAGCTTAACATCATGCCCTTGATCATCGATCAAAGGTGGCTCAAACAAACGTAAGTTTCCAACAGAAATGCATACATGATAGAAATTTGCATATGTACAAATGAATGTATGTCTTACTGAGTTAAGATGTCAAACCACTTCTTACCAAGCCACTTCCACGGCGATTTTTGCTACTGAAAATATTCTTCATGTGAAACATTCTTTGGTTCCAATTTCGCCAGTCTTTTTATCCTCTTGCTTCATGTGCTTGGGATGATTAGTTGGATGCAATGTCCAACATTGGGCAACAAAATGTCCCTTCTTCTGGCAATGTGTGCAAGTCGTTTGCACCTTTTGAGCAAGTTGCCTTCGGTTCAAATGTTTCCTATATGCCTTCATCCTCTTCCAGCATCTTGAAACATCATGGTTACAGAGACCACAACAGGAACAATAACTCTTTCTTCCATTCACGCATGCAGATTTTCCATGCTTTACAAAAACATAATCAGCATGACTATGGGAAGAATTATACCTCAAATGTTGCTTTGCATGTCCATATTTTTTACCTTCTTGAGGAGATGAACTTGTAGAGATTCTAGCTTTCCTTTGAAGACTAACATCAGTGTTCTTATCTTGATAGTTGTCCGAACTCTTTTGCTCACCATCAGTTGCATGTATACAAACATCTTGCTGCAACATAGGCTTCAAACAATGGCATTCATCTTAAATACAAATTTGACATGTTTGTGGTTTTGAACTTGCAACAAAAGTTCTTCTTGAAACTGTCTCAAGTTCCTTCATGGCTGTAGAGTTTTCGCCATAAGATTGAACATAGCCTAGACCAAACTTCTTAGGCCTTTCCTCAACCATAATAGGATCAATCATGCCTTGTGCATGTTTGCCTAAACCCTTGCCTTCATAGCCCATTTTTAACATTAACTTGGACCCTATACCTCTAGTGTGCTTTTCAAATGAACCTACACATCTTTCTGAAGAGGAAATCGAAGACAAATTTGAGTGTTTTACCTCTGCTTCACGCATGTGTTTGGTTAAGGCCTCTTGGGCT
This sequence comes from Pinus albicaulis, assembly GCA_034641835.2. Taxonomy (NCBI): domain Eukaryota; kingdom Viridiplantae; phylum Streptophyta; class Pinopsida; order Pinales; family Pinaceae; genus Pinus; species Pinus albicaulis. The sequence goes on from CM076582.1 coordinate 146,737,307, forward strand.
TGATGGAGCTACATCTCCATCTCATGCATTCTTTGAAGAATTCCTTCTTTCTCTTGCTTCATAGCAACCAACTGCTCACGAAGTCTAGTGCTTTCCTTTCTATCTTCAAACAGAATTTGCACCCTATCCTTCAAGATGTAGAAGTCTCGCTTCATCTCTTCATCGAAGAATCTTGTGAAGGAGGAGGATTTTAAAACCTCACTTGAAGAAGTTGTCATCATTATGTCAATGAACTAAAGAACTTCAACAAAAATTCAAAAAGCTTCAAAACAATTTGACAGAACTTCTTAACAATATGGCTGTAGATTCAAGCTCTTTTCTGCAGCTTATATCTCTTCTTCAAGCAGCGTTTTGCAAACAATCTTCAAGAGGGATTGTGCTTCAAGGGTTTCCTTGAGGTCCTTTGGGTAAGGAAGATGCTTTCAACCTTCTTCCTTCTTGTCCTCTTCTGGACTTAGCTAACAGTAGCTTCCCTTGTCCTTTGGCAAAAGCAAACTTGTAAACATCAGTCAATTTGCAAACAATTAAATTCTTAGCACTGTTAAACACCTTTCAAGTCAAACAAGCAAGCTAGCGACTTGGCTCTGATACCACCTGATCTGAAAATGGGTGGATAACTTGAAATGCTTATGCGCAAGCACCTCCCACTCAATTAACTAAATAAAAGATCTTGCTTATACATGACTGTGCGGAAATGAATACTTGAAACAGGTGTATGTTTTTTTTTCATGTTTAAGTGCTTTAAGAACATTTGTTTCTGCTGATATTAAGCATGTGCAACAACCATAAAGTGCAGTAAATAAGAATCAACACATAACAACAAATTTAATAAAGAAGTTCACCTGAATATCGTGCGCTGCGTCTCCTTGAGCCTTTGTCAACTGACCTAGCTCTTTGGGATTATGATAGGAAATTTCTTTTACAAGTTAATAACTCAACTCCAATGGTTATCTGAACTAAACCAATGGGTTTAGAATACCATCATACCCCTGGAATGGCTACTATCCCGCTGAAAATAGAACTAGGCTTCCTTTGACTTGACCTCATCTGTTAGTGCTCTTAAGCTTCCCTGAGCTTCTCTTTGGCACAAACTCCCAAGAAGTCATTTTCTGTCCTTGAAGCCTCACCTACTGTCTGCAGCATATATTGGACATCCAAAATAGGCTAATCATTTGCTCCAAATGAGCATTGGCTTCCCAATCTAGACCTTCATCCACTGATGACCCTGGGCTGCCCGAAACTTCCCTGTGGCTTCTCGACCTTCAGAAGTCTCCAAATGGCTCTACAAATCCCTTCAATGGATTTAGAATGTCCAAAATAGTCATAATAGACTATTCACTTGCATAAATTGGCCTCCAGATGCTCCGATTTGGCCTACAACACCTAGTGGCACCCCCTAGCTCTGGGGCCACTGAAAACTTCTCTGAAGCATCTCGGCCTTCAAAAGTCTTCAAAAGCTTCTGCAAATCCCTCCAATAGATTAAGAAGGCTCAAAATAGTCATAATAGACTACTGGTTTGCTAAGAATGGATATTGGCTGCTCTGGATAGGCCTCATTATCTTGCTGGCACCTGGTGGCCCTAGTGGCCCTTGGAACTTCCCTGAAGCAACTCGGCCTTCAGAAGTCCTCTACTGGCTCTGCAAACCTCACCATTACTTCCATAATGTCTGAAACATCCAAAATTGACCATTGGTTTCCCGAGTAAGGCCTCTAGCTGCCCTAGCTAAGTCTCATTCTGCTGTTGGCCCCTCATGGCCCTCGTGGCCCCTAGATCTTCCCTGAAGCAAAATCTCGCTCAGAAGTCCTTTGATGGCTCTGCAACCCTCACCAATGATTTTGGAATGTCCAAGATAGTCGAAATTGACTAATCACACTCTAAGAATGGTCGAATCTAGCTCAAGATAGAGCCTAATCATTTTTTGTCTAGTTACCCCTAAATCAAAGCCACTAATTGTGGAGGAACTGCAGTTAGCTGTAGATAAACTACCCAACCACCTTAAATCTGGACGCGCTGCTAAACTGCTGCCAATCTGATCGTTACATTAAATGCTAAGTTGTGGTTGGACACATTTCCCAAACCACGCCATCATCGAAAAGTCAGAGTGGAACTGAAGGTGTAAACTTGTGGTAAGTTAATTGAACTAGAGTTAAACCTCACCGCCAACACAATTGTCAACGTTTAAACCACGTAATGTGACAAGGCTTTAGCATGAAACGGGCAAAGGATAAACCTTTAACCGCGGAGTTATCGGCGTTAAGCCCTTGGGTATGGGCTAAGGCCACATGGGGAGGGGTTGGCCCCTCCACTCCCCCAAACATCAAACGGTTAAACAATAAGTATTAGCCGAGAACTACTATGGTTAAGAACCATAGCATAGGGGAGACGGTAAGGTTGTGTGCGTGTTGTCGGAGGTCGCGCGATCGATCTCGGTCTACTCCACCAAAATTTTATATAACCATTCATGGGCCACGTGGCGGCCTCTGATTGGCCAATAAAAACCTCGTACAATCAACCAACAAATAAAACGATGCCACTTGTCCTTCATCAACTGGCCTGGAAGGAATATTCCAAGGAATATTTCTGGAATATTTCGAGGAATATTCCCTAGAATATTCTTTTTGCTGAATATTCAAATGCCCAGTCAAAGCTGGTCAAAGGTCGAAAATTGCAGTTTACTGGACTTTTCAAATTGCGATAACTTCTTCATATGGTGTCGATTTTTCGAAACTTTCGCGACGTCGGAATTAGGAAGACGAGGTCTATCTGGTCGCTTAGGTTCGACACACTTTTGAACACTTTGAAATTTGAGCTATCACTTAGGTCCTTGATCCAAATCTGACCAGTGAGGCAGATCGGGCAACCAATTAGCAGATCGATTTCTGAGTCGGGAAGGCTCATGATGAGGGTGACGCAACCACTAGAGGAGGTGATGCAGTCTCAGCGCAGAGCTTGCTGCAGCCATTGCTGCGCAGCACTAGGGACAACGCAGTCACGTTGGGGTTTCTTCATTCTGCTGTTGGATCAGCCGAGATATCTGTCTCCGGATCGAGGTACTTCTGCCGAGGATTTTCTCTATTGGGTGAGCCATATTTGGCACCCTAGATTGTATTCAGAAATCTGCATAATAATATAAACCCTCAGAACTATTGCACCGGTTTTCCCGCATTGGGTTTTTCTGAGGACATTTGTCCGAAAATAAGTGTGTCCTTTGTCTGAATGTCTCATTTATTTTCCAGTACTTCATCTGTATAGTTGTGTAGGCTGCAGTGTACTTACATTAGTATTTTCCTGAAGCATTCAGAAAATAACTTGTTAAATTAATGAAAACAAGTAGGTAATGTAAATAAGATTTCTGCAGTAGGATTTATGTAACTTAGATTCAAAAATTTTCACATGGTATCAGAAATGTTGCAGATCAAGTAGAGCAGAAGCCATCAGTGAAAGATCGAAGAAAAAATTTGTTGCAGGAAAGCAATTGTCCCGAGTGACAGTGTCGAACCAGAAAGAGGCACAGGAAGGGGTGACACAATCACCAAAGGGGCTCACGCAGAGCCTCTGTCAGCGAGCTATGGTGACGTTGTAGCTACAACAGAGGAAATGCAGTGTTTGCTGGGCCAGCGTAGAGGTTTTGAGCCTCAAATTTTTCCATTGCCATGGCCGGAAAGCAGTACGAATTTTCTTCTAGAGTTGTTGGTGGGGCATTGTTTCTGTTGGTGCAGAACAATGTCTAGTGGGGCAATGGCAAAGTAGAGGGAAGCAGTTCCTTTGAAGACTTCTTGCCAAGAAGTCTAGATCCTGTGAAAATTTATAAATCTAAATTACAGAAACCCTACTGTTAAATTCTTGATTTACTTCTGCTACTTACGTAAGTTATTAATCTGAAACCTTCCGCATTGACATCGAAGTAAAAACATTAACAACAGAAACATGCAGATCTAAACTGAATAACATGCTCAATGACAAAGTGACACACAAGGATTTTCTGGACAAATGTCCCCAGAAAAACCCAATGCGGGAAAACCAATGTTGCTAGCTTCTGGAGGGTTTTTATTATTATGCAGATTCTAAGTAAAACAGATCTGGGCACCAAATCGGTTAACTAGATAGAGAAATATAAACAGCAACAATACCATTATTCGGAAGACAGAAAAACTGACTGATTCACACCCTCAATGAGATTTACTAAACTTAGTCCTTTTCCCGGCCTCTGGAAACCACAGCGCTGCTCTGAAGCCCTTTGCGTCAGCCTCTGCGCTGCTCTGAATCCCTTTGCGTCAGCCTTTGCGCTGCTCAGGAAGGGCCTGCGTCACCCTAGACTGGGTTACGCAGCCCCTGCACTGCCCTAGCTGGGCCTGCATCAGCCCTCCTAACCTCCTGCTGCCTCTGCGCTGACCGTGCTAGGCTCTCGACTGCTCTGCGTAGTTGTTGCATCTGCGCTGCTCTAGATTGCTCCTTCTTTGCCCTTGTTGTACTCTTGGCCTGGGACGAGACCACCCCCCTTGCCAATACTGCCCCTCACTGCAAATGAAACACTTCTGAAATATTTAGCAAACCATGCCCTAGAATTCCAGCTTAGCTTCAATGCTTTGCCAGTGTATGTGTTCTCCAACTGACTCCAAGCCCTCTTCTTATAATTTTCTCGTTGAAATATCAACGGTTGTGATCTAATCTTGAATCAGTAGTTAAGATTAGAAGATGCTTGATCTGCGTCACTTAAGTCATTCTCATCACATGTTTAATTTAATTACCTTTAATCTTTTAATTTTCCCAAGTTAGACTTAGGGTCCTTAATTAAAAAGATTAATTAATTAAATATCTCTTAATCCTGGAGAAATTTCTTAAAACACTTTATGGGTCTTGGAGATCTTATGTACTCTAGTCTCTCCACAAAGTTTGGGAGCTAGAGCACATCCGATACTACCCCAACACCCCAAAATCTCAACACTCCCTCTTAGCGAGGAATGCGCTCTAGCAAAACACTTCACCCTGAAGGCTACTCTGATCTCTGGTGTTGGCCTCTACGCTGATGCTTGGCCTACTGCCCTTCATCACTGCATTGTTGTTGCTCTTCTGTACTGCTGCCAATGACACGGCCATCGCCACTGCTACATTCGTACTGCAGCTCCCTCTCAAATTTTTGCATCGTGCTGCCCATAGCACTGCCATTGCTAACTACTACACTGCAACTCAGTTGCTAAGAGTAAGCAACTGAAGGACCCGTGCCCAAATGACAGACAAGTCAGTGGGGCTACATCTCATCACTAAATCTCTACAGATTGTTTCTTTGCGTTGTCCTCCTCAAGCCTCTGCGCTACTATAGCTCTGCACTGCGTAAGCAGACCTCCTCTGCGTTGCTTCCATCTACAGTGCTGCTGCATCTGCACTACGTTGCTCCCTCTCCAGATCTTCAGCCTCTGCCTTTGCTTCATCCGTGATCTTTGCACCTACTGCTCCAGTCATTCCTTGCTACTATCTTAAGGTTCCCGTAGCACAGATGTGATCCAAGAGTTGGGCTACTCAAGGATCCCGCCACCACTATGTAGCTGCTCTACAGATCAAGATCACCCCACTTTCGTGGTTCATGAGCGCTCATGGCTACGTCATCGTCGGAGCCATCGTCTGCTACAGCAGCCTTGGAACTAGAAGCTTCCTTGTCCTTCTTCTTCTGAGGACAATTGTTGGCGAAATGTCCAAGTTCGCCGCACTGGAAACATTTGACCATTGACAGATCACGCTTCTTTTTCCCTTGTTTCCTTTTTGATGCCAAGGTTGCATCTTCCTCTTCCTCTTTCTTCACCTTGCTCGAACCGGTACGTTCGTAGCGATATCGCGCTGGGGCAAACGCTAAACTTTAACGCGCGATGGGGGGGCAGTGTTCAAACAGTGCTCGGGACACGCGGCATGTGATGAATGGAATCGCTGTGAAATGGGAAATACCACTCAACCTCCAAACGCGGTGCGATAGAACCCGACGGTTTTGCACAGTGCTCGGGCGTGGGGACCACGATGTGGCGCTGACTGCGAAGACCGTCCGATCTAAACAGATCGACGGCTGATAATACGCCCGATACAGATCTGTGATAAGCGCCTTCTGCCTTGGCGCCTGGTCTTGGCACTGGGTCACGTGGTGGAAAAGGGTGAGGGGCTAGGGCCGAAAGGTGCTAAGCCCAATTACATGGAAAATATGGTTTCCGGCCCATTTTGGTGCATTTCAAGGCTAGGAAAAGGTCACGACAGAGTGGATAAGGGGAAAGCAGGCCGAACGAGGGGTATATGTAAGATTAATAGGGGATTTCAGGAGGATTTAGGGGGTAAGAGGGGAATTTTGACAATGGGAAAAGGGATGAAATGGGGCATTCTGCAGAGGTACAGGGGCAAATAAGGGCCTTTTGGAGCACAATTTTTTGCGATCAGTGAGACTTTTTGGATGGAAACAGCAGAGGGGACTTTGTCAATGGATAATGTACAAGGAGGCTTTCAAGGATGACGTGTTTTCGGAGAAAATGCATTCCTTGAAGGCTCAAAAAACATTTTAGCCCCCTGTTTGCTTGTCAAAAATTTATAGGGGACTAATAGTGGCTCCACATGGGGATGGCTTCTTCTTGAAGGAGTCAAGAATTCAGAAATGATCTTTGGTGTAGCAGTAGGCCAGATGCCTGCTGCTTGAGCCATATTTCTTCTTTGATTTTCAGCTGCCACAATAGTGAAGACATCAATTTAGCAGAAAAACTCTCCCAAACAAACTACCTACCCATCCTACAATCCTAGCATTTTTTCTTCTAGGGTGCATTTGAACTAGCAGACCCTTTACATCTTTTTTCTTTATTTTTTACAAACAAGAAAATAAACCTATTCTATTTCTACCCTTATTGCTCCATGAGACCAGATTAAGCTGTTGGTCTCATATGTTTCTCTACCTAATCTAACCTCTGTTGGGATTAAACTATCCAGCAGATTTCTTCTCTATATTCTACAACAGAGATTTAAAAACAGTCAAACTAGGATTAGATAGTCCAGTTTGTTGTAAATCCAAGGCATAAAGACAATTGCACATGGACAGAAGCTTGCAGAAAACTAAAAACAAAATCTTGAAGGCTTGAAATCTGAAGTTTGAAGCATCCTTCTTTCTTTTGTGACTCAAGTTTTGAGCTTGTTAGAGTCACTTTCTTTTCTACATTTCAACTCTAGTTTTGGGCTTGTTAGAGCTGATTCTTTTCTTCTTTGCTGGTCCAGGTTTTGGGCATGTTTGAACCAGCTATCTTTACTTTCTTTGGCTCAGGTTTAGATCATATTAGAGCCAATCTTCTGCACTTTGGAGGTTCATGTTTTGAGCATGTCTGAACCCCTCCTTTCTCTCTGTTTTTTGAAACATTTTCTCTTTTTCTTGAAAACAAAACACTGCAATGGTATGTACAATGGAAATGGAAACTGGAAATTGGAAATCAGCGGAAGTAGTGTTTGAGCATCCTGCCATTGACAGGACCCCCAAACAGCTCTGTACCATCTATTTCTTGTAGAAAAAAGGCATTTGGACCCACAGTGGCCTGGATAATGTATGGACCTTGCCACAAACTGTCAAACTTTCCGTGCTTTCCTTTGTCTTCTCTCCTTGAGTCCCACTTCAGAACTTTATCTCCAATTTGAAATCAGAAGCTTTGGTTCTTTTGTCAAATAACTTCTTTATATTCTCTTGAACCTTTAGAGCTCTGTTATAGACCTCTTCCCTTTTTTGCTGGAGATGAATTGTTTGGTTTATTCTCCTCACCATGCTATCTTCTTCTGTCTGTATCTCTTGGACAAGTTTGATCACTGGTATTCCAAGGCTGGTTGGAAACACTGCTTCTGTTCCATAAACGAGCTGATATGGTGACATGCCAATGGATTTCTTTGTTGTAAGCCTGTCCGCCCACAAAGCATGCACTAATTTGTTATGCCATGACTTTTTGTTCTCTTCCAGCAGCTTTTTGATGATGGTCACCAGGCTCTTGTTTGATGATTCAACTAAGCCATTACCTTGTGGGTAATAGGCAGTTGAATGACCGAGTGTTGTTTGATACCTGTGACAGAAATCAACCATTTTCTTGGATCCAAAAGCAGCAGCATTGTCAGTGATTATTTTCCTCAAACAGCCAAACCGAGAGAGGATATGACCTTCTAGGAAACTAATGATGACTGAATCTGTGGCATTCCTAGTAGGTATGGCCTCTATCCACTTAGTGAAGTAGTCTGTGGCTGTTAGGATCCATTTGTGTTGTGCAGAAGAAGCAGGGTGAATTTCTCCTATGAAATCTAGGCCCCATTGCATAAAGGGACCTTCAAAAGTGATGGGTTGCAGCAGTAAGGGGAGGAGCTTTCTTTTGCCTTCAAAAATCTGACATTTGTGGCAGGCAATTATCATTTTATGGATATCATTGAAGAGAGTAGGCCAATAGTAACCACCTCTGAGTATTTTGTTTGCAGTGGCCTTCCAGTTCAGGTGGCCTCCACACTCTCCTGCATGGAATTCTCGTTTAATCTTTTATGCTTCAGACTCAAGCAAACACTTAAGCAATAGGCCATTTGCATTTTTCTAGTATAATCCTTCATTCATTATGCAATAGCTTCTAGCTTTTAGCTTTAAGAATCTGGCCTTGGTCTTTGATAGTTCAGAAGGGGCATTGAGGTGTGTAAGCACATACAGAATGTCAAAATACCAAGGAGAGCTCTGAAGCTTCTCGCCAACAGTGGGATCGGGCAATCCCTGTTGCTCATCCAGGGCATCTACCATGTTAATGTCAAGGGCTTGTAGATTTGATTCAGCCATTAGTTGAGCTAAGCCCTGACCTTTAATTAGTTTTGTGGGTTTAATCTCAAGGTCATATTCTAAGATCACAGCGATCCATTTTCCCCTCTTCCCATCTAGGTCTTGGGACAAGATGTCTTTAACCACTATATTTGGCACATAGGGTATGGTGTGGGAATGCAGTATGTACACCCTAAAGTCTTTCAAGGCATAGGCCTGTTTTTCCATTATGTTGTATTTCAAGGGTGCATCTCTGAGTGCTTTGCTGAAGAAAGAAACGGGTTGTTCCATTCCCTCTGGGTTTTTCTGCAGTAGAACTGCAGCCACTGTATGCTCGGAGGCAAATGAAAAAATCAGAAATTCCTTTGAGAAATCAGGGCTGATTAGGACAGGAGCCTGGGTGAGTGCAAGTTTAACTGATTCAAAAGATTTCTTAGCTTCAACAGTCCATTTAACTCCCACACCTTTCCTCAACATGTTAGTCATATTCCTAAGGTGTTCAGCTAAGTTGGGAATTAACCTCCTAAGGAAGTTAATTTTCCCAATGAAGGACTGTAACTCTTTGATATTCCTCGGGTGTGTGATTTTTAGTATTCCCTTAACTCTTTGTGGGTCTATCCTAATCCCCTTCTCAGATATGATGTGGCCAAGAAGCTTACCTTCTTGCAGCCCAAATACAGTCTTTTTGGGATTCAATGACAGACCAAACGTTCTACATTTTTCAAACACTTTCCTCAGATGTTTTAGATGTTCTTCATCAGTCTTGGAGTAGACTGTTATGTAATCCAGATAGATGACAATGAAGTGTCCTATTTCATCTAAAAAAGCTATGTCCATTGCTCTTTGGAAGGTTGCACCAACGTTCATCAGTCCAAAGGGCATCTTTACATACATAAAAGTGCCCCATGGAGTGGTAAAGGCTGTCTTGAGTTGGTCTTCTGGGATTACTAAAACTTGGTTGTAACCTGAAAAACCATCTAGCAGGGAGATCCTTTTTGAGCCTACTACCCTCTGAAGGATGTGTTCCATTTTTGGCAAAGGGTAATTGTCTTTGAGTGAGGCTCTATTAAGATTCCTGAAATCAATACACAGCCTGATCTCCCCTGTTTTCTTTCTCACATCTACTAGGTTTGATACCCAATCAGAGAACCTCACAGGCACAATTATGCCTACCTCATACATCTTCTTAATCTCTTTTTCCACTGCAGGCAATTGTTTTGGGTTTATTCTGCGAAGTTTTTGTCTGAAGGGTTTCTTATTCTCTTTCAACGGTATTTTGTGCTGTATAATGTTCGTGTCATAGGCCTTCAGGACCTCATAACTCCAAGCAAACACATCAATGAATTCCTGGAATAGGTCAATGTATTTCCTTTTCATGTTTGCAGGCAAGGACTTAGCCAATTTGATCGTCTTGGGTTTATCTTCAGTGCCTATGTTGCATTTCTCGACATCGGAGTCTGCATGTTCTATAGTGGGCTTTTTAGTTACATCATCAAATTCAAAAAGGTCCTCTAAAGGTGCCAGACCTCGAGGTATGTTCTTATCTTTGGCCTGCAGCACCTCTACTTCTTCACTATCTGCGTTTTCACATTTTTCGTTTGGATTTCCAATATGTTCGTTTACAGTGTTTATTTCTATGTTACAGGGTGGTTCTTCTTCATCTGAGGACTCTTCCCTTAGGCAACTATTGTCAAATTTAGAGTCTGAATCAGCAAATTCAAACTCATTTCTGCCTACCAGGAAATCTTCAATCTATTTATCGCCCTCAAAGACCTGCCAATATTTTTCATTGTCTGGCACTGCAAGTCTGAATTTGGTCTGAATGATGATTTGCTGGTCACTGGGAGGCTTATGATACGAACTAACCATGCAAGCTAGTCCATTTGCAACTGCGTTCTGGCTCCTAGGGACAAACACCAGATCGTACTCTACAAAGGTTTTCAATAGATCCATGGTGTCATTCCTGTAGGCTCTCAGCGTGGGATGTTTTGCTGTGTATTCACCATTCACCTGTTTAATGATCAACTCAGAATCCCCACGCACAGTTATCCTACGGGCTCCTAATTTTCTCAATAGGTTTAAGCCTAGGATAAGAGCCTCGTACTCTGCAATGTTGTTTGTACATTTGAAGTGCAGGTTGCAGGCATGGCTCTCTGCGTAGTCACTCTCTGTGTTACGTATCCACACTCCCGCTCTAGCAGTTCTCTTGGTGCATGACCCATCGAAATTCATTTCCCATAAGGTTTCATTCTCGGTTTTATCATTGTTTTGTTCTTGGTGTGGTGTATGTGTTTGTGAAGGGTGACTAATCAACTGACTGCATTTTGCTTCTGATTCACTTTGAGCTCTTGTTTCAATGCACTGTTCAAAGTTTTCTTCATCATTCTCCTCCGATTCTAGAGTAGCCATTATGTTAAAGTCCATGGGCTCTGTTTCCTTGTGAGTATCGCTGTTTTTAAATCCTGACCCCTCCGCAGATTCATCATTACAAAGGATGAAGGAGTCGAGGTCTGTATGTACAGAGTATAAAGGTGAGTTTTCAGGCTTTTCAGGGCTACTGACCAGGAATTTCATTTGTGCCTCTCTGTACAGTCTTCTAAGTTGGCCAAAGATTAGGATTGTGGCATACGCCCCATCCATCTGCATTGTTCCTTGCAGTTTGGCCCCCCAAGATCTTGACAGCAACATACCATACTTAGGTGGCACATCTGCCACCACGACATCCATGACCATACATTTTGCTGGAATCTCGGTTAGGCTTACACATAAATCTTTGATCAGGCCAAGACACTTTACTCTGCTAGAGTCAAACAAATATAGGTCTTTATATGGACGTGTTATCTCTAGGCCTAATCTTTCCATAACTATCTTAGGCATCAGGTTGTGTGAAGCCCCAGAGTCATGCATTGCATTGTGAAGGATCTTATTATGGATATTAAGACTGATATAAAAAGGGGGCACTACCCCTTCCTGAAACTTTCCCTCTATCTTTGGACCAAACAGAAGGGCTGGTTGATCATCACTCAGATTTACAGTGTCATTGTTCTCACCCAAATTTAATGCTTTCAAAATTTGGCCTTTATATACATCCTGAGTGGCCAGCTCAGAGAGTGGGACAGAGATTTTAATTTTTGCAATCTCACTTTCCAAATTGAAAGTGGACTGACTCTTTGGAATGTTCAACTCTGTTTTGTTAACCACTACCTTAGTGGCTGAAACAGTGTGCTGATTCTCGCTATGTACAGTGTTTGTGACAGTTTTATCAGGAGCACTAACTGCAATGCTAGTGCTGCTGGTTGGTTTACCTTGTTTATCAGTGTTTTGGTTGTCCTTTTCTTTGTTCTTCCCAGAAATCTCAGCTGCTGATTTGTTACTTTCAACAGTTGCTTTAGAAAATCTCTCAGGCCTTTTCTTGATGGTAATCTCAGAAGCTTGGGGTTTGGAATTATCCAGGCTTTTCTTGCTCCTAAGTTCATACTGTCTGACTTGCATGATGGCATCTTCAAAACCCAACCTGTAATCCTCAGATTCTAATCTTTCCTCGTCCCAATATGAGGGTGAGGGTTGATCTTCTTCTGTGTAACAGTTGTGGATTGAATTTTCTGTTTCAAACATGTTTATTGTATTTCCCTCAGACTCTTCTATGATCCCCTCGTCTTCATCAAGGAAGTTTTCTTGAAATGGGGGAATAACTTGTTGATCTGACTCTCTTTGTCTGTTGGGAATGGTGTTGTTTCTTCTAAAGTTCTAGTTCTGGTTATGATTTTGATTTCTGTTTTGGTTACTAACTGTGACAACCATTTTTTTCATCATTTGTTGTAGCTTTTCCATGTTTTTGGATATGCGCTCATAATTTGGGTCAGATGCAGAAGCTACATTGTCATCTCTATATGTTACCCTTTTCTCAGCTCTCAATCTTGCCTTTTTCTCAATCAAATTTGCCTCTACAAATAAGACATTGAAAGGATATAAATTGAAATTTCAGCTTGCTTAATTAAACTATATGCAGAAGAATACCTGAAATTCAGCACAAACTTACGAATCCTGAACCTGAAGCGGCTGAAGATTTACTGGTGATGTTGTGAACAGATCAGATTACTGGGGCAATCGAATCCTCCCAGCCAAATCCGGGACTAATCCCAGACCCAGAGGGTGTCCCCTCTGTCCCCCGTGCCCAGATTTCCAAGAACAAGAGACTCCTTCCCAAACACTGCAAGCCGGCATTTCCTTCCTTCTCCTTTCAGCAGAAACCATTTCTTCTCCTCCAAGAAAACATTCCCCCCTTCTCCTCCATACCACCTCCTTTAAATAATCTCCTTCCACCGCCTCTAACTTCCCGAAGTCTTATCCTTATTAATGATGATATTTTTATGTATTTATGGTGGTATACTTTTCATTATGTTTGGATATGAATATAATCTAAACAATCTTCCTCCACCGCCTCAAACTTCCCGAGGCCTTACCCAACCTTAAGTTTACATTAAAGGTTGTTATGGTGGGTGATCCCCATTAATGTGCTTACGTATACATATTTATAAAGGTGGGATTTTATTTAAGTACCTTTAATATAAATCTTTAATATCGCATACTTATTTTAACTTAAAGATTCATTAACTTAAGGATTTTAACTTTATTACTTCATTTCTTTTATTACCTTGTTTCATAAAATTTTGTACTTAGTTGAATTTGATATAAAGTCTGAAATCTTAATATTAAGTTCCCAATCTATGAATTCTTGATATTAGTAGGTAGGTGTACTAGTGCGATGTGGGCGATATAGGCAAGTGTAGCTATCAATTGCCTATATCGTTCACATGCTAATATCGTTTTGTATATACGTGGGAATGGGTCGTTACATACTTCCTCCCTTCAGAAAACTTCGTCCCGAAGTTTATGGTTTTATATATTCATAACAATATTGTGTTTTTAGAGATTAGGGTGATTGTAGAATGCATGTATTTCAAGATTGAATTTTCGTTTAAATAAGTATGTATCCGTAATTTAATTGTTACTTCCCATCTTCACCGAATCTCCAAGCTATTCTAAAATCATCCTATCCTTCCTAATCTCTTCCACTCCCATCCTATCCGTCCTCTACAGGAATATGCCATGGCATCAGTGTTACTGATCCATTCATAGACCTCAATGACGTCAGAGTCGATTACGTCGACCTGACATGCTTGTAGGCATCCGACAGTCATCATCACACGTCTAGGGGAGCGTGACTCGCACAGTCCTCCCATGACTCCAGGTATTGGAGGGTAAACAGTGGGCAACACTTCCACTCCTCCCAGCAGGACCAGGGTCAACACCCTATCTTGGGGTCTCATGGAGTCTCAATTGTTCTTGGAAATCTGTTATCACGTAGATTGTTCCAGTAATCTGTTTTTCTGCATGATACTCACTGGTACATAATCTGCAATGTAAACACTCGAACACATATTACAGCATATGCATTTTATATTGCTCATAACCAATTGTTACCCATATAACAACTTCTACACATTCGAAGTACTTTGATACGTATGATATCAATCCTAGAATTTATAAAAAGAAAATTTGCTCACACAGATATCAATATGTTCAATAAAATTTCTCATCTCAGATGCTGCTTCGGTTTAGTTTATTCGTTCTAATTATGACGCACTGCTTTAATCATTTTCATTCTATATACCCCTATTTTCACTTTTCATATTCATAATGTAGTTACACTTTTATTCCCTTTCTTTGAATCATTTTTTTTTTTTTTTTTTTTTTGAAATGCAATGAAATAATTCGATAGATATTTTCATCTATAATGTCTAATCTATAATTTCACATTCTTGAAATGTTAATTTAAATGCCATATTGCATACTGGTGTCCATGCCCTAGTAAATTTTAAATAACAGCATATATATCCTGTATCACGAAATTGAAGTAGCATCCTATCTCTATGGGTATTCATGTATCAGGGGTAAAATTCATCCTTACGAGATCATTCAAAATAAATTTTATAAATTCATGGATAAATTATGACCACTCTTTATACATGATCAGAAAGCTGTGTGATTATGATTACAAAGCGGTAAGTTGGGTTAGTATGTGATTATGTCATACTCTTCATAGCTAATAAAATCAATGGGAATCAGTGAAGATAGTGATATGTTAATGAAGAACATTGAACCTTTACCCTTGACTCTATATTAGTACAATATTACCTTGTTTATTATGTAACATGGTGAGAGATGAATCTCTATACTAAAAGAGCTTTTATTGCCATTACAACAGGTTAACCAGTGTGAATCCATTGAATAGTATAGCTTATATAACACTGACCTTACGAACATGTAGACTACTAGAATCTTATAGCAAGGTCGAGTATCACTATGTGAAATAGGTGAAGCAAGAAGGTCTCTTTTATATACGAGTAGATGTTATATCAGATAGGATTCAACCTTTATCAAGCCTATGAATGCCATTACTTCTATCCTTATTCCTACTTAACTGGTGAATGGTACCGGTATATTACGGAATCACTTAGAGCACTTGAACCCTGCTTTATACGTGAGCTCTAACCCAAATAGCTATGGTATTACACTCAGTAAGCTACGAAGATCATATGGTTCACTGTCACTCATATATTGCACTTACTCTAATTATGGTTATACACTCCTTGTTATTACCAAATATACGTGTTACTTTAAGCTTATTGATCACTATTTATTATGGATTCTTTTTAAATTATAACTATTGTTATAATCACAACTGTAATCATTGCATAGAATAGTTCATTTTCATCAAGTAGAGTTGATATCAACACCTCTTAGGCCTGATCTCTGCACCATTCATCCTTGCACCTGAAACAGATAACTTTTGTACAGAATTGATAGACTTTCTGTTAATGTTTGGATTTTTTTTTGAGTAGTTCTACAATACCAAGCACGACTATCATAAAATTTCTCTCTAAATGATAATGCCTAAAAGAGATAGCCACTACAAACAGTGACTCAAAAGCTGATCGATGTCCAGGTTCATGATAAAGCTACAAAAACTGCTGAACATTTCTTCTTTTGTTCTCCTCTTGTCTCAGCTAGATCATTGAGTGCTTCATCATGATAAGTGCACTCATAGATTTTCTTTGCTGTGTCCTAGTATGTTTCTCTGCAACATTCGACATGGGAAATAGTTTTGCTAATTCTCTTAATTGATGAATCCCATTGTCAACTTAAAATTAGCTTTATATCGCTCCTTATCGAGTTTCATAACCTTATTGATTATTAATTTTGAGTTTCCTTCCTAAATTCGCTGCTATATGATGATTTAATGCTATCTTAAGCTCTTCCTTTGCTGCAATTGCCTTGCCAAGGTAGAAGCGTCTCATATACGTAGTGTATAAAGAGAAATTGTATCTCTTTCTCTTCCTGAGAAATAAGAACCTGTATTAAGCCTACATTTTAATATCTTAATATTAATTACACGGCATTCTTAATCTTTTCTCCATAATTTTAAAACACATTGCCTCACATCAGTTGTGGAGTCTTGGTCTATTGAGAATGGTCTATTGTATATCAGTGAGGTGTTATTTCCCTCTTGGTATACCCAGGAAATGTTTTCCTGAAGACATCCATAATAAAGGTCCAGAAATTCTTTGAAAGCTAAACATAGTCACAAGGCATTTACAGAGTACATAGTTTTGTTCAAAAAAGCCCTCAAAGTGATGCCCTGTTTTTTCCTGTCACGCTCAGTGAAAGCAACATTTTATCTACACTCTATACATGAAATAAATCCCCATAGGTTACAAACCTAATGCGTATGCCTTAAATAGTAAACACCTAGGGAACAAAAACTGTTCACTCTGTGGATTCTGAGATTAATGAATCAGCTAATAAAGCAAGCATGGACTCGGTCTTCTTTCTGTCTTCAAGGATAAACTACTGTTATTTCAATTATGCATAGTGTTTCAACGGTTTTATCACCACCCGCATGCAATTATAAAATTTGAGCATGGCTATTTTGATCAAGTACAAACACAAAAGAATCGCCTCTGCCCACCGGGAGACATAATAAAACAAAAGCTTAATTCAAAAGCATGAACAGAAATGTGATTTTTGAAGCTAGAATTTATTTGAAAGTTTCAGAATGATCGAGTATGTTTAGCTGGGCAGGGTATCTTACCGATAGTTATGACGCAGACCTTTCAGTGTTTTTTTTAAAGAAGCCAAAATGATGAAATTCCATATAGAGGAGCCCAATCCTTCATCATCGAAAATGTTACGAATTAATTCTGGAAAGTATCCGAACTTGTTATATTACTGAAACTGTCTCAGTTGTTTTCACTTATATGCTGATAATCTTTCTACAATTTTATAGTGAAATCACCTCTTTGATGCACTGTGTATCCATTGAAATTTTACAGGCTTATTCTCTGAAATGATCCCACTGTCATAACCCGAAATTTCATCACTGTAGCTCAAAGTTCCTTCTGAAATCTACACCAAATCAGTACCCATGACTAATCTCTGATATTCTGCGAGTTCATGAGACTGAATTGGATG
Organism: Pinus albicaulis; assembly: GCA_034641835.2. Lineage (NCBI taxonomy): Eukaryota > Viridiplantae > Streptophyta > Pinopsida > Pinales > Pinaceae > Pinus > Pinus albicaulis. Next base: position 146,754,626 of record CM076582.1, read on the forward strand.
CTGCCTCCTTGCTACGATGGTACCGAACCTATTTCACTGTAATATGGAATCTTTTCAGAGATCTAGCATCAAAACTTTATACTCATCTGTTAGTGTGGTTGATCGAAAAACTTTAATCTCTTCTTGTACGTGATTTCTGAAATGATCTTGTCCTTAGATATACTGAAATCCACCTGCTTCTTCAAGGTGCCTTGGTATGATGAATAGAGACTGAACTAGCTCTTTGTGATATTCCAACTGCCTTTTATCCTGACCTTAGCTCCGATACCCAAGCCGAATTTAATAATGGTTGTTAATTTTGGTTTCGAAAGTCCTTTTGTGCTCTCGCGCTACAAGGTTAAAGTTATGGTCTATAGACATCTTCAAATCGTCCACATATGCCATCGAAGTCCATAATGAAAAGGGGCGTCACAGGCAAAAGCACAGTTAACTTAAAATGAATTTTCTGACCAAATGAAGGCAAATCTCGAAATATGGCACATGGGTTTTGTGCAAGATAGGGTAAATTAGATTACATGCAAGAATTTTTGGGAAATTTTGAGCGGATTGGGAGATGTGCTCGAAACAAAATCAATATTGCTCAAAGTTTGCACTAGATCTCGACGTCTTTACAATGGAATTTCTTTGAGTTTAATGAACATCACACCATCAACGTCCGTCATTCTTCAAACCCACGTCTTTGTTTCATCAACAACAGCTCGGGTATATGAAAATCGAAGAGCAACTTCGAATCTATTGCGCAAACTTGACATAATTAACGCAAAGAACATGTTTCAGTTTTTATTTCAAATCCACCTGGTCTATATTATAGATAGATAGACGTCTCTTTCCCTCTCTATCTCTACGATAAGAATTCTGGGGAAAAAACGGTAAGAGTCAAAATGGAAATTCAATTTCAATCGTAGAGCTGATTAAGCATGTTGTATTTTTAAGGTATAGTTTCTGTAGCGGAGTAGCTTTGTTCTGGGATTTCTTGTTTAAGGATGTTGGATTTCTGAGGTATCGTTCATGAGGTTGATAAGCTTTGTGATGGATTTTAAAGCTATCTTAATAAGAGTATGAATTGATGCGAACCTCGCTTTAATTCTGCAGATCTGTCGACACTGTGTTTGAGAACACCTGAAAGGTAATATTTGAAACTAGCCGACTTGCAATAATGTAGTGTGTTCCATATGTTTATTTAATATACAATCAAGAACAAGAATAGTACGTCGTTATTTATAACTTGTTAAAGAGATCATTTTCCAGAAAACCATTATCTCGCAAACTTAACTACGAAACCTTCAAAAGACCTCTAACGCTATGTAAACAGGAAAGGGCAATCCGCTTGTTGCAAATACTGCGGAAAATTATTTGTATAAAACATACATATTATATAGTCTTGGAAAATGAAAAAGGATTTCAATGATTGACTGAATTCATATTTGTGGACAAGACCATGTTGTTTTGAGGACTGAACGTATCTTACAGGTTCCATCCCTGTCCACTCCAAACTTGGGCAGCAGTAGCCGGAACTGAGCTAAACATCGTTAGGATATGGTGCCTGAACACTATTTTTCGCTACTCAACAACAGAGATATCCGATATCTAGTACTATCCCCAAATGGTGCCATATAATTGTAATCCTCTTTTGGAAATGGGAAAAAAATAGCGATTCATATAAATTAAAATCATAAAATCATACTCGGTTCATATATATTTTTATATACAAAACTAGCAGACTCCAGATCAGAAGATTGCGTGTTCGATTTACGTCGGGTTCAGTTAAGCGCTTGCCAATCTTATATATATAGACACATGCCGTCCCACCGTTTAACTCTACCATATATATATATATTTTTAACGAAATGGTATTCGGTTATTAAACCCGTGGCTGTAGAAAACTTGGTTTTAATGCGATCTTCCATATGACACACACCCCCCGGCGGCTGACCACGACACCTCAGCGACTGATAGCCTCGGTGCCGAGAGTTCTTTTACGCACGGGTCCGGCTGAGCGGCGTCGGTGAAGTCGGTTATTAGTTTTACGATGGTTTCAACACCTGTATCCATATTGGTATCGGGTCACACTCTTTACGCTCCGGTCGGTTCCCTTTTAAATAGTCGTGATAACTGTTGCATGCTGTGTTGTGTGATGCGATTTAATTGTGTTACTAGGACTTCCTTCAGCTAGGTGCCTATTCCAGATTTATGTCGGACGGCATTCATTTTCAAGATTATCCCTATCATTTCTAATATTTCTGTATATCTATAACTTTATTATGAAGTAGTTCGAGATAAGTAGTTCGAGATTTTCAAAACTTCTGAAGAAACTTGTACCTTATGCTTAGGAAGGCCATTTCTGGTTTTGTCTAGCACTACAGTCATAGTTAGGGCTTCATTAGATATGTAAAGGTGAGAAATCAGTGGATTGAGAAGAATTCGCCACAGTTATGAAATTTTGCCCAGACAGTCTCAACAAGCCACCAAATTGGACGGGAAAATTTACAGTGATGACTCAAAAGAAATGCACAAGCGTATCTAGGATGCCAGGCAGGAATATCACGAGCTACAACAAGGTGATATGCTATTTGGAAAAGCATCCGAATGCTATATTTAAAGTGACTTGCCACAGAGATAGTATCTTGTTACCTGTGTCAGATAATTTAGCTAAATACAGTTTTTTTTTTTTTTTTTTTTTCTAGCTCTGTTGCTCTCATTGGTCTCTCTAGCAAAGCTTGGCTATTCAGCCAAGGGTCTATACCATTTTATTTTGGCGAGCACTCGCAACCCTATAAATCAAAGTGATATACAAACTATCTTGCCAAAGCCCAACTACACCTACCGTCATGATTTTTCAATGTTGTTAGAGGATCAATTATATCAATTCCCAATTCAAGGATCAATTCACTGCCATCTACAGTCATGTTTTACTTTTCACCGGCATATATACTTTCTATTTTCTACAGTCATTTATGTTTGTGCAAATAGTTTCTTGGCTCATAAAGGTACTCCTCACAAGTTGCTATATGTCATCCATGACTGCTAATCTTACTGATATAACGTAAATTTACTAACCTTACACAATAAGGTGACTAGAGATTAGAAATGTGTGTTTTCCAGTGGACCTGTGGCATTACTGGCTGGTTTGAATCCACGGCCATTGAGTTTGTGTACCACTGCAACTATCTGCTTACTATTACTCAGCCCAAGGGGCATTCATCTTGTATAGGTGCTAGATCGGAACAAGCAGCTTTATGTGCAGTCTATTTTAACGATAGTCCAAAGTGTATGCCATCCTGTACAATGTGGTCATCAACATTGTCATATTTGAATGCAATTTCTAAAACTAGCATCATTGTTGTTTTAACAACCCTTCACTGAGTCACAACAAGCGTAATCGAGTGCACCAATACTTCTGCATGGGTCTCGAATCCTGTGCTCACTATTATAGGTGGTGTCGATGCTATCGGCTTTTGCTGACATAGGAGTATCTCAAAATGGTACAGTTATATGGAATGAAGGCAAGAGTCTGGGAGATTGCTTGACATATTGCTGTAAATCATATTCATCACAGGGTGTTCCATATACTTCAAACACGGCATTGGTTTGGGGTTAGATTCAAAGGCAAAAAGTGGTACTCTGTCATCCATGTTTTAAGTTGTTTTGCCAAGATGCTTAGACGCTGCCCATAACCAAATAAGGGCATCAATCCCTATGGTAATTTAGTCTAGGAGGCATAACGATAAGCCAAAAAGAGTGCAAATAGATGCTTCTATTGATTAATTGAAGGAAGAAATGCTTTATTTCCTGTAAGTACTTTCAGAGTTTCACCTATTATACTGAAAGTAGCGTATGATTGTTCAAGGCTCCTATCAGTTAAATTTATCCTTGATACAACTTGAAGCAAGTGTGCAGATCCAATGAAGTCATGCATGCTTTGCAGGACTGACAGTACATTGATGTAGATTTTGAGCAAAAGAGATTTGATTTTGTAGGTGTAGGTAACTTTGTGAATTGATTTGGTGTTGAGCAAGCCGAACAGAAATGTGTTATTGTAAATTTTGGGTTGTTTGCCGTGATTTTACTGTTTCAATGAATATGAACCAGGATGACAGCGTCCTTTAGAATGAATGTTGAAGCATATTGCTCTTTCTGAATGGCTTATAACACAGTTTTCTTATAATACAGTTGCTAAATTTAAGCTCACAATCTGTTTACCTTCCATAACACCATCTCACTAATAAGCCTGAGAGTTTGAACAGGCTCTGATCTGCATTAACGTTTTTAAATTTTGGGAACAGCCAGAGACTGATTTACACAAGCAGCAGTTTTATAAATGAATTCTTAATGGGCCTATAAGGTCGTAAGAGGGTTTGAAACTGCCCTCTGATACCAAATGTAATAACCCTGCTCCCAGAGTTCTAGAATTTGTACCTATTTGAACTTTTGTTTAAGTAAAACAGATCTAATAAGACATTGAAAGGATATAAATTGAAATTTCAGCTTGCTTAATTAAACTATATTCAGAAGAATACCTGAAATTCAGCACAAACTTACGAATCCTGAACCTGAAGCGGCTGAAGATTTGCTGGTGATGTTGTGAACAGATCAGATTACTGGGGCAATCGAATCCTCCCAGCCAAATCCGGGACTAATCCCAGACCCAGAGGGTGTCCCCTCTGTCCCCTGTGCCCAGATTTCCAAGAACAAGAGACTCCTTCCCAAACACTGCAAGCCAGCATTTCCTTCCTTCTCCTTTCAGCAGAAACCATTTCTCCTCCTCCAAGAGAACCTTTTTTCCCTTCTCCTCCATACCACCTCCTTTAAATAATTTCCTTCCACCGCCTCTAACTTCCCGAAGTCTTATCCTCATTAATGATGATATTTTTATGTATTTATGGTGGTATCCTTTTCATTATGTTTGGATATGAATATAATGTAAACAATCTTTCTCCACCGCCTCAAACTTCCCGAGGCTTTACCCAACCTTAAGTTTATATTAAATGTTGTTATGGTGGTGATCCCATTAATGTGCTTACGTATACATATTTATAAAGGTGGGATTTTATTTAAATACCTTTAATATAAATCTTTAATATCGCATACTCATTTTAACTTAAAGATTCATTAACTTTATTACTTCATTTCCTTTATTACCTTGTTTCATAAAATTTTATACTTGGTTGAATTTGACATAAAGTCTGAAATCTTAATATTAAGTCCCCAATCTTTGTAATCTTGATATTAGGTGGGCGTACTAGTGCGATGTGGTCGGTATAGGCAGGTGTAGCTATCAAATGCCTATATCGTTCACACGCTAATATTGTTTTGGGTATAACAGGATGGGTCGTTACATACACTCACTCCAAGCCATTTTTGCATGTCTTCCAATGTGTTTTAATCCCTTTCCCTAAGCTGGTAGGCCATATCAACATCCAAGCCTTCAAGGTATTTCACTATGACCATACCTTGGGGAGGTTTCATGTGTGGAGGAAGAGCATTATAAACGTTGTTAAACCTTGTAGAGTAGTCCTGGACACTCTCTCCTACGTTTCTTTTCAGGTTCTTGTATTCTGCTAGGATTTGGAGAGGGTTGGCCTTAACCTCCCATTTGTTTATGAAGGTCTGATATAAAGCAGGAAGGTCTTGGATACTATTAGGAGGTAGGCTTTTGAACCATTTCTTCACATCACCTCCTAAGCTTCGGGCAAAGATTCTCATTTTCACTGTATCATCATCTATTTCCATGTAGTCAAAAGAATCTTCCATCCTATCTACATGGTGTTGAGCTGTGGTAGACTCTTTGGCAGTGAAATGTGGGATCTTTGATTGATAATCGTTGGGTAAAGGCACTAGAGGCTGGGGTAAAACCAGAGGGGCATACCATGTTTCCATGATGATGTTTTGATGAGGTAAAGGGTTGGCTTGAGCAGCTGGTATATGGATGACAAGGATAATAGGACCAACAGAAGCTTGTTGGGCAGATTTAGGGTGGCAGAGCCCCAAGTTTTGAATGAAGTGAATATCAGGGGGTGTAGATGGATGGGTCTGTCTATCCCCAAGGTGTTTACCACTTTGAGGTGGTGAACCAGGGAGCTCAAGGTCTGGCTAGTCTAGGACACTGAATGACCTAGTTCTTGGTAAATTGTTTTGAGCACCTAGGTCAGAAAATGGGTCTGATAGAGCTGTAAAGTCTTCTGGTGTAGAGTTAGCTCTATGGATGTGGTTGGAAATAGTTTATTGTTTAGGTGTAGGGGATCTCTTGAGGATGCTCTCAGGTTTTCAACTATTTCAGGTGGGTTTGGATTGGGATAAGCTCTTATGTGAATGGTTCTTGAAGTCAGAATGTTGTTTTCCAACAAAGCAGCTTAACCCTACTTGTTCCTTCTATTGTGGCTGATGTTGTTATCAAGGTTGGTCTCCCAGTGGAGTCTTATGTGAACCAGGATAATCAGTAGGCCTACTGATCACCATTGGAGTCTTTTATCTTTAAGGATCTATGGAGTCGCCAGGTGTAAGGTTTAGGATGATTCTGGAGGGTACACTGTCCACCACAGTGCTTATGAGATGTCCCTTTTCAAGGATATTTTACATTGTTGGTATCGGAGGCAGGAGTAGTTCCCTAGGCTTTGATCTTTGGCCTAGGAAAAGTGTCCAAAAGAATTTAATTTTTCTCTAAAGTGACTTTAAGTGATGAGATTTTAAAGTCTAATTTTAAAGTGACTTTAATAAAGTCAATATAAAATTAGAAAGGAAAAAGTGACTTTGGAAATAAAGACTAAGTGGGTCTTTATTAAAGTGGGGTGAATTAAAAAATAGAAAGTGAGATTTAAATGAGCATTTAATCTCAGCCCTAGATCTCAATCTATCTCGGCCATTGGATTTAGGGATTCCCCAAAAGTCACTTAGGGTTAGGTTAAAGGAGGAAAAGGAGGAAAAGGTCATTCATTCTTTCATGAGCAGATTGAGAGAGGAGGAGAAGGAGAGCAAAGGAGATTTCTGAGCAGAGAGGAGAAAGAGAGCAGCTAATAGAAACTTCAGCAAAGTCCGTACAGCAGCAAGGAGGCACGGGTTCCAAGGCAAAAATCCGTACAGCAAGTGTTGGGCACATTTTTCGAGGGAGAGAGGCACAGTTTTCAAGGAGAACCGTACAGCAGCTTCAGCATTTAATTCTGGGCAGATTCTGGGCACGAATATCGAGGAGAGAGACTGCTGCTTGGTGGTACAGATTTCTGGAAATCCGTACAGCAGCGGTACAGTCAGTTTCGGCACAGATTTCGAGGCAAAGGAGCATAGATTTTGAGGAGAAGAAGTTGCTGAGATTTTCCGTACAGTCCGTACAGCAGTACGGCCGTACAGCTGGGCACAAAAATCGAGAAGCTCATTTCAGCATTTAATGCTGTCATAAATGCTGTAAAATTTCTGTTTTGGGTTTTTACTGTTTTGCACATTTTCCAAGGCGGAGTGAATGCACGGAAATCGAGATAAGTACTGTTGTTTAGTTGCTGAAATTTTTGCTGTAATTTCTGCCTCTCTGTAAAAGTATTTTCAGAAATAAGGAGCTCTCAAGACTGGTTTTCCCCAAGAGTTGTAGGGGTTTTTCCAGGGTCATGTTGACCAAAAATCTCAGTGTTCAAATGTGTTGAATGACTGTTTCAGCTTGTTGTGTGTTTTGTTTTATTTCTGCAGTTTCAACATTCTGTAAAAGTTTTCCAGAATTTGTGTTTCAGCAAAGTAATTTGTGTTTCAGCAAAGTAACTTGTGTTTCAGCAAAGTGATTTCTGTTTCAGCAAAGTGATTGTTGTTTCAGCAAATAAAAATTATTTTTTCTAAGTGTTGAATGTAAGGATATGGGAAAGGGCATTTAACCAAAAGGAGAAATAAGTGATACTGAAACCGGGGTTGGGAAAAACAGGAAATTTCTACATGGTATCAGAGCTTGAGTGCTGAAGAGCAGTTTGGGACAGCAAGGAGGAAAATTACAGCCTGCTGATTTTTCACTCAGAAAATTCCAGCAAGCTGATTTTTTCACAAACAGCAGTTTTATCTTTACCACAGCAGTGCTATTTTTCAGTTTTAGGACAGCAGGATGTCTTTGGGACTGAGGGTGGAGGATAGGTTGGATGGGCATTCAAATTACAGCATTTGGAAGGAGAGAATGCAGAGTATCTTTGAGGAGGCAGAAGTCTAGGACATTATGGTGCATACCACACAGAACCCTGTAAATGTGCCTACTGATGCTACTCAGTTGGCAGCATATAATAAAAAGAACAACAAGGGTAAGAGATTGATACTAGACGGAATCAAAGACCATTGCATTCCTCATGTGAGAGGGAAGAGAAATGCTCATGAGATGTGGACAGCATTGTCCAATCTCTACCAGAGTACCAATGAGAACCGGAAAATGGTCCTGAAGGAGAAAATGAAAACCATTAAGATGGGTAATGATAGTGCAGCTGGATATCTCACAAAGATTACTAATGTGAAAGATGAGTTGGCAGCGATTGGAGAGGCCATTCCACCCACTGAGTTGGTGCGGATTGCAGTGAATGGCCTCCCCCGTTCATGGATGAACTTTGCTGATGGAGTTTGTGCACGTGAGACCCTTCCCACATGGGAGAGGTTTTGGGATGATTGCATTCGGACAGAGATCAGGAAAGGTTGAATGGTATCCTTTGGTGAATCAGAAGGCTCCCAAGATCTTAAAGACTCTGAGCATTCGGATACCTATTCCGCATATACGCAACCATGGAAACTGTGGAAGATTCACATTGGTACTGACACTATTCCTAAGATAGCATCCTACTAACCACCACCCCGCCCAGAAGGAGTAGAATAAGCGGTTTAAGTTTACCGAGCAAAGTCCGCAGCAGTAAAGGCAAAGGTGGAGGTTGAAGTTCGAGATTGAGCTCTAACGGCAAGGAGTTGACCCGGTTCCATCAAGGGCAAAGGTAGCATCATAAGTAAAGGCATATCGAGATCGAGATAAAAAACCACCAGCCCGAGCTTCAATTACAGAGCTAGTTACTGTTCGGGAGCTATAACCTTTTCCAAGAACACGCATCCACAGGTTGTGGGTGGGAGTTCTTAGTAGCCTTTCCAAAGCATATCCACCAGGAGAAAAGGCAGTTGACCCCTAAGCAGGGGCAACAGAGGAAGCGAAAACATAGGTAGGAACACTAGTCTACGCCTTTATTTAGCTAGTCAAAGCAGTCGATCCACCAGCATCACCTTGCTAAGCATCCTAGCCTGGTTCAGTCCTACCATCTAAGCCGGGTTACTCCCCGGCAGGGCAGCCAAGCCAGTTGAGCAGGATGAGGATGTAGCACTGTTGGCGGGACGCAAGAAAGGCAAAGGGAAGAAGCAGGCTTCCACAAGCAATGGTGGGGGCAAAGGCAAAGGTAAAGGTAAACAGGATAACTCACAGAAGGACTATTCCAAAGTGAAGTGTTGGAATTGTCGGAAGATGGGACACTATGCAGTTGTGTGTCCGGAGAAGAAGAAGAAGAAGGGGAAGAACCAGAGCATGGCAGCTTCAGCAGAGGTTGAGGACTTTGCAGATTGTTTTGACCGGGAGTTTGGGTTCACTGCGTGTGAGTCCTCTAGTGCGGGATTATCTGCCATAGAGGTTCAGAGGGAGCATGCATTTCCCTCGATTAGCGGAGCATCTTCGGGTATCTGGTATGTGGACAGTGGGGCTTCACGTCACATTACAGGAGTCCGTGAGTACTTCTCAGAGCTTTCAGAGAGTTGCACTGATGTAGAGGTAGTACTCGGTGATGACAGAGTTGTTAGAGCAGTCGGTGTGGGAACATTGACATTTCAGAGGGAGTCCAAACCTCCCTTGAAGGTGTCAAATGTTCTTTATGTGCCAAGGATGAGGAAGAACCTCATATCCGTCTCAGCTTTGGAGGACAGAGGATATGAGATATTGTTCAGGGGAGGACAGGTGTTGATGTATCCCAGGGGCACTCCAGCTGATTCAGCTAGAGTGATAGGTGTACGCCATGCAAAGGTGTACAAGTTTGCATTTCAATCCCTTTTGGCATTGAGCAGTAGTACCGACAGCAGAGCTAGCAGTTCTGAGCAGTGTGAGATTTGGCACCGCAGGATGGGGCACATGTATCATGGAGCCTTGAGGACTTTGCGGGAGATCACTACAGGTGTGCCAGATTTCAGTACCGATCACTTTGATACTTGCAGAGGATGTGCGATGGGCAAGTTTGCCAAATCCCCTTTTCCCAGCAGTGACAGCAGAGCGACTGGGATACTTGATTTGATTCATTCCGATGTGAGCGGTCAGATGTCTCATGTTTCCTTAAGTGGATATGAGTACTATGTGTTATTCATTGATGATCACTCCAGGAGGACCTGGATTTATTTCTTGAAGACCAAGAGTGAGGTCTTCAAGCGGTTTCAGGAGTTCAGAGCTCTTGTGGAGACACAGACGGGTCGGAAGATCAAGTCCCTGAGGTCGGACAATGGGGGAGAGTACACCCTTGGAGAGTTTGTTGACTATTGTGTGGAGGCAGGCATTAGGAGGGAGCTCACTGTTCCTTACAACCCCCAGCAGAACGGGGTTGCGGAGAGGAAGAACAGATCCATCGGAGGGGCTGCCAAAGCCATGTTACATGATCGGGGGTTGCCATTGTTTTTGTGGGCAGAGGCCTGCAACACAGCTGTTTACTTGCAGAACAGGAGTCCGCATCGTGCCTTGGGGCACATGACTCCGGAGGAGGCTTTTTCTGGGAAGAAGCCTGATATGGGTCATCTTCGTATCTTTGGGTGCATTACATACTCCTACATACCCAAGAAGAAGAGGACCAAACTAGAGCCCACCGCAGAGAAGGGTATCTTTGTGGGCTACAGTGAGACCTCCAAGGCCTTTCGGATTTACATTCCTGCGCAGAGGAAGGTTGTTGTCAGGCGGGATGTAAAGTTCGAGGAGGACAGGGCCTTTAGGAGGTCACGGGAGTTAGAGTATCTGGATCAGCCAGACCCTCAGCAGCAGTTGAGTCAGTCACAGGGATCCAGTGGGCAGGGATCAGGAGGATTCGGAGGTACATCTATGACGATGTCAGGTCCGTCAGTGGGGAGTGGCTCGCAGAGTCAGAGGGGTGGTGCTATGGGCAGCACGCAGAGCAGTCCACAGAGCAGTTCACTGGGGAGTCCACTGATGGACAGTTCACACGGTACCTCAGCATCTACAGGTGCAGGTGCAGGCAGGAGGACAGCAGACAGACAGTCAGGAGTTCAGGCTCCTGATGTTGAGGAGGAGTTTTATTCTCCGGCGGGAGAAGTGCACTCAGGGAAGAGGAAGCCCAAGTGGCTTCAGGACACCTTGAGAGATGCCACATCTGTTGCTGAGCCTAAGAGGCCGGTCAGAGAGAGCAGACCACCTGAGAGGTTTTGTAGCTATATGGCAATGGCTACCGGCATCCTTGACTCTGAGCCTTCTAGACGCGAGAGCGACTGACGGCCCGGTGCCGGAGAGAGGCCATGCGGGGAGGGGAGTATTCTTATCATGAAAAGAATGATGTTGGGAGAGGGGGTGATACTAGGGGCACAGGGCAAATGCGGTGGTTGCTTCCGGATGACTGCAAGGTAAGAAGCATCTTTCAGAATGGCGACATTGAGGGTCAAGCGAGGTTTGTGGCTAGAGGGGTTCTCCCCGGAGTGAAGAGTTGATTATGTGAGGAGACCTTCGCTCATTGGCTCGATATGCTTCGATCGCTCATTATATCGATAGCGGCGGAGATGGGTTGGAAGATCCACAGGATGGATGTGTGCATTTCCGTGGCTTCATACGGGAGGGGAGGTGTGTGCATTCGACGACCACGGAAGGGCTTTGAGGTGCCATGAGGAAGAGTCCTGTTCTTGGAGCTGAAAGGCCCTTTATGGCCCCAAGCAAGCTCCCAGAGCTTGGTACTCTAGGATAGATACTTACTTGCAGAAGATGGGTTTCACAAAGAGTGAGGCAGATCCGAACCTTTACTATATTGTGATAGGTGAGGAGCCTCTCATTCTAGTGCTGTATGTGGATGACTTAGTCATTACAGGTGCAGAGAGACTCATAGAGCACTGCAAGAGAGATCTTGCGGCGGAGTTTGAGATGAAGCACATCGGCTTGATGCATTACTTTTTGGGTTTGGAGGTGTGGCAGGAGGAGGGGCATTTCTTCCTGGGACAGGGGAAGTATATTGTGGACATCCTTGGCAGATTCCACATGGAGGATTGTAGACCCATGTCGACACCGATGATCACCAGCTGGAAGAAGCTTCATGCTTCGGATTCCGAGTTGGTGGATCCCACATTGTACAGACAGCTGATTGGTTCCTTGATGTATTTGGTCAACACTAGACCAGATATTTGTTTTGCAGTCAACACGATGAGTCGGTTTATGTGTGAGCCTAGGAAGGTTCACTGGGTGGCTGCAAAACACATTTTGCGATACTTGCAGGGGACAGTGGATTATGGTCTGGACTACAGGCAGGGGGATGGAGTGAGATTGGCAGGTTACACTGATTCTGATTGGGCGGGTTGTGCTTCTGATAGGAAGAGCACTTCAGGGTGCTGTTTTGGGTTGGGTTCGGTAGTAGTGTCATGGTTCAGCCGAAAGCAGCAGTCAGTAGCATTGAGTTCAGCGGAAGCAGAGTATATGGCAGCCAGTCTAGCTAGTTGTGAGGCCATCTGGCTTCGCAAGATGTTTGGCTTATTTGGTCAGCCGTTGAGACCTTCAGTGATTTACTGTGATAATCAGAGTTGCATTAAACTCACGGAGAATCCAGTATTTCATGACAGGTCAAAGCATATCGGGATCAAATATCATTTCATCGGAGACTATGTTCAGAAAGGAGCTGTGAAGCTTGAGTATATTCCCACTGATGAGCAGGTTGCAGATATTCTTACCAAAGCCTTACCACGGGGCAAGCATATCTACTTCAGAGACAAGATGGGTGTGGTGAGGAACACCTTCCTCGGTAAGAGGGAGTGTTGAAATTTGGTACCGGAGGACAGGTGGTTCCCTAAGGCTTTGATCTTTGGCCTGGGGAAAAGTGTCCAAAAGAATTTAATTTTTCTCCTAAAGTGACTTTATAATTTTTATAAAGTCAAATCTAATTTAAAAGTGACTTTATGTGATAAAGTTACTAAAGTCTAATTTTAAAAGTGACTTTAATAAAGTCAATGTAAAATTAGAAAGGAAAAGTGACTTTGGAAATAAATGACTAAGTGGGTCTTTATTAAAGTGGGGTGAATTAAAAAAAAATAGAAAGTGAGATTTAAATGAGCATTTAATCTCAGCTCTAGATCTCAATCTATTTCAGCCATTGGATTTAGGGATTCCCCAAAAATCACTTAGGGTTAGGGTAAAGTTGAAAAAGGAGGAAAAGGTCATTCATTCTTTCATGAGCAGATTGAGAGAAGAAGAGAAGGAGAGCAAGGGAGATTTCTGAGCAGAGAGGAGAAAGAGGGCAGCTGATAGAGACTTCAGCAAAATCCGTACAGCAGCAAGGAGGAACGGTTTCCAAGGCAGAAATCCGTACAGCAAGTGTTGGGCACATTTTTCGAGGGAGAGGCACAGTTTTCAAGGAAAACCGTACAGCAGCTTCAGCATTTAATTCTGGGCAGATTCTGGGCACGAAGATCGAGGAGAGAGACTGCTGCTTGGTGGTACAGATTTCTGGAAATCCGTACAGCAGCCATACAGTCAGTTTCGACACAGATTTCGAGGCAAAGGAGCACAGATTTTGAGGAGAAGAAGTTGATGGGTTTTACGTACAGTCCGTACAGCAGTATGGCCGTACAGCTGGGCACAAAAATCGAGAAGCTCATTTCAGCATTTAATGCTGTCATAAAAGCTGTAAAATTTCTGTTTTGGGTTTTTACTGTTTTGCACGTTTTCCAAGGTGGAGTGAATGCACGGAAATCGAGATAAGTACTATTGTTTAGTTGCTGGAATTTTTGTTGTAATTTCTGCCTCTCTGTAAAAGCATTTTCAGAAATAAGAAGGAGCTCTCAAACTGGTTTTCCCCAAGACTTGTAGGGGGTTTTTCCAGGGTCATGTTGACCAAAAATCTCAGTGTTCAAATGTGTTGAATCATTGTTTCAGCTTGCTGTGTTTTGTTTTATTTCTGCAGTTTCGACGTGTAAAAGTTTTCAGGTGTGTTATTAAAAGTAATTTGTGTTTAAACAAAGTAACTTGTGTTTTAATAAAGTAATTTCATTTGACAAAATAATTATTTTTTCGAGGTGTTGAATGTAGGGATATGGGAAAGGGCATTTAACCAAAAGGAGAAATAAGTACTAAAACCGAGGTTGGAAAACAAGAAATTTCTACATTTTCAAAACACAGCAAACTCTAACCAAAGATTGACTGGGAGGGCGTTTACCAGATATGTCACCTCTGAAAGAGTGTGAGATCCGGAGACTACCTGGCCCTTTCCAGACTCTGTCTAAGAGTATGGGAGAAACCCAACAAATGGTATAGAGGTTGATCTGTGAATAGGAGTGTTTAACTCCCAACCTAACCAGAGATTATAGGTTTCTGAGGTTCTTATGATGTAGTAGAATGGAAAATACTCAGAAGTTCCCCAGTGGAGTCGCCATTATGTTGGTGACGACAATGGGAGACAGGAAAATGTTATCAGTTATAGGTTCTCAGATTTTCCCTAGCGGAGTCGCCATTATGTTGGTGACGACAATGGGAGACAGGCAAATGTTATCAGTTATAGGTTCTTAGATTTTCCCCAGCGGAGTCGCCATTATGTTGGGGTTCCCATGTTTTGGCAAGGTTGGTAATACCAAAAGATGAGACAACATCAAACCGCTTTCAGACCTCAGGATCTAGCCCTCCTGGGTCCAGAGAGGGATCTCTCTATGATGGTCAAAGGTATATGTCTTGGAAGTTTCAAAGGTTAAGATATTAGGCTAGCTATAAGGCTCGGGGTTTTTTTGTTTGATTGTTTGTTTGGTTGTTGGGAATCAGGAAAGAAAGGTTTCGATATAAGACAAGGATGAGCAAAGAGGATTTTAGGCAGAGGAAAGATATTCCAGGGAACATTCAAGACCATTGGGCGATGGAGTCAGGAAAGGATTTACTTGCTACTCAATGTGCAGGCTTTCAGTTGGGCTAGTCATCTGAAGCATTGGATCTTAAGATGATAGTGTGGCATGAAATGGTAAGAGAGGGGGATACAATAAAGATTTTAGAACACAAAGTTAAAGACCTGAGATCAGAGAGAGACTTTGAACTCTCAATGCTTCGGCCTCCAGCTTGAGGGATCTTAGAAAGGTTTAATTAATTGAAAAGGATCCTAGTGAGATAGAGAGAGTTCTAGACCTCTCAGTGTTCCCAATTCTTTCAATCAAATCTTGACAAGAACATCTAAGAACAGATTCATTTAATTCATACATTAGCTAGCAGGCAATGACATCCACTACACTGGTTAAATTAACAGAAATCAACTCTTAGATAACACATTTAATAGAAAACATCAAAGGCGAGGAGAGCAGAAACATAGGGTACCTAACAAGAGTAAATCCTATGCCAGATTTCTAATGCAAGCCAGTAGAAATGAAATGAAATGGAATGCAAGTTAAACACAAATACAGAGATAGAAAAACATCACAGCTGCTTTAGATCAGGATCCAAAGAAATGTGCTTGTCATATTAAAGAGCAACACCAATAAAGTACAACATTACCAATAGCTGGATATTCAATTTGAAAACATCTTCCTCTGCCTATCTTACAACTTTACACAGAGACTATGTCTCAAAAGAAACAGCTTGTAGTTCTCTGATAACCGATCAACAACCTTTACAATGAGTTCTTTCATGAATTTATAGCTCAAGTGGAGCAGAGAAGGTAGGTGAACACTAAATGCAGCATTAAAACTCAGAATAGGAGGGTCGAAGCCCATTCTGTTTTAAATTCTGAGCATTTATCTCTAGTACTCTTTGGATGGAAGAGTGATCTTCGTCAGGCTGCATTTTACTCTAGATATGTCTCAGTCGTACTTTGCTGCAGCACTCTGTAGTACTTCTGGTGAATTAAACAACAACGTAGAATCATGATGCTAGGATCTGCCATACTACGCAACAAATGCTTCTGGTAGCGTAAGACTGTTGTCAGGGGGGAAAAACTTTACTTGGACACAATGTAGACTGAAACAATAATGTGTACCGTGTCCTTGCTCAGGAGGAAACATTCTGCTGATTTGGACCTCCTGATGATATGGTCTTCTGTGCATTGGACCTTCCGAGCGATCCACGGGGTCTTCGATTCTGGTACCCTGCCTTTAAATACATGGATTAAGGCTTAATATCTTCAGTGATGCACATAAGAACTCCCTAACTCTGTACTGATACTCTTTGCCATTTCAAACTGTCTCTGTCAATGAAATACCGAGCTTTAATGACGCCGAAGAGGTTTTGCAGAGTTCGAACTCTGTCCTTTGATGAAATTTACGTTGCAGACACCTTTCCGGACATTTTCCTGTAATATCAGGGTCTAAATTCAGCTCCTTTTGTGCATTGTGCCTCTACAATAGTGCATACGAATCATGGCGGTTTTCCGCCTGACTGTAACCCTACAAAACACAAAAACGCGTTAAGAAAACCATGTATGGGGAAGATGGATGCAGCGAGGTCGACGAGGATGGACGTGCAGACCGGTGGGATGGCGAAATAGCGCGGGATCATGGTGGAAAATGCAGCACACAGTGGAAGATGGTCACGGTGAAAGTTGGCGGAACGCAGAAGATTTAAATGCGAAGACTTAACACTTTGACCTTCGAACAAAATATAAAAGGGACGGATGGACATGTGACAAAGACACGTGGAATGGTGACGTGGCAGAATATGTAGCCAAAGGCGGGCGTGCATTGAATCTGGACCGTTCGATCTCAGGAGGAGATCGACGGCTGGAAACGCGTCGGAGGGCGATGGACAGTGGGCCAGGGGTACGGCTGCCTTGGTTTAACTCCCGTGCATCTTTGTGACACGATGACCATTGGATGGACGATCGCAGATCGGATGGTGCATAGCGATATCGCGCTGGGGCAAACGCCGAACTTTAATGCGCGATGGGGGGGCGGTTTTCAACCAGTGCTCGGGACACACGGCATGTGATGAATGGAATCGCTGTGAAATGGGAAATACCGCTCAACCTCTAAACGCGGTGCAATAGAACCCGGCGGTTTTGCACAGTGCTCGGGCGTGGCGACCACGGTGTGGCGCTGACTGCGAAGACTGTCCGATCTAAACAGATCGACTGCTGATAATGCGCCCGATACAGATCTGTGATAAGCGCCTTCTACCTTGGCACCTGGTCTTGGCGCTGGGTCACATGGTGGAAAAGGGTGAGGGGTTAGGGCCGAAAGGTGCTAAGCCCAATTACATGGAAAATATGGTTTCCGACCCATTTTGGTGCATTTCAAGGCTTGGAAAAGGTCACGACAGAGTGGATAAGGGGAAAGCAGGCCGAACGAGGGGTATATGTAGGATTAATAGGGGATTTCGGGAGGATTTAGGGGGTAAGAGGGGAATTTTGACAATGGGAAAAGGGATGAAATGGGGCATTCTGCAGAGGTACAGGGGCAAATAAGGGCCTTTTGGAGCACAATTTTTTGCGATCAGTGAGACTTTTTGGATGGAAACAGCAGAGGGGACCTTGTCAATGGATAATGTACAAGGAGGCTTTCGAGGATGATGTGTTTTCAGAGAAAATGCATTCCTTGAAGGCTTAAAAAACATTTTAGCCCCCTATTTGCTTGTCAAAAATTTATAGGGGGCTAACACGTCCTTTAAGACATTTAAGTCTATATTATATTCTAGGTCGACCTAGCACATAAGTGGAATAAATTCAAAGTACATGTTCTGCTCATCCGATCGAGATGATCTTTAGATCAATCTTGCACCTCTCTGAAAGAGGAATCCAATAAAAATATTGGGATCGTCATCTGAGTAGCACAACCCGGAGTTTGGACCTAGTTGCCCAAATTTAACACAATTTCATCACAAGTTTAATTAGATTCACTTTAATTATTTTATTTTCCTAAGTTTTAACTTAGGAAATACATTAAAATAATTAATTAATTTAATATCTCCTAAACCAGATGAAATTTCCCAAATTCGTTTCTAGGTCTTGTAGATCAGGTGAACTCTAGTCGTTCCTCAAAATTTGGGACCTAGAGCACAACTGATGCTACCCCAAATACACAAAATCTCAACACTCCTTCTTAGCATCAAGGGTGTGCTCTAGCAATACATCACACTATGTATTACATGATTTTAGGCACTGGTTCTGTGCTGCTGAAGCTTGGCCTCCTGCCACTCAGCTCTGCATTGCTGCTGCCATTCTATACTGCTGCCCATGACTCTGCCACTGCCACTACAACCTCCGTACTGCAACTCCCTTTCTTCAGAAGACCACCCTTTCCTCTAGTGGAAGGGGTTCTCGATCATCCCCATCTTCTCTCTGAAGTAAGTGAACTTGACCTTATTCAGAGCCTTTGTGAGGATATCTACTACTTGTTCACCTGTAGGAGTGTATCGCAATTGTACTGCTCCCTTCTGAACATAATCCCAGATAAAGTGAAACCGAATGTCAATGTGCTTCGACTGGTCATGAAACACAGGATTTTAAGAAAGCTTAATGCAACTCTGATTATCACACATGATCTCGGTCAACTCTATTCGTTTCTTGAGTAAGTTCAAGATTAATTTGTGGAGCCATCTGGCCTCACACGAAGCCGTGCTTCCTTCCATGTACTCTGCCTCGGCTGAGCTCGATGCTACAGACTTCTATTTCCTGCTCCACCAGGAGGTCATTCCTGATCCGAGACTGAAACAATACCCACTGGTACTTTTCCAATCTACTGTGCTTCCAGCCCAGTCTGCATCTGTGAACCCACTCAACTAGATTTCATTTCCCTTGGTGTACTTTAGCCCATGCGCGATTTTCCCTCTCAAGTATCTGAGAATATGTTTGGCTGCTGCCCAGTGAGCCCTCCTTGGTTCCACCATGAACTGACTAAGGGTATTCACTACATAACAGATGTATGGTCTCGTGTTGACCAGATACATTAATGACCCAATGAGCTGTCTGTACAAAGTGGGATCAGCCTCATCATCCTCTGATGTGTCTATCTTCTTCCAGTTAGTGATCATTGGCGTGGCCATGGGTCTACAATCTTCCATCTGGAATCTCTTCAGAATCTCTGTCGTGGCCATCAATCCGACCATACCATGCCCTGGGGGCTTATTTCAAGCCATACAAGGCTTTCTTAAGTCTGCAAACATGAGTCTTCTGCTCATGTGTCTCGAAGCCCTCTCGCGTCTCTATGTATAATTCCTCCTCTATCACACTGTTCAAGAACGCAGTCTTGACATCCATCCCATCCCATCCCATCTGCGCTGCCAAAGAGATTATGGATCTGATAGAAGTGTAACGTGCTACTGGAGCAAAGGTTTCTTCATAGTCAATGCCTTCTTTCCGGGGCATACCCCTTTGCTACAAATCTTGCTTTGAATTTCTCTATGCTGTCATCTATAGCATATTTGATCTTGTAGATCCACCTGGATCCTACAACAGATCTGCCTTGTGGTCTAGGGACTACTTCCCATACATCATTTGTCATGATGGAGCTATACTCCTCTACCATGGCATCTACCCATACCTGATGCTGAGCTGCTTCCTGAAAGGTAGAGGGCTCTCCAACCCAAGCTACCAGTGCCTGATATTTGTCAGGTTGTTTCCTTATCCTCTTCCCTTCTCTAGGTGTTCCAACAAATCCTTCTACATCTCTAAGAATCTGTTGGAGTTCTCTGCTCGGTCTCCCATCAGTGGTGGGTGGTCTCACCTATTCTTCATCTTGTTCTTCATCGAAGGAGCTTCCCTCAGAACAATTGTGCCTTGGAGAGGCACAGGACCTCTCCTCCAGAGGTCGTTGAGGTTGTGCCAATGGATCTTCCTCAATCTGCGCATCTGTGTCCATCTGTCGAGATTTCCTAAAGGTTTTCTCTTCTAGGAATTTTACATCCCTTCTTACCACGACTTTCCTGCTCTCTAGAATATAGACGTGATATGCCTTTGCATTCTCACTGTAGCCCATCAAAAAACCCTTTTCTGCAGTTTGATCCAACTTCTTCCTCTTTTCCACTGGAACGTGGCAGTATGCTCTGCTGTCGAATATCCTAATGTGGCTCACTTCTGGCTTGCTGCCTGTGAACACACTTTCAGGAGTCACCTTCCCCAAATCCCTATTTGGAACTCTGTTCTGAATATAGACTGTTGTGTTGCAGGCCTCTTCCCATAAGAATTTGGGCATTTCCTGGTCGTACAACATTGCCCTTGCAACTTCTATTATGGTCTGATTCTTCGATTGTGCAACTCCATTTTGTTCTGGATTGTAAGGAGCTGTCCACTCCCTCTTGATGCCTTCCTGTGCACAGAAATTTGTGAAGTCTTTATCGATATATTCTCCACCATTATCTGACCTTAACTTCTTGATCTTCTTTCCTGTAGAGTTATCCACCAATGCTTTGAAATTTTAAACCAATTAAAGACTTCATCTTTGGTCTTCAGAAAATAGATCCAAATTTTCCTGGAATAATCATCAATGAAGGTGGCAAAATATTTTGCCCCACTGAGAGATGTTGTATACATCGGACTGCAAATGTCGGAGTGTATTAACTCTAATACACCTTTGGCTCTGATGCTGCTTCTTGGAAACGTGTCCTTAGTGTACTTTCCTAGTACGCATCCTTTGCAAACATCGTCTTTCTTTATGCTGAGTTCAGGAGCCCCTATGACAGTATTTTTGAGAATTCCCAAGGCTCGATGATGTAGATGCCCCATCCTTCTGTGCCATAACACATTTAGATCTTTGTCGTCTGTACTGTTGATCAAGGCCACTGGAGATTCAAGCTGGAGCTTATACAGCTTGTGACTCCTTACTCCGATTTGTGCCTTTTCGCTCTAGTTAGGATGTTTGACATATACTTTATCTTGAATAAAGTATACGTCATAGCCCTTGTTCTGAAGTTGAGATACCGAGAGTAAGTTCATCCCCAACCCTGGTACATGCAGAATATTCGTGGCTCGAATCTTGTGGCCATCCTCCGTCTGAAAAGTTACGGTACCTCTCTCAATGGGGCTACATTTTGCCTTATTTCCCATAGTTATTTGGAAATTCATCTGCTCTTCTTGATAGCTCGAAAAACATTCTCAAACCCCCGTCATATGAGCAGATTCTCCACTGTCAATATACCAAACATCTGGAGGAGTTGTGCTTCACACACAGGCAAGATCCTCCTCTAGTCTGGATGCCAGCACCTTCATGTCATGTTCCCTTTGCATTTCTGCGTGCTCTGGAGGACTGCGTGAACCCTTCCCTTGGTTCATGTCAGATCTTCCCTTCCTGTCAACTGCGTTGTCCCTTCATATCTACAATCGCTCTGATACCATGTAGAAATTTCTGAATCTTATATCTTATGCAGATATTATTACTGTTAACCCGGTTATGCTCCTCCTACTTATACAAGTTATTAACTGAATAAATTCAAGTTAAAATCGAAGCAAAACACATAACAGATCTCTACCAATTCAGATCTAGAATAAGCACATGCACACATAGACAAAGTGACATAGTTATTTGTGGAAAAATAGTCCCCGGAAAAACCCAAGGTGGGAAAACCGTTCTCTAGCTGTTGGAGGGTTCTATTATTAAGAATATTTCTGAATACAAAATTTTGGGTTCCAGATCTGGAAAACCTGACAGAGAAAACTCTAGATTACAGCTCACTAGCTGATCTAAGGCCAAAATAATGACTGATCCACACCCTCAAGCAGGATTTACGGAACTCAACCAAATCTAGGCCTAGAAACCCCAACGTTGCCCCTGAAAGAAGGCTCTGCGTCAGCCTCTGAAGCCCCTGAAAGCCTCTACGTCAGCCTTGGATGGCCTCCAAACCCTTAGCGCTGCTCCGGAAGGGACTGCGTTACCCCAGAATGGATGACGCAGTCACTACGCTGCCCCTAAGGGTCTCTGCGTAACCCCTGAAGGGATTCCTGAAAAATACGTTGTCTTTGCTGCTATTGTTGC
Organism: Pinus albicaulis; assembly: GCA_034641835.2. Lineage (NCBI taxonomy): Eukaryota > Viridiplantae > Streptophyta > Pinopsida > Pinales > Pinaceae > Pinus > Pinus albicaulis. The sequence goes on from CM076582.1 coordinate 146,776,715, forward strand.
CTTCCTCTGTTATGTCCTTGAGCTGATCTCTTCTTTGCCTCTTATGTATTCTAGACCCTGGGATCAGATCATCCCCTTGGTCTAAATTCCCTTCTTTACAGCTAAAATACTTAAATTTAATTCATAACAAATTCAATTAATATAGTCATTAATAGTTAAATAGTAATTATGTAAATTAGTGATTAAGTTAGCTGAAAAGGCATGTCTAAAAGACATGCCCATTCGTGAAAAGGTACCTGCATTGGTATAAAAGCGGGACCTCATTGTAACTTTCAATCATCATATATCATATCAATAAATATTTATTATTATAAATACCTCTTGTGTATTTTTATAATTAAAACCATTTTTGCTATTAAGCCAACAAATCTACAAGTCTTGCTGCTACAGAAACCAAATCTACAACTTCCGTTGCTACAGTGGTATCAGAGCCATATCAGATCCATATTGAAGCCAAGTTGAAGCTATGGCACACAACATCGTTCTACAAGCCTATGAACGTAGTTTACAAGCCTATGGACATAGTTTACCACACTATGTGCCAGTACATGGAAATCATCAGCGATTAGAAAAGTCATGTGAAGAAAGTGAAAAAATTAATAAAATTCTAGAAAAGCTTCAGCAAATAGAGAATTCATGTGCAGAAATCACAAACGGTTATAAAAAAAATTCTGCATGTTGTAAAAAAAATTCTGCAGTAATCTATAATAGAGAAGATGAACAATTTCATAAAAATGTGGAAAAAGAAAAAGAAGAAAATTATGAGAAACAAAAAGATAAAAAATGTTGTAATAATGAGAAGGCAGTTAGTTATGCCAAGGGAGAATCAAGTAGAACATCCATGGGAAATTCAAGCAAATACATTCCCCCACCAATGCGTAAAGGATAACAACCAACTAATATTGAAGGAAAAAAGGAAGAGAAATGTTGGAAATGTGGAGACAAATATTTTGCAGGACATATATATGCCTTTTATACAAGAAATGAAATTGCCACGGTTCAAATAAAAGATGATGATGAAATAAGAACTCGTGAGAGTAACATGGATGAAACCGGAAATCAAAGTGGATATGTGACAAATGTAGATGAAATCAAGGAAGAAAAAAATGAATCTCCAGATTTTATATATGAAAAATCACTAATTTTTGTAAAAACACATGTTATGACAATGGCACATTATGACGAGGATGTAGGTGTTAAAGATAAAGATAATTCTGATAACAGCAAAGGCTCGAGTGTTTCTCCTCTCCATCCTCCTCTAAAGCCACTCAATCCTTCTCAACGGCACTGCAAAGGTATCACCCTTGGGCAGGGTACGTATGGGACCGTCTACAAAGCCTTCGATACTGTAACAAACAAAACTGTGGCAGGAAAGAAAATCCATCTGGGTAAAACTAAAGAAGGTGTTAATGTAACTGCTTTAAGAGGAATCAAATTATTGAAGGAGTTTTCGCATCCAAATATAATTCAGCTAATAGATGCATATCCACACAAACAAAATTTACATATTGTCCTTGAATTCATGGAGAGTGATCTTGAGACTATTATAAAAGACAGAGACATAATTCCGCCATCACCCAAGATCCAGAAGGAGTTGATGCTCAAGGAGAAAGAAAAGAAAGAACAGGAATTGCATGCTCTAGCTCAATGAGCTAGGATGGAGAGAAGCGGGTGCAGCGATGCGTGTATCTTGGCAGCAATAGCAATGGCAGACAAGAGGATGCCATGCAACGTGTGTATCTTGAAAGCGAAAGTGAAGGCAAACAGGAAGATGCGCATGGCAGCGGTGAATAATGTAATAGATTTCGCAGATGGATGGGGTATTATATATGCTGGTATACTAAAGTTGACAAATAATTTGGAAGGAGTTTCAAATGACGAGCTTAGTGTGAGTGAGTACGTGAAAATTCATTCAACTGTTTACTGTATGTGCAACTATGGGGACGTTCATAATAACTCGCACCAAATCTATGAGAAATACCATGAAAAACCACTAAGGGAGACAAAGTTGCACAAGTTGCTTTTCACGCCTTCTGGTCTACAAGAAGGAACTCATTTGGCTTATTATCGAAAAGGATAGAAATTCGGTGAAGGATATAAGCAAGATTTCGGTATATATTGTAACTGCTGTCAAAAAGTGGTGTGTTGTTCAGAGTTTGAAGATGTCAAGTTGTTGAACGATCTCCTCATCCAGAAAAACAAGGAAACAGGGTGGGACACGCCCATACATGTGGACGTGGCGAGCGGCGGATTTATTGCACCGTTCCTATACCCTGATTTGGAATGGGATTTTCGGCTTCCATTGGTGAAGAGCATCAACGTTAGCGGGCACAAGTATGGTCTTGTCTATGCCAGAATCGAATGGGTTATCTGGAGAGCAAAGCAAGATCTCCCTGAGGAGCTCATCTTTCACATCAACTATTTGGGCACAGATCAGCCCACCTTTACCCTCAATTTCTCCAAAGGAGCCAGCCAAATAATTGCGCAATATTACCATCTCATACGTCTCGGGTTCGAGGGCTACAGGAATATCATGGCCAATTGCGCGGCATATGCCAAGGCTCTGGCAGATGGTTTGGTAAGGACCGGGCAGTTCAACATTTTGTAGAAGTGATCGGGTTAATAGTTCGGTGAAATAAAAAGGAACGCCGTGACGTTTGAAATGCATTGTGGACGATATCGATATAATTAATTATAATAATAATAATAATAGAACCAAAAAAACGTTATTATTATTATTTAGTTTAAAAAAATTTATATATATATTAAAATAAATAAATATATATAGAAGTACAAATTCAAATGAAACGAAAAGGTTCATCATCAAAAAAGAGAAGTTAAATTATATATATAAAGGAGTTAAATACTATATATATATATATATATATATATATATATATTCAAGTTCCATTTAAAGGAAGGCAAAAAGTTTATAACTAAGTAACCAGATACTCCTAAAATGCCCTCGAATCCCCGAATCCCCGTATCGGACACCTCTACGTATCGGATTCGGCCCCAATTCGAAGGATACGGCGTATCCGTACGGGGTACGGTCCGGATACGGCGTATCCCTGTTCGGATACACCGTATCCCGACCGTACCCCGTCGGATACGCCCACGGGTTCAAAAAAGCGTTGTTTTTTTATTATAAAGGGGGGCTTTTGCTCATTGTTTTTCACCAATTGAGGAGGATTTTTCAGGAGAGGGCATCAAGCCTATGGCCCTAGTATTTATATATGATTCATGGTAATGTTAAATTCTTAAAGTAAAAGTGACATTCTCCTTAATCTTCATTTTCATCCTTTTACTTAAATTTTTAACATTACCATGAAATGACTCAGGATTGGGCTATTGCAATGTTTCCATCGAATTTTGTCATGTATTAGGGTATGGAACTCGTATTTAATCAAGAGCACCAATCCATTTGGCAGTGTTCTTATGTAACACATTTTGATTCTGATGACTTAATGAAAAAACTACAGTATCTTACTATCTTCAATCTTGTCTTTCTGAGTAAATTTGACGATTGTATCATGTATGGTGTATCAATGTATCATTGTGATTTGTATTATAGTATCAATGATGATGTATGACTCATGAGTATCTAATATCTATGTTTGAATCAATGAATTTTGTATGAATTTGTACAAAAAATATCTAATTTTTAATATATATATATATATATATATATATATATATATATATATATATATTTTAAAAAATATATATATTTTTAATAAAATAATATATAACGTAACGTATCCCAGAAGTATCCTGTTCTGGGGTCACCGTACCCGTATCCGATACTTCGAATCCTGGTATCCCCGTATCCCCGTATCAGGTGACTTAGGTTTATAATTAAAAAAAATTAAAAATTAAAAATTAAAAAAAAAAAAATATATATATATATATATAAAAGAGAACCCAATTTCAAAGAGTATTATTGGAGAATTATACATGCTAAGGTACCAGTGGTGAATGACATGCCTCGCAGATAATCCGAAGTAAAGGAAATTGTCGAAAAGTTAAGCTTTGAGGACAAAGCTTTTCGAGAAGAAGGCAATGTTATGAATCTAATTCATAAAAAATTTAATTAATATAGTCATTAATAGTTAAATAGTAATTATGTAAATTAGTGATTAAGTTAGCTGAAAAGGCATGTCTAAAAGACATGCCCATTCGTGAAAAGGTACTTGCATAGGTATAAAACCGGGACCTCATTGTAACTTTCAATCATCATATATCTTATTCATATCATATCAATAAATATTTATTATTATAAATACCTCTTGTGTATTTTTATAATTAAAACCATTTTTTCTATTAAGCCAACAAATCTACAAGTCTTGCTGCTACAGAAACCAAATTTACAACTTCCGTTGCTACAGTGGTATCAGAGGCTGCTACACCTCCAAACCCTTAGCGTTGCTCCGAAAGGGACTGCGTTACCCCAGAATGGGTGACGCAATCACTACGCTGCCCCTAAGGGTCTCTGCATAACCCCTAAAGGGATTCCTGAAAAATACGTTGTCCTTGCTGCTATTGTTGCCTTCCTCTGTTCTGTCCTTGAGCTGATCTCTTCTTTGCCTCTTATGTATTCTAGACCCTGGGATCAGATCATCCCCTTGGTCTAAATTCCCTTCTCTGCAGCTAAAACACTTCTGAGTATTCTTAGCAAACCTTGCCCTAGAATCTCAGCTTAGCTTCAATGCTCTGCCTCTATGTGTCTTTACAAATGACCCCAAGCAATCCCTTTTTACTTTTCTCGTTGACAAATCAATGGCCATGATCATATCTTGAATCAATGGCTAAGATTAAAAGAAAGCTTTATCCGTGTGACTTAAGACAATTTCATCACATGTTTAAATAAATTCACTTTAATTATTTTATTTTCCTAAGTTTTAACTTAGGAAATACATTAAAATAATTAATTAATTTAATATCTCTCAAACCACATGAAATTTCCCAAATCCATTTCTAGGTCTTGTAGATCAGGTGAACTCTAGTCCTTCCTCAAAATTTGGGACCTAGAGCACAAATGATGTTACCCCAAATACACAAAATCTCAACACTCCCTCTTAGCATCAAGGGTGTGCTCTCACACTATGCATTACATGATTTTGGGCACTTGTTTTGTGCTGCTGAAGCTTGGCCTCCTGCCACTCAACTCTGCACTGCTGCTGCCATTCTGTATTGTTGTCCATGACTCTGCCACTGCCACTGCAACTTCCGTACTGCAGCTCCCTCTTCTTCGGAAGATCACCATTTCCTCTAGTGGAAGGGGTTCTCGATCATCCCCATCTTCTCTCTAAAGTAAGTGAACTTGACCTTATTCAGAGCCTTTGTGAGGATATCTACCACTTGTTCACCTATAGGAGTGTATCGCAACTGTACTGCTCCCTTATGAACATAGTCCCGGACAAAGTGACATCGAATGTCAATGTGCTTTGACCGGTCATGAAACATAGGATTTTCAAACAGCTTGATGCAACTCTGGTTATCACACATGATCTTGGTCAGCTCTATTCGTTTCTAGAGTAATTTCAAGATTAATTTGCGAAGCCATATGGCCTCACACGAAGTCGTGCTTGCTGCCATGTACTCTGCCTCGGCTGAGCTCAGTGCTACAGACTTCTTTTTCCTGTTGCACAAGGAGGTCATTCTTGATCCGAGACTGAAACAGTACCCACTGGTACTTTTCCGATCTACTGTGCTTCCAACCTAGTCTGCATCTGTGAACCCACTCAACTGGATTTCATTTCCATTGGTGTACTTTAGCCCATACTCGACTGTCCCTCTCAAGCATCTAAGAATATGTTTGGTTGATGCCCAGTAAACCCTCCTTGGTTCCACCATGAACTGACTGAGGGTATTCACTGCATAACAGATGTCTGGTCTTGTGTTGACCAAATACATTAACGACCCGATGAGCTATATGTACAAAGTGGGATCAACCTCATCATCCTCTGGTGTGTCTATCTTCCTCCAGTTAGTGATCATTGGCGTGGCCATGAGTCTACAGTCTTCCATTTGGAATCTTTTCAGAATCTTTGTCGTGTATCTTCCTTGTCCTAGCAAGACTTCCCCTTCATGCTGCCAAACTTCTAACCTAAGAAAATAGTGCATTCATGCCAGGTCCTTCATGTCGAATTATGTTGCCAGATTCTCCTTGCAGTCCTTGATGAGCTTGGATGACCTGGTCAAAAACAAGTCATCCACATACAGAACAAGAATAAGTGGTTCATCTCCTACTCTTAAGTAGTACAAGTTGGGATCTGCGTCACTCTTGACGAACCCCATCTTCTGCAAGTAGCCATCAATACAACCATACCATGCCCTGGAGGCTTGTTTCAAGCCATACAAGGCTTTCTTAAGTTTGCAAACATGAGTCTTCTGCTCATGTGTCTCGAAGCCCTCTGGCTTCTCTATGTATACTTCCTCCTCTATCACACCGTTCAAGAACGCAGTCTTGACATCCATCCAATCCCATCCCATCCCATCTGTGCTGCGAAAGAGATGATGGATCTGATAGAAGTGTATCGTGCTACTGGAGCAAAGGTTTCTTCATAGTCAATGCCTTCTTTTTAGGCATACCCCTTTGCTACAAATCTTGCTTTGAATTTCTCTATGCTGCCATCTGTAGCATATTTGATCTTGTAGATCCACCTGGATCCTACAACAAATCTGCCCAGTGGTCTAGGGACTACTTCCCAGACATCATTTGTCATGATGGAGCTATACTCCTTTACCATGGCATCTACCCATACCTGATGCTGAACTGCTTCCCGAAAGGTAGAAGGATCTCCAACCTGAGCTACCAGTGCCTGATATTTGTCAGGTTGTTTCCTTATCCTCTTCCCTTCTCTAGGTGTTCCAACAAATCCTTTTACATCTCTATGAATTTGTTGGAGTTCTCTGCTCGGTCTCCAATCAGTGGTGTGTGGTCTCACCTGTTCTTCCTCCTGTTCTTCATCGAAGGAGCTTCCCTTAGAACAATTGTGCCTTGGAGAGGCATTGGACCTCTCCTCCAGAGGTCGTTGAGGCTGTACCAGTGGATCTTCCTCAATCTGTGCATCTGTGGCCATCTCTCAAGATTTCCTAAAGGCTTTCCCTTCAAGGAATTTTACATCCCTTCTTACCACGACTTTCTTGCTCTCTGGAATATAGACGCGGTTTGCCTTTGCATTCTCACTGTAGCCCATCAGAAAACCCTTTTCTGCAGTTTGATCCAGCTTCTTCCTCTTTTCCTCTGGAACGTGGCAGTATGCTATGCTGCCAAATATCCTGATGTGGTTCACTTCTGGCTTGCTACCTGTGAACACACTTTCAGGAGTCACCTTCCCCAAAGCCCTATTTGGAAGTATGTTCTGAATATAGTCTGTTGTGTTGCAGGCCTTTGCCCATAAGAATTTGGGCATTTCCTAGTCGTACAGCATTGCCCTTACAGCTTCTATTATGGTCTAATTCATTCGTTCTGCAACTCCATTTTGTTCTGGATTGTAAGGAGTTGCCCACTCTCTCTTGATGCCTTCCTGTGCACAGAAATTTGTGAAGTCCTTATCGATATATTCTCCACCGTTATCTGACCTTAACTTCTTGATCTTCTTTCCTGTAGAGTTCTCCACCAATGCTTTGAAATCTTTAAACCGATTAAAGACTTCATCTTTGGTCTTCAGAAAATAGATCCAAGTTTTCTTGGAATAATCATCAATGAAGGTGGCAAAATATTTTTCCCCACTGAGAGCTGTTGTAGACATCGGACTGCAAATGTCAGAGTGTATTAACTCTAATATACCTCTGGCTTTGCTACTGCTTCTTGGAAATGCTGCCTTAATGTTCTTCTCTAGTACGCATCCTCTGCAAACATCGTCTTTCTTTGTGCTGAGTTCAAGAGCCCCTATGACAATATTTTTGAGAATCCCCAAGGCTCCATGATGTAGATGCCCCATCCTTTTGTGCCATAACTCATTCAGATCTTTGTCTCCTGTACTGTCAATCAGGGCCACTGGAGATTCAAGCTGGAGCTTATACAGCTTGTGACTCCTTACTCGATTTGTGCCTTTTTGCTCCAGTTAGGATGTTTGACATATACTTTATCTTGAATAAAGTATACGTCATAGCCCTTGTTCTGAAGTTAAGATACCAAGAGAAATTTCAACCCCAACCCTGGTACATGCAGAACATTCGTGGCTCGAATCTTGTGGCCATCCTTCATCTGAAAAGTTACGGTACCTCTCCCAATGGGGGTACATTTTGTCTTATTTCCCATAGTTATTTGGAAATTCATCTGCTCTTCTTGATAGCTCGAAAAACATTCTCGAACCCCCGTCATATGAGCAGATGCTCCACTGTCAATATATCAAACATCTGGAGGAGTTGTGCTTCACATCCAGGCAAGATCCTCCTCTAGTCTGGATGCCAGCACCTTCATGTCATGTTCCCTCTGCATTTTTGTGTGCTCTGGAGGACTGCGTGAGTCCTTTTGACTAAGTGAACCCTTCCCTTGGTTCATGTCAGATCTTCCCTTCCTATCAACTGCGTTGTCCCTTCAGATCTGCAATCGCTCTCCTTATGATTACCACAAATTCCCTCTTCAGATTTAACAGCCATTTCACTTATGTTCTTATTTTATCTGCACCGAACCCTTACTTTGTCTGCACTGAAGTCTTTCCATTTATCCTCACTATGTCTTAGTATATAACCACACTATCTCTGCAGTAGGTTCACATTTATCCACATTCCTAAACTCAGATAAATCTACACATCTTCCTGAAGCTTAATTCGCAATTATTTCTGAGAAAGTTCTGTATTTCACTGCAGTGATATCCGCAATTCTTTTACTAATATTTGTCTGCAATGTGACCTGTAGATGTCCGCACTTAGTTCCGTATTATTCGTACTTATTTCTTCCGTAAAACAACCAGCAAACTACCTCAGGCTTGTCCGCAATATCAGAGAGGAATCCACATTTTGTTGAGTGCTGTCCACAAGGCTTGTCCATCCAAATGATCCACAGACTGGGCTCATATATAGTGAGTTGTTCTCACCTTTTAGGCCGACCATCAAATATGATTTAGGCCGACTTCACCATAGCATGTAGGCCGACATGACTTGTATTTTCTTCCATTTTCCAAGAGGTGTTTCTTCAACAATGTAGCAGATTGTCTTCACTTCATTTCAACATTATATGAGAGTTGTCAACGTCTTTGGAGCACAAACTAAATCCTTCATGAATATGACACCTAATTGTATTTATTCCTAGAAGACATAAACCTAATAGGCATCAAGAAGAAGTCTATCTACATAATAAAATCTTGCTCATGAAACCCATGAAGCAAGTACACCAAAAATACATAATTACATAGCCAACATGAAGACCAACCTAGTTACACTTTTCAACACTCCCTCTTAACTAGGGAGGTATTCATACAGGTACATGGTTACTTTCAAACTAAAGAATCTCATAAGAAGAATCGAATTGGTAATTGCATCTGTATAGCATCATATCAACCAGCATTGTCCTAGTGCAAGGCCTTGACTAACAGCCCCATCTCTCAACGAGACAATGGGCTACAATGCTGGCGAGACACATGACTAATAGACACCATAGTCTTTGTCTCTCCAAGGTACATACCCCACCTAGGTGTTCCTAGAGTATGACCTTCTTGGACTATTCTTCTCTTGGGTAGCCAGCCCTCAAAGAATATCGGTCCACGACTACTCTTATCTTAAATGCCCTATCTCATTCTCAAAGAGTATCGAATGCCAGATGATTACCCAATCCTCCATTCTGTCTTCCAAGTGAAGACCAGAATGATGTGTCTATCCATTCTCTTCACATGGCCTTCACTAAGACTTACGGTTTTTAGTCTTGGTCTAGTGCATGACACATGTAATAGAGAATCACATACGTAACTCCCTCTTAACACAGGAAGGACATACTTCAAGTTTCTTCCAAGCAAGAAACTTACTACCAGGCTCCTCATCAACCAGGGTCCTGCAGCAGCAATCCAACTACTCATGAAGAGTTCCTTCCCTCGATGTCATGGATTTCGATATTGAGGAATCTTCAACTTTTGGCTTCATAGGGCAGAGATCATCCATCACTTTCAGTCATGAGTCATGTCCACTATAAGAAATTGATTCATCAGGCTTCCTCATCTGGTCCACTGTTATGCCATGATGCTTTCCTTCGAATCAACCCCAAGGATCATACATCCTTTCTTAGGATTAGCAGTCCTGCACAAATTCATCTAGATAAACATATACATATGAACTTTTAGAACAAAAGTTACCTTAGTGATGATCTTTCACCATGACATCTTCCTCTAGGCTTCAGCATCCTTCATACAGATTGACACATCTCCTAATGATATGTTTTGTCAAGGGTCTTCTTATTTACCAGACTTCTGTCAAAGTCTACATATCCTCCCAGGAGATCTCCTAGTCACATCTTCTTGGCTTCCGGATGATAACTACCTCTAGATTTCATGATCTTTTCCTTTCTGCACATTCTCCATTCCTAGGAACTTACAACCTTTCTAGTTTCTCGTTCATATACAACCACCTCATATTCCATGAGGACATGTTATGTTGATTTAATTTCTCTGTGCACTGAGAGATACTCCTCCATAGATCATACTTCTAAATACAGAAGTTCATTCCCTGCAACGACATGACATGACTTCACAGCATCCAATGTTAACATATAAATATATACACATCTCATACCTTTTACCCTTGAGTCATCCTGTAGAAATTTCTCAAGAATGAAGAGCTTCATTCTCTTGGCCTACTCCATCAATATGTCATCACATCCCAGAAATATGTTTCCATGATGACCTTTTCTCTTAATGACTTCTTTCCATTAGTAATATTATCAAAGAGGTTTTCACGGCGCTGATTCGCCAAGAGCTCCTGCCATGCTTTCATCAAGATGCTACAATGCTTTCTATCATATAACCAATAGAAATCACTTAAAGGAGAAGATGATCTCAATCGTAGTGGAGACCCTTGCCTCTTCTTTCTTATCAGACTCTTTCCTCATTTCAGAGACATGGGCTTCTTTTCTAGTTCTCTTGTCCTTTTTCAGATTAAGGACAATTTCTATTTTAATGCCCAAGTTCATCACATCCAACGTTAAGATATTCCGACACATAGGAAATAGTTAAGAATAACTTAGTCTAGTGTAAAGTTAGGTAAAGTTTGTTTCTTTACCATGTACATTTGTAACTTATAATCCGACGGTCACGATTTGTAGTGATTCGACGGTTATCTCTCACCTCGGTATTAACGACACTTGATCCGTGGCTTAACACCTGATTGGTCCATGATCTCTATTTAAAGAGCATGGAGGGTCATTTGTCTAGTAACCGTTTATGAAAGAAACATATGTAACCTTTCTTTTTATATTAATAAATTATCTGAAGTGGCCGCGTTGGCTCAGGCCATGGACTGTTTCCCTCTTTGAGGGTTTTAACAACGTGATTATATTGGTGTACTGATTTGTGATCTATTTGTGAGCGATGACTTTTGCTTCTTGATCTAAGGAACTTACCTTGTAAATTCCTACATCCAAGGCATCGTGCTTCGTCCACAGTTTAGATCTGGAGGTATAAAGCATCTGTTTTGCAGTTATATTTGTTAATAGTTCTGCTTATTTAGGTTTCCTTTTTTCTTTTCTTTTTCGGTTTTAGGTTTTATTTATTTGCCGGATCTATACCCTCTTCTCTATGTATGCTCTTTGTTGTGTGCTGCATGCGATCTCGACAAATCAGAAACAGGAAAAGGGATTTTTTTTGCTACATATGCTCTTTCCCCGCGTCTTTGTGCGATCTCGGGAAATCAAAAATAGTGAAAAAATGATAGTTGCCAGTAAGGCTTACCGAAAATCTAACATTCTGCCGTAAGGCTTTGCATTGCATTTTTTTTGCTCGATTTTTGTGTTTTTTTGTGCAAGAAAAGGCACGCACATCGAAGAGTAAAAAAAAAAAAAACCCTTCCTCCTTTCAAACAATAACGTGATCCTTTTACTATCTCACTTGGTGAGGGGTTAGTTTATGAGAATAGAGGTCTTGGGTTCAAGTCTCCTTCTCAAGCTTCTTTTGTAAAAAAAAATTGTTCAAAGGGGCGGAATTTTTTTTTAAAAAAACCGCACTTCATCCCGTTCCCATAATTATTCGACATCTACAACTCAGATTTTTCAAAAGCATAACTTCTTCATCCGGAAGCCGTTTTTCGAGCCGTTTTTTTTTAAACGGCCTAATTTTTCGAGATCTTTCCATTGGAGCAATTACTTTCAGCTTTTCTAACCTTCAATTCTTTTTTTTTTAAATCGAAAGTGCATGCCTGGTTATTCTTAATAGCACCAATTATTTCCAATGGCTACCTCACATGGTAGATATACTTAGAAGTAAAGGACTTTATAGAATAGCCACAGGGCAAGAAACTAAACCTTCTGATGATGATAAAGCTGCTAAATGGGAAAATAAACAAGATCAAGCACGAGGGTTGATAGGAATGTCCATTGCTCAAGATCTTCGATTTCATATCCTTGACACTGACACCCCTGATGAAGCCCTGGAAAAGCGTCTTATCACTGCTGGAAACGCTTCTAAGAAAGCCTTAGTAGCCCAACAACAACCATATCAAAAGAATCCCAAGAAGCAGTATCCAAAAAATATGGTCCTAAACCAAACAAGGGCCCTAAGCAATTTCAGCCGCAAACTGAAAAATCAAATCACCAAAATAATAAGGCAAATCAAAACAAAGGGAAGAAGATAGATAGACATTGCAACTTTTGCAATCGGGATGGCCATATAGAGTCCAAATGTTTTAAGAAGATGGAAGCCTTAGAAGCAGCAATGAAGAAGCACAACATCAATTTGGAGCACTCTTCACCTTCATCTTTAGGCATGGCACTTTCTGCTTGTGGTTGTCAAGCATCAATATCTGGTTATGCATTAAATGTATCTTCTTCTTCTACTTCTCATGAGTGGCTCATTGATTATGGAGCTTCTTACCACATGGCTAAAAATAAATCCATGTTTTCTTCTTTAAATGATTGTAACACCAAACATATTTATGTTGGTGATGATAGATCTCTTAATGTTGTAGGATCTGGAACCATTCATCTAGATAATGGTCAGTTTAATGATGTACTATGTGTTCCTACCTTGTCATGCAACCTTCTATCTGTTTATCAGATAACTCATTCGGGTGAAGGGAAAATAGTAGAATTCTCACCTCATGATGTTGTAATCAAGGACCTCAAAGATCCTCGACATATTTTAGCTACTAGCATTGCTGATGATTCCACAAGGTTGTATAAGTTTGACAACTTTGGGTCATCTTGTCTTCCCTTTGTTTTTGTTGCTCATAATGATGATGTGAGCAAACTTTGGCATGAGCAATTTGGTCACTTAAACTATCGCTCTCTTCAAACTCTATGTAAGGAACATATGGTGACGAGCCTTCCTATGGTATCTTGCCGAGATGGTGTTTGCTCCGTATGTGTACTCGGAAAACATCATCGAGATAGTTTTGAAAAATGTGCCTCTTGGCATGCTTCAGCCCCTTTGTAGCTTGTGCACAGTTATTTATCTGGTCCACTTCCTGTTGTTTCTTTCTCTGGTTGCAAGTACTTCTTAACTTTCATTGATGATTTTTCCAGACGCACTTGGGTATATTTCTTAAAACTCAAGAGTGAAGTTTTTAACATGTTCTTGGCCTTTAAGGCCTTTGTTGAGAAACAATTTGGACATCAAATTCTTAAGTTAAGATCAGACAATGGCGGAGAATATGTTAACAAAAAATTTATCAACTTCTGCACTGAGCATGGCATTCAATTGCAACATACTGTTCCATATACTCCACAACAAAATGGTGTAGCTGAAAGGAAGAATCACACCTTAAAAGAAATGGCTAGTTGTATGCTTCAATCTAAGGGACTTGGTCTCAGTTTTTGGGCAGAAGCCATTAACTGTGCAAATTACATAGTAAATCACACTCCTACTAAGGCTTTAAAGAATATAACTCTAGAAGAAGCTTGGAGCTCAATCAAACCCGATGAAAGTCATTTTTGTGTTTTTGGAAGTGATGCTTGGGCCCATATTCTATATGCGAAACATAAAGCCTTAGAACCTAAGAGTGAAAAATGTATTTTTGTTGGATATTCTGAAGATGTCAAAGGATATGGACTTCTTCAACCAAAATCCAAAATAATAATCATTAGAAGAGATGTAAAGTTTGATGAAAATATATCGGTCTGCAAGCTTAGTTCGGCGGGTGTGCCACCCTTGGCCTGCGAGCCTGATTCGACATGTGTGCCACCTCTCTCTCTCTCTCTTCTATTTTTAATAGCATTCCTTCTAGTTCAGATGATGACAACGAGGATGACAATCCTCCTCCACCTCGTGAAATTGTTCCTTATACTCCACCTCTTCCAAGATGGGTCCGCTCTACTCGGGATGTAGCAGGTTCTCTTGCAGGTGACCCTGCCGATCGACGACATACACGTTCTCAGTTCGAAAGAGCTTGTTCCTTATTGGCTCAAGTTCCAGAAAACCCTGATCCATAAACCTTTGAAAAAGCCTCCGGTCATCCAGCTTGGGATGAAGCTATGAATGAAGAATATCGTTACTTATTGGCGAATGATAGTTGGGATCTTGTTCCTCTTACAAAAGGAAGAAAACTTGTCAGATGCAGATGGGTTTACAAAACAAAATTTGGACAAGATGGAAAAGTGGATAGACATAAAGCTCATCTTGTCGCTAAAGGATTTTCACAAGTTGAAGCCATTGACTATACTGAAACCTTCTCCCCTGTTGCCAAAATGAATTCTATCCCCCTTGTTATTTCCCTTGCTGCTTCCTTTAAATGGGAAGTCCATCAGATGGATGTTACATCTGCCTTCTTACATGGAGATTTACATGAAGAAATCTACATGGAACAACCCCCTGGCTTTATCCAAAATGACTCTAGCCTTGTTTGTCGCCTTAGGAAGTTTCTCTATGGTCTCAAACAAGCTCCTCGGGCTTGGTATGCCAAAATGGATAGATTTCTATTAGATAATGGCTTTTCTAGGTGTCATTCTAACAACACTCTCTACACCAAGAAAGTGGGTAAGTCCTTCACCATCCTTGTTCTTTATGTTGATAATCTTATCCTTATTGGTAGTGATCCAAACCATTTAAACCATGTGAAGTCTAGCCTCAAAAAGAAGTTTGAAATGATAGACCTAGGACGCTTGCATTATTTCCTTGGTCTTCAAGTCTTGCAACCCAAGGAAGGCATTACCCTCTCTCAGTCCAAGTATGCCTGTGATCTTCTACACCACTTTCACATTTTAGATTGTAAGCCAGCCCCTTCTCCCTTTCAGTCTGGACTCAAGCTTTCAGTCACTTGTTCTACCCCTGAAGTTGATGCTACCTTATATCGTCAACTTGTTGGTAAACTTTTGTATCTAACCCATACCCGTCCTGACCTTTCCTTTGCCCCTGGTATTGTCGCTCGATTTATGCACCAACCTCATGAAAGTCACTGGAAAGCAGCTAAAAGAATACTTCGATATATTCGAGGTACAGTTCAGTTCGGGATTCATTACAGTGCAGGAGCATCTCCATTGTTGATTGGTTTCATTGATTCTGATTGGGCTGGTGACCCTGATGATCGAAAGTCTACTACAGGATATGTATTCACTCTTGGTTCAGGACCTATTACTTGGTCTTGTAAGAAACAAAGTGCCATCTCTCTTTCTTTCATGACGATGTCGTGAATACGATTTAGGCTTGAAAAGGAATCCATGGCTTCGTCAGATACTAATATGAATTTGATCTCCATCGTATCCAACTACACTTTGGTGTGATAATCAGTGCCATTCGGCTATGTAAAGATCCGGTTCAACATCAGCAGCAAACACATTGAACTCCACACTTCATCGAAGCTCATTTATAATCGTGTTCTTCGAAGTGTGATCTTTTATCCAAATTAATGATCGGAGTGGCAGTTGCTGCCTCAAAGGCTCTCACAGAAGCGAAGTTTACCAAACTTCGATCCATGCTTGGAGTTAAGGAAAGTTGTCATTAAGGGGGGATAGGCTCTAATGCCTCCTTCCTTCTCCTATTGTGTCACTTTTGTAAATCCTTCAATCCTATCCCAATTTGTTCTTAAGGGGGGATGTTAGGATATTTCGACACATAGGAAATAGACTCCTTTTGTGTCACCTTTGTAAATCCTTCAATCCTATCCCAAGTTGTTCTTAAGGGGGGATGTTAGGATATTCTGACACATAGGAAATAGTTAAGAATAACTTAGTCTAGTGTAGAGTTAGGTAAAGCGTGTTTCTTTACCATGTACATTTGTAACTTATAATCCGACGGTCACGATTTGTAGTGATCCGACGGTTATCTCTCACCTCGATATTTACGACACTTGATCTGTGGCCTAACACCCGATTGGTCCATGATCTCTAGTTAAAGAGCATGGAGGGTCATTTGTCCGGTAACCGTTTATGAGAGAAACATATGTAACCTTTCCTTTTATATTAATAAATTGCCTGAAGTGGCTGCGTTGGCTCAGGCCGTGGATTGTTTCCCTCTTTGAGCGTTTTAATCACGTGATTATACTAGTGTACTGATTTGTGATCTATTTGTGAGCGGTGACCTTTGGTTCTTGATCTAAGGAACTTACCCTGTAAATTCCTACATCCAAGGCATCGTGCTTCGTCCAAATTTCTTCTTTTACTCAGAGGACCAAAACTTACCGAATCTTCTTTTCTTCTTAGACATGGCTGCAAAGGCTTGATTCCTTTACTTGATCCTATAACAGCTTTGGCTTTTAATCTTGTTTCCTCTATTTACAAAAATACCCTAAATCATGGAATGGTGTGACTTCTATCTTCCCGTATAATTGTGAAGTGAAATTTCCCCATTCTTCTCATAGAGCTTTTAGCACCACTGTAGTCTTCTCCTAGTTCCTGCAGTTGATCAGAGAGATTTCTTCTACTGCAGTACTCATAGAGAATAGTTCCACTAATTTCTTATATACTCCTTTTGATGATTTTAGATTTGGTACATCGGAGATGATAGAGTCTTTTATGGATTCTATAAGAATCCTTTGGGCTCTTATACCTCCTTCACGAATTTGGCATGGCATCATTGTCCTTGTCTTCTATGGAAAGTTTGAAACCCCAAAGAGCTTGTTTCTTTCTTTTCAAAGGAGACATTTTAATAGATTCATATAAAGTCATAGATATACTTACTTGAGTAGATGCTTTTCTTCTTCTCTCAGCTTGTTTACTTTGAAGATGGTTGAAGCTTCCTTTGAATGGTGACTGATGAGGATATTCTACTGCTTCCTTGAAAGATCAAGGATGATAGGTAACTTTCCTTGAAGCTTTTGATGGCAATACTTTGAGGTAACAATGATCTGCTGGCACATTTAAGATGGTTCTATAATACTATCTTATTTCTTTCATTGTGGAAAACTAACCTTTCTTCTAATCAAATCCTTGCTTTGATGCCATCCATGAAATTTGATCCTTGAGTGTCTGTATGCTCTTTCTAGCACCTTATTTCTGATACCATAATGAGAATTTTGAGGGCTGGAGATTAATACAAATTCTCTTCTTGATAATTACTTGTGAACTTATTTGCGTTAGTTATGTCTTCTCTTAGTTAATCTTTCATCAAGTCAATTATCAAAATGCACAAGACATAGAAGTTAGGCTCCTAGAGCCAGGGCAAAAACCTCTCCCTCTTGGAGAGGAAAAACCCACAAAGAATTCTTCTTATAGATCTTCAAATGACAAGTACCATGACCCAAACTTACACCCTTAACCTAGATGTGCTTCCAAGACCTTGATTCTATCTCTTCAACCTTGGATCTTCTCTTCACCAAATTACTTATATCTGCATCAGCGCTAGAGACCTTGTATATGCTTGTGGTCGAATTGCTTGAACAGTAGGAAGGTAAATCACTATTGTTGTCTTTTCTCCTTATGATTACCACAAATTCCCTCTTCAGATTTAACAGCGATTGCACTTATGTTCTTCTTTTATCTGCACTGAACCCTTACTTTGTCCGCACTGAAGTCTTTCCCTTTATCCTCACTATATCTTAGTATATAACCACACCATCTCTGCAGTAGGTTCACATTTATCCGCATTCCTAAACTCAGATAAATTTGCACATCTTCCTGAAGCTTAACTCGCAATTATTTCTGAGAAAGTTCCGTATTTTACTACAGTGATATCGCAATTATTTTACTAAGATTTGTCTGCAATGTGACCTGTAGATGTCCACACTTAGTTCTGTATTATTCATACTTATTGCTTCCGCAAAACAACTAGCAAACTACCTCAGGCTTGTCCGCAATATCACAGAGGAATCCGCATTTTGTTGAGTGTTGTCCAAAAGGCTTGTTAGTCACGAATGGAAAATGGCATCAACTCATGTTATTCATCTAACCATATTATCCATCTACCCATGGAATTTACCCATGGTATTGTAAATGGCATCGACTCATGGTATTCATCCACCCATGATATTTATTCACCCATGGTATTATAAGTGACCCATGGTATGTATCCACCCATGGTATTCATCCACACATGGGATTTACCCATGGTATTATAAGTGGTATCTACCCATGGTATCCACCTATGGTATTGTATCTCAAAAAATGCTATAAATAACAAGCCTCACTTTGTAAAAGGACAGATTGTCTGCCACAATGTAGCTTCTATAGTTATTCTCTGTTTTAATAAAACAAGTTTCTTTGTGGTTTTATTTTCTTTGTGTTCTCTCTTTTTTTCTGGCATTCTAATTTTGCAGATCTGGTCACATCCATTTCAATTTTCTTAGATCTTGGGGGTCTCCCCCCAAGATCCGGATCAGTGGTATCAGATTCAGGTTACGCCTCCATGGGAATGAGGGTTTGAAACATATTTCAGTTTCAATGTTTGGCAGCAATCTTCAACAAAATCCATGAATGTTTTTGGGCGGCGCGTTTTCAGATCAGATCTGAAATTTTTGGTAAAAAATTTGCAAAAACAAAGACCAGATCTGGATTCCTTGCGAAAAAATACTCAAATTCAAAAAAAAAATCGGTCGAATTGGAGTTCGGATGAGGGAGATATCGCTGATTCAAAATCAGCAATGTTGAAGCAATTTTTCTGACGACAATTCATGGACGACAGCTCTCTTGTCATTTTTCGCCATTTTTAGTGAAAAATTTCAGAGAAATGGAGATAGATCTGAGCTCCTCTTGAAAAATCACCCAAGTTCAAAAAAAAAATCGGTTGAATCGGAGTCCGGATGTGGGAGTTATCGTTGATTTAAAATCAACTATTTTTTCAGTAATTTTGTGACGGCGTGACAGTTCCAGCGCAAATCTGAGAGTCTAGAGTCTCCAGATAGTGGTTTCAAACACATGAGATGATGCAGAATGATCATTCCATTTCCAAAAACAGGTTATAATAAATATTCCTAGTTATATTGACTGAGTTATGCTCATTTTAAATCTGGAGCAGCATTCGGAGCGGGTTCCCTTTGGAGACGTGCCCTCCCACCCCGCTTTAGTAGGCACCTGCTTCACATTCATCAGTTTGATCATAGCAGCGTTCGGCTTGGGTTATTTGGAGATGTGCCCTCCCACCCCAAGCTATGTAGGCACCTGCTACTTCATCAACAATCAGCATCACAGTTATGGGTCAATTGCACAAAATCATTTTCATCGAAGTCCATTTGCTAGGCCGCACACTGTTAGTCACACAGTTGGTCACAAGCATTACAGGGTATCTCTATCCTCGGATCTTCGTTTTGGTTCATCCACAAACCCACACTTCATCGAAGTTCATTTGCTAGGCTGCACACTGTCAATATCACAGTTGGTCACAAGCATTACAGGGTATCTCTATCCTCGGATCTTCGTTCATCACGGTTATGGGTTAACTACAAAAAACCCTTCTCTTCAGTGGTTCTTCATATTCAACAAAGGATTCTCAGGAGGGAACTTCACGCAATGGAGACCATTGCTTCTTAAGGAGGGAGGAATGATCCGAATGGAAAATGGCATCAACTCATGTTATTCATCTACCCATATTATCCATCTACCCATGGACTTTACCCATGGTATTGTAAATGGCATCGACTCATGGTATTCATCCACCCATGATATTTATTCACCCATGGTATTATAAGTGACCCATGGTATGTATCCACCCATAGTATTCATCCACACATGGGATTTACCCATGGTATTGTAAGTGGTATCTACCCATGGTATTGGCCCATGGTATCCACCTATGGTATTGTATCTCAAAAAAGGCTATAAATAACAAGCCTCACTTTGTAAAAGGACAGATTGTCTGCCACAATGTAGCTTCTACGGTTATTCTCTGTTTTAATAAAACAAGTTTCTTTGTGGTTTTATTTTCTTTGTGTTCTCTTTTTTTTTCTGGCATTATAATTTTGCAGATCTTGTCAGATCCATTTCAATTTTCTTAGATCTTGGGGGCCTCCCCCTAAGATCCCTTGTCCATCCAAATGATCCATAGACTAGGCTTATATATAGTGAGTTGTTCTCACCTTTTAGGCCGACCATCAAATATGATTTAGGCCGACTTCACCATAGCATGTAGGCCAACATGACTTGTATTTTCTTCCATTTTCCAAGAGGTGTTGCTTCAACAACGTAGCAGATTGTCTTCACTTAATTTCAACATTATATGAGGGTTGTCAAGGTCTTTGGAGCACAAACTAAATCATTCATGAATATGACACCTAATTGTATTTATTCCTAGAAGACATAAACCTAATAGACATCAAGAAGAAGTCTATCTACATAATAAAATCTTGCTCATGAAACCCATGAAGCAAGTACACCAAAAATACATAATTACATAGCCAACATGAAGATCGACCTAGTTACACTTTTCAACAAAATCGAATTCTCTTACTTCAGAATCGATTTCCTTCGGGTACTGAGAATGTCCCCAGCTTAATTTCCAAATGACCCTCAAGCCTCTTCTTATAATCTTCTCGCTGATGAATCAACGGCCAAGATTATATCTTTAATCAATGGCTCAGATTAAAAGATGACTTGATCTCTGTTTTCTAGAAGATTCACACTCTGGTTTATTAATACACTTTAATTATTTAATTTCCTTAAGTTTAGACTTAGGGTCTTAATTAAAATAATTAATTATTTTAATAAAGCAAGATCCAAGTGGAATTTCCACAAACGATTTCTGGGTCCTCTGGATAACTGTTGTCCAAGCCTCTCCACCAAATTTGAGACTTGGAACACTTCCCGACGCTATAAGATCAACAACAAGCCCAGGTTCTATCATTTCACTCCATTGTACTCATTTCCAGCTTGATATTTAATAAAATGGCTCATCACTTTTGCCTCATTTCTTTTGTGTGCTTATTTGTGTTCGCATGATGAAATTTTAATTGCTATTTCTAGTGCATGTTTTGTTAATTATGGTTAATTTTCCAATTAGGAACATTACAGTGGTATGAAAGCATGATCTTGGTTAGCTGTGGGGAATCTATCAAGATCATGGAGATGTAGGAATGCATGCACAATTATTGGTGAAATTTATGGGCATTCCAATGGCACAAAAATGGAGGAATACACAAGGAATCATGAGAAGATCCTCAGAAACAATGAGAAGATGATTAAAAACAATGAGGAGATATTAGAGATGTTATGTAATACCTTAATTTTCAATTTTTAACTAGATTGGATTTAATGTGCTAATTGTATAAATTCAAAACAGATAATGACTGAAATTTAATTTCTAGAAGAATACCTAGAATCGATTGATGGTGCCCTGAACTGGTTATTTCCGTCGCTGCAGATACCAAACCAACCTTTACCTCCCAGTTTATCTAGGGTCTACCTGTACAATCCCTAGATTTAGAAGACAGATCTTCGCGCCCCCGTGCCTAGAATTCCAAGAACAATCGAGGCTTTTTTCTATATGTAGCTCTCTCTATTCTCAAAAATCTTCCTCCTTTGTTTTCTCTGAAACCACTCTCTTATAATCTCCCTTCCACCGCCCCTGCAAACTGCCTTCTCGGCACTTCCTTACGACTTGCCACCTGCAATGTCTTAGTCTCTCTGTCTCCCTTGCGTTTAAAATGTATTTATTCCTTATGTGACTGACGGATTTTGAACTTGCCACCTTTATTATTATTATTTTCTTTTCTTTTAATTACATAAGTTATACATCATGTTTCTTTTTTATTTTGTTTAGTTAATATAATGTTTTATGAATATTTTCATTGTTTTATTCATAGTTTTTAATAATTCACTTTATTAAATATTTAAATAAGTTATTTTATTTACTTAATTAAATTATATTATAAATCAAATAACTTGAATTTATATTTATTATTTTCTTTAATCATATATATAGATATATACGTATACGGGTAGTATCTATCAAATGCCTCACTTGATATATTTATTATATTAAGGTAAGTTAGGAATTTACTTTGATAATTGATTTATTAACCTAACTTAGATATTTTCCAATATTAGTCGGTATGTATACTAGTGCAGTGCATGCGATGTATGCATATGTAGCTATCATATGCATACAACATATACATGTTAATACCCTTTTTCCTGTAAATCAAAATGGGTCATTACATGTTAGCCTAGTTGTGTATCAGTAAGGAAATCAAACTTAGCTATCCTCATCCTTATAATAGAGACACTAGAGGTGTGCATTCCATGGGAGTGAAGCCATCTACACCATGTGGGAAAAGTCAGCAGAATTAGGACAAAAGACCTCCTCAAAAGGAGTGGACATGACAAGAGAAGTTAGATGATGGGATCAGGAGAAGACCTTACTTCAGATCGTGGGACATAGGACACAGGTACATTAACAGCAAGCCTGAAGAGGAGGTTGAGCAGGAAGCTAAGGGAAAGCAAGAGTGTGAGGAGCATGTAGATACACCTAGCATGACGCAAGAGTCACCCTTGTTGGAGATCCCTTTGCTATCTTCGATTGACAACTTAGGCGAGAGAGTAGATCATACACTTAGAGGACCATCTATTGATGAAATGAAACACATGATTGAGGTGTCGTCAATTGATGAGGTACTTGTTACCGCTCAAATTAGAAGGGGTCCTAAAAAGGGGTCTTTTAAGGGCTACTACCAAATTAAGGGTGTTGAGATTTTTGAGTGTTGGGGTAGCATCGGATGTGATCTAGCTCCCAAACTTTGTGGAGGGACTAGAGTACATGAGATCTCTAAGACCTAGAAAGGGATTTGAGAAATTGCATCTTGTTCTAGAGAAAATTAATTAATTAATCTTTTTAATTAAGGACCCTAAGTCTAACTGAGCAAAATTAAAATATTAAAGGTAATTAATTTAAACATGTGATAGAAACGACTTAAGTCACACGGATCAAGATTTCTTTTAATCTTAGTTGTCGATTCAAGATTAGATCACAGTCGTTGGTTTCCCAACAAGAAAAGTATAAAGGAAAGCCTTGGGGTCAGTTGGAGAACACACACAGTGGCAGAGCACTGAGACCAAGCTGGAATTCTAGGGCGTGGTTTGCTAAGAATTTCCAGAAGTGTTTCAGCTGCAGCGAGGGGTAGTATTGGCGAGAGGGATGATCTGATCCCAGGCCAAGAGTGCAGCAAGAGGTAGAGAAGCAGCAAACAGAGTAGCGTGCGCAGTAGCTGCGCAGCGCAGAGGGCTTCAGGTGCTACGCAAGCCCAGAAAGGGCAGCGCAGAGGGCTTCAGGTGCTACGCAAGCCCAGAAAGGGCAGCGCAGAGGCAGCAGGAGGCCAACAGGGCTGACACAGGCCCAACCAGGACAAGGTAGGGGTAGCATAACCTAGTTTGGGGTGACGCAGGCCCTTCCTGAGTAGCGCAGGTGCAGCCACAGCCTAGCAAAGCTGACACAGAGGGCTTCAGAGTAGCGCTGGGCTTCTGAAGACTGAAAAGGGCTGAGTTTTGTAAATCTCGTTTGAGGGTGTGAATCACTCAGATTTTCTGTCTTCGGAACAGAGGTATTGCTGCAGATTTTGTATTTCTCTGTCGGGTTAACTAGTAAGGTGCCCAGATTTGTTGTACTTAGAATCTACTTAATAATATAAACCCTCCAGAAGCCGAAAGACCGGTTTTCCCACATTGGGTTTTTCCAGGGGCAGTTGTCCAAAAAATCCGGTGTGTCACTTTGTCGTTGTGCATGTATTTAGTTTAGATTTGTATCTGTGTAGACTATTAATGTGTTTACTTCGATGCTAATGTTCAATATTTCAGATCAATAACTTGATTAAGTAGGAGAAGTATAGCCAGATTAAGTAGGAGAAGTATAGCCAGATTAAGTAGTAGGATTTCTACATAAGTAATATTCAGAAACTTTCACATGGTATCATAGCGATTGCAGATCAAGCTGGATCGCCAACAAAAAGACTGAAGAATCCTTGCTGCAGAAAGCGGTAGCAGCGGTAGAAAGCCGGACTAGAGAGGACAGTGTAACAGCAAAAGAGAGCAAAGCCACGCAGAGGCCAGAGTGATGCCATCTCCACATAGGCCCACGTACTTACTGTGCAGTGGCAGTGCAGAGGCTGTGTTGGAACTGTCTACTCACGTAGAGGCCAACCAGGGTGATGTAGTCCTGAAGCTGTTTGCTGATTCAGAGTGCCGGAAGTAGTGCTGCAGAGCTTCAGTAATTGCTAGTGGGGTTAAAATTCTATCAGTTCAGAATTTAGCCTTAGCAAATTGACAAAGAGCGGGAGGAGAACAGCTTCTCAAAGGATTTCTAGCAAAAGAAATCTGCAGATCAATCAGAGGATCGAAGAGAGCTGATTCGTTTTGTTTTGGAATACTTCCACGAGAGGAAGTCAGTTTTCAGAGGGAGAAGAGGGTGCCTTTCTCGCCAAGGACCCTAGATCCGAGTCTCTAGCATAGAGAGGAGGATTCGTTCTGACAGATCTACTGAGCAGATGGCACCTCACGTAATACGTGATCAGGATAGGTTGGACGGTTTGTCCAACTTTGCAATCTGGAAGGCTAGAATCCCGGTAGTCATGGAGGCATACGGTTTGAGGGAGCATGTAGAGAAAGTCCTGGCCACGCCAACCAATGTAGATCCCCTGGCAAAGCATGAAGAAGAAGCGGCTCATGCCGAGCACTTCATAATGGACGGGGTCAAAGATCATGTGGTTCCACACATAGCCGATAGGAAGAAGACTCATGAGATGTCGGTGGCTATGACCACACTATATGAAGGAAGATGCTTCTGGAGAACCAGTTGAGGTTATTCATGATGACCACGGGGGAGGAGATTGAGACTTTTCTATCCAAATTTCAAGCGACACGGAATCAACTGAATGGCATGGGGGTGAAGGTGGAGGACGATGTTATGGTGAGGACGGCTCTAAATGTTGTCACAGAGGAATGGGAAACTTTTGTCCAAAGCCTCTTGAGCAGATTGTGTAGAAATTTTCGAATCTTAACACTTATGCAGAAATTATTACTGTTAATCCAGTTAAGCTCCTCCTACTTAGATAAGTTATCAACTGAATAAATTCAAGTTAACATCGAAGCAAAACACATAACAGATCTCTACCAATTCAGATCTAGAATAAGCACATGCACACATTGACAAAGTGACAGTTATTTCTGGACAAACTGTCCCCGGAAAAACCCAATGTGGCAAAACCGGTCTCTGGCTACTGGAGGGTTCTATTATTAAGAATATTTCTGAATACACAACTCTGGGTTCCAGATCTGGAAAACCCGACAAAGAAAACTCTAGATCTACAGCTCTTGGATGATCTAGGACCAAATATACTGACTGATCAACACCCTCAAACGGGATTTACAGAACTCAGTCAGATCTAGGCCTAGAAACCCCAGCGCTACCCCTGAAATGCACTGCGTCAGCCTCTGAAGCCCCTGAAAGCCTCTACGTCAGCCTTGGATGGCCTTCAAACCCTCAGCGCTGCTCGTGGAAGGGACTGTGTTACCCCAGAATGGGTGACGCAGTCACTATGCTGCCCCTAAAGGGTCTTTGCGTAACCCTTGAAGGGTTTCCTGAAAATTACGCTGTCCTTGCTGCTATTGTTGCTGCTACCTTCCTCTGCGTTGTCCTAGAACTGATCTCTTCTCTACCTCTTGTGTATTCTAGACCCTGGGAACAAATCATCCCCCTGGTCTAAATTCCCCTCTCTGCAGCTGAAACACTTCTGAGTATTCTTAGCAAACCCTGCCCTAGAATCTCAGCTTAGCTTCAAAGCTCTACCTCTATGTGTCTTTACAAATGACCCCAAGCCTTTCCTTTATACTTTTCTCATTGACAAATCAACGACCATGATCAAATCTTGAATCAATGGCTAAGATTAAAAGAAAGCTTGATCCGTGTGACTTAAGACAATTTCATCACATGTTTAATTAAATTCACTTTAATTATTTTATTTTCCCAAGTTTTATCTTAGGAAATACACTTAAAATAATTAATTAATTTAATATCTCCTAAACCAATTGAAATTTCCCAAATCCATTTCTAGGTCTTGTACATCAAGTGAACTCTGGTTCCTCCACAAAGTTTGGGACCTAGAGCACAACTGATCCTACCCCAAATACACAAAATCTCAACACTCCCTCTTAGCATCAAGGGTGTGCTCTAGCAATAGATCATACTATTCATTACATGACTTTGAGTACTAGTTCTGTGTTGCTGATGCTTGGCCTACTGCCACTCAACTCTGCACTACTGCTACCATTCTGTATTGCTACCCATGACTCTACCACTGCCATTGTACTGCAGCTCCCTCTCAATATGTTGCATCTGTGCTGCTCATAGCATTGCCACTGCTGATCTGCTGCACTGCAACTTCAGTTGTTGAGAGAAACAACTGAATCTCCTGCCCAATCTTTGACAAACAAGTCTGATGGGCTGCATCCTCATCACTGACGCTCCATAGGATACAGATCTGTGCTGACATCTAAAGAACGATGCACAACTACAGCTTTTCCTGCATAATTAGACTCCCTCTGCACTACTGAAGTCACATCAGCTCCTTATGCTGAAATCTATCACGCTGCTGCTGCACTGCGTTGTCCCTCTAAAGCTCTCAGCACTGCGTAAGCAGCACTGCGTAAGCAGCACTGCTCTGCGCTGTTGAAGTCACATCAGCCTCTGTGCTACTACTGATTCACAGCCTTCAGATCTGCCTCTGCTTCTGCCTCATCTGTGATCTATGCACCCACTACTCCACTTGTCCCGCTACTGTCTTAAGGCTATCGTAGCTCGCTTGTGATCCAAAAGATGAGCTGCTCAAAGATCCCGCCTCTCTTCCATGTAGCTCCTCTACATGTCCATGTCACCCCACCTCTGTGGTTCATGAGCACTCATGGCTACATCATATCCTAACCCATCATCTGCCACAGCTTCCTTGGAAGAAGATGCTTCCTTGTCCTTTTTCTTTTCTGGACAATGGCTGGCAAAATGTCCCATTTCGCCACAGTAGAAGCTCTTGATCTTTGAAAGATCCTTCTTCTTCTTTGGTTGCTTCTTTGATGCCAAGGCTGCATCTTCACCCTCTTCTTTCTTTACTTTGCTCAACCCAGGGTTGTGCTGCTTCTTGGTGAATCTGTGTAGTTGTTCTTGCCGCAGGATTGACCACAAGTTGTTCCAATCTAGGAGGTCCGATCTGCCCAAGATACTTTGGACAAAGGTTTCCCACTCATCCATCACTGCATTGAGGGCAGTCCTGACTATCACTGCATCATCTACGGTTGCACCCGTTCCAGTCAGTTGATCCCTGATTGACTGCAATCTGAAGGGGAAATGTTCGATGTCTTCTCCCTTGGTCATCATGAATGACCTCATTTGGGCCTCCAACAACATCTTTCTTTGGACTGATTTTCCCTCATACATGGAAATCAAGGCCTTCCACATTTCGTTAGTTGTCCTCTTCTCAGCTATGTGTGGTACAATATGGTCCTTGATACTGTCCATTATCAGCTGCTTGGCATGCCCAGCAGCTTCCCTATGCTTCCGTAGGAAATCCGCATATGTCGGTGTGGCCAGAGCCTGCTCTGCATGGTCTCTTAGACCGTATGCCTCAAGGACAATTAGGATCCTTGCCTTCCAAACCGAAAAGTTTGAGAGGCCCTCTAGCCTATCCTGATCACGCAGTCCATGAGGAGCCATCTGCTTAGAATGTTTCGGAGCTCCTCCTCTCTATACTAGAGATTTGGATCTAGGGTCCTTTACGAACTGGGCACCCTCTGCTCCCTCTGACACTTGATTTCCCTCCTTGGAAATCTACCAAATCAACTATGATTCAGCTTCTTCTTTGATCCTCTGATCAAACTACAAGTTTCCTTTGGCAAGAAACTCTCCGAGAAGCTGATCTCCTCCCAATATTTGTCACTTGTGCTAAGGCTAAAAATCTGAAAACTTCAGATATTTAACCCCACTAGCGCTTCTGAATTTTTGCATCTTTTCTGCAGACTTTTTCTAGATCTGACAAATTCAGATTTGAATCACACTGGTTGGCTTCAGACCCAACCAGCGTTGTTTCTGAGCTGCCTCTGCACAGTAATTGCGTGGGCTTGCTAGGATACAGCGCTGGACAATGTCACCCTTCCCTCTGAGTGAATCTACTCCTAAAAACTGCATTGTCCCTTCAGATCTGCTTCTCTGCTGCTTTTCCAGCTGCTTTCTGCAGCTCGATCCTTCAGATTCTCCTGCTGCGGACCCTTCTAGATCTGCAATTTCTCTGATACCATGTAGAAATTTCTGAATCTTAACACTTATGCAAAAATTATTACTGTTAATCCGGTTAAGCTCCTCCTACTTCGATAAGTTATCAACTGAATAAATTCAAGTTAACGTCGAAGCAAAACACATAACAGATCTCTACCAATTCAAATCTAGAATAAGCACATGCACACATTGACAAAGTGACAGTTATTTCTAGACAAACTGTCCACGGAAAAGCCCAAGTGGGAAAATCAGATTCTGGCTGCTGGAGGGTTCTAATATTAAGAATATTTCTGAATACACAACTCTGGGTTCCAAATCTGGAAAACCCGATAAAGAGAACTCTAGATCTATAGCTCCTGGCTGATCTTGGACCAAAAATACTGACTGATCCACACCCTCAAATGGGATTTACAGAACTTAGTCTGATCTAAGCCTAGAAACCCTAGCGCTGCCCGTGAAATGCATTGCGTCAGCCTCTGAAGCCCCTGAAAGCCTCTGCGTCAGCCTTGGATAGCCTCCAAACCCTCAGCACTGCTCCTGGAAGGGACTGCGTTACCCCAGAATGGGTGACGCAATCCTTACACTGCCCCTAAAGGGTTTCCTGAAAATTACGCTATCCTTCTTGTTGTTGCTGCTGCTACCTTCCTCTGTGTTGTCCTTGAGCTGATCTCTTCTCTGCCTCTTATGTATTCTAGACCCTGGGATCAAATCATCCCCTTGGTCTAAATGCCCCTCTCTGCAGCTAAAACACTTCTGAGTATTCTTATCAAACCCTGCCCTAGAATCTCAACTTAGCTTCAGTGTTTTGCCTCTGTGTGTCTTTACAAATGTCCCCAAGCCTTTACTTGATACTTTTCTTGTTGAAAAATCAATGGCCATGATCAAATCTTAAATCAATCGCTAAGATTAAAAGAAAGCTTGATCCGTGTGACTTAAGACCTAGGTTGCGAGGAAGCGTCCCCCCCCCCTCGTTCCCGTTTCCGAAATGCACTCCGTGCGGGAGCGTTTTGGGAGCGTTCGGAAACGCGCTCCCAAAAACGCTTCCTGAGGGGAGCCTTTTCGGGAGCGCGTTTCCGAACCTGTTAAAACGCTCCCTGCCTTTTCGGGAGCGAACGCTCCCTGAGCTCTTCTGGCGTTTAAAAAACGCTTCGGGAGCGTTTTTTAAACGCCGGAAGCGCTCAAGGAGCATTCGCTCCCGAACGCTCCCCGGAACAAAAAACGCTTCCTGCTGGGCGGAAATTTTTTTCAATGAAAAAACGATTTGTTTAGGGCCAGAAATGGGTTTTAGGGCTAATGTGGAGGTAAGAGAAGCATTGACATTTCATGGTAATGTTAAATAATAAAGTAAAAGTGACATTTCCTTTATTTTTCATTTTCATCCTTTTACTTAAATTTTTAACATTACCATGAAATGACTCAAGATGTTTAAGAGTGGTTTCGACCTCATTGGATTTCATATGGAGAAACTAGAATTTTAGGTTTCACTCAAAATTCAGCAGACTTAATGGTTTTCGGGGTTTCATGGTTTGGGAATTTGCAATGTTTCCATTTGATTCTATCATGTGTAAGGGTATGATATTGGCATTTGATCAAGAGCATGAAGTCCTTTAAGAACCTTGATGTACCCTTCAATCAAAGGAAAACAACTGGTTAGGCATGCTAATATTTTTCTACCGCATTTTAAGGTTGAGGAGATGAACCCTTCACTCAAACCAAAATCATTGGTTACACATGTTAAACTTTTTCAATTTCTATCATGTTATAAGGTTGAGCAATCCAAGTCTGAAGACTTTGAGCTAGATGATGTTTATGTATCTCTTGTTGATGATCCCATTTCTAGTAGCGATGAATCAATGATGAGTTTCATGAGAGACCATGTTGCTCGGTGATTTGTAGTTTTGATGTCTATTTTTGCTACTACTACTACTACTAAAGTTGTAGAGGAGTTTTAGGAGTCCTCAAACTTTGAGCCATATTATTTATGTAGCTCATGTTGATGATCCCTTGTCTAGTAGTGGTGATGATTTTGATCATGATGGAGTGATCATGTTGTTGATCACTAATATGTAGTCTTGTATTAGGCCAATGGCCTCATAGCTTGTAGCATTGTTTTTGGACTTTATGGGCCATTTGGAGCCTCATTGCTTATGTATTTTTTGATGATATGTATTGCACTCGGTGCCATTTTGATATATTCACCTTTGCATGGTATATAAATGAGAAAACATTGCATATTTTGTCTCTATTGGCTTGGAATCATGGTTGCAAATCTTAAAAATAGTTTTTTTTTATTAAAAAATAATTATTTAATGTATATTTTTTTTAAACCAGTTCATTGAGATATGACCGCTCCCGATTAGACCGATTCCGGTTAGAAACCCGATTCATTAGGTCCACCGGTCCGGTCACCGGTTCGGTTTTAATAACTATGCTCACACAAATCCAGAAGTACAAGAGGGGTACATGAAGGCATTGGACAAGTTGGTACCTGACAGGGAGGAGTGTGCTAGATTGCTCCTTGAATTAGGCAAATACTTCAGTTGCACTGCTAACTTTGGTTCTTTCCATGCAATGGAAGACGGGGACAGATTTGATGCTATCACATGGTGGGAAGCATATGGCGGCATGGGAATTTTGCCAAAGTTGGCTAAAAAAGTTCTCTCACAAGTTGTGAACACTTCTTCTGCAGAGAGGTGTTGGAGCACCTACAACTTTATACACAATGTGAGAAGAAACAGGCTGAATGAAAACCGAGTTGAAAGCTTGGTTTATGTGCATTATAACTTGAGGTTGTTGAGCCATTACTGTGATCGGGCAAATGAGGATCAATCATACAGAGTCTGGGACAACAACCCGGAGGATGATAATTTGGAGGACGGCACGTTACATCTGGAAGAATTGGAAGCAGAACTTTATAGGGATGATGATGAAGCATCAGCAGCACCGCCACACACAGGGCCAGTCCCACCATCTACTGGTAGCAGTGCGGGTGCCAGTGCCAGTGCCAGTGCCACTCCTCGATATCACACTGTTGTTCCTTTGCATATCCAGCCTCCACCTTCTAGTCGTGGTCGTGGTACTCCTGAGAGTACTAGAAGACCAACATTTCCTCGTGGCTCACAAAAATTAGACATTTCTCGTGGGCGTGGCAAGGGGCCAGCCAGATAAAATATATTTGTTGTTTACTATTTTCTATTTGTTGTTGACAGTTGAACGGTTGAAACTTGACTCTTTCTGATTTCATATATTTAATGACAATTTAAGTTTGAAGTTTGAATTTGAAAGGTGAAACTTTGAAGTTGGCATTTATAAGTTTACTGTTTACAAGTCATTATGAATTATGAATATGATGCTTCATGAAAGTTATATGGTGATCGATGAATCAATGATGATAAATGTTATATAATATCAATGATGATAAATGTTATATATTGAATTTTGAAATCAATGAATCAATGATGATAAATGTTATATATCAATGATGATAAATGTATATTGAATTTTGAAATCAATGAATCAATGATGATAAATGTTAGATATTGAAATTTGAAATCAATGATGATAAATGCTATATATCAATGATGATAAATGTATATTGAATTTTGAAATCAATGAATCAATGATGATAAATGTTAGATATTGAAATTTGAAATCAATGATGATAAATGTTATATATTGAATTTTGAAAGCTTGAAACCTTCAGATTGATGATTCGCGAGACTCAAGAGTCAATATGTTGTGTGCTTCCAACTTGTGGGCGTGGTTGATGAAGATTATAACTTCTAGATGATTGATGTTATATGATTCAATCTATGTTTTTATGTTTTTTATATCTAATTCATCATTCTACATGTTTTTGTTGACATATATGCATCAAAATATAAAAAATATTAAAATATATATATATATAAAAACGCTCCCGAAAACGCTCCAGACCGGAAGCTTTTAAAAATGGCGCTCCGCGCTTCGCTCCCGCTCCCGCTTCCAAGTAACCTTGCTTAAGACAATTTCATCACATGTTTAATTAAATTCACTTTAATTATTTTATTTTCCTAAGTTTTAACTTAAGAAATACACTTAAAATAATTAATTAATTTAATATCTCCTAAACCAGATGAAATTTCCCAAATCCGTTTCTGGGTCTTGTAGATCAAGTGAACTCTAGTCCCTCCACAAAGTTTGGGACCTAGAGCATAACTGATGCTACCACAAATACACAAAATCTCAACAGATCGGACCTTCCCAACTAGGACAATATGTGGGCAATCCTCCGACAAGAAGAAATCCGTCAGATAACCAAGAGACAGTTCAACACCGGGTTGAGTAAAGTAAAGAAGGAAGAAGAGGAAGATGCATTCTTGGCATCAAATAAACAACAAGTGAGAAAGAAGCGTGATCTATCTAAGATCAAGTGTTTCCAGTGCAACGAACTAGGACATTTCACCAGCAATTGTCCTCACAAGAAGAAGGACAAGGAAGCTTCTAGCTCCAAGGTTATTGTGGCGGATGATGGCTCCGAAGATGACGTAGCCATGAGCGCTCATGAACCGCAAAAGTGGGGCGACATGGATCTGTAGAGTACCTACAGATTAGTGGTGAGATCCTTGAGTAGCCCAACTCTTGGATCACATCCATGCTATGGGAGCCTTAAGACTGTAGCGGGACAAGAGGATCAGTGGGTGCAGAGAATCACGGATAGAGTAGAGGCAGAGGTGGATGTTGTAAAGAAGCAACGCAGTGCAGATGCAGCAGCAGAAGCGCAGGGGCTAATGTGACTTCAACAGCGCAGAGCAAAGCTGCAGCAGCGTAGAGGCTTCAGGAGGACAACGTAGCACAGCAGCAGTGTAGGGGACTTCAATGTAGAGGTACTGATGTGACTTCAGCAGCGTAGAGGAGGTCTGCTTACGCAGTGCAGAGCTACAGCTATGCAACATCCTCCAAATGATAGCACAGAGGAACAGCCTATGGAGCTTCAGTGATGAGGATGCAGCCCAACTGCTTGTCTGTCAAAGTTGGACAGGAGTTTTTAGTTGTTTCTCTCAGCAACTAAGTTGCAGTGCAATAGTTGGCAGCACGATGCAGAAAATTGAGAGGGAGGTAGTACAGATGTGGCAATGGCGGTGGCAGCATCATGGGCAGCAATACGGGAGAGCGGCAGCAATGCAATGATGAAGGGAAGCAGGCCAAGCATCAGTGCATAGACCCACACCAGAGATCAATGCAGAACTTCGGGGTGAGATGTTGTGCTAGAGCACATTCCTTGCTAAGAGGGAGTGTTGGGGAAGCATCGGATGTTCTCTAGCTCCCAAAATTTGTGGAGGGACTAGAGTACAAGAGATCTCTAAGACCCAGAAAGGGATTTGAGAAATCCCATCCTGTTTAAGAGAAAATTAATTAATTAATCTTTTTAATTAAGGACCTTAAGTCTAACTTAGGAAAATTAAAATATTAAACGTAATTAATTTAAACATGTGATGGAAATGACTTAAGTCAAATGGATCAATCTTTCTTTTAATCTTAGCTGCCAATTCAAGATTAGATCACGACCATTGGTTTCCCAACGAGAAAAGTAGAAAGGAAAGCCTTGGGGTCAATTGGAGAACACACACAGTGGAAGAGCACTGAGACTACGCTCGAATTCTAGGGCGTGGTTTGCTAAGAATTTCTAAAAGTGTTTCAACTGTAGCGAGGGGTAGTATTGGAGAGAAGGATGATCCGATCCCAGGCTAAGAGTGCAGCAAGAGGCGGAGAAGTAGTAGACAGAGCAGTGCAAAGGGAGCAGCAGCTACGCAGTGCAGAGGACTTCAAGTGCTACACAGGCCCAGAAAGGGTAACGCAGAGGCAACAGGAGGCCAACAGGGTTGATGCAAGTCCAGCCAGAGCAGCACAGGGGCAACGTAACACAGTCTAGGGTGACGCAGGCCCTTCATGAGCAACGCAGGGGTAGCCACAGCCTAGCAGAGCTGACGCCGAGGTATTCAAAGCAGCACTGGGGTTTCTGAAGACTGAAAAGGGATGAGTTTTGTAAATCTCGTTTGAGGGTGTGAATCAGTCAAATTTTTTGTCTCCAGAACAGAGGTATTGCTGCAGATTTTGTATTTCTCTATCGGGTTAACCAGTAAGGTGCCCAAATTTTTTGTACTTAGAATATACTTAATAATATAAACCATCCAGCAGCCAGAAGACCGGTTTTCCCGCATTGGGTTTTTCCGGGGATAGCTGTCCAAAAAATCCTGTGTGTCACTTTGTCATTGACATGCATGTATTCAGTTTAGATCTGTATCTGTGTAGACTGTTAATGTGTTTACTTCAATTTTAATGCTAAATATTTTAGATTAATAACTTGATTAAGTAGGATTAGTATAGCCAGATTTAACAGTAGGGTTTTAGCATAAGTAATATTCAGAAATTTTCACGAAGGGAAACAATGAAGCAATAGCCCACTGTCACCTCGGCTGTGGCTCCCTACTCTTTACGGACTTTCACTGATGGGAGGAGACCCGTTATAATAAGGACCACGAAAATGAATGGATCAATGATAGGATGATAGGTGATCCTAGAAGCCTATTCACAAGAGAGGCTCAAATATATGGCTTGCTTGCTTTGAAAGAAAGATGAAAGGCTCTCTAGGAAGGGCTTAGGGGAATTTCTAAGAGCTAGGGTTTGAGTATGTGACTTGTCAAGAAGATTATTAGCTCCTAAAATCCTTGTGGAAACTTCGCTTCCAAGTGATCTTTGTGAAATTGGCCTTGATAGTTGTAGGACCACACGAGACCAAGTGGACCCGAGGTTAGGTCAAGGGAATGAGGTTGAGCACCCAATGATATGCTTGACCTAATCAAGGAGAAGAAGGGGATAAAGGAAGGAATTTTCAATGAAAGGTAATGCAATGATCCCAGTGAGGTTTCTATCCTAAGGAAACCAAGGGCAAGAATCGGTATTCGAGCTAGGGCTTGCGATATCTAAAGATCCCACCATCGGAATCTCATGAAATTTGGAGGGATTGGG
Source organism: Pinus albicaulis (assembly GCA_034641835.2). Taxonomy (NCBI): domain Eukaryota; kingdom Viridiplantae; phylum Streptophyta; class Pinopsida; order Pinales; family Pinaceae; genus Pinus; species Pinus albicaulis. Next base: position 146,812,480 of record CM076582.1, read on the forward strand.
CTTCTTGAGGTCACACCAACACAGTTGTGGAACAAAAATCGGAGTGTTTGGATGACTAGATTGTGATATAATTGATGCCCTAGGTGAATTATGTAGGCTAGTTCTAGAAAAGAGGGGAAGGTGAAAGAAATAAGATTTGACTCGATCACCTATGGAGGACCAGTGCCTAATCCTTTGGGGAGATTGGAGTCAAGTAGAATTATGACTATGGATTTTGGATTCTCCGGGTCAAGGAGGCCTCAAAGACAACTTCTCTTAGCATTAGGGAAACAACAAAAGCAACTTCAAAGACTTTATACTTCGTTTTGAAAAATAGATAGCTTATCAAGATGAATTTCAACGATGAAACATCGCTAGGAACATTCATTCATTATACATGGCCCATACATGAAGCAACACTATCTAGAAACAAAATTTCCACAACTTTGCATAAAAGGATGCAGTAAAACAACCCTAGTATAGCGAGATCCCAGCAACATTGTATGTGACAAAATAGAAAGAAAGAATAGCATAATATTGCACTTACATGTATAAGAGTATATCCAACCATCAAAATTTTACCAATCAAAGAAGCTCCAAGACAAGAGAAAATGATCCAAACATCAAAATTCATTCCATGCTCCAAACATTCGTCCTCCAAGAAGGATAGCGAAGTTCTCTAAACATATACAAGTCCAATCCAAGTGATGATGCTAAAATGAAATCACATCACTTGTATTTATACTTTGTTACATTGAAATCGTTCCCGAGAGGTGGGAAACCCATTCCAATGGTTCCCCCGCTCCCGGAAGCTTTGGAATTGTATGGGAATGTTACCTTTTTAGTGGGAGTTGCAATGTGAGTTGGGGACAATTCTGGGAGCTTTGAAGACTATTTTTTTTGGATTTCTGGTGTTTCCACAGCTCAATGATTGGGTTAGGGATGTGAATCATGACAATTGCTCAAAAAAGGGAATTATGAAGTTGTCATAGTTTCTTCATAGTTCAGTATAATTAGTACAAATTCATATTTACCTCTTTGTGGTATCCAAGCTTCATAAATTCATAATAGGCAGAATTCATATAAATGCTTCATGAGTCCTGGACTAAACAAGCAGTTATGGATAATTCTTATGGAACCTTTGATTCTAAAGATCCAACCCTAGGGTTGGGTAATACAAAGCCTATAGAGAAATATGCTAAACTGCCCACTAAACATGAGCCTATGTTGAAACCTTCGCAAGAAGAAAATCCAAAGACATCCTTAACATCGATATCCTTAATTGAGAAACTAGAGAAATCACTTAATGGGTTAAGGAAGTGTGTGGCACCTCGACGTAAGGGCGATATCTGGGATGTCATGCTCATGAGTATTTCTTTCACTATTTATGTATATATATCACAGAATATTGTGTGTGCATATTGTATGTGGCGGCAGCCAATGCTTAAACATTGGAGTTTCTTTTTCTCTTAAAAATAACTAGAGAAACATATGTAAAATTGTTCCTTTGTATTTTTAAGCCAGATTGTTTCAAAGACTGGTCATGTGTCAGAGAATTGATAATGAACTTGACATTTTATATATATAAAAGGGAGGGACTCAGGGAGAGATACACCCAGAGAATATATTTATATATTAAAAAAATATTTTTTTTATTTTTATATTTTAAATTTTTTTATTATATAATATAACTGCTCCCGATTAGTCGTTTCCTGTAAATTTTGGGGAAACCTCTAGCCGTTCCAGACACCCATTCCCAAGTTCCCAACGTTCCCACGTTCCATAAACTTATGCACAATAGTGTTTATACACTTCTAATGAGTTTGATTTAGCTAATTAGGCCTAATTTAGCCCCTAATATAAAATAATGTACAAGACAACTAACTTTTGGTGACAAGCGCACCAAACTAGCTCATAACCAAAAGAATAAGCCTCTCAAGAGGTCGAATGATCAATAATACATGTCATTGGGCCTTAGGGGAGGCTTGATGAATTCCATAGGTGCCATAATGTGAAATACGACTCCCAGATGCAGTGGGCAAGGGGTTGACCCCTTGTTCTCCAAATAATAAACCTGTGGTGCCCCCAATCGACGTGGGGCCACAAAAGTGACCTCATGGGTCTCCAAACAGATCGAAGATTCATGTTGACCATCTACAACAAGGGCTCTGATGATGGTGTAAGTGATGCCACATCATCATACAGGTCTTTGGTCATCTGCCAAGTGCATAATGTAACTGTGGGGCTGGCTAGGCATGGTGAACCAGGTGCATCTTCCTTGTCCAATAGGTGAACCACGAGCTGTGAAAATTCCAAAACGGAATCCTATTGCAGAAACTGAACATTATTCTCCTAATTGTTAATTTAATTTAACAATTTCTTTATTGTTTGCTATGGAAAATACTGAAGTGAAATTGTGTCGGGGTTGCTTGTGGAGGAAGGGAAATTCCCTTAGATAATTTTGGCTAGATTTTCTTGTTGTGGATTGCCAGTTTCAGGCATCTAGATTGTACTCAAAATTTCACTGCTGCTTAATAATTAAAACCCTCAGCTACTACACCAGTTTTCCCAAGTTGGGTTTTCCAGGGACATTTGTCCAAAAATAACTATGTCAATTTTTATGTGTGTGTGCTAGCTATTTCTCAGTTTCCAACTCTATTATTTTCCACAGCTTTATTTGTGAAGGTTGCAGTGCGATTTATTCAATATTTGTTGTAGAAAATAAATTTTTAAATTAATTAACAATTAGAAGAATTAAATTCTAGTTGTTGCAATAGGATTTCAATGTTGAAACTTTCACAATCCTCTTCCAAATGTGTTCATTATAGCCCATCATGTAATGATTGTCTAGTGGCCACATCTACTGTTGTATATCCTATCACTATGATGGTTGTGAGACATTTATACACATAATGAGGAATCATTAGTCTTTTTAGATCTCAAATATTTTGAAAATTTCTAAGTACATCTGGTGTGCCATAAATCGGCTCACCCAACAGAGAAATCCTCCATTACATAGAAAAATGTGAGATATACCTCACTCTCTCAAGTCCCGACTAATCCGAATGAGCAACTGGTGAAACCCCAACTAACTCTGTGCAGTCTCTACGTTGCTACTGTGTAAGGTTGCATGGCCCTGGCTGAGGGACTACGTCACCCTAGCTCTACGCTGATCATTTTCTCTCGGATCTGGTTTCAGCCCTGTCGGCTCAAAAACCCCAACTTCCGGTGAATTTCAGAGTTTTCCTTGGAGGCTCTGCGCTGCCCATGCGTGGGCCTGCATCACTCTCTCTAGGGACTACGTCACACCCTCTAATGGCTGCACTGCCTGCACTGCATCTCTGTTGCCCTTGCTCCGCGTTGTACTCTTGGTCCTCCTGACCAATCACTGCATCTGCCCCTCACTACTTCTCTGAATCACTCAGATCTGATCTTCGTCCGAGCACTGCTCCGTCAGAAGAATTTGAATTGTTATACTCTGTGTGTGTCCTCCAGCTGACCCCAAGCCCTTCCTTTATACTTTTCTCGTTGACACATCAACGACCGTGATCAAATCTCTAATCAATGGTTAAGATTAGAAGTAGTTTGATCCACGTCACTTAGAATGTTCTCATCACATGTGTATATTAATTCACTTTAATTTTTTTAATTTCCTTAAGTTAGACTTAGGGTCCTGATTAAAAAATTTAATTATTTGAATAACTTTTACACCAGATGGAATTTCTCCAAATGTTTTCTGGATCTTGGAGATCTCATGTATTCTAGCCCTCCACAAAATTTCGAAGCTAGAGAAAATCCGATGCTACCCCAAAATCTCAACAAATATCTCATATTATCGGCATGTTATTCTTATGTAATACAACTCCTTTGTCGGCTCAAGTGCTCATTCCTCTAGTCAACATTACAGGGACATGTTAGATTGTGTTCTAATGTTGTTCAATGGCTTGATGTAATTTTTTATTTAGCATCATAATGATGATCATTATAACATCATTTGTGGGGCACTTATACATATAACATGGACTCACTAGACTTTCATAATGTTGCTCATGTACACATGGAAGTAGTTTAGGGAGTTATTTGGTAGTAACCTATTTCTCAAGTGATAGTGAACTACACTCAGGTCATTTTTATCCAATTTTCCCTTATCTCTTGATGAGATTATCATCAGTCATTATGGATTGGTTGATATCCACCCTTGATTGAGCCTTATAGTCAATGGTCTAGGTTTCTCCTAGTTACTATAAATATGAGGCAATTGGTCTTGAATCAAGAGGGTGTGGGATGGCTTACAATGTTTATCCTTAGCCTAAACCCTAGGGATCCTTAGGCTAAATAATTCATATGATTGAGAGTTGTATGATACCATTTGAACTCCATACATGTGTGTGCTCTAGCTATTGTAATCGCGAGATATATATGAAGAATAAGGAAGGCCTTGCTTCCTTGGATGTTTCCCCACCTTGGGATTTTACGATGTAAATTTCTTGTCTCCTCTTGCTTATTGGACATATCTACTTTTATTTGTTAGATGTTTTCCATACAAGTTTAGAGAGATAGATTTTGGTAATATATTTCTACATTATTTTCATGGTCTTTCAATAAGCAAACCACTAACTACTTGAGAATGACTAATATGAGAATTGTTTCAAGCCTGAAGTTTTTCAATACAATAATCACTAACTAAAGTTTTAAATAAACATTTCAGATTAAAGAAGGCACATCATACATAACAGTACAAATTTAGTTGAGAGATAGCTCAGCATGTTTAGCCACAAATGTCAACATTCTTCAATGTATAAAAATAAGATCTAGACAAACCAAGAGCTGCACTAACAAAAACATTAAAATACGACAACAATTTTAGTTGAGGAACATACCCTCCAATAGTTTTTGTAGAGTTCAGCAAGTGGAAAACACTGTTCTTCTTGTTACTCGGAAGTCCAGGATTAGAAGCCAAGGGTTCAATTATTTCCAGGTTCTGGACACTGAAACATTAAGACAAAACTATCATGTATAGATTGTCACGCTAACAAGGTACCATGTGATGTTTTCAATTTTTTGCCAGAATTCCATACTCAAGGTAAAAATATAGGCAACAGAGCAATACCAAAAAGCCTTCTGTATGCAATAGGATGCTTAAAGAGCTGCCAACGAATTGAATGAGAACAGAAGGAAACTTGCATATTAACAGTTAAAAAATATTGACCTTTGAACCGCTATAGATTACCTTCTAATTCAAATACTCTTGAGATTGACCTCGCAATCCTTCATGATTTTAACTTATATTAACAATAGGACTTGTTCTAGAAAACCACAACTTATACTTACAGTTTTAGTTTGCCTGCGTGCATGATTTTTTTATTGTTTCTATGTTAGGAATCTGGATAGATACATAGATCCTTTGCATGCAAGATTTAGTACTTCATTAATAACTTTTAGCGCATCCAAGGTTGGCAATAAGACCTGGAGGTACATGCAGAGCTCTGATGCTGTCCTTATGGTTTACCCAACTTATGGCAAATAAAGTAAGAATGTGGCATTCTTGCCAGATGACTTGGCAGTATCATTTATCATGCTCTTTTATTCATTTCAACTTTATCAGATTGGTTGGTCATGTGTAATGTCCCTTCCTAAATTTTCCTAATGTTTGGAAAATACATTTTGTCAAGTTTGAATTAAATTAAATAAAGTACCTTTTTGTGGCTAATATAGGAAATAAGAAGGAAAAAAATAAAGTAAGTTGCTAGTGAAGGTTGGGGCTCACAAGGATAGCGTATTGGGGAAGAAAGTAAATTGATTTCCATTGGGTAAATCGAAATGCATGGAGGGACCACGATTTTGCATGGCGAGCAATTATAAAAGGAAGGTTTGGGGAAGGCTTGAATTGCCTTAGCTGTTTAGCTGAGCCAAACGACGTGTTGTTTAGCACAAGAGCTTCCAAAGGAGAGAAGCTCACCCTTTCTCCACTGGACTTCGAGTGCCACTCAAGAGGGATTTACTTCAGTCTTTGTGATTCAAGAGAGGCAACCATAGTTCCCACGCATTTCTGCAGCAGCTGGGACACAGAAGGAGTTGTGATTGCACAGTAGGGGAAGGTAGTTGTTGTGTGTGAGTTGTGCGGTGAAGGAAATCTTGCGGAGCAGCCATTGGATAAGTTATTGGTGGATTTTAAGAGTGTCGGAGCAGCGTCAGTCCATGTGAGGTCAGTTATACGTTGTCCCTATCATTCTCACTTCAGGAACTGCGTCACTTACCTAGTGACTGCGCAGTCATTTGGAGGGCAACATTTGGTTAGAGAATTTGCTGGAGTATTTTGGGTTGAGGAGCTGGAGGATTGATTGAAGGTGTATTGTTGGACGTTTGTTGGTGTTTTGGAGTGCAAAGATCTTCAGTAGCATCTACAGCAGCAGATTTCGAAATTGGAGAAGGGTCAAGCAGAGAAGGTGTAAATTTGTGTAGATGTTAGGTCCCTATATTACTAGTATAGTCCGTTATTGTTGTTAGTGTAACCCCCTTATTGTTATTATTGTACCCTTGTAACCCCCATTTTGTTATTATTGTGCCCTTAAATTATTATTGTTAGGTCGGCTAGGATTACATTGTGGCCCACTAGGATTACATTATGGCCCATGGACTCCTATATATAGAAAGGAGGTTTTGTAAATTGTATCATCCAAGAATTGTTCATTTATGTAATGTATTGGAGGTTGCCCCTCGAAGTGGCTCATTTCTAAGGCGTTGATATCTCTTTTCTTCTATTTTTGGAGCTGGTTACACAACATTTGGTATCAGAGGTTTGGATTCTAGGGTTTCGCTGCTCCAAACAAGTCATCGTGGCATTTTCGCTATAACTTTTTTTCTACAAAGTTTCAGAAGCTGAAATTTTTAGGGTGCGAAGAAAAAATCCTGAGGAAGCTTGTATAAAAATTTCAGAGTTTGGTTCGCAATAATTTCGGAGATATGATCTGTGGAAGTCAGGTATTTTTTCAGGCTCCTAAACAGGTCATCGTGGCATTTGCGCTATAACTTTTTTTCTACGAAGGTTCAGAATCTGAAATTCATATGGTGCGAAGCTGAAATCCTGAGGAAATTCATCAAAAAATTTCAGAGCTTGGTTCGCAATATTTTTGGAGATATGATCTGTGGAAGGTAGTGCTTTTTCAGGCTCCTGAATTTCATCTCAGAGAGGTGATCGTGGGAAAAGTTCAATAACTCTCTCTCTGGGCATTGGATTGGAGTGCCGTAAAAATTGGTCGCAAGTACACGGACTTTAGTTTCTTTGATATCAATTTCAGAGACAAAGGATGAAACAGTGACACGTGGCAAGTCGTACAAGTTCGCTCTACTGAACCAGTCCATAATTAGGTCATTGTGGGAGATTGGACACAACTTTGTCTTGGAGAATCCAAATCAGGTCAGACCTGTGGCATTCGAAAGATAATTTAGAGGGCTACATTGGTACCAAAAATCAAATATTGAAGTGCTACAATCACAAATATAATCCAATTTCAATATCGAGCTCCTCAAAAGCAAGAAAAAGGTGTGTATTTTTTTCCGAATTGCATAAGTCTTGTTTGAAGAATCAATTTGAATTGATTCCAAGGGCATATTGTAGAGTAGATATCAGTATTGGGTTCTAAAAGATGCCCCATAAAAATAATTCAACACCCATTAAGCCTTCAGAAGGCTCTACTATGACTCATGAAGATGAAGAATTGCAACATGATCTATAAAAATTACAAGAGCAAGTGCAACAAATTTCACTCTCGCAAAGAGCAACAAAAAATGAAATGGAAGTTTTGAAGAAAGGCGTGGAAGCTAAGATGGATGGCGTGGAAGCTAAGATGGATGGCATGGAAGCTGACATGGAAGCTAAGATGGATGACATGAAATACAACATGGAAAACATGAAGAATGATCTAAAAACAGACATCGAAGGTTTGACAAAGTTGATACAAGAAATGTTTCCTAATGGTGAAAAGATAGTAGAAGAACCTCATGATGAGAAAAAAATCAATGTTAATCGTGATTTCATAAACTCTAATGTTTGCGGGAAGAACCACCATATTCCAAAAATGGATATGAGGAAGTTTGATGGAAAGGATCCTGTAACATGGATACTACAGATGGAGCAATATTTTGATCTCCATAATGTGAAAAACACACAAAAGGTACGCATTACAACTTTACATTTAGAACAAAATACATTTGTATGGTATCGATGGCTTTGCTCCCATAAAAAAATTGTCACTTGGTCAATTTTTACGGAAGAAATGATAGCACATTATGAGGATACAAAGGGCAACACCTTCTTTAGCCAATTGATAAATCTCAAACAAAAGGGTTTAGTGGGGCAGCACATTGAGGAATTCCAAAAATTGAATATAAGGGTAACTGATATTCCAAAGGAACACAAGATCGATCTCTTCATAGGCACTTTAAAGGATAATATCCAACATGAAGTTCGCGTTTTGGAACCAAATTCATTGGAGAAGGCATTCAGGTTGGCAAGAAAAGTTGAATGTAAAATAATGGCGACAAGGAAGCCTACCACTCAATTCTATAAGGAAGGAAGTGTTGCTACGCCTAGATTTCCACAACCTACAAGGTTGACACCACAACAATTGGAAGAAAAAAGAGCAAAAGGGCTTTGCTACAGTTGTGATAGCAAATACACTAAAGGTCATAAGTGTGCTGAGAAGAAATTATTTTACATAGATTGCGAAGAGGAAGAAGAAAATGAACAAGAAGAGGATATACACCAGGAACCAGCCCCAGAAGAGGAAGAAATGAATCCAACCATATCGTGTAATGCACTGGCAGGAATTACCACTCCTCAAACTCTCAAGATAAAAGGACAAATCAAGAAGAGAAAGGTAATAGTGTTGATTGATTCGGGTAGCACCCATAATTTTATTCATTGTAAGGTAGCCAAGGAATTAAATTGTTTCCTATACCCAGCACCAGAATGTCAAGTGATGGTTGCAAATGGAGGAACTATAAATTGCTCTGGAAAATGCCATAACATCAAGCTAACCATGGGGGAATATGTGATGACTAGTCCAATGCTTTCCATTCCTATGGGAGGTGCTGATGTTGTACTAGGAGTACAATGGTTACAATCTTTGGGGACGGTAGCTTTTAATTTTCAAGAACTTTTCTTGAAATTTTTTTCAGAAGGAAAAGAAGTCGAATTGCGAGGTATTGAAGGGAAGTCGGGAAGGATAATAAGCTCTAATGTCATGACAAAGCTTCTAAAGAAACAACAACGAGGTGTAATTGCACAATTATGCTCACTAGAAGTTCCGACATCAAAATCATCTATTTCTGCAGATCTCCACCAAGTCTTGGACAATCATTCCAAGGTGTTTGAAACTCCCAAAGGACTCCCACCTATTCGTGATCATGATCATGCTATTCATTTGATTCCAGGAAGTGTTCCTCCAAACATCAGGCTTTATAGATATCCTTACTTCCAAAAGAGCGAAATTGAACGTATGATTGCAGAAATGTTAGAGGCGGGTATAATTCAACCTAGTCAAAGTTCTTTCTCTGCTCCTGTAGTATTGGTACACAAGAAGGATGGATCATAGCGAATGTGTCCGGATTATAGGGAGCTCAATAAGCTCACCATTAAAGATAAATTTCCCATTCCTGTGATTGATGAATTATTGGATGAATTACATGGAGCAATTTGTTTTACCAAGTTGGATCTTCGTTCAAGATATCATCAAATTAGAATGAAGACTGAAGATATTCCAAAAACAGCGTTTCGAACTCATGAGGGTCATTATTGTAAGTTTTTGTAGATGTTCTATGCTTGATGCAACTTTACTTTTATTACAACAATCACCCAAACAGTTAAGTAAAATGCTGATAGAACATATCAGTGGATCTATAGAAGACAAACCAGAAACAGAAGAATGTGATGGTGCGTTACGGCGGTCAACAGGATGCTTCAACCAGCAAAGTCTCCTTGATCAGCCAACCCAGAATGTGTCACAACAATCCTCAAATCAGTCAACACAAGTCAACTCCAGAAAAGTCAACGTTGTCCAGAAAAGTCAACGCAGGGCAGCAACATAAAAGTCAATGCAGCTCCAACTTCGGTCAACCTTTTGACCTCGGTTCTTGTGCCAAAGTGTACGGCCTACTAAAATCGAAGTCTCCACAAATTTTGGGCCTCTTTGGACCATGCGTTGACCAAAGTCAACGCTGGTCAAACTTCCTAGGAAACCCTAGCTGCAGCAGACTGCGTCCTTCTTCTTGGCTGTAGTAGCTTGTCCTTTTTCCCACGTGTGACCTGAATTCGTCCTCCAAGGAGCTCGTACTAAATCAAAGAAGAGAAGAAGATGTGTGATGAGTGAGTGTGAAAATGCTCTCCAACTTTGACTGTATTTATATACATCATTGAGGTGTGTGACACATCTGCTGGAGGTGTAAAACCTTAAGGCCGACCTGCACATATAATTTATTATAAATAATAAATTCAAAATACATGTTCTGCTCATCGGATTAAGATAAATTATATATGGATCTTACACCTCTCGAAAAGAGGAATCCAACAAAAATATCGGTATCTTAATTGCGAGCATCACAACATGGAGTTTGGACTAGTTGTCCAATTTTAACACTCCCTCTCGGTAGGAGAACTCCATCATCGGTCCACAATCAAACATCGTGCGTCATCCGCGTAACTTGCTTTAGCGACCTCTTTGTTCCAGAACGAGAAGTGGGTCAATCACGAACATCATCCCCCGTGCGACAAATTCGACCCCGAGTGAAAACCTCTATGGAGCTAAACGTCTCCAACCAGCAGAAGTTGGTTCATCGACCAGTCGAGCCAGGAGTGGGTAAATTCGGAAGCTAACGATCCCGGATCAAGTGGTTGGACTGTGCCATCCTAGATAGAGAGTACGGCAATCTCTGATGCGTCCATCAGTATTTGCTACTAGTCTCTAGCTTTTCCCACCTCATTGGCCAAATGAGAGGTACTTCCCATGAGCCCTGGACTCAATGGGTAGGATGCATACGGGGCATAGAAAAATGAGAGGTGAACCAACTCAATAATCACAACGGTGGGGCAGAAGCACCATAAGGTTCGGCAAGCCTAGCCCCGTGAGTGCTTATAGCTCCGAGAAGCTATCCCCAAAGCCCCCCAGAGCTCCCAGAGCTCATTGTCCAACGGGACCCACATCATAGGGTCGTTCCACGATACCAAGTCTCTCACGGAAGGTTAGGAACTTGACCTTCCCCAGGGGCTTAGTGAGAATATTTGCGACCTGCTCATCAGTTCCTATATGATCGAGCCTTACGGCGCCTCGCTGTACCATATCCCGGATAAAGTGGTACCTGATATCAATATGCTTGGATCGGTCGTGGAACACGGGATTCTCAGTCATACGAATCCCACTCTGGTTATCACAGAGTATCACAGTGGTATCTAGCACATGTCCAAACAGCTCACTAAAGAGCTTTCGCAACCAAACTGCTTCACAACAGGCCATACTTGCTGCAATGTATTCGGCCTCGGCGGTGCTCAAAGCCACCGACTTCTGTTTCCTGCTCATCCATGAGATCGAAGCAGAACCAAGATTGAAGCAGCATCCCGATGTGCTCTTACGATCCACCACACTGCCAGCCCAATCGGCATCAGTATATCCACGGAGTGTCACACTCCCGGCATTGTATCTCAGCCCATGGTTTATCATGCCCCTAAGATATCTCAGAAGATTCTTGGCACCAACCCAGTGAAAGTGATGAGGCTCAACCATCTGTTGACTCAAAGTGTTCACTGCAAAACATATATCTGGACGGGTGTTCGCTAAAGAACATCAAAGCTCCTACGAGTTGACGATACTTAGTAGGATTGGCCAATACGGGCCCAGCAGCGCTGCCACTCAACTTCTTGAAGTTGAGTTCCATTGGTGTTGACACGGTCTTGCAGTCCACCATACCAAATCTTTCCAGAAGTTTCACAATGTATTTTCCTTGAGAAAGGAAAATCTCTCCAGGTCTCTGCCAGACCTCCAGGCCTAGGAAGTAGTGCATTAGTCCTAGGTCCTTCATCTCGAACTCAGCAGCGAGCTCCCTCTTACATTGATGAATGAGAGGGTCAGCACCTGTCAGGAAGAGGTCATCCACATATAGCACTAGAATGAGAGGCTTCCCCTGTACAACCTTGAAGTAAAGGTTCGGATCAGCATTACTTCGAGTGAAGCCCAACTTCATCAAGTAACTATCCATCCTCTCATACCAAGCTCTGGGTGCTTGCTTTAACCCATAGAGGGCTTTCTTCAACCTGCAGACATGAGTGTCTCGATCCTGAACTTCAAATCCCAGAGGTTGTTCCACATACACCTCTTCCTTTATTGCACCATGCAGAAAAGCGGTCTTGACATTCATCTGATGAAGACTCCATCCTTGCGTAGCAGCAAGGGCTATGATTGATCGAATGGTGGTATATCGTGCCACAGGTGCAAATATGTCATCATAATCTATTCCTTCCTTTTGAGAGAAGCCACGGGCAACAAATCTTGCCTTGAACTTTTCAGCACTTCCATCAACACCATGCTTGATCTTGTAGAGCCATTTCGCGGTGACAACTGATTTGTCCTTTGGTCTCGGAACCACATCCCAGACATCATTCTTCATTATGGACTCATATTCTTCGTGCATAGCATCCTTCCAGACTTGATGCTTTACGGCTTCCTCAAAAGATCCAGGTTTAGATTGTACAATAGTACTCATGGCAGCTAGGTACCCTTGGTATCTACACGGCTTCTTGCTTTCACGGAATGTCCCCCTTGGGGCAGCATGTCCCTCAGCATCTTCGAGGGTGTCCCTGAGCCATGATGGTCTCTTTCCCAGTGAAGGAGATGGATCGATAGGGTCCATTGGTCCTTCAATATCAGGCATTGTCTCATCCTGCGGTTCTTCCAGATTTCCAGGCCTTTCTTCATGATTTTCTCCAGATCTTGGAAGATCTACTACTTTCTTCAGGGAAGCATCTTCGTCAAAGGTGACATCATGGCTTATCTCTACTTCCCTTTGACTAGGTACATAGACTCTATAGGCCTTAGAAGTCTCACTGTAGCCCACAAACATTCCTTTCTTCCCAGTAGCATCCAACTTACTTCTCTTTTCTTTCGGCACATGAAAATAGACAGGACATCCAAAAATTCTAAAATGTGAGACATCAGGTTTCTTACCAGAGAAAACCTCTTCGGGAGTTTTGGAGTCCAAAGCGGAATGAGGGCATCGGTTTTGAATGTACACAGCAGTATTTGCAGCTTCTCCCCACAGAAACTTCGGTAGACCCTAGTCACATAGCATGGCACGGGCAGCTTCCACAATAGTCCTATTCTTGCGTTCAGCAACACCATTCTGCTCAGGAGTATATGCAGTGGTAGTCTCCCTCTTAATGCCAGCTTCTCTGCAAAAGTCTTTGAACTCATTTGACTCATATTCGGTGCCATTGTCAGTCCTCAAAATCTTGATCTTCTTTCCGGTCATATTTTCCACCAAGGCTTTGAAGGTACGGAACCACATGAAAGCCTCATCCTTCTTCTTCAAGAAGTATATCCAGGTTTTGCGGGAGAAGTCATCAGTGAATGTTATGTAGTAGGAACATCCTCCCAGGGATGTCACGGGCAGCATACCAGATAGATCATAATGGACCAGTTGCAAAATATCAGATGTCTTTGTGACACTTGAGGGAAAAGGTCCCCTTGTATGCTTTCCTTCGGCACAACCCTTACATACACCTTCATGATTATTTCCAAATTCGGGCATCCCTGTCACCACCTTCCTTGCTTCGGAAAGGGACTTGTAATGAAGGTGTCCAAACCTTCGGTGCCATAGTTCAGTTTGTCGCATAGTATCACATGTCATAGCTCCTAGTGGACTTCCTTCAACCTGGTAGAGTGTTCCAACTCTAAAACCAATCACAATAGCTTCCTTGAGATTCTTCTTCCACATGCACACCTTTCCATCAATAAATGCCACATTGAAGCCTTTGTCTTCAATTGCCGATATAGACACAAGGTTCTTCTTCAATTTTGGTACATAGAGTACATCCTACAAATGTAGGACTTGTCCTTGAGACAAGTGGAGGGTCACAGTCCCTGTCCCTTTCACGGGATATGTGGCATTATCTCCAAGGATAATTTCCAAATTGGTATCCTTCTCAACCATGTCAGAGAGTGCTTCCTTGAACCCAGTGATGTGTCTTGAGGCACCACTATCTATCAGCCAGACATCCATAGTGTCGGGCGAGGATGCAGCAGAGAGAGCAGATACAAGAATATATTCATTTCTTTTATCAACAACATTTGACTCCTCATACCTGGAGTTTCTAGACCTTTTAGAAGGTTGATTATTTCCGCCAGAGGGAGCCTTCCTCTTTCCTTTGGATTTGTCGTTTCTTTGATTTCCATTCCTCCGGTTGTTGTTGTTGTCATCACTATCGGGAGAATCCTTCTTGAAGGGACATTCTCTAGCATAGTGACCAGGCCTATGACAAGTGAAACACTTGCCCTTCTTTCCTTGGGCCCTAGCTCTTCCTTTATTCTTAGGACCACCAGAGTTCTTCTTTCTAAAATGAGCAGCGTAGGCAGCATTTCTGTCATTTTCGTATTCCTTCATTCTTGTCTCTTCTTGCATGCATCTGGACAGTAGCTCGTCAAAGTTAGGAATAGTACTATTATTGAGAATGGTAGTGGTGAATACTTGCCATTCATATGGGAGTCCTCCAAGTGCGGTGAGTACCATCTCACGATCGGCTATTGTCTCCCCAATAGCCAGCAGATTGTTCCTAATCTCGGTCAATTTCAGAAAGAATGTTTGAACAGACTCATCCCTGCCTTTCTTTAGATTCTTCAATTGATTCTTGAAGAATAGCACTTGGTTCACATTGTTAACTTGGAACATTAGGATCAATTTATCATACATCTCTTTGGATGTGCCCAACTCAGAGATGTAGGCTACCAGACTTTTATGAATGGATTCCCTTATCATTAGCTTTGCTTTGATCTCCCCTTTCTTATACTTGTTTTTAGCAGCAGCAGTAGCATTGGATGGAGGTTCTTGTATCTTGTCCAGTACATGGTCCATGAGATCATGGTCTTCCAATTTGAGATCTAATATCATCTTCCAAGCATGGAAGTCATCTCTTCCAGTCAGCTTGTCATTCTCTTTGAATTCATAACTTGTGGAACCCATTTTCTTAGATGGTGATTGCTAAAGTTAGGGCTTGTCTTCACCTCAGCTCTGATACCATGTAAATTTTTGTAGGTGTTCTATGCTTGATGCAACTTTACTTTTATTACAGCAATCACCCAAACAGTTAAGTAAAGTGCTGATAGAACATACCAGTAGATCTATAGAAGACAAACCAGAAACAGAAGAATGTGATGGTGCGTTACGGCGGTCAACAGGATGTTTCAACCAGCAAAGTCTCCTTGATCAGCCAACCCAGAATGTGTCACAACAATCCTCAAATCAGTCAACACAAGTCAACTCTAGAAAAGTCAACGTTGTCCAGAAAAGTCAATGTAGGGCAGCAACATAAAAGTCAACGCAGCTCCAACTTCAGTCAACCTTTTGACCTCGGTTCTTGTGCCAAAGTGTACGGCCTACTATAATCGAAGTCTCCACAAATTTTGGGCCTCTTTGGACCATGCGTTGACCAAAGTCAACGCTGGTCAAACTTCCTAGGAAACCCTAGCTGCAGCAAACTGCGTCCTTCTTCTTGGCTGTAGTAGCTTGTCCTTTTTCCCACGTGTGAGCTGAATTCGTCCTCCAAGGAGCTCGTACTAAATCAGAGAAGAGAAGAAGATGTGTGATGAGTGAGTGTGAAAATGCTCTCCAACTTTGACTGTATTTATATACATCATTGAGGTGTGTGACACATCTGCTGGGGGTGTAAAACCTTAAGGCCGACCTGCACATATAATTTATTATAAATAATAAATTCAAAATACATGTTTTGCTCATCGGATTAAGATAAATTATATATGGATCTTACACCTCTCCGAAAGAGGAATCCAACAAAAATATCAGTATCTTAATCTGAGCATCACAACATGGAGTTTGGACCTGCCTTTTGGCCTTACCAATGCACCTTCTACATTTCAAGGGTTGATGAATTCCATTTCCAAACCCTTCCTTAGAAAATTTGTGCTAGTATTTTTTGATGATATACTAATCTACAGCAGGTCTTGGAAGGATCATGTTGAACATGTTGACAGGGTGCTCAAACTATTGCGGGAGAAACAATTATATGCAAAAAAATCCAAATGTTTCTTTGGAGTACAAGAGGTGGAATATCTGGGTCATATTGTATCTCACGAGGGTGTTAAAGTAGACCCTAACAAAATTAAAGCCATTAAGGAATGGAAAGTCCCCACAACCATAAAGAAGTTGCGAGGATTTCTCGGGTTAACGGGGTATTATCGCAATTTTGTTAAGAATTATGGGAGAATAGCAGCACCTCTAACAACATTATTGAAGAAAGATGCATTTTCATGGACTCCTGAAGCAACTAAGGCCTTTGAACATCTTAAAGAGGAAATGTGCCTAGCACTGGTCTTAGCTACGCCAGACTTCATAAAAACCTTTATTGTGGAATGTGATGCCTCAGGAAATGGAATTGGTGCAGTTTTAATGCAGGAAGGAAGACCCATTGATTTTGAAAGTCGTCCAATCAAAGGAAAGTATTTACAGAAACCTATTTATGAGAGGGAAATGTTAGCAATACTACATGCACTAAAGAAATGGCGAACTTACCTAATGGGAAGACACTTCAAGGTAAAAACTGATCATGATAGTCTTAAACACTTTTTGGAACAAAGACTATCATCAGAAGAGCAACAAAAATGGGTCACAAAGATGTTGGGTTATGACTTTGAAATAATCTACAAAAAAAGGAAAGCTTAATGTTGTTGCAGATGCACTCTCAAGAAAGAATGAAGAGGTGGAAGCATTGCTTTGTGCCATTTCTATTATCCAACCAGATTGGATAACTGAAGCAAGAGATGAATGGAAGAAGGAAAAAGAAGTATGGACACTCATTCAAAAGTTGCGGCAAGATCCTAGTACATCTGATACATTTAGTTGGAAAAATGATTCCTTATGGTACAAAGATCGCTTATATCTTTGTAAGAATTCCCAACTAAAACAAAAGATTCTTCTGGAATTGCACACTACTCCTTTAGGAGGACACTCAGGATTTTTAAAAACTTACCACAGGGTGAAGAAAGAATTTTTTTGGGATGGCCTTAAATCTGATATTCAAAAGTTTGTGGCGGAATGTTTGGTGTGCCAGCAGAATAAAGTGGAGACAATTAAGACCCCGGGACTTCTACAACCTTTATCCATTCCAAGTCAACGTTGGGAGGAGATTTCAATGGATTTTATCACAGGTTTACCTAAGTACGAAGGAAAGAGTGTCATCATGGTGGTAGTTGATAGACTTACCAAGTATGCACACTTTTGTGCATTATCTCATCCATTTAAAGCAAGTACAGTTGCTACTACATTTATGGAGAGAATTCAAAAGCTACATGGAAGCCCAAGGGTTATTGTGAGCGACAGAGATCCCATTTTTACTGGAAAATTTTGGACGGAGTTATTTTCTTGTTTGGGTACTCAATTAGCTCATAGCTCATCTTATCATCCTCAATCTGATGGTCAAACCGAGATAGTAAATAAATGTTTGGAAGGATATCTTCATTGTTTTGTATCTGATAAACAAACACAATGGGTCAAGTGGTTACCTCTTGCTGAATGGTGGTATAACACTTCCTTCCATACTGCAGCAAAAATGACCCCATTTATGGCACTTTATGGATATCATCCACCATCCATCACATCATCTTTAAGAGAAAATTCTAAGGTTCAAGCGGTGGAAGATCACATCGAGCATCAGCAAGAAGTTCTCCAACTCTTAAAGGATAACCTGAATTTGGCACAAAATCGAATGAAACAACAGGCAGATCAACATCGCAGCGAGAGAAGTTTTGATATAGGAGATTGGGTATTTTTACGGCTACAACCATATAAACAAATGTCCCTCAAGCGAGCTAAGAAGGATAATAAATTATCGCCAAAGTACTATGGTCCTTACAAGGTGTTGCAAAAGATTGGTACTATGGCATACAAATTGGAGCTTCCTGCTTCTTCGCGAGTACATCCAGTTTTCCATGTTTCATGCTTAAGAAGGTTATAGGTGAAAATCTTCCAGTTCAAACAATATTTCTAGAACTCGATGAGGAAGGAAAAATCATATTGGAACCTGAAGCGGTCACGGAAACAAGAACTCGACAACTACGGAATCGATCAATTTCAGAGTATCTCATCAAGTGGAAGAACTTGCCCACTGAAGATTCTACATGGGAGGATGAGAATTTTATACAGAAGCACCCAGAGCTACTCAAGCGTTGAGGACAATACTTTTTTGAAGGAGAGGGGCATGTTAGGTCCCTATATTACTAGTATAGTCCCTTATTGTTGTTAGTGTAACCCCCTTATTGTTATTATTGTACCCTTGCAACCCCCATTTTGTTATTATTGTGCCCTTAAATTATTATTGTTAGGTCGGCTAGGATTACATTGTGGCCCACTAGGATTACATTATGCCCCCATGGACTCCTATATATAGAAAGGAGGTTTTGTAAATTGTATCATCCAAGAATTGTTCATTTATGTAATGTATTGGAGGTTGCCCCCTCGAAGTGGCTCATTTCTAAGGCATTGATATCTCTTTTCTTCTATTTTTGGAGCTGGTTACACAACAGTAGATGTTCTAACCATAGTATTAAAAACCGGTCGGTTTTAACCGGAAACAGGTCAAACCAGTAGAAAAACCAGGTTCAACCCTCCTCTTCACCAAAAAAATCGGTCCAACCGGTGCTAACTAGCCGATTTAGGATGGAACTGGCCGGTTTATGGTCAAACCGGCCGGTTCCATCCTAAACTGACTGGTTCATTGCCAGGCCAACTATGGACCCAACATAATGCAATTTTTTGAGTTTTGGAGCTTTTTTGAGGGAAATTTAGGGTTGTTTTCCTTGAAAAATATACCCTCTAAGAAAAGCAGGCCTACCCTCTCATTTTCTTGACACATACTATTGGCAAGCATATTATGTTAAAAGTGACATTTCCTTTATTTTTAATTTTCATCCTTTTACTTAAATTTTTAACATTACCATGAAATGAGTCGGGATGTTTAAGAGTGGTTTCGACCTCATTGGATTTCATATGGAGAAACTAGAATTTTAGATTTCACTCAAAATTCAGCAGACTTAATGGTTTTCAAGGTTTCATGGTTTGGGGATTTGCAATGTTTCCATTTGATTCTATCATGTGTAAGGGTATGAGATTGGCATTTGATCAAGAGCATGAAGTCCTTTAAGAACCTTGGCATTGATTGTTGAACTTTGTTGATGTTGGTGGTATTGATTGTTGAACTCCCCTACGGTGGCCTTAACAAGAATGTACCCTTCACTCAAAGGAAAAAAACTGGTTAGGCATGCGAATCTTTTTCTATCGCATTTTAAGGCTGAGGAGATGAACCCTTCACTCAAACCAAAATCATTGGTTACGCATGTTAAACTTTTTCAATTTCTATCATGTTATAAGCTTGAGCAATCCAAGTCTGAAGACTTTGAGCTAGATGATGTTTATGTATCTCTTGTTGATGATCCCATTTCTAGTAGCGATGAATCAATGATGAGTTTCATGAGAGACCATGTTGCTCATTGATTTGTAGTTTTGATGTCTATTTTTGCTACTACTACTACTACTAAAGTTGTAGAGGAGTTTTAGGAGTCCTCAAACTTTGAACCATATTATTTATGTAGTTCATGTTGATGATCCCTTGTCTAGTAGTGGTGATGATTTTGATCATGATGAGGAGTGATCATGTTGTTGGTCACTAACATGTGGTCTTGTATTAGGCCAATGGCCTCATATCTTATAGCATTGTTTTTGGACTTTATGGGCCATTTGGAACTGTTAATTTACTTGCACTTGTTCCTGCCATTTGAGATTAGGGCACAATACTTGAAGAAGATAGAACATACTAATAGATACGATAGAAGACAAGCCAAACCATCGTTGAAGGGGATTATTGTTAAATTTCTGCACTTGTTCTATGCCATTTCAGATTAGGGCACAATACTGAAGAAGATAGAACATACTAATAGATCGATAGAAGACAAGCCAGAACAGAGATAGGAGATGGTGACGTTACGGCGATCAGCAGGATGCTTCTACCAGCAAAGTCTTCAATAGGTCATTCAGCCAAGCGTGTCACACATAACCCTAGAACAATCCAAACAAAGAATACGCAGCTCCAACGCTATCCAGAGAGAGAATTCCTCCACATCAATGTGTGTCAAATGAACTCCAAGTCTCTCCAATATATAGGAATCTTTGGGGGTGTGTGACACGTCCTTTAAGACATTAAAGTCAATATTTTATTCTAGGCCGACCCAGCACATTCAAAGTACATGTTCTGCTCATCCGATCGAGATGATCTTTAGATCAATCTTACACCTCTCCGAAAGAGGAATCCAATAAAAATATTGGGATCTTCATCTGAGCAGTACAACTCGGAGTTTGGACCTAGTTGTCCAATTTTAACACTCCCTCTCAACTAGGGAGAACTCCGTCCACTAGTGCAATCCAAACATCGTGCGTCATCCCGCCGTAACTTGCTTTGCTGGCCTCTTTATTTCAGAACAGAAGTGGGTTAGTCACAAAGACATCATCCCCCGACTGACAAATTCAGCCTAGAGGTCCGAAACCTCTATCAAACTCACAAAGAGTCTCCAACCAACCTGAAGTTGGTTCATCTGACCCGAAGTCAGGCGGAGGTCCGAAACCTCACTATACTTGATCCCAGATCAAGTGGTTGGACCGTGCCATCCTAGATAGAGAGTACGGCAATCTCTGATGCGTCCATCAGTCTTTGCTACTAGTCTCTAGCCTTTCCCACCTCATTGGCCAAATGAGAGGTACTTCCCATGAGCCCTAAACTCAATGGGTAGGATGCATACGGGGCACAGATAAATGAGAGGCGAACCAACTCAATAATCACAACGGTGGGGCAGAAGCACCATAAGTGCTTATAGCTCCGAGAAGCTATCCCCAAAGCCCCCCAGAGCTCCCAGAGCTCATCGTCCAACGGGACCCACTCCATAGGGTCGTTCCATGATTCCAAGATTCTCACGGAAGGTTAGGAACATGACCTTCCCCAAGGGCATTGTGAGAATATCCGCGACCTGCTCATCAGTTCCTATATGATCGAGCCTTACGGCGCCTCGCTGTACCATATCCCAAATAAAGTGATACCAGCCATCTACACGCTTGGATCAATCGTGGAACACAGGATTCTCAGTCATACGAATCCCACTCTGGTTATCACAGAGTATCACAGTGGTATCTAGCACATGTCCAAACAGCTCACTAAAGAGCTTTCGCAACCAAACTGCTTCACAACAGGCCATCCTAGCTGCAATGTATTCGCCCTCAGCGGTGCTCAAAGCCACCGACTTCTGCTACCTGCTCATCCATGAGATCGAAGCAGAACCAAGATTGAAGCAGCATCTCGATGTGCTCTTACGATCCACCACACTGCCAGCCCAATCGGCATCAGTATATCCACGGAGTGTCATACTTCTGACAGTGTATCTCAGCCCATGGTCTATCGTGCCTCAAAGATATCTCAAGAGTTTCTTGGCACCAACCTAGTGAATGTTATGATCAACCATGTGTTGACTCAAAGTGTTCACTGCACAGCATATGTTCGAACAAGTGTTCATTAAGAACATCAGGGTCCTTATGAGTTAACGATACTCAGTAGGACAGGCCCAGCAACACTGCTACTCAACCTTTTAAAGTTGAGTTCCATGGACTTACAGTCCATCATACCAGAAAATTCATAATGTATTTTCCTTGAGAAAGGAAAATCTCGCCAAGTCTCTGCTAGACCTTCAGGCCTAGACATCAGTCCTAGGTCCTTCATCTCGAACTCAGCAGCGAGCTCCCTCTTGCACTGATGAATGAGAGGGTCAGCACCTGTCAGGAAGAGGTCATCCACATACAGCACCAGAATGAGAGGTTTTCCTTTGACAACCTTGAAGTAAGGGTTCGGATCAGCATTACTTCGAGTGAAGCCCAGCTTCATCAAGTAGCTATCTATCCTCTTGTACCAATCTCAGGGTGCTTGATTCAGCTCATAGAGTGCTTTCTTCAACCTGCAGACATGGGTGTCCCGATCCTGGACTTCCAACCCCGGAGGTTTCTCCACATATATCTCTTCCTTTATCACACCATGCGGAAAAATGCGGTCTTCACATCATCTGATGAAGACTCCATCCTTGCGCAGCAGCAAGGGCTATAATAGATCGAATGGTGGTATCTCTAGCCACAGGTGCAAATATGTCATCATAGTCTATATCTTCCTCACAGGCAACGAATCTTGCCTTGAACTTTTCAGCACTTCCAACAGATCCATGCTTGATCTTGTAGAGCTATTTCGAGGTGACAACTGCTTTGTCCTATGGTCTTGGGACCACAGCATAGCATCCTTCCAGACTTGATGCTTTACGACTTCCTCAAAGGTATCCAAGGTCAGATTGTACAAAAAGTACTCATGGCTGCTAGATATCCTGTTATTAATATGGCTTCTTGGTTTTCCTTCGGAATTTCCCCCTCTGAAGCCATATGTCCCTGAGCCATGAGGATCTTCTTTCGTTGAACAAAGACATCCACTCAGGGGCATATACAGATATATCTCCCTCTTAATGTCAGCTTCTCTCGAGAGAGAAGACATCTGTTTTAAATGAGGGCATCCCAGACACTATCTTGGAATTGGGACCTGATCTCCCACAGTCAAAGCCATCCAACAAACTTTGCTGATCATGATTCATGATTTCAACCATGTGACTAAAAGTTGCATAAACTTCCCAATTCACATTTTAAGTTTACCATAACACTCCAATGTAGGACTGATACAGTCACATGCTGCTGCTACATAGGTGTCTATCTATGTCACTGACATGCAGGGGGAACATATCAACAAGCCTCAGCTTGTGTTAGAAGTCCTTTCAGCCACTACCTGTTATTTTGTGAGTAGCTCCTTCAAACAACCTTCTAAGATTGCAGCTTACAGAAAACAAGGGATCCAATCTACCTTGGTTTATCCTGCACATGAGGCATTTGCACCTTGAGTTGCTTCCAGATCAGCCCATTTCTGGTTATTTCAGCAGACAGCTTGTAGGGCTGAAGAAAAAAAAAAAAAATATTTGACCACTACATAGAATTTCCCCAAGGACTTCAGCAGTCAACCCTTACAACTTCCAGCTTCAACATGGGTGTCTGTCTATGTCACTGTCATGATGACAGTGACATAGAATTACAGATTTAGAACTATCACATTCATCACTGCGTGCTGAATATGCACTTCACTTACATCTCTAGGACTCTTGTCCTTGATGTACCAAGCAGGGTTCTCTTCCTCGCCATCTTTCCATCTCCACATGCCGCTCTTGGAAAAGATGAGCTTCGGCATGAACTTTAGGTTGTTTATAAAGCCCCAAAAGTTCAATCCATTATCAAAATTTCCGCACCTGCTATTGTAAGGTCTTTTACCAATGACATTGTCAGCAGTCACAATTTTCCAAGCTCCAAATTCTTGCTCTTTCTAGAGATTCTCCACTGAGACAAACATCTCTAGATCCCAACAGCTTGTGAGCCATGTCCACAACAAATCCAGAATTCTTGTTGCTTGCTTCAGTTAGTACCCCATCAACAATATTATCTGTAAATTTTGACTTCCTCTTTTCTGATGCAGGAATCAAACACCAGTCGCCCAACTGCCAATTAGCATGAAAAAAAAACAAGATAATAGCTTTAGCTGCTAAGGGTTCTGTTGCTTTGCAGGGATGATATTGGTCAGAGAATGTAACCAAGATTTGCTACAGCAATCCAACGGACGCAAACAGATACCACTTCCACATCACATACTGTACCTTCTTCGTTGTTTTCCTTCTGTATTCCCGGAATTGTTTGTCCAACTAATCCGTGCACAGCCCTGTGGAATAGAATTTGTACAATCAGCAGCTTCCATTTCAATACCAATTAAACCTTCGTGTTCTGTATATTGGACTGTGTCTCTTTTTCTTTTTTTTTCTTTTTTTTTTCTCTCTCGGTGGTAATCTGCGTGTGATAGCCGGCGCTGCTGACGTCCAAATCAGAGTTGCATTCGCTCACTCTGTCCGATTTACTGCGTTCATCACCCATCTTTCAAGATTATTATTATTTTATTTTTTTATTTTTTTTTTTTTCTTCCTGTGTGCTTTCACCTCCGTGAGTTCTGCCTCACACAGAACTTCATCCCGCTCAACACGTTATTCACCTGACAGTCAAAGGTATTCCGCCTCGGATGCTTCAGCGCTGTAGATTACGTCCTGGTTGCTGCCCACCAGCTCAACATTCTTGCCGGCCTTGACGAATTGTGCAATTCTGTTGCAATCTGATCACCGCGATTGCACCAACGTTGTCTTCAATGAAATCAATACGCTTCAATTTCCTGAATTCCGTTCGCACCGATCAAACTCACAAAAGCTCGATCTTCCGTTCGATAAAGATTGAGTTTGATCGATCTTAAGAATTCTTTGCGCAGAGGCACCACGAAAAATTCCGTTCACACCGGCCATGGCCCCAAGAGACTTTAATTATAACGATTTCAGCTTAGATACCAAGTCCACGGGTCGACGCCTACTTCGAATTCTTTCGCGCAATCTTCTACATCTCTGGCCCAAACGAGGAAGATTTTCTGATCGGAAGACGTGATCACAGTTCTGCGTGCTCGTAATCTTCATGCTAACGAGGGCCTGAACTCCAGAATCAGCCACAGTGAGTATGATCGCTTTTCTCCAATATACCCCCGTCCTTTTGAAATAACGGGTTTGCACGTTCACGCAAAGACGGCAATCTTTGTGAACGACATCCACGGCAGCTTCCATTTCACGACGGCAATACCCTGCAGACATATGCTCTTCATCAACCTCGGCCTCCAACAGCAGCATACGCTGCTATTCCTCATAGCCACGATACTTCCATGCAAGCTCTGTCGACTGTTTGAAAGTTGCTCCACCGCTGGAAACTAGGGCATCATGACAGTCCCCATTTCAGCCCTTATCTCTGCCCAGAATTGCCCCTAAAGACTGCGGCTGTCCTTTAGGGAAAGGATCTCCCTCCACGCTGTAATATATGGGCAGTTACGGACCCTAAACATGGACTGTTCTTAGTTGTGATGATAGCGGCTCTCTTTTAGTCCTTCAAACAGTCTGCGTTAGCCTATTTTGAGGACGGTCCACCTTCAAAAAAAAAAAAACCCTTAAACAAATCCTAACTGTTTCGGCCTTCAAACAGCAACTTCGGCCTCCACTTCCTGCACCCAGCAGGATTTCGCACTCCAGTTTAGTCTACAGCGTTTAATATTTTAGTTTCTTCAGCAATAGCGGATCTGATTTACCCCTGAAGCAGTGATTTATTCTAGACGTCATGCAGTCCTTTATTCTAGACGTCATGCCCTACAGAATTTAGGCCTTACGCTGTCTTAGGGTGGACTTCCTTCCACGTTATCTTGATTAGACTTGCTCACGCTGATCCAAAAACTAGGGCATTGTCTTCAACCTTGCTCTGATACCATGTTAAATTTCTGCACTTGTTCTATGCCATTTCAGATTAGGGCACAATACTGAAGAAGATAGAACATACTAATAGATCGATAGAAGACAAGCCAGAACAGAGATAGGAGATGGTGAGGTTACGGCGATCAGCAGGATGCTTCTACCAGCAAAGTCTTCAATAGGTCATTCAGCCAAGCGTGTCACACATAACCCTAGAACAATCCAAACAAAGAATACGCAGCTCCAACGCTATCCAGAGAGAGAATTCCTCCACATCAATGTGTGTCAAATGAACTCCAAGTCTCTCCAATATATAGGAATCTTTGGGGGTGTGTGACACGTCCTTTAAGACATTAAAGTCAATATTTTATTCTAGGCCAACCCAGCACATTCAAAGTACATGTTCTGCTCATCCGATCGAGATGATCTTTAGATCAATCTTACACCTCTCCGAAAGAGGAATCCAATAAAAATATTGGGATCGTCATCTGAGCATCACAACCCGGAGTTTGGACCTAGTTGTCCAATTTTAACAATTATATTATCATTATTACGTAATATATCAATCACACTTGTTAAACCAGCCATATCAAAGCAAGAAATAAAAAAGACAAATATGGGGTCTCAGAAAAATAAAGACAAAGGACGGTAACTCAAGCAGTTAGATGCTCCCTCTACAAAGCCACTCATGGGCAATGGTTTGCATAACTTAGTATAATATTGACATATTTCATGAAGTAAACCCCAAGCCCTAAGAGCTATCACTTGCACATATCATTTCAAAGGGTCATCCTCGGAATTGTTCCTTCCCTTAGGATTGGAAGAACCTAATAAGGTCATGTGATAAACCCTCTCATACTTTAGCCCAGTAACTTATGCACAATCATAACCTAGTAGGACATTTGAAGATGATGCTTCTAAGAAGTATTGTGATGGCTTTCACACTGAATATGGTCCATGACTCCATGTTACCCATCCAAATACATGGGTGACCATAGGAGGAAAAAATTTCTCCTACATTGCAGCCTGCCAACCAGCAACCCTACCATGATCCATAAATAACTAGCCTCAGGTGCCTCTCATCCATGATCCATTTAGTATACATTACTAATTCGACGAAGAAGGGTCATCTATTGTGAGGTACATTAACCATTTTTGCATTCAATGTTTAAGACATTTTAGTATGAATCACAAGTTGAAATTGGATTATGGCTATGTACTTGTTTGCCTACTCCCCCTTGGTGGTTATCATGTGTCCATAGTCCAATGTGACTGTTACCCACGACCAGTGGGTAGTATCCATAGGGGAAAAAATTCTCCTAGATGGTCCTCAGCTGGCAACCAGCAGCCACCAGATAGCTCAATATGCCACTATCTCCACCACCTGAGCCAACCATATGCTCCATTGTATTAAGAAAGGAGATTTCTCTTTATTAGTTACTGCTTGTGAATGCATTTTTACTTATTCAGATTAGGATCTTCTTCATGTTAAGTTATTAGTGTTATTCTTCATCAAACAGTAACCAACGCAAGAACATAAAATAGACAAGGAACACAGCGTGTAGGCTATGAGCCAGGGCCAAAACCTCTTACCCTTTGAGAGGAAAACCCGCACAAATTCTTCTTATAAAGATTCCAATTGACAAATACCAAGACCATGACCCTTGAACTATAAGCCACTCCAAGACCTAGACACAAGCTTCTCAAGACAGTTAGCCTTCTTTACGATTCTTCTTCCACCTCGACTCTCTTCAATACATAACATAGCACCGAACTATCATGTCACTGTCATCACATCAAACTATGATCATTGTAGCAGCACCGAATCTCATTAGCTTCTCTATATGACTGATATAAGACTTCGTATAAACACCAAGACAGAGATCTGAGCTTCCATGTCACCCTTAAACATCTTCTTGTTGTCTACATTATCCAATCTCATTCATGTACTATAGATCTAAGCCTTGTCCCTTCACTGTACAGAGAAACATGTCCTCATTGTCCCTTCGTTGTACAGTTCTTTAATGATACCCAACCAAGAACTTCAGAGAGATTATGTCCCTTCGTTGTATGGTTCTTTAGTGATACCCAACCAAGAACTTCAGAGAGATTATGTCCCTTCACCAAACTGTACTTCTGTGATATAAATCTGAGAACTTCAGAGAGATTTTGTCCCTTCACCGAACTGTTTTACCATCGAAAATCTCAGAGATGCATTTCTGAAATTATGCCTTTTTGTGATGACCGATGTTGTTATATATAATTGTTGGTCCATCATTAAGCCAACCTGACATCTCAAATAGATGTGTCCATATAAGCTGAGCCGACATGACTTTTATATGCATACTTGAGGTCGACATTAGTAGGAGAGCAGTCGTTGTCTTTGAAGGGCTAATAAGACTTTACATTGACTCATATACAATGATGTATGAAGCAACAAAACTGTAGGCTTGTTGACTTTAACGTAAAAATACACAAGAGGTATTTGTAATAATAATTTATTATATATAAAATGTATATTTGATTGATAAATGTTACAATGAGGCCCTACTTATATACCTATGCAGGTGACCTTTCATGACTAGGCATGTCTTTTAGACATGCCTTTTCAGTTAACTAATGACTACTTAACATAATCCTCATTGAATATTTAGTAATTACATTTATTTGTATTTATTCTATTAGTTATGAATTATATTCATAACATTTCCTTTTCCTTCAAAAGCTTTGTCCTCAAAGCTTAATTTCCAGCAACCTCCTTCATTTGCATTCGTTGTCATGATTCACTGGTACCTCTCGGCATAATGTAACACTTGTGTTTGAACCCATGGTTTTTTTTTTTTAATATATATTTTATATAATTATAAATTATACATTTTATATAATTATAAATTATATGAATTATATAATTATAAATTATATAAATTTTTTAATTATAATTATAATTAACTATACGGAGATTCAAGACTGTCCGTCGTAACTTCTAAACGTCACCACGTATATACATTTTGATATGTCTTCCTTCATAGAACGAAAAAAACGATTGAAACCTTCCCTCGCTCATTAAATCCGACTCAAAAGTAAAAGAACTGTTCAAACCTCTCTGTACTGCTACTACAAAGGGGAACTTAATCCAGTCGGGGGCAGGGTATAAGGCTTTCAAGGGCTTTTGGATGCCTCCATGGCCGTCTCACCACCGTCATCTTCAATGGACGCTACTACAGCAATGAAGCAACCATAGGCGGATCTCTGGAATTTTCCTCCCGACCAGAGCTTGATACGATACCTATGAATATTTCATGAGTTTTTTCATCGTATGCAATTGCCCACGGTACCAGAAATGTCAGTGCCAACTTTCTCATATCAGAACAATTTGAAGCACCCACTGTAATCTTTTCGATGCATTTTCCCGTAAAGATGCTGCTAATATTGATCATCGAAATTTCTGATTGTGAGGGATCATTAATATTTTCTTGGTCATCGCAAACAGATATCATAATATCCTCCGCATTTGTAATGTGCGAACCGAAGTAAAAGCTGGACATACTTATTCGGTGGTCTTGAAATGATAAATTATCCTCCATATGAACTAGAGAACCGAGCTGGTGCTGTATCAATGTACTCCCATTAAAAATCAACTGGGGCTCTGTTTCCTCAGAGCACCATTGTTCAAGCCCATGAGCATCCCAATGATTCAAGTGGCCCTTGGGAATCAGAAACAATTTGACAGCTACATGCTCCATACCAGACTCCTCTAGCAGTCTCTGAATAAATTTATAATTAAGTTTTGAGAAGTCAAAATTCTAAGGCTTTTCACCATAATCAGAGTAGTAACAACTGATGGAATCGTTACAGTTTACATAAAGATGGGGAACCCATTTCAGGATTTTTTTACCCTTACTAACTAAACGACACACTTTCTCATTATCTGACTATTTGTCATCATTCCTCTTTCTTTTAAAAGGCATAATAGCGCTAGTCATACCCTTCACCACATTAAACAACATTCCAACATTGTCCCCAACACATCTGAGAGCCAGGGGCAGTGATACAAAAGGGGATTGAAGAGATGGGTTTCTACAAATATACCCTCCATTGCTAAGGACCTGCCAACCTGCAAAACCACGCCATCTCCAAGTGAATGCCCAGCTAGCATCACTTCACTGCTCCCATATTTCCCCACTGCTCTCCTCACCGCCTCCACTGTCTTGTTACACCTATAGGAGCCACCAA
This sequence comes from Pinus albicaulis, assembly GCA_034641835.2. Lineage (NCBI taxonomy): Eukaryota > Viridiplantae > Streptophyta > Pinopsida > Pinales > Pinaceae > Pinus > Pinus albicaulis. Next base: position 146,842,398 of record CM076582.1, read on the forward strand.
GACTCTCCGTTGTAAAAAGTTTAAAAATGCATTTAGTGAATTTTATTTCTTTTTTATTTTATGGCAAAATATTAAGCATCGGTGATCATAAGACACCACAAAGACATGTTGCCCCGTCTGCTTGGTCTTTGATATGTGCAAGCAACAGGTTTGCGGTCCCAAATGATTGTTGGTGTTCTCATTACCTCCCCATTCAAGTACGTTTGTGCACTATTCTGAGAGATTATGTCCCAGTTGGAGCCAGATGTCACCCACGACCTGTGGGTAGTATCCGAAGGGGAAAAAAAAATTCTCCTAGATGGTCCTCAGTCGGCAACTAGCAACCCCTTGCAGCCACCAGATAGCTCGATGTGCCACTATCTCCACCACCTAATCCAACCATATGCTCCCTCGCCCATTTGTTATGATCGTACATTTGAAGGTGGGCCTTCCAACCCAGAAGGTATGGCTTTTCACTGCATTAGTACCAGTTTCTTTCTCTTCAACTTGGATTTCTACATTTGATGCTTTATTTTTGACAGGTTGTTGCACCTTGTTTTCTAATGACTTCTTGTCTTTCTTCAATTTCTTAATTTGCGTTAGTAAATTTTCGTTGTGGTCCTTGAGGCGAACAACTTCTTCATTCTTATTAGTAGTGATTTTGTCAATTTCCTTTTGCATATTTTGGATCGCCTTTTTACTTTCTTGAAGAATTACTTTTGAAATTTCTTGTATGTCTTTAGGCGTCACTGAATTTGGCTTCAAGTTAATGTCCTGCAGCGTTATTTTCTTCTTTTTGTAGGAGAATGTCAAAAACTTATTTTTTTGTATTAAGGATGAATGACCCTAGTGATTCCATCGAGAGCGAACCCAGAACTATATCACTATTGTTGCAAAATAAGGTTTTAATGATAAATTGCGAGACAAAGGAATACTCCCCAATACTTAGGTGTAAATTCTCTATGTCGTATTGTTTGTCATTTGCGTGAAATGAATTTGTTTCAGTTATTTACACTATTTTATTCATTACAAGGGGCATGAATCCGAATCAGGGCCCCTGATCGAGGTGTGACGCAGAGAAGGATCCACATGGGGATCGCGACAATGAATGAAGGGGCACGAGGAAAGGCTGGTGGTTGGCCCACCCAATGCCACCACATGCCTGGAGTTAATAATAACATGATGGGCTGTAAAAGCTTATCAGTGAATGATGGGAGAGCGAGTTACGCAAGGAGACAAGTGGTAAGAGTTAAACATTGCATGCAAAAAGTCGTGAAGGCTTATTCCTAGTTGTTGTGGATTGTGGAGAACGTTTATCCCTGGACCGGAGCACTGGTGGGTGGGCGAGGCAGAGAAGGAGACCACCACAGAGCAACCCAGCTGCAAGGTTTCAACTTTCGGGTAAGTATCTCAGGTTCCTCTAGTAATTGTAATGGAGGTTCTGTTTCAGGGCACGGTGAATGAGTTGAAGGGTTTAACAAAATTGAGCCATCGGAGTGTTGAGTCAATGATTCATATGTCTGTGTTGGCACACGTCAAGTCAATCTCTCTGTTGTATGGTAAATTGTTGATCCAAATGGGCATGTGTTGGTATTTAGGACCTGTTACTGTTGTTAAGTTTATTAATGCAGTCTGTAAATTTTTAAATCCACGAGCCCTGTTGTGTCGACGAATAGAGGATAGTAATGCCAACCCGGGGTTGGAAAGGACCCGCGTATGGGCTTGGAGGTATGAAGGGGTTACTGCCGCCCCAAAGGCAGCACCCAAACAACCTAGTACTCTTTGTAATCTAAGCAAATTATGCATCGAGGTGTAGGTCAAATACGAGCCCAACCAGAGGAAAGTCATGAGAAAAGTTTTGAAATGACCAAGAGGGATTAACAGCCCTGTTTGCTTTGTTATTACAGGTCCGCCTAGACTGTCTACCTCTCTGGCTTCTGCATGGAGGGTGATAACTCCTGTGCGGGTTCGAGTGGACTTACAATTGTTGGGTGGTCCGGGAAAAATAAAAATGGTTAAGGCAACTCCAAGAAAGGGTAACAGTGGACGAGGCGACAAGCTGACGTGAGATAAAGGAAAGGCATCGAGGGCTTCAACAAGCAACCCTCAACGTCAAAGGGGAAGGAAAACAAAACAAGAGAATATGTAAAATTTGTTGCAAGCATATGGGATCGAAACCCCAGCACAGGTGAAATCAATGATTTCCTTATGGGAGAAGGATTTGAACACAAAAGTGGAAGCTGACCTCCCGAACGAAGAATGGGAACCTCTGGTTTCAGATCCAGGGAACACTAGAGGTCGGTTGACCCTATTCAAACAGTTAGTTCACTTATATTGGTCTAGGAATGTTTGATGCCAAAGGCCATTATGTCGGTACAGGAAGTTGGGGGACACTCGCAGGCAGAGCCGAGGCTTGCAGAGATCCACCGAGACATTCAAGCTATCCAAATGCAACTTCATCATCAAAACGTGCGACTGAGTCAAATTGAAAGGCAGCTCCAAAAATCTGCACCAAGTGGACATGCCCGGGTCGAGTGCAAAAGACCCGACCCCGGTAGAATCATATGAAGATTAACTACCGGGACGCACAGCTAAATTTTGTATCTGGCTTTCTGATGTGGTCGGCTAGCATTTGTTTTACTACTAGTAAGTTTAATGGGATAATATACATTATAGTATATAAGGCCTAGAAGGATAGAATCAAACAATTTAAGTATTGGATGGCTTATAACTCATTGAGGTGGCCAACAAACATAGTTTCCTTTGGGCAGGTTGAGGTCACCAAGAATATTATATGATGTAACATGTTTTTACAAACAGAATGAATAGAGAGGCACTACCAAACTTACAAAAAAAAATATTTCCTAAGTCTAAACTTAGGCAATATGGCTAATTAATCATAATTAATTAAGTCAAGGTGAGAATTCTCTAGAAAATCACACAGATCGATCCAAAAATGAATTGAGCCATCGATTATGCTTTAATCTTGGTCATTGGAGTCCCAACATGAAGACATAAGAAGGGATCGATGTGGTGATGGAGAATACACCAGAACACCAAAAATTCGATTTCCTTGGCAGGTTGATTTCATGAGTAGCAGAATTCAGTTGTCAAAGAGCCAGAGATCGAAGCAGAGAGTGAGGGGCAAGGACAGTGATCCGAAGGAAGTTTTCCAGATCTGGAGACACAGCACCAAGGGGGTCAAGTTATTCCCAATGAGCCAACGCAGAGGACTACGCAGTCAGCTTCAAAGGGCAATTCAATTTAGCTGGAGAGAAATTTGTTCTCAGTTCTAGAGGTCAGGCAGAGGTGGGCAGAACGACTTCATCAAAGGCTTGACGTCATAGGGTCAGCATAGAGGCTAACGCAGAAGGTCTTGGAGGTGAGTTTTCTAAAGGAAGCTATGTCGGGGTTGCTTGTGGAAGAAGGGTAACTCCCTTAAAACAATTTTGGCCAGATTTACTTGCTATGGATTGCCAGTTTTCGGCATCCAAATTGTACTAAGAATTTCACTGCTGCTTAATAATAAAAACCCTCAGCTACTGCACCGATTTTCCCAAGTTGGGTTTTTCCGAGGACATTTGTCCAAAAATAACAGTGTCATTTTTATGTGTGTGTGTGTGTGCTAGTAGTTTCTCAGTTTCCAGCGCTATTATTTCCGCAGTTCTACTTGTGAAAATCACAATGTGAATTATTTGGTCTTTGTAGTAGCAAACTGCAAATAAATTGTTAAATAAATAAACAATTAGGAAAAAAATTTCGAATTGTTGTGATAGATGAAATTTTCACACTTAAGGGGGTGTCCACTGCTATATCTTACACATAATGCTCTCATCCCCTGGAGGCCCGAGCAATTATAAAAGAAAAAACAATAAAAGGCAAAAGGCATATGAAGAAGGGTGGAGAAACAAAGGTCGAGGTAATTCATGTACCATGATTGCTCCCTCCTACATTCATACAGCCAAGTGTGGGCTTCCCTTATTATAGCTACCCTTGTACTATGGCATGTGGCTTGGAGCCTTCCCTTGATGCCCCACTCCATTCCATCATTATATCACATGCCACCTGTCATTTGATGGATGTACCATGGACATGTCACTGCCCTTGGAGGTTGAAACCACCTAATAGTCCTTGCTTAACTTTCTTCTTAAACTTGGAGACACTTGTACGTTCTAAAGCCCACTATGGAAGGGCATGCCACTATGAAGTGTCCATTTGGATCCATGATTTGTAAGCTCAATTACTCAATTGCACTAATGTTTGGTTGTACTAGAAGGTGAGGGGACGCATTGGACCTTATACAGGATTGCAAGTGGGTCTTCATCTTGGGTTTGGTCTCCCTATACGATGTCCAAGCCCTCCAAAGGGTCATATGGGCATTTGTAGGGTGAGCATTGAGAGTCATACGCCTCCGCCATAACAGAGAGCATATTGCCACTTCATGGGATCCTTCAATTCAACTTATTGTTTGCTTGTGTTCCACCTATTTGACGATGATAATGCACCTGGCCCAACTTGCCCTGCCGGCTCCACTCTTGCACCACACACTTGGCAGCTGATCCAGTGCCCAAATGAGGATTTGTCTGGGAGACAAAGGGTGGGCTTGCATCATTGTTTCAGTCCATTACAGATGGGATATGGGCTTGTTCGATCCACTTGGAGACCCATGAGGATGTTTTTGTGCCCCCACAACCACTTCGGAGCACCACAAGTCATTTGCTTGGAGATCAAGGGGCCACCCCCTTCATCACTATTTTTGGAGCCATTCCATCCATTTTGGCACATGTTGGACTTCACTAGGCCTTCCAACGGCCCTCCTAGCTATTGTATTATCATTTTGGCCCTCCTGAGAGGGGCTTATTTTTCATGTTATGGATCTATTTTGGTGGGCTTGTCACCAATTAGGGTGTTATTTTACCCATTAGAGACACTTTTAGGGGTTCGTTAGGCTAAATAGACCCATTGAACTATTACAAGCTCATATAAACACAAGTGAGGCCTCATTTGTAACTCATCATCACTTGGATTTGGATCATTGTTTCTTCTGGAACTTCACTATAGCTATTGGAGGACGAATTGGAGACTCTTTAACGCATTTTGATGTTTGGTTTAATGTTATTCTATTTTGGAGCTTCTCTTTTACAAATGTGATGGTTGGATATACTTCTTTTGCCATGTAAGTTTCTCTTTTATGCGAAATAAGTTTCTCTTTTATGCGAAATTTTTCATTATATATTTAATGTATGGAATATAGCATCATGATGTTGCTTGTGCTCTAAATCATGCAAAAATCTTGAATCACTTTGGTAATCTTCATCTATTGCATGTGTTATTCATTGGGCAAGAAAAAGTGAATGTTCCTAGGTATTGTCTTGGAAAACCTAACCCTAAAACTACATTATTTGACAAGTCGAAGTATAAATCCTTGTAGTTGGGTAGCTGCTTCATTAGGGCATGTGAAGGAGCAGTTAGGGTCCTTGATAAAACAAAACCCTAAATCAATCTCATTCTTGACTCCAATCTCCCAATAGACTAGGCACTTGTCCTATATCCTTGGTGATCACATTAACTTAACGAAATATCATTATTTCACCTCTTTCCTTCCTCTTTTCTTCATCCCCTAAGGATAAGGAGATTTTCTAGGGCTTGGTGCGAAATTTAATGGAGGAGGAATTTTACAGTTTCGTCCAGACAAGTTTCTTCTTTTATGTCTCCTCTAGGCATCCTTCAGTTTTGAACGAATTCTGGCGGTGGAATTTAAAATAAGTTGATGCCCTAGCTATCACACCAAGAGGGAACCCTTGAAGCTGCTTTGACTTGGGGATTTCTTGAAGGTTTGCCCTTTGTAGTTCATCATTCAAAACCTTTTCTCTTAACTATAGGTAATCATTGGATGAGCCTTTATCATAATATATCTCAACCCTTGGTCTCTTATAGTATTTCTCTCAAGAGGATTTTCATGGAAAGTCACCTTAGCTTCTCCCAAAGCTCACACTTTAATTAAATCTTTCCATTGAACGAGCCACCCTTGCCTCACTTGAACCCTAGTATAATCACATCAATCACAAGTGAGGGATTTTGGAAGTTTCGATCTTAGCCATTCATCATCTTTTTGAATATTCCTAAACCCGAGGTCATCCTTTCGTCAAGCCTTTCTTGGAGAGCCCTTCTTTTGCTTCTAAAACAAGCAACTTATTATTTGAGCCTCTCATGTGAATACATATTGGAAATCACATTATGCATCATTATTGACCTCATCATTCTAGTGATTTCCCTATACCTGGACTCCTCCAATCGGTGAAAGTCCATAAAGAGCAGGGGACATTAACTGAGGTGACACTTAGTCCTTGCCCCATTGTTGCCACTTGATCTAGCAATAGTCCCTTTGGAACCCCTCCTAGGACCCCTACTAAATTAAGCGGTAACAATTTTGGCCGCGTTGTCGAGGACACGAAAAATGTCTTGTTTCCCTTACGACATCATTAATATATCATTCTTGGCGTCTCCATTGGAAGAACGAAGCCCTAGTTCTTCATTGAACTTTAAGGTCAATGCTTTTAAGGTGAAGCAAGCATTCATCTAGGCATCTTTAAATTCACCCTAGCAACTCCTACATAATCTACATGAATACCTCAATAGGATGTCTTTCTTTGAATATTTTCTTACTTCGGACATCATTAGCATCCTTGGGCACCCTAATCATGTCACAAGAAGGATTGTGTATGGCGTGCCCATGTTTGATGGTGATCCACTCTCTGTAATTGATCATGTAAAAAGATTTATTGCACATGCTTCAAAGGAGAAAGTGCTCCACCAAGATGTCCTTATACTATTGTTCATGAGATCTCTCCATGGTCATAACTCATGGTTGCATAATCACGAACCTAGGAGCATCTCATCTATTGAGGAGTTCTTTTAAGGCTTTCTTAGACATTTTCAAGTATGCCCTGCATTAAACATTCAAGAGGAAGCCTTCACTGAGCATCATCACGACCCTGGGAATCTAGATGATGAGCAAGGAGGAGAGTCCTCTCGAGGTCCACATGACGAAAAAATGGATGATGATAATTTTGAAAACACATGTGATAGGGAGGGTGAGTCTGTAGAGAGTGAAATTAAGGTTAACCCTACCGTTTCCAAAGATACTATCTCTGATGATCCACCCTTTGGAAACCCTGGAGAAGGTGATTCCCTAGCCCCTTCAAACATTGATATCAATGGTTGCTTACATATTAAATAAGGAAACTGGGAGGTTTGTGGGAATCGTTTCGACAAGGACCCTATCTATGACACCGATGACAATGATATTGATAGCACCCTTGTCTTTCCTCACAATCCTGGGGTTGTAGTTGAACCCTATGTGGACCCTTTCCTCAACCCTTCTTAAATTATCACTAATAATGAGGAATCGTCCATCTCTCCGAAGTGTGATCATTATGGGCAACCTGCTTGTTGTGTTTCTCCATCTCATCAATCTCCCTTTCCTACTAATCATGACCCTATGGTGGCCATAAAGCATGACATAAATGATAAGGACCATGATGGAGGTGATATGCTTGAGGTTGCCATCAGTCAAAAGTTTATGAGCTTGATTGTTGACATCTCTATCTTTTGGTTAGAAGAGAAGATCTCGTGGAGTAGATTACTTCCCTTTGTTCCCTCTTCTCCTGTGATCCTCCATGTGTGGGCATTCTATTTTCCCTCCTCCCACCCTGGTGACCCTCCATATTAATGTTCCTATCCTTGTTCTTGGATGTGTTGCATAAGTAATCATTGGGCAAAATGTTTTTATATTGATCTGATGATGTCCTGGTTGCATTGGCTCTATGATTAAACTTAGCATCCATCAAAAGTTTATGAGCCTGATTGTTGACATCTCAATCTTTTAGTTAGAAGAGAAGATCTCGTGGAGTAGATAATTTCCTTTGTTCCCTCTTCTCCTGTGATCCTCCGTGTGTGGGCATTCTATTTTCCCACCTCCCACCCTGGTGACCCTCCATATTAATGTTCCTATCCTTGTTCTTGGATTTGTTGCATAAGTAATCATTAGGCGAAATGTTTTTATATTGATCTAATGATGTCCTGGTTGCATTGGCTTTGATTATACTTAGCATTTGTATATTATATGCATGTTAGGTTAGGATGCATTGCATGTTGATTTTGGCATTAGAAATAACATCATATGATATTATCATGCTAGACTAGTTGCATTTAGATTAAAAATGCATTTAGAGTAAATTTTATTTCTTGTTGATTCTATGCCCTAATATTAAGCATGGGTGATCATAAGACACCACAAAAACATGGTGTCTTGTATGTTTGGTCTTTGATATGTGCTAGTAACAGGTCTGCGATCCCAACAGATTGTTGGTGTTCTCATGACCTCCCCGTTCGACTACGTTCATGCACTCTTCTGAGAGATCATGTCCATGTTGGAGCCAGATGTTACCCACGACCCATGGGTAGTATCCATAGGGGAAAAAAAGTTCTCCTAGATGGTCCTCATCTGTTATGAAACCAGCTCACAAAATAGAAGAAAAGAGAGATCAATGACTTCGAAATCAGCCACTTCGAGGGAGAAACCTCCTTTACATTACATAAATGAACAATTCTTCGATGATACAAATGACAAAACCTCCTTTCTATATATAGGAGTCCATGGGGTCACAATATAATCCTAGTCGACCTAACAATAATAATGTAAGGGCACAACAATACCAATAGTGGGTTTTTTTATGGGGCACAATAACAACAATATGGGGACTATAGGGGCACAACAATAACAATAAGGGGGCCACACTAACAACAATAAGGGACTACACTCGTAATATAAGGACCTAACATCAACCGGCAACCAACAGCCCCTTGTAGCCACCAGATAGATCGATGTGCCATTATCTCTACCACCTGAGCCAGCCATATGCTCCCTCGCCCATTTATTATGATCATAAGTTTGAAGGTAGGCCTTCCAACCAAGAAGGTATGGCTTTTCATTATGTAATTGGGTATTTTGGCTTACTTATCATGGACTTTTGGGCATGGCTTACACGCATGCAAAAACACCGACATGTCTACATGCTTACTGGGGTATCCACAGGAGAAGGTTGCTTACTGGGGTATCCACAGGAGAAGGTAAACCACTCACCCTACACATGTGTCCGCAATCGTAGTGGAAGGTGAACACACATGTCAATCGTCATGGGGTATCACAGGGGAAGGTGAACCACTCACCCTGTTCTCAGCGCACCACTAGGGGTAGGTGAACCACTCACCCTATGGTCGCTCATAGCTCAGTAAGTACCCCAAGCCTCCCAAGAGCTCCCAGAGCTCAATCTTCAGTCAAGAATCCCTTCATATATGGAATAGAGACAAGCTACTTTCTGAAAATCAAACTTAGATCAATAGGAGCCTTACAGCAACATTACAAATGTATATACTTAACAATCCCCAACTTCTTACGCATGTTGATCTTCCTCCTTCTTACTAGTCTTTTAATGAATAGACAAGACACTCATAGTAGGGTTTATTCATGACTCCCAATCTCCTTTCATCGCTGAGAAAGACTGATGAATCACTTTCTAATAGTGGACATGACTCGTGACTGAAAGTGATGGATGATTTGTGCCCTATGAAGCCAAAAGTTGAAGATTCCTCGATATCGAAAATCATGACATCGAGGGGAGGAATTCTTCATGAGTAGATGGATTGTTGGTGCAGGACCTTGGTTGATAAGGAGCCTGGTGGTAAGTTTCTTGCTTGGAAGAAACTTGAAGTATGTCCTTCCTATGTTAAGAGATAGTGACGTATGTGATTCTCTATTACATGTGTCATGCACTAGACCAGGACTAACAGTCGTAAGTCTTAGTGAAGGCCATGCGAAGAGAATGATAGACACATCATTCTGGTCTTCATCTAGAAGACAAAATGGAGGATTGAGTAATCATCTGGCATTCGATACTCTTTGAGAATGAGATAGGGCATTCAAGATATAAGTAGTTGTGGACCGATATTCTTTGAGGGTTGGCTACCCAAGAGAAGAATAGTCCAAGAAGGTCATACTCTGGGAATACCTAGGTGGGGTATGTACCTTGGAGAGACAATGACTATGGTGTCTATTAGTCGTGTGGCTCGCCAGCATTGTAGCCCATTGTCTCGTTGAGAGATGAGGCTATTAGTCAAGGCCTTGCGCTAGGACAATGCTGATTGACATGATGTTATACAAATGCTATTACCAATCTGATTCTTCTTATGAGATTCTTTAGTTTGAAAGTAACCATGTACCTATATGAATACCTCCCTAGTTAAGAGGGAGTGTTAAAAAGTGTAACTAACTGGCCTTCACGTTGACTATGTAACTATGTAAAGAAGAAGACAATGATAATAAAATGTATTTTTGGTGTACTTGCTTCATGGGTTTCATGAGCAAGATTTTATTAAGTAGATGGACTTCTTCTTGATGTCCATTAGGTTTGAGTTAAGTGTCAAATCTAGTCTAGCTATATGCTCCAAGACCTTGTGGAAGAAGCTCACAACAGCCCTCAATGCAACGATGAAAGACAAGCCTTAAATGCAAGTAAAGAAGTACCTCATCAACGCTGAGAAAAACCTTATCTAGTCGGCCTCACTCACAGTTGTATGGTCGACTTACTTAAAGGGATGTGCCCTATATATATACACATATGGTATGCAGTCATTAAAAAAGTAGGTATGCAGATATCTTTGAGGATACAGTGCGGATAAAGGAAGATTATAGTGCGGATAAAGGAAGGATACAGTGCAGATAAAAGCAAGGATATATTGCGGATCTGCTCGAGTCAAAAAGTGCGGATTGCACTGAACCTACAGCAGGCCTATCTCTGAACAAGAATGCGGACACCTCCAAGAAGATAGTGCAGATAAAGAACAGCATATAAGTGTAGATAAGGGACAATAAAAAGTGTGGATCTGAAACAGAGGTGCAGGACATGTATGTGGACATCACTGAAACATGAATGCGGACTTTGCTCAAACATGAATGCGGATATCACTGAAACATATTACAGATAAAAAGACAGTATACAGTGCGGATTTTAGGAGTGATGTACAGGGTATAAAGTGCAGTCTCATCAAAGTCATCTCAGTAACTATAAAGCAAGGAAAGGGCTGCGAATATACAACTGATATTCTACATACTGATGTGTGATTCCAGAACTAGAAAGAAGATATTGAAAGAAAAGGTTAAGGGCAGTCTGTTTGAAGGAAGAGTTTTGCTGAAGCTAAGACAGTGAGTATAAGAAGAAACGCAGACCCTAAGGTAGGAGAAAGTGAGGAAGGTAAATCTGAGATTTACCTTCCTAACTACAGTTCAAACAATTCAACTACAAGCATATGCTGATGCAGAACTGAGCAAATTAGTGAAGAGAAGAATCAAGGTTGAAGAAGCTAGATCAAGGTCTTGAAAGCATATCTAGGTCAAGGGTCTGAGTCTTGGTTATGGTACTTGTCATTTGAAGATCTATAAGAAGAATTCTTTACGGGTTTTCTCTCCAAGAGGGAGAGGTTTTGCCCTGGCTCTAAGAGCCTAAATTCTATGTCTTGTGCATTTTGATAATTGACTTGATGAAAGATTAACTAAGCTAAAAGAAGAGAAGACATAAGTAACTCAAGCAAGCTCACAAGTAATTATCAAGAAGAAAATTTGTATTAATCACCAGCCCTCCAAATTCTCAACATGGTATCAGAGCTAAGGTGCTAAATGCAAGGGCTGCTTGACAAAGGAGACACTACAGGAAGCAAAGATCAAAGTCTAGGTTGAAGAATCAAATCAGTTTGCAAGGAAGACTCTCTAGCAATATTAACTCATTCAAGTAAGTAATCTTTGCCATCAAGGATTTACATTCAAGACAGTGGTAGAAGAGGACATCATCTTTTGAAGGCATCCTTTACCATCAAGGATTCAAGAACGTCCACATTGAAGATTTCTATCTTAGAAGAAACTCTCGACTTCATCTTCAAACATCATCAAGGAAGTTGTTGAAGGAGAAAGTCACTATCTCAAGTAAGTATCTTTATGACTTCATATGAATCTATTAAAATGTCTTCTTTGAGGACTGGTTAGGGTTTCAATCTTTCCTGCATAGAAGACAAGGACAATGAAGTCATGCCAAATACATTAAGGGAGATATAAGAGCCCAAAGGATTCTTACAGAATCCATAAAAGACTCTCATCTCTGATGTATCAAATCATCCAAAAGGAATATATGAGAAATTGGTGGAGCTATTCTTTGTGAGCACTATAGGAGAAGCAATCTCTCTGATCAACTGCAGGAACTAGAAGAAGTAATGTTCGACTCTAAGATGACTACAGTGTTGTTGAATGCTCTACCAAGAGAATGGGGAAACTTCACTTCAGGGTTATACAAGAAGATAGAAGCCACACCATTCCACGATTTAGGGTCTCTATGTAAAATAGAGGAAACAATATTGAAAGCCAAAGGTGTTACAGGATCAAGTGAAGGGAATCAAGCCTTTGAAGCCATGTCAAGGAAGAAAGGAAGATTCGGTAAGTTTGGTCCTCATAATAGTATGGACAAAGCACAACGCTTTAGATGTGATGAACTTGGGCATTATAAAATAGATTGTCCAAAATTTGAGAAGGACAAGAGAAATAAGGAAGAAGCCCATGTCTCATAAATGAGAGAAGAACCTGATGCAAAGAAATCTAAGAAAGAAAAAGCGAAGGATCTCCACTATTATTAAGATCATCTTCTCCTTTAAGTGATTTCTGTTGGTTGTATGATAGGAAGCAATGTAGCATCCTGATCAAAGCATGGTAGGAGTTCTTGGTAAAACAACTCCTGGAAAACCTCTCTGATAACAATATTGATGGAAGGCAGTCAGCAAGATCAAGGGTCATCATGAAAAACAGAATTCTGGGATGTGATGACATATTGACGGAGCAGGCCAAGGGAATGAAGCTCTTCATAAGAGTAAAATTGCTGAAGGATGACTTAAATGAAAAATGTATGAGGTATGTATATATTTTTATGCTGACACTGGATACCGTAAAGTCATGTCATATGGTTGCAGGTAATGGACTTTCGTATTTAGAAGTATGATCTATGAAAAAGGATCTCTCAGTGCACTGATAGATGAAATCAATATAATATGTCCTCATGGAATATTAGGTGGTTGTATATGAACAAGAAACTAAAAATTTGTAAGTTCTTGGGAATGCAGAATGTGCAAAGAGGAAGAGATCATGAAATGCAACCATGTCAAGAGGCGGTTATCATCCGGAGGCCAAGAAGATGTGACTAGGAGATCTCCTAGGAAGATATGTAGACTCTGACGAAAGTCTGGTAATGAAGAAGACCCTTAGCAAAACATATCATTAGGAGATGTGTCAATCTATATGAAGGATGTCGATGCCTACAGGAAGATGTCATGGTGAAAGATCATCACTAAGGTAACTTTTGTTCTAAACGTTCATATGTATATGTTTATCTGAATGAATTTGTGCAGGACTACTAATCATGAGAAAGGATGCATGATCCTTGCAGATGATTCGAAGGAACTCAGCATGGCATAACGGTGGAACAGATGAGAAAGACTGATGAATCACTTTCCAATAGTGGACACGACTCATCACTGAAAGTGATGGATGATTTGTGCCCTATGAAGCCGAAAGTTGAAGATTCCTCGATATCGAAAACCATGACATCAAGGGGAGGAATTCTTCTTGAGTAGTTGGATTGCTGCTACAGGACCCTGGTTGATAAGGAGCCTGGTGGTAAGTTTCTTGCTTGGAAGAAACTTGAAGTATGTCCTTCCTATGTTAAGGAGTGACGTATGTGATTCTCTATTACATGTGTCATGCACTAGACCAGGACTAACAGTCGTAAGTCTTAGTGAAGGCCATGCGAAGAGAATGATAGACACATCATTCTAGTCTTCATATGGAAGACAGAATGGAGGATTGGGTAATCATCTGGCATTCGATACTCTTTGAGAACGAGATAGGGCATTCAAGATAAGAGTAGTCGTGGACCAATATTCTTTGAGGGTTGGCTACCCAAGAGAAAAATTGTCGAAGAAGGTCATACTCTGGGAACACCTAGGTGGGGTATGTACCTTGGAGAGACAAAAACTATGGTGTCTATTAGTCGTGTGGCTCGCCAGCATTGTAGCCCATTGTATCATTGAGAGATGGGGCTGTTAGTCAAGGCCTTGCACTAGGACAATGCTGATTTATATGATGCTATACAAATGCTATTACCAATCCGATTCATCTTATGAGATTTAGTTTGAAAGTAACCACGTACCTGTATGAATACCTCCCTAGTTAAGAGGGAGTGTTAAAAAGTGTAACTAGATTGGCCTTCATGTTGACTATGTAACTATGTAAAGAAGAAGACAATGATAATAAAATGTATTTTTGGTGTACTTGCTTCATGGGTTCATGAGCAAGATTTTATTAAGTAGATGGACTTCTTCTTGATGTCCATTAGGTTTGAGTTAAGTGTCAAATCTAGTCTAGCTATATGCTCCAAGACCTTGTGGAAGAAGCTCACAACAGCCCTCAATGCAACGATGAAAGACAAGCCTTAAATGCAAGTAAAGAAGTACCTCATCAACGCTGAGATAAGCCTTATCTAGTCGGCCTCACTCACAGCTGTATGGTCGGCTTGCTTAAAGTGATGTGCCCTATATATTTACACATATGGGATGCGGTCATTAAAAAAGTATGCGGATATCTTTGAGGATACAGTGCGGATAAAGGAAGATTACAGTGCGGATAAAGGAAGGATACAGTGCAGATAAAAGCAAGGATATATTGCGGATCTATCCGAGTCAAAAAGTGTGGATTGCACTGAACCTACAGCGGACCTATCTCTGAACAAGAATGCAGACACCTCCAAGAAGATAGTGCGGATAAAGAACAGCATATAAGTGCAGATAAGGGACAATAAAAAGTGCTGATCTGAAACAGAGGTGCGGGACATGTATGCGGACATCACTGAAACATGAATGCGGACTTTGCTGAAACATGAATGCGGATATCACTGAAACACATTGCAGATAAAAAGACAGTATACAGTGCGGATTTTAGGAGCGATGTACAGGGTATAAAGTGCGGTCTCATCAAAGTCATCTCAGTAACTATAAAGCAAGGAAAGGGCTGCGGATATACAACTGATATTCTACATACTGATGTGTGATTCCAGAACTAGAAAAAAGGTCTTGAAAGAAAAGGTTAAGGGCAGTCTGTTTGAAGGAAGAGTTTTGCTGAAGCTAAGACAGTGAGTATAAGAAGAAAGGCAGAACTTAAGGTGGGAGAAAGTGAGGAAGGTAAATCTGAGATTTACCTTCCTAACTACAGTTCAAACAATTCAACTACAAGGATATGCTGATGCAGAACTGAGCAAATTAGTGAAGAGAAGAATCAAGGTTGAAGAAGCTGGATCAAGGTCTTGAAAGCATATCTAGGTCAAGGGTCTAAGTCTTGGTCATGGTACTTGTCATTTGAAGATCTATAAGAAGAATTCTTTACGGGTTTTCCTCTCCAAGAGGGAGAGGTTTTGCCCTGGCTCTAGGAGCATAACTTCTGTGTCTTGTGCATTTTGATAATTGACTTGATGAAAGATTAACTAAGCTAAAAGAAGAGAAGACATAAGTAACTCAAGCAAGCTCACAAGTAATTATCAAGAAGAGAATTTGTATTAATCACCAACCCTCCAAATTCTCAACAGAATAAACACCCCTTGACATGGTTATCTCTCTTGAAATAATCTGTGGCTCCCTCTGAGACCATATGTCAGATGGTCATTTAGCTATCAATAATGAGACTACGAAATGATTTCTGCCATGTGCATGAAACTACTTCATAAGGATGATCCAGCCATTTGTATTCATTTGACTATGACAAGTGACTTTTCTCTGCCTTCTGAATTTCATCATTTTTCGTTGAATTGAGGAAGTATAACATCAACTACTGTACAAGGAATAAATAGTGTTGCTATATCAAGGATATCCAATTTCAAATCATCTGTTGAGATGAGAAATATGCTGAAACCTTTCCTAACCAGGATATTCCTTTATGTTGTATACCTCCAAAAACTTGTCACACAGCTACTTTTTTTAAAAGTCCTTTGTGCAAGATGTCAAGGACAAGGTGCTGGAATAGATCTGACCTTTCATCAGACTGTCTAGAACTTACACATTTTGTTCACAACTTCAATTGTGAACAAGATCCATGGTTAATGCTCTTGTCATTGATGACCTTCCATGCTTGATGTTAGAGTTCCTGAATAATATCTCTGCTAATGAAAAGTACAGATTATTGAACTGAAATGAAGTGATAGAGCTTCCATACACACAGTTGTGATGCCATCTTACATAAGAAGTCAACCATGTTCTTGTAAGCCGAGATGACAACGGCAAAGGTCAATCACTGAGATGGTATAACCACAGTAATACCAAGCAAAGAGGATGGCCATATGTAGAACAGTGAGAGGAGGGTCGAGCCCTTTTCCAGGAATTTTGAACTGTCTTAGAAAGTCAAAAAGTTACAGATGGAGTATAACCTTTGATAGAATTAACACATTTATAACATATGGATTACCTCAGAATCACCTGTAAATGTGCTCAATGAAATCCTCAAAAAAAGAAGTAAACTAGAAGCCCATAAGCCTTTTCAAAGTTTGTCTATTTGCCAAATCTTTTAAAGTTCCTTAAGGCCATACTTGATTTCAGAGAGAACAATGAAGTCTTCTTTTGTTAGTGCCAATATTGGTCGGTCTATTGAGGGTATATATGCTAAGAGGAGTTGTACTGAGAGAAGGATCCGCAAAGAATAGAGCTTGACTCCTTCCTGCACCAGATCTTGCTCTTCTTCAATTAGATGTCACCAAAATGTTCATCAGAAAGATACAGAGTACAAGATCTCATGAATTAAACTATCCAAGATTTTGTTAGAGTCAAGCAGCGGAAAAACAAATAAAACATACACACAGCATAAAACATGAGACAACAGATTTAACGTGGTTCACCCAACCAATCTGGGCTACGTCCACCAAACAGAGGTATCGGCTTTCTTGTTTTTCAACAGGAGAATTACAACAGCAGAGTTTCTCATCTGCACTTCTCTTCCACTCACCTCACATCCCTCATGCTCATTTGCCTCTACGGGCTTACATTTTATAGCTGGGAGTAGAAACTGAATCATAAATTCAATCACAACAAAATAGGACGCAATAACTCCACATCAGAATTAGACGCAGTCAATTTAGCAACAAATCCTTTTGTTGTCATATTCATGAGATTTTCTCCAAATTTAATATAAGAAATCTCAACAGATTTGAACCATAACTAAATAGATTTGACAAGTATCCAAACTGATCTTCACATAATTACATAGGAGAGATGTAAATCCAAGTGCAGGGAGACCATATGTAATGCCAACTTGTCAAAGACCAAACCTAACAGTGATGACACCTTCAACAAGGTTTCTGAGTTGCCATACCATCGTAATAATTGCTTCATTGAGATGCCGATGTGCTGAGGTATTGTGATACGGATATCAATATTGCAGATCGATATTACTATGATGCCACTGTCATCAGATCTGAGGGATAATGTCAAGTGCAGGGATGACTATTGTAAATTACAATTATAGATCCTCGGTGTAGGCAAAAAATAAGTATTTCATGGTAGTCCAATTCATAGAACTTACATCTATCATCTGCAGTGAGAATGAGCCCAATAAATCTCTATAAACCCAGTAGAATATCCAATGTGATTTCTGTTGATCCAGAAGACCAATAATACCCACAAAAAGTCTTTTCTTCATTCAAAAATTGAACACACAGTGAGGGGATTTAGAAAGATGGAACCTGATCATTTTATAGGCCACTCTAAGTAAAGTATTAGAGTCTGCCCAGAAATTGATATGCAGATACAACACTTCATAACGGTGCTTGTATCACCATCAAACCACATAAGGTTTGTCCCTGAGTTAGCACACAGTCCCAACAGAGAGGCTACAGCAGCATTGGAGTGAACAAGAATGGTCTTCGTTCATCTTAGAATGACTTCCAAAATTTATGGTCAAGTAGAGGAATAGAAGACGGCCTCTAAGAAACTAGTTTCATGCCAAAAATGTTCCGCCTGTAGTAATGCTTCACCCCCACAATCCATACGCACAAGCCATCAACTGATACGCAGCTCGTAAGGAAAGGAAAACTCGCTATGCTCATAGCCTTGACTGGGAAATCGAGTTGCCCCCTCAGAGAGTAAATCGAACCATAGGCACCTTCAAAGATACAAGCTCGTCCTCATAAGAGCAGTAATCCTGTGACTGGCCTCAAAAGATAACTTCATAAGATGATTGCTTTCTTCCTTTCACTTGCTTGGGCTTATTCTCACCTGTGCTCTGATACCATGTTAAATTTGAGTTAACATGTCCTTTGCTTGAGTTAGTTACTTCATTATCCCATTATCAATTCCATTAGACCATTAGCAATCATATTAAGCATGACAGTAACTAATGAAAGAACATTGAATGAAAGTGCAGAAGACAAGCCAAGACAAGGGAACACAAAGATATGGCTCAAGCCAGGGAAAAACCCCAAGATGGGGAAAACCCTTGATCAATTCATCTTATTATCAGATATCAATTGTTCAGCAAAGAGAGAGAGTACCATGATGGGATCATGTAAATTTTTGTAGATGTTCTATGCTTGGAGCAACTTTACTTCTCTCACAGCAATCATACAAATAGTTAAGTAAAATGCAGATAGAACATATAAGTGGATCTTATAGAAGACAAATCAGAAACAGGAAAAATGTGGTGGTGCGTTACGGCGGTCAACAAGATGCTTCAACCAGCAAAGTCTCCTTGGTCAGCCAACCCAGAATGTGTCACAACAGTCCTCCAATCAGCAAACGAGTCAACCCAAGTCAACTCCAAAAAAGTCAACGTTGTCCAGAAAAAGTCAACGCAGGGCAGCAAGCTAAAAGTCAACGTAGCAGCAGATTGGTCAACCCTTTGACCTCGATTTCTGTGCCAAACAGTACGGCCTTCCAAAATCGAACTTCTCACCAAATTTCAGCCCATTCGGACCATGCGTTGACCAAAGTCAACGCTGGTCAAACTTTCTGCAAAACCCTAACTACAGAAATTCGTCCTTCAGCTCAGCCGTACAGATTTGTCCTTCTTCTCCTTCACACGTGTGGGCTGAACTCGTCCTTCAAGGAGCTTGTACTAAATCAGATGAGAGAAGAAGATGTGAGTTGTGTTGTTGTGAAATGCTCTCCAACTTTGCCTGTATTTATATCCATCATTGGGGCATGTGACACATCTGCTGGGGGTGTGAAACCTTAAGGCCGACCTGCACATATAATTTATTATGAATAATAAATTCAAAAATAAATGTTCTGCTCATCGGATTAAGACATATTATATATGGATTTTACACCTCTCCGAAAGAGGAATCCAACAAAAATATTAGCCTCTTAATCTGAGCATCATGACATGGAGTTTGGACCTAGTTGTCCAAATTTAACAGATCAGAATAACTTGCCAATATTAAGATTCAACAACACTGCTCTTGGACTTGATCAATCCAGAAATTAGGGCAACTGTACATCACTGATGGATCTGATTTAGGGCAACAACTGATCTCAGAAAACAAAGTTCAACACGCATTCTTTCAACTGTGTCCCTCCTTATTCTTCATAAGCTTTCCTTAGCAAGCTCTAGTAGTTGATCTGAGATCATATAGAAATCATTGATAGCTTTATCGTGATGGACTTTGGATTGGATTTCAGAGACATGCACCTTCAGCCTAGCTTCAATACAAGAAGGCCTTCAAAACAATGTGGCTGCAAGGATACTGATGTTCAGTCCTCCTTCAAGATATCTGAAAATACTTTCAGCAATCACCAGATGGCTAGGAGATAATGCCAGCGGTTTGTTATGACAGCTCATTCATCTGAATAGTGGTCTTTAGGCCTACGGTTCAACAGTAAAGGAGTATCCTTACTGCGGTCTGCTTGCTGAAAGAGAACCCCATACCATACGAATCATAACCCTCTTCAGATATACCCTAAACCCTAGTGCAATTCTGTACTGAACTCGGACCTGTGGATTTCAGAACCCAAACAATACACTTCCACCCATGCTGCCTCAGAGATGTCCTAACCACGGTGCACCCAATTCGTTGACCAAATCGCAGATACATCCTTGATGATCAATGTGTCAAATGAGGTATTGAGAGTTTCCTTATATACAATTTAGACATGATGATTTCGTGAAACCGACTTTAACTTTTGGAGGCAAATTTAAAATTCAAATTTCAATTTTTCCCGCCTAAACCAAATCATGACTTATAGCATTTCTTTTGAATAAATAAATATTTTTCCTTATCCAAAAATTAGACAATCTTTATATCGATTTTGGTCCTCTCAAAAAGAGGAATTCAATGGAATTATTATCTCCACCAACTGAGGAGACCAAATTGGAATTTGGCCCTAGTTGCCAATTTTAACAGGATTGTTCCATGTTACACACACATGTTGGCACCGCACTCTCAAACCACGGGGAGAAGATAGGCACCTGACGAATGTGGATTTACATTTAAGCCAAAATAAAAATAAAAATGATCTATATTGAGGGGTTTGTAAAAAATCGCCAATATTCCTCAAAAGAAAAATCTAATATAATAATAATGCAATTCATAATAACAAATTACTATATGCAATAGAAACAAACTGTATCATTTCACTATCGTATCAGTACAAATGCGCAGGCATCTATTCCAGATAAAAACAGAATGAAATTCGATAAACTTTGTATTGAAGAGCACAGCCTGGCCATCAGATATAGTTAATTGAATTTTCAATTTGTATGTCCAGTAGCAAACTAGAGGATTATGTCTATGTCAAGTGAATATTTCATGTTGCAAACATACAATTAGCCCTCCTCCTTTAAAAAAAATACATAACGACAAAATTAAGGTTTAACATAATGGACGTATATTTTCAAATTCAAAGGAACAAGAATGGGGTAAAAGAACAAACATCTCCATTGGGAAATACAAAAGTGAAGTCAGATCCAAACATAAAAGCCCCTATATAAGGCAAATCCTAAATTAGACAACTTGAGACTTACCTCCGCATCTTCATCTGGCATGCTCATCTTCCACATAATAGAGCTATGAACTTGATTTGAAACTATATGGAAACAAAGCTCCTTCTCTGCTAGTCTATTCAGAAGATGTCCTGAAGGAAAGTTTCATCACATAAAATATCTCAAAAAATCATACATACTACCAGAATGTTTTACCCAATAACTGTCCTTTTAACTTAAAATGCAAGAGGCTTTACTATATAATCCAGGGCCTGCCTGAAAGAATCATTAAGAAAAAGGCTGACTGCACATGCCTCCAATCAACCCTCTCTCAACTACTTTAGTATCAATCTCAGCTGATATACATTTCAGGGCAAACTTTCCCTTTTCCCACTTCTCCTTCTCTTTCTGACGCCTTTTCATCTCAGCTGCTTCTGTCTTGCTGGACGCTTTCCGCAACTTCTCTTCCTATGAAGAAAGAAGCTAATACCGTCAGCACATACATCACTTTTTTTGAAAATGGCATCTTGTCTTCATGGGTACAAAGAAATCCAGAAATTTAGAATGCGCATTACAAACAAATGTTCTCAGAGAAAAGTCACCTCTTTTTTAAGCCTCTGTTCCTCCCTCCGGCGCTGTTTTTCTTCTTCTTTCTCTTGTTTATTTTTTGCAATATCCTCTTGTCTTCGTTTTTTCTGTTCTTCCTTCTCCCTCATAATGTCTTCCCTGACTTTACGCTGCCGTTTGTTGCCAGTCTCCTTCAGGACCTGATATTCTTTTTCCCCCTGATCCTTATCTTCCTGCCAGCCCAAATGCTTTAGTCAACAGTGTATGTACTCTGTCTAAGAACAGGTGGTGTCTTATTGATTGTTTTAAATGAAATAACTGGCCCTCCATTCAAGACCATGATATGTTCAAAGAACCGCAAAAGAATATATTGGGAGCTATGTGAATCATTGGTGCAGAAGATATACAAACTTGAAACAAACAAAAGAGAAAAATGTCTAAAGAAGAGCGAGAGAAAGAAACGGCCATCAAAATATATAATTCCAATCTGAGGTTTGCATGTCATACCTTTCTTAGTTTCCTTCTCTTAGTTCCCAGCACTTGTTCTACACTCTCAATCGTGTTACTATCTTCCAACACATTGTCTTTGCTAATTTCTTTCATTTTTATAGCACAGTCTATGTTTTCAACGTTTTCAACTTTCTTATGCAATGGACTGTTAAGGAGGTCTAATGATGGTCTTTTTTCAGAACTTGTTTGAATGACTGAAGTACTCTTAACAGAACCATTCATCAACTCTTCCTCTCTTAAACTACTCAAACTTTGATCTAAATCATGTCTACTGCTCACAACTTCTAGCACAGAAAATTCATCATTCCTTATAGAATCATCCCTGGCTTCTTCACAAGTAATACCTAATTTTGTTGCCTCTGAGTTCATTCTTAATGACTCAATTATTGGTTCCTTTTCATCATTTCCAAGATGAAAAGTTTTGAATATAGAAACCTCCGCATCTTTTACTATCCTTTCAGCATTGTATACCATAATTTCATCTGTCATTTCAAGCACAGAAGTCTTAGAAATGTATTCAAATGCCAATTTCTTACAATCATTGTCCAGAAATTCCATTGCCTTTGTCACAGACTGACCTTTCCTCTGCCGTTCATCAGAAATTAGGCCCTTATCGTGTTCTTCAGAATTTACGTCCATACCAATTAGATAAATAGCATCTCCAGCTGTGGATGCCCCTTTCTGTAACCCTTCTAGTGAGTACAGATCAGAATTGTTGAATCCTGATTTCTCTACTTTGCTCGCACTGCGAGCAGCTCCATCAGATTCATAGTCAGAATCCAAACAAATCACATCAGCTCCACCTGTCAACAAGGACAAGGGAAACAACAAAAGTTAACATAAATCTCACTTTATCCATCACCAAAGCCATTTGAGTCATAGCATTTATTTGGTCCAAAAAATTGAAATTCGATACAAAAGCAGGCAGAACAGGAATGGAAAAATAATGTCCAAGTTCAGAAATAATATGTTCTAGTATTTCAGCTAATGCTTCATTGGCAATCCCCTTGTGAGACAATAAATGATGTACAAGGGTCATTGTCCCTATTACTGCAAAGAGTGCAACATTGGGATTACCAATTTGGTTTGAAACACACTCGCTTCAATAAATAGGTCAAATTATTACCTGAACACCTTTTAGGACGCCTGGGAAGGAAAGGTGTTAGGTCTCCGATGGAGGGTATAGCCTTTGGCGAGGAAGTATTCAAGTGAGTCGAAATTGGAGTTTCTAACACAACAGAAGGAGAGGGAGAGGGAATGGAACCCTCGCCAAGTTGACCTTCTGTTGTAGTCGCATGCACCCATTGTTTGTTTGTTCGGCATCTTCTGAGGGGGGTGTTATCCAGCACAAGTAGAGTGAGAGTAGAATTATTTTCTTGATGGTCGAATTTGGTGAGATCGTTGAGCGAAGTTCCATGGTAGATTTGTTTCATCTTCTTGTTGCTGCGTTTAGAAGAGGAAACAGGTATACCCCTCCAATCACATAACAGCTCAGTGTCATCCTCCTCCTCTTCGTCGGAGTCGATAGTCAGAGCTGCTGGCTGGTTCTTCATTTCTGTTTGTCGAACCCTGGTGAGGGTTTCAAACAGCGAGCGTCACTGCTCTCCCCTGAACTTCGAATTCAAATCATAGTTACCAAATTCGTCCGAATCAAGCTAAATAATTCGGAAATTCGGTAATACGGTACGGTTCGGTTCGGCGATTAATACGTTAAATTCGAATTCGATTCGGTAATTTTTGTTTTAAAACAGTTGATTTTTGCTAATACAACAGCTGGCTCAAGAATACTGAATCTACACTGTCATCACGTTCTTATGTGGTTGGGAACTATTAGATGCTGAGCTGTACCTCTCAATAAAGCCTCGTGGTTGGCTGCTCTCCAATATCCTTTGCTGCCTTCGGCTCTGGACAGTAATGCTTTTAAGGCTTGGACATATATTTCCTGCTTGTTGCTCTTTAGATCAACGTTTTTGAATATCTTTCAGAAATAAGTATCCTCCACGTTTTTATATAAATAAGAAATTAGAAGTATTTTTAATAATTTAATTTTTATTTTTAATTTATTTTTAATTTTTATTTTATTTTAAATTAGGTGTTTTTACATAAATAAGAAATTAGAATTTTTTTAACAAATTAGAAGTGTTTCTAATAATTAATCTTTTTCCATGAAAAAACATTAAAATTGCATTTAATTATGTTATGTGTCTTTTGAGGCTTTTTTGAAAGAGATTTATTTTAAAGTAAAATTATTTTAAGTTTCTAATTTTTAAACATTATTTTTCATAGATTATTTGTTTTTAGAAAGATTTGTTTGAATCCAATTTCTTGCTTTTGATTTTGAGATTTTTTTTAAGAAAAAGTAAAACCAAAATGCACACTACAATGATGATAATGAAGTTAGAGATGTCAACAATGAGGTCAAGTGTTTATTGGTATTAAATATGGACTTGATATTTCAGTGAATTCAAACTTGTCATGCTAATGGCTTCCTCTAGAATGAATCCTTAAACATCTCATTTCATCATCTCTGTAATGCACGTTTTCCTTCTATATATTTAACAATCCATCCATAAGAAAAAAGAGATAGAACCACTTCTACTCGGTCAATAGGCTATTTATGTCATTCTTATGTTTATCAAAACCTGATTATAACAAATAAAAATATTTGATAAAGAAATCTCACTTCCTCTTACTCTATTAAAATTGCTGCACATTAAAAGGTAGATTTGACATGAGTTTGAGGCTACTCATATCCCTAAAAATGATACAAATTATGTGCCTAATTTTGTTTTGGTAGATTTATACATGATTACATTTAGCTAAAAGTAACAAATTCTCAAAAATAAAATAGATTAAGATAGTGTAATCAAGGCAAGGACAAAAAAACTTAAAATTTTCAAAAAATAATATGTTTTGATATCTATAAGATGTATACTTCCGAATTTTTACTGTATTAAAAATTGGATAGTCAAATTTTTTCCGTATCGAATCGAATCCGAATTCGAATTCGAACTCGAATTTGGTAACTGTGATTCAAATCAAACTAATTTCCATCCCCTGATTTCCCTCAACGGTCCCAATTAATAATAACGTTGCATCGCAACAAAATTTAGAAAAATAAAATGATAAAAGTCCACGGGTTTAAGGTGGCTTCTCAAGAGAAAGTAATGGGTCAACAATTTCACTTGGTGTAAATCCAAAGTGAAGTGTTGTTGGAGCCACTTATATCTCATAAAACCATTTAACTAGCAATTGCACCAAGAGGTGCAAAGGAACATCGGGGCGGTAGATATGTAAGGATCACAATATGTGTGTAAATGCACTCAACAACTTCATTTTCCAAGCAACCCGATAGTCTGGCAAACTCACGCTATTTCTAACTTCTGAGTTGGCAATTTTAAATAAACAATTTGGATTATTTTATTAATTCAACAATTCCTTAGTGGTGATAACCCTCATAAGCACGCAACATGCCCTTTTATTTAAAGCCAATGTTCAATCTTCAAATGCGGAACTCTTATGAAAGGTCATGAATTCCCATATGCATCGAGCAAACCTACATACGAGAGTAAACCAAGTCAACGGTCCACTATACCTTCGAACCATATCAATACTTTTCACCTTTGAAATTCAATTGACTTCAATCCGAGTCACTCCTACAATCACGCCCTTCCTTCTTTCGGACCTCTGGCCAAAGCTTATATATCAGGT
This sequence comes from Pinus albicaulis, assembly GCA_034641835.2. Lineage (NCBI taxonomy): Eukaryota > Viridiplantae > Streptophyta > Pinopsida > Pinales > Pinaceae > Pinus > Pinus albicaulis. The sequence goes on from CM076582.1 coordinate 146,868,274, forward strand.
TAATTTAAGGACCATTCAAATCGATATTCGAATCTGAATTTGTCCCAATGGCAGTCTTTGATTAAACAACACACTACAACAGCATTACTTTACGAAACCACCCTAGGCTTATGTGTCAAGCACAGGGGTGTATCGCGTTTGTTTCACAGAAACCGCTCACTGCCTTATGACTTGTGCGAAAACCGCCTTTTGCATCCAGAAACCGCCATCACTCTTTACATAAGGTCCCACTTGGTACTTCAAGGTTGCGCGATCAATACATTTTGGGTTTGTGCGTCTTCCGCAATAGAACCTCATCATTCTCATCGGTACCTCACTCAGATTAAAGTCGCAATTTCTGCAGTGCTTGGGATACCACTGGCGATAATTCCTGGTTAACACATCGAAGGTAGGGAGTTCCTTTTACCACTGTAAGCTAACATCCATAGATCAACTAATCGGATTCAACGAGGAAGCAGAATTCGCTCCTCAGGAGCTTTTATGCAGAGTTAACGCAAATGGGGGATTTCTGTTGCGTTTCGTGAATCCCATAGCGATTCTCTTCGACCTTCCTTGAGATTCTATCCAGAAAGAAATTAAAGCAATTCTCCGCAGCATGTACAACCCGAGACTTCACGAAGGGGAATCCTCCTTCAGTTTCTGAAGGTTAATTACACCCTTAACTGAATTGACTTGAATAACAGTGTTGAGTCCGGCGCGTTAATTAACTTTCCAAGGGTATGTGGCGGCTTTGTCAGAAGAGCGGGTGTGGGTATAGACAATGTGGATCTGCAGGCAGCGACTGAGTTTGGGTGCCTGGTCGTCAATGCTCCCACTGAAAACACTGTTGCGGCTGCTGAACACAGGATCGCCTTGATCGCATCCATGGCGTAGAACATCCCCCAGGGTAATGGATCCCCCGGGCATGATATCCACATCTTGGAAGTTTCTCGTTTTGCTTAATGAACAGAGAGTGCAGGAGGATGGCAGGGGGCCTTGAGCGCGCCTCTTCTGCGAATTGATCACTGTTAACGAGCGCGCAGAGAACCGGTGCTCAGACCCCGTACACGTGGCAAAATTTAATTGGTTCCATGCGCGATAGGAAAACTGTTTCTCATTGGCTGGGGTGAACAGTGTTTGCTCACCCCAAGCCCGCACAGAAAACGCCTCCGGCGTAGATATCTAATCATTAAATATATATGTAATATTCTTGGTATTAGTCTCTACAAAAACAAATCATTAAATATACATGTAATATTCTTCTTTCAACTTTGTTGAAACTCTCATAACTTAAAAAATCTAATATATATGCAAACATCTAATAAATATTTTTCATTACATTTACATTTTTTTTAAACCTAACATAAATATGATATGTTCTTCAAAAATAAAAAAAATATAAATGTAATGAAAAATACAATCATCCAATCAGATAAGGAGGATCTCTAAAAATTATCATACATGTTGAATCCAATTCTTTTGAGTACTTTTAAAATTTTGGAAATTTTAAAATTTATAATTGCTTTTTTTTAATTATTAAATTAAAAAATATTAAATATTAGAACAAATATTATTAAACTTTTAAGAGCATCTCTAAGCAAGAAAGTTTATTATAAACATAAAAATACGCCTTATATATTAGTCTTTAACAAATGAATTTTATTATAATTAAAAAAATACCTACATATTATTAATTTATATAATATGATGGTTTAGTCATTCTCTCTTTACACAAACTCTCTCTCCCACTTCCCATGTAAAAGCAAGGTAAATTCACGAGTTTAATAATTATTAAATAAATAATTAGAAAATATAAATTTTAAATTAAACTTATATTAAAAAATAATAATAGTTTTAAATTTGAAAGATGTAACTATATTTTTTTTAATAATAAAAAATATCATTTTATATATTTATACGTTTTAAAACATATAATATAGAAACATACAAAATTTCCATATAATAGTATAAATATAAATATTTAAAAATATTTACACGTTTTTACAAAAGTTTAAGCTCTACTAAGACTTCCTAATTGATCTTAAATTATAAACACCTTACCATCTTTGGAATCAAAACGGCCAGGGTTCGAAACACAGAAGTGACAAATTCAAAGATCCTCTAAAAATCTTGTTTGTGCCGGAACCCTGTATTTTCTTTGCCATCGCACCTCAAACCCAACCACCAAGGTGGTGGCGAGGCCTTGATCTACCAGGATCCCTCTCCGCCGCAGCAGAGTTTTTTGTGATTCGCCTCGGCGAGGCACTTCTATGCGTACTCCACTTCGATTCTTCCGCCTCCTCAATTTGTTGTAATTTTTCCTCGCAGAGGTCGTGAAGGCCGGCGAGGCAGAAGAAATCAGCCTCCTCTTGGAGCTCACGTAGTAGGCAAACGTCCCGCAGCCACATGGTGCCGTTGCGGAGATAATTCAAGACGTGCGCGAACCTCCATCCGACGTGAAAAACTACTACAAAACCCGGTACACGCGGTTCGAAAGGCGAAACCCGTTTACAAGAAACCCGTTTACGAGCCATTACGGAGACCACACGTGGCAAATTTGAATTGGTTCCATGCGCATAGGGAACGCTTTCTCATTGGCTGGGGTGAACAGTGTTTGCTCACCCCAAGCCCGCAATGGAAAACTCCTCCGGCGTAATTATGATTAAATATTTAGATCGATTGGCTTCATAAACCTTATTGTGATTAAGAAAGAAAAGAAAGAAATTATTTTTAATGTTTATGAGGTTAAATTACTTTATGGGACATATTACTTTTCTATTTCGCTCTTGTATTCGGTTTTTTTTTTTAAGTTTTACAATAAACGCTCCCAACTTCTCAACAAACTCTTTGCTGAATAGATTATCCCAAGAGCTAGTTGCTAGAATACGTGCATGGTTTTCCATGTTGTCTTTGAAGGCCTCGCATTCTAAAATGAAATGTTATTTTGTTTCCACTTTTCCGGAAGAGCAAAAAATATATACTCTTTCCTCCCACATTTCTTTTGGCCTTTTCCAATGCCCTACTTCACAACGGAGTTGATGAGAATTAGTCCTTAATTGAGCAATAAAAATTTTAGATCTCCAAGAAATATTGGCTCCTATGTATGTTTTTTGCTGATGATTATGAGCGGGGTTAAACTCTTCAATGTAGTACTTCTTCTTTCTCCCTAGCTCTTTCTCCCAAATACGTTTGTGGAACTTATCCATAACAAATTTTTTTATCTCATTACTGATTGTAGGACACATGTTCAACCAAATACCCCATTTACTAAACCATTTGTTATTTTGCCGCATCCAAGTCTTCTTTCTTTTGCACAATCGGTCATTAAACACAACCTTAGGTCATCTACCTGTTGGAACACCTAATCTTCTATGGGTAGGTGTGGAATGCGAAAAGTCACAATGGAGTCCAAGTGACCTTGGAATGTGAAACCAAGAGTCACATCATTGTACTATAAATGTACATCATGTATAATGGAAAAATAATAGAGCTACACGCTTATCCTTTTATTGTGTGTTAAGTCTCTTGCTGTGTGTGTTTATCTTTCACCCACACCATGTGTGTGTTTAACATGGTATCAAAGCTGATACGTTCATAACCAACTCAACCTTGAGTGAGCCATTTGTTTTTATGGCCTACGCATATCTGCAAAAATTCTTGGCATTTTTGCAGTACTCAGAGTTTTTCTGCAGCAGTCTTTTTGCCGCATTCATCAAGCTTTTTGCAGCATTCAGAAATTTCGTTTTGAGAAGAGCAGCATTAGTTTTGAAGAAGAGCAACACTGAGCATTCTGCAGGTTTTCTCACTGCACATTATTTTGCATTTATGCACCATTTTGGAGAGCTACTGGAAATATTATTTAAAATGGGCTTCTGAAAGAAAAATCTCTGGGTTTTTCTGTTGAAATTTCATGCATTTCTTGAAAGAAAAAATTATGCAATTACCTTCAAATTCAGAGTTTATTGCATTTTCTAGAAAAATTATGCATTTTTAAAGTCTCGTCCTCTACTACTATTTTAAATTCGAGTTCCTTCTCTCTGCTATAATTTGCTGATTAAAAATAAATAAAAATTTAAAATTTTTGAGCCCTGCACCCTCTTTCGACCTCCCCTGCAACTCCATTCCTCTTCCCCACTCCCTACGCTGCTGTGTTTTTTTACTGTATTTAAAAATAAAAAACCCCAACCCCCTCACCTCTCCACATTCTGCATCTTACGCACAACGTTCATCCCCCTCACCACCTGGCTGACCTCCCCACTCATCTACGCCGCTCGGCACTCAACACACAGCTCTACGTTATTCCCCACTCAACCCAACGCTCCACTCGAGCTCGCCCTCCCACGCCGCTCCAAAGCCTGCCCCTACCCAACCCACCTACCCTTCCCCCATCTGCCCCTGCCCTCACTGCTCACAGCAACGCCGGCCCTCTCCTACCTCACTCGGCCACTCCCCAAGCCTCCCTAACGACGCCCTCCCTTCCTAACCTATGTTACCTGACTCCCAAGCTTCCCCACTCCCCCTACCACCTGCAAACACCCTCCCGCTCGCTCAACCCTCATCCTGCCCCCTCACGGCCATAGTTTCCCCCCTGCAAACACCCTCCCGCTCGCTCAACCCTCGTCCTGCCCCCTCACGGCCATAGCAAAGAGAAAATGGCATATGAGTAAATACACATAGAGGAGAAAAGTGAAATTTGCATTTTGATTTGAAGGGTGATTTTCTGAAAGAGGTTAACAATGTGAAGACAAATTTGCCATCATTTTTAAAACAGCTCCTTGAAGAGAAAAATCAGCTGCCATAAAGGCTTCTTGCACACAAGTGTTTTTGTTGCACATTTATACAAATATTTTGCAGATATGTATATTGAACTGACATTGTATTGTGAGTGAATATTGCTTCTTCATTCATAGTTGCAATCAGTATTTGAGTTGTTGGAAAATTGTTGATGTAAGTCATTGTTGCTTGCAGGTTAGACAACCAAGTCTATACCTTGAGGTCCTCCATAATTTGAGGAGCAGATTTTGTACTTTGAGATTTCCATAGTTGGAAGTTCTTTGGATTCAGTTGTATTTCTTGAAAGAAATTTGAATCACATTGTAAACGGGTGCATTTTCGGTTGAAGCCGACACCTTTTATTTTTTGAGCCTAAGTTGTTGAAACGGATAAAATCAATGAGGCATTAAAGTTGTTGAATAACCTCATTCATTCCAATGTTGATGATATGGTAAAAATGAGCAAGAATACTCTTTGTAACATTCAAAGTTATTTGCAAGATGCACAAGAAAAGATTGAGTTTTTGCAATTGGAATCTCAACTTCAGCAAGATGAACTTCAGCAAAAGAGTCACCATTCTGAACCTGTTTTTGTTCAGAAGATTGAGAAGGACTCCCATCAGCAGCAAGTCAGTAAAGTTGCGGTTGATTCACATTCAGTTCCTTGTAGAAGAGCAGATTTACATGCAGATGCAGCAGTTCAGCCTGCACTTCTCAAGCCCATCATCAGACCTTGGGAAGAGCTTGTCCACAACAAGCACCGAACTGGTCTTGGATATGACAAGGTTGTGTCCTTTCATATTCCAGACTACACCAAGCCCATCATATTTCAGAGTGTCAGATTCCTGTATGGCAGTTCACCTACAGTTGTTCCAGATCCTGTTCTGCTTCCACAACAACAGCGGATTGTAAAATGCCAACACTGTGATCGAGTTGGCCATATGAAAGATCACTGTTTTGATCTTCATCCATGCAAGCATCGTGGTCATGTCGAAATCATTCTTCTCCACACAGACAGCCTTTAAACAAGCCTCCGCAAGAACAAAGATTCATCTTGATGTGATCGCTTCTGGCAATGGGCATCGCCACTCAAGAAGATGTTTAAGACACATGTCAGAACTTGTTCTCATATATTGAGCAAACTTGCAGTTGAGTTTTCGCCATCATCTCACCTTGTCCCTGACAGGGGGGAAAATGGTGTTCATGTACAAGCTTCGACGTCAGATCAAGCAAGCGTGAGCCACAATCTCTCATTCCATGTTCAGAGTTGTAGCCAGAGACACAGCAGTTCAAGCGAGCCTGAGCCACAATTCGTCATTCCAGATTCAGAGATGTAGCCAGAGACATGGATGCCCATGAGCATGCCTTCGGTTGGTGGGAAACCTTAAACCATCACAGTTGTAGACGTCCCTTCTTTAGGTTGAAGGTCTCCTTTCATATGAGGGACACTTTCCAAATAGCAAACCTTCACCTTCTGCCAGTTATTGAGTTCCGTGAAATGCTTCATCTCCAGTTGTTGTTGGTAATCCTTAAACCATCGACAAAGTTGCAGACCTCCCTTCTTTAGGTTGAAGGTCTCTTTGCGTGAGGACACTTTGTGCGTGCTTTCACTTTCGCGCTTGAAGAGTTCCGGAACCGCAATAGTGTTACTGCCCAGCAGTTGGTGGTCATCCTTAAACCACCTCTTTTTTGCTAACATTTCGCAGAGTCAGATGAAGCCTAAGGGTCATTATGCATACCTTGCAGATTTGTATTACAACTCTTTTCTTGGACTCACACATACCCCTTCGGATTAAGGGGGATGTTGGAACACCTAATCCTACATGGGTAGGTGTGGAATGCGAAAAGTCACAATGGAGTCCAAGTGACCTTGGAATGTGAAACCAAGAGTCACACCATTGTACTATAAATGTACATCATGTATAATGGAAAAATAATAGAGCTACACGCTTATCCTTCTATTGTGTGTTGAGTCTCTTGTTGTGTGTGTTTATCTTTCACCCACACCATGTGTGTGTTTAACACTACCCTCTTCCATTTACTCAATTTTTTTCAAATACCTTATGACTCGCACCATAGCAATTGCTTCAATAGGAGCAACCCCTGATTCACTTAACAAGATAGCATCAGGAACTACACTTTTAATTTTGAATTTGTTTGTAATCAAATGCTTCTGAATTTTCTCAATTTGTTTCCACTGCATCTCGGTTGTGCTGCTGGCCCACAATTCACAATAGTAGAGAATCACCGGAATCACTAGAAGCCCAAAAAGAGTTAGAGTGGTTTTCCAGTCCCACGCCTCTGCCTCTCTACACCTGTTTTGAAGAGAATAAAATGCTTTCCAACCCCCCGAAGTTATTTTCTTTCTACAACCATCCCAACTTAAATTTCTGTTGAAGTCAATTCCGAGGTATTTGTAGTGTGAAACTTCTTCCAGAATGTCGCCTTCAAAGTAGAACTTATGTTGGTTATACTTTCTTTTGTTAGATAAAACCACTACTTTCGTTTTGCTAATATTGACTTGCATCCCCACCCTTCTACAAAAGTGCTCAAGGGAACGTAAGTGCTCTTACAAACCAAGAGTCGATTTAGCAATCAGTATAAGGTCATCTGCGTACAAAAGAAGCCTTATAACGAACTTTCCCAAATGGATATTGTCACCCCCTTGCGAATTTAGCCACTCTTCAAGCTTGTCAATATATAAACCAAAATGGGTAGGAGGCAATGGGAAACCTTGCTTGACCCCGATATCGCTTCTAAAACTTTCAGAAATGCCTACTGAAATTCTAATTTTGACTTTCACCTCTTCATATAACCTATGCACAACTGCTCTCAAATGGCTGGGAACCCTGAGTTCCCCCATTCTGCGCCAAAGCTTATCCCCAGGAACCATGTCAAAGGCCTTTTTGAAATCAACAAAGCAACAAAAAACTTCTTCCTTTTTTTCCCAAACTTTTTCAATGATGTGCCTTAAAGTTATACAATGATCAATTGTGGAATGTTTAAGTCTAAAGCCCGCTTGCACTTTAGCACGTTTATCTCTTTCTTCTGCCCACTTGCTGATTTTCTTTTCTAACACGCTTCCAAAATAACTTTGCAAACAAGGGGCTTATCATTATGGTTCTATAATTGGAGGGAATATTGACGTCACCACTCTTGAAAAGAGGTATTTCCATACTAGTTGTCCAATCTACGGGGAACCCTTGCTGTATGATGTTGTTGAAAATTTTTGTGATGTGAGGTGAAAGAATTTTTAAGCCCCACTTTAGATACTCTGCTTGGAGTTCAGCTAAGTATTTTGCTTTTCCAACACCCAACTTCTTGATACCCATCTCTACCTCTTGCACCGTGAAGAGTTTTGTGTTTGTGTTGACCAAGGGAGGAGGGTCAACCTTGGGATCATGCTCATAAAGTTGTCTTAAATAGTCGAACCATTTAGAAGTTGTAATGTTGTTTTCAGTTTGCGCCATTTTCAGTTGGAGCTCCTTCCATAATAATTTAGGGTTATTTTTACCAAGGAAGATTAGTTCTTCTCTCCTTGAAGCCATGAAATCAGCCTTTTTCTTTCTTAATATCTGTTTGTGAGTTTTGAGCATTATGTTATCCTTGTTTGATTCCTTCCACACTCTCCTTGCCTTTTTGCGTTCCTCATCAAACCAAGCATTAACCGGAAAGCAATTTGTTTCAAACTTCTTAATTTTTGCTCTTTTGCACTCAACAAGTGCGCTTTGAATTAATGTGTTAATTCGTGACTATGAGGGCCATGAAATGAGATTTCCTCCTTCTCGAAGAGCCTCTCTAGCGTTACTTTGAAGGTATTACAATTCTCTGGAGTCAAAATAATTCTTTGATGAGATTCAACAAGATGATGAGCTTAGTGAAAAGTAAGCACCTTCACTAAGTGGGGCCCACAGACTATTTTTAGGTGTATGTCTATTTTTAGACATGGTGAGCATATTCTATAAGTTGCAGGATGCTATCTGTAGATGGTTGGTCAAATATGAAAAATAGATGAAATTATATTTTTAGAATATTGGGCGAAGTCTATTTATAGATCGTCAATCTTAAAATAGATGCATGTCGATTATTATTAGCCCTTAATAATAATCCGACAATAAACATCAACTTAATCTCTTGGAGCACTTTATTTCAGTGAACAGATTTGGAAAATCAGTGGGCTGAAGGAATTACGCAATTCCTAGGGTTATCGGTGGCTCATGCATGGAGGACTCAGTTAGAACTGAAGTGGAAAAGTTATGATAGAGTTGGAAGAGTATTTACGGGAGTTGTTATTTAGTTTAACTCAGTTAATGGAGTTAAACTCAGTTGAGCTAGTTGTATCTAGTCTAACTGAAAGATACACTAGTGAGAGTTAAGTGAATTAATTATTTAATTAATTCACAACTAATAACTCACTAACAACTGAACAAATACAGAAGTTAACTACAATGCATGTCAGTTCCAGTGGAGACCCAGTGGAGAGATAGGTGAAAGGGTGAGATGAACTATTCGTTGTGACTATAGTGATGCATTCAATGCATTTGACACACATTGGAGTTTCCAATGAGGATTGCGCAGTCAAGGCAAGGCCAGTTCGAATTCATTAAGGGGTCTTCTTTAGCAGGGATTGCGCAGTGGAGGCAGGTTGTCAGGAGGCAAGAAATTGGTGCATAGATATGTAAATTTCTGCATGACAGTGTGTAATGATTGTTGATTGTACTGAGAGCTTGATGTACTAAGATTTGTATGAGATTATTACATGATTCCATTGATGTACATAATATATGATGGTTGAGGTTTTTAGCTTTAAGCTTTCCCGTTAAACAACTGTGTTATGTGCGATTGAATTTATTCACATGTGTTTGCAATTGAGTTTTAAATTTCCGCAAGTTTAACAGTGGAAGGATTCTGTATTTAGCAAGAAGATAAATATTGTTAGATCATGAGAATCCGATAATACATCAGTATTAATAAATTTCTACATGGTATCGGAGCAGTATTGATTACCGGAGATTGCAATTGTGAATAATTGTTGAGTTTTGTGCGGGTGGACAATTCGAATTTGCTGCAGAAATTTCTTGGTGCGACAATTGAGTATTCATTGAAATGTCTTTCAATGGGTTGCGATTGGAGTATGCCCTTGAGGGCAGCTCGAATTACATAGCCTGGAAGGATAGGATGGATGCGGTGCTTGAAGATAATGGACTGAAGGAGTTCATCGACAACGATGTTCCTAAGTCTACTTCTAGCGATGCTACAGTACTTGACGCATGGCAAAAGAAGGTAGCGAAGACAAGAAGAATTTTGTTGGAAGGTGTGAAGGACCATATTGTGTCAAGCCTTCATGGGAAAGCTACTCCATTTGCAATGTGGAAGGCTTTGACAGATATTTTCCAAAGCAACAGCGACCATAGGAAGTTGGCACTGAAAGATAAGCTCAGAAAAATAAAAATGGAGAAGGGCAATAGTATTCCAAAATATCTCACGAAGTTTGTCCAATGCAGGGATGAGCTGGGAAGTGTGGGGATTACAGTTGCGGATGATGACTTGGTGAGCTTGGCTCTCCTTGGGTTACCGAAGAGTTGGCACAGTTATCAGGACTCTGTCAATGGACCGGAGAAACTGTCGGATTGGGAGCGACTTTGGTCAGATCTTGTGCAAGAGGAGATAAGGCGAAGTACCAGGGATGGCTCTTCATCGAAGAATGATGATGAATAGAATTGTGCTTTGGCTGCCAAAGCAAGGAAAGGGAAGGGGAAGAAATTCCACTCAAAATCTGAGGCTAAAGGCAAGAAGCTGGATTTGTCCAAAGTGAAGTGTTTTCACTGTCACGAACATGGCCATCTCGCCACTAACTGGCCACAAAAAAAGAAGAACAAGAAGGTTGTTAGAGTTGCAGCTGGAGAGGCCTTAGCCTTGCAATTTGAACTTGATTTCTCTTTGATCGCATGCTTGGTTTCAAGCACAATGGGATTGGTGTGGTATCTTGACAGTGGTGCGTCTTTCCATATGACGGGAGACAAGGAGTTGTTTAGTGACTTAGAGGAGAAGGATCTCCAAATGCTTATAGAGATGCGCGACAATGGTAGATACAGTGCAATCGGAATTGGGACCAGTACCTTTGAGAGGGAGTCAGGTAAACCATTTATGTTGAAAGATGCTATGCATGTTCCAGGTCTGAAGAAGAACTTGGTCTTAGTCGCAATGTTGGAAGACAGAGGTTATGACGTTGTTTTCAGCGAGGGAAAAGCTTTCCTGCGACATAAAACAATAGGTCAAACGAAGAGGATAGGGATTCGAGTTAAGAATCTCTACAAGCTGGAGGTAGATGGATGCGCTGCAATGATGGACAAAGTAGAAGAAGTGGTGAACCAAGATGAGGGCGAATTATGGCACAGGAGATTGGGCCATCTTCACCATGGCACCTTGAAGATTTTGCAGCAGATTTCTACTGGACTTCCCAAGGGTACTCTTGCGCAGTCAGATCAGTGCAAGGGATGTACCATGGGTAAGTTTGTGAAGACCACCTTTCATGAGAAGGAGAACCGTGCTTCGGTGATCCTGGTGAGAATTCACATAGACATGTGTGGACCTTTCTCGGTTGCTTCAACGGAAAAACACAGGTATTATGTTATTTTTTTAATGAGTATTCTCATAGATGCTGGATCTTCTTCATGATGAAGAAGAGCGAAAAATTCTCAAAGTTCTGTGAGTTTAAAGCATTGGTGGAGAAGGAGTCGGGGAAGCAAGTGAAGGCTCTGAGGAGCGATAATGGTGGTGAATATATCTCGAACGAATTCAAAGACTTCTATAGCAAAGAAGGAATTCGAAGAGAACTCATAGCGCCTCATAACCCACAGCAGAATGGGGTCGTGGAGAGGAAGAATAGAACGATCGTGGGTGTTGCACGAGCTATGTTGCATGACCAGGGCCTATCGAAGCACTTGTGGGCGGAAGCATGCAACACTGCGGTTTATGTGCAAAACCGTTGTCCTCGTAGAGTACTTGGCATGAGTACACCTGAAGAAGCTTTTACTGGTAAGAAGCCTGATATTTCTCATTTGAAGATTTTTGGCTCATATGTTTACATTTATGTGACAAAGGACGCCAGGAAGAAGCTGGAGCCGACTGCAGAAGTTGGGATATTTGTGGGGTACACAGAAACACCCCATAATTATCGTGTGTATTTTCCAAACAGTCAAATGATTGTGGTGCGACGGGATATAGAATTCAATGAGGTGAAAGCCATGAATTTGTCGCTTGAGAGGGAGATACACTTGCATGCAGAGGAGGAAATTCTTGTTCCCAAATATGAGCCTCTAAATGTGGATCAGCCACAGGAGGAGATTCATGGAGTGGAGGAGTCCACTCATGTAGAACCAAACATCAGAACTAGCAGAAAGCGTACCACAGAAGCTGAGAGACTGAAGCTTGATGCGACACAGAATGTTGGAGTCCCTACATCACAGCGCAAACAGAGATAGTCACCTGACCGATTTACTGGATACATGGCTCTCATGAGCAAGTGTATCGTGACAGAGCCATCTTCTTTTGAAGAAGCAGTGCAGGAGCCCACATGGGTAGATGCCATGGTGGAGGAGTATGACTCCATTGTCAGAAACAGTGCTTGGGAGATTGTTCCAAGGCTGATGGGTAAATCAGTTGTAGGATCAAGATGGATCTACAAGGTAAAGCAAGCTGCTGATGGGAGCATCGAGAAGTATAAGGCAAGGTTTTTTTCCCGAGGCTTCTCACAGATCGAGGGGATTGATTATGAAGAAAACTTTTCACATGTCGCAAGGTATTCTTCCATAAGGACCATCCTTGCTCTCCCAGCGCAGATGGGTTGGCACATTCATCAGATGGATGTGAGGACTGCGTTCCTTAATGGGATCATTGAGGAAGAGGTGTACATTGAGCAGCCTGAAGGATTTGAGATCTTCAGCAGCGAGTCGCATGTGTGCAGAATTAAAAGAACATTGTATGGGCTGAAGCAAGCACCACGTGCTTGGTACACACAGATCGACAACTATTTCACTAGACTTGGCTTCACCAAGAGTGAGGTGGATGCAAACCTATACCAAATTGTGGTGGAGGGTAAGCTTTTAATCATTGTTCTTTATGTTGATGATTTAATACTAACGGGTGATGAGCAGTTGATACACTCATGCAAGGTAGATCTTGCAAAGGAGTTTGAGATGAAGGATTTGGGCCTCCTTCATTATTTCCTTGGATTGGAAATATGGTAGCGAGAATGTGAACTGTTTGTATCTCAAGGCAAGTATGCTCGGGAGATACTTGGTAAGTTTCACATGGAGGGCTGTAAGCCCATGGATACTCCTCTTCTAGGAAATTGGAGGAAAGAGGATGCTACATCGGCAGAGGTAGTGGATGCCACTGTTTATCGACAGTTAGTGGGTTCGCACATGTATTTAGTTAATACAAGATCGGACATATGCTATGCGGTGAACCAAATTTCTCAAGTGATGGTTAAGCCTACCAAACTCTTTTGGAAGGCAGGCAAGCATGTCCTGAGGTATCTCAGGGGCACATCTGAGTATGGCTTATGGTACAGACAGACGGATGAGGTGAAGTTGCATGGCTTCACGGATGCAGATTGGGCAGGCAGCCCAACGGACAGAAAGAACACATCAGGAGGGGTTTTCAGTATCGGATCTACAGCAATTTCTTGGTACAACAGGAAACAAAGATTCGTGGCACTCAGTTTAGTGGAAGAAGAACACATGGCAGCAAGTCAAGCTGCATGTGAGGCTATCTGGATGAGGAAGATCCTGGTCGGTTTGTTCGGTTCACATTTAGATCCTACAGTGATACATTGTGATAATCAGAGTTGCATTAAACTCTCAATTAATCCTGTGTTTCATGATATATCTAAACATATTGATATCCGGTATCATCATATCAAAGATTGTGTGCAGCGGAAGATCATGTTGCTTCAGTACATTCCTACGGAAGATCAGGATGCAAATATTCTGACGAAGGCGTTCAACAGGAGCAAATTCGAATACCATAGAGGCAGGATCAGGGTGAAGGATAATCCATATCTTGTTGAGAGGGAGTGTTGAGATTCAACAAGATGATGAGCTTAGTGAAAAGTAAGCACCTTCACTAAGTTGGGCCCGCATTCTATTTTTAGGTGTATCTCTATTTTTAGACATGGTGAGCATATTCTATAAGTTGCAGGATGCTATTTGTAGATGGTTGGTCAAATGTGAAAAATAGATGAAATTCTATTTTTAGAATATTGGGCGAAGTCTATTTATAGATCATCAATATAAAAATAGATGCATGTCGATTATTATTAGCCCTTAATAATAATCCGACAATAAACATCAACTTATTCTCTTGGAGCACTTTATTTCAATGAACAGATTTGGAAAATCAGTGGGCTGAAGGAATTACGCAATTCCTAGGGTTATTGGTGGCTCATGCATGGAGGACTCAGTTAGAACTGAAGTGGCAAAGTTATGACAGAGTTGGAAGAGTATTTACGAGAATTGTTATTTAGTTTAACTCAGTTAATGGAGTTAAACTCAGTTTAGCTAGTTGTATATAGTCTAACTAAAAGATACACTAGTGAGAATTAAGTAAATTAATTAGTTAATGAATTCACAACTAATAACTCACTAACAACTGAACAAATACAAAAGTTAACTACAGTGCATGTCAGTTCCAGTGGAGACCCAATGGAGAGATAGGTGAAAGGGTGAGATGGACTATCCATTGCGACTATAGTGATGCATTCAATGCATTTGACACACATTGGAGTTGCCAATGAGGATTTCGCAGTCAAGGCAAGGCCAATTCAAATTCATTCAGGGGTCTTCTTCAGCAAGGATTGCGCAGTGGAGGCAGGCTGTCAGGAGGCAAGAAATTGGTGCATAGATATGCAAATTTCTGCATGACAGTGTGTAATGATGTTGATTGTACTAAGAGCTTGATGTACTAAGCTTTGTACGAGATTAGTACACGATTCCATTGATATACATAATATATGATAGTTGAGGTTTTTAGCTTTAAGCTTTCCCTTTAAACAACTGTGTTATGTGCGATTGAATTTATTCACATGTGTTTGCAATTGAGTTTTAAATTTCCGCAAGTTTAACAATGGAAGGATTATTTATTTAGCAAGAAGTTAAATATTGTTAAATCAAGAGAATCCGGTAATACATCAGTATTAATAAATTTCTACATTCTTCCCTTTGGAGGATTTTGTTGAACACACCGAGTTTTTGACCCTAATTGCTTCTTTCCGGTCCAAGAGAAACTTAAATAAATTGTCTTGTGATCTAATTTTAAATCCCAAATTTGATCTCCAATCAACACTTCCTCCATTTTCTCACACAAACTATGCGTGCAAATTACATAATCTACTACACTTGCTTCATTGTAAGTATTGCAAGTGAAATTAATGGACTTTTCCCATCTAGTCAAACCATTACAAATGACTAAATCGAAATCCCCACATAGCGTAAGAAATTTTTCTCCAAATATATTGTAGCCTTTATCCTCTGAAATTCTTTCCCACTAATGATTACTCTTTTCTGTAAACCAGATAGGGTCACAGTCTTCGTTACAACAAAAAATGTTAGATTGTTCACCTGCAGTTCTAGCATTGAAATCCCCCACTATAAGGACTTCACCTAGCTGAGAATATATTGAAATATCTGCTTTTAGGGCTACAAAGTGATCTGAAAATGGTCTGGATAACTTATTATGTATTTCAAAAACCTCCCACTCAGTTTAAAATTTAAATGATCTAGCTTGTACTTGACAATTTGCGGAATTTATGCTTGAAGGTGGTGTATGAATTTTAACTGTTTATGTGTCTTAAGTTAATTTTTTCTTGCTGAAATTTAACATGTATAACAACAACATAATGCAACAATAAAACATTCAAACACAACATCAAAATTAATCTAGGAGTTCACCTGAATTTCGTGGGCTACGTCTCCTCTGAGCTTTGTCATCTTGACTTGGCTCTTTGGGATTATGGTAAGGTTTCTTTTACAAGTTCCACACTTAACTCCAATGGATATTGAACTAATCCAAAGGGCTGAGAATACCATCTATATCCCTCTCATGGCTGTCCAAACTCTGCAAACACCTTTAGGCTCCCTTAGACACGATTCCTTTTGTTGGTGCACTAAGCTACTATGAGCTTCTTCTTGGCACTAACTCCTTCAAAATTATATTTATGTCACTAAAACCACACCTTTTGTATCCAACACACATCAGAAACCAAATATCGACTGATAATTTTCTCAAAACGAGCACTGCATCCCCAAACTAGGCCTTCTTCCACGGTTTTCCCAGGGCTGCCCAAAACTTACTTTCAACTTCTTAAGCTTTATAAGTCATGAAAATGTTCTGCAACCAATTTCATTGGTTTCAAAATGCTGTTTATGGTCAATATAGACTATCCATTTGCAGAAAATGGCCTCCGACTGCTCTGGTTTCGCCGCCAACACCTATCGGCACCCCCTGGCACTAGGGTCACTGAAAACTTCTCTGATAGTTTTATGGCCTATAGAAGTCCTCAACACCTTCTGAAACCTCTTCCATTATATTTATAATGCTGATTACAGTTATAAATTACTATTGGTTCGTTGCCTAAGGCCTCCTGCTCCCCTGGCTAGGCCCTGAACTGCTACAAGCAAAAACTGGCACTGATGGCCCCTGGAACTTCACTGAAGCTTTTCAGATTTCTAAAGTTCTCTACTAGCTCTGCAAACCATCTCATCATATTCATAACATATTAATTATCCAAATTTGAATATTTGATCTCTAGATAAGGCCTCTAGCTCCCTTGGCTAGGCCTCAAACTATTGTTGCCTCCTGGTGGCCCTATGGCCCCTTTAACTTCACTGAAGAAAAAAATTGCTTAGAAGCTCTCTGATGGCTCTGCAACCTACTCCGTTGAGTCTGGAATGTTGGAGATAGTCGAAATTAACTATTGGCACTCCAAAATTGCTTCACCTTAGCTCCAAATAGAGCCAAAACAACTTTTGCCCAGTGTCCCCTAAAGAAACTCCACTAAATTTGGTGAGACTAGAGTTAACTGAAGTTAAAATCAGATTTCCACCATAATTGGAGGGCGCGCCAAGCTTTTCGCCATTTTAACAGCTAGTGGTAAATGTTACCGACGGGGTGGCCACATGGTCGCAAACCCAGCGGTATTATCCGTTGAATGGCAGAGTTTATTGTTTAAACAAACCACGCGGATATAACTGTTTACTTGTGACTAGTTTTCTGCGTGCAGTTAGGTGGGTGGTTATCGTAACATCCAGCGGAAAAGTCTGCAAAAACCGTGACATGTGAACGTGAATGGTCGAAACCGTTGGCGGATGGCGTTAGGGCTTAGGTCCGAGGTTCCAGCTGGCGGTCGTATGGTGGGGAGGGGGGTGCTGGCCTCCTAAACCCCCAAACCATAAACCATTCAACTTTAATTATAACTGCGCTCCATAGTATGGTAATATCTAATGCACAGTTGAGTTGGTCAAAGACTTTGTACGCGGGCGGCAGGTTCCGTGTTCGACTCCCGTGGAGTCCACCATAATTTTATACCATGACACTGGGCCACGTGGCAGCCTCCGGGCCTGCCACGTGGTGGCCTATGATTGGCCGTGTTGAAAATGCAGCAAGATGATGGAGCTTAGTGAAATGAAGTCGCCTTCACTAAGTGGGCCCGCAGGCAAATTTTGGCGCAAAGTCTATTTTTAGACATATGGAGCATGGTCCAAGGGTTGCAGTATGTTATTCTTGGAGTATTGGTCATGTTGGTAAAAATAGATGGACCTCTATTTTTGGACCTATAGGTCGAAGTCTATTTTTAGACTGCCTATCCTAAAAATAGGAAAGTCAAATATTATTTACCCTTAATAATATTTGGACTCTAAACTTCAGTTTACTCTCTTGGAGCACTTCAGTTCGAGCCTTGGAAGTGGCTCATGCATCTGACAGAGGAATTACGCTATTCCCAAGGGTTTGGTGAGCTCATGCATGGTTGACTTCAGTTAGGACTTCAGTGGCAGAAGTTTGGTGGAGTTAATGAGACAGATGGTGGAGTTGTGTTCGGTTTAACTTAGTTGAACTAGTTGAGATTAGTTTAACTAGTTAATCAACTAGTAATGAGTGGAGTGAATTAAATATTATTTAATTCATTAATTAGTAACTCATTATTCAACTCAAGAACACATCAGTTCACTACAGTGCATGGACAGTTCAGTGGAGACCAATGGAAGAGGTAGATGAAAGGGTGAGTACAGCTATCAGTTGTGACATCAGTTGTGCATGAGATTTGCACCACACTTGGAGGCAATTTCCCATGATGATTGCGCTGTCAAGCCAAGGAGATTCGAACCTTGGATCTCTATTTAGACAGGCCATGATTGCGCAATAGAGGCATGCAATTAGTGGATGTGTTTTGAACTCGTGACTTGTTCAAAACCGAGCTAGTTGTGTGTAACTTCATGAGATAGTACTGAGTACTTGTGAGGAGTATTGTACTGAGTTTGTTACATGTTTTCTCCATTATAATATACACAATAGCTGCGGGGTTTTCAGCTATAAGCTTTCCCCATACATACCGTGTTAATGTGTATGATGATTTGATGTGCTATCGCTTGTTTTATTTCCGCATGTGTGATGATCTGAGTGGAAGAGATTATGTGTTGCATATGAATTCGAATTGATATGTGATCAGGATAGTCTCGGTGGATAATTAATCATTATTCAGCAAATTTCTACAGGCCGAGCCACAAAAGTCTACCCATCATCCAATGCGACCATGCCACTTGTCAAGACCGGATTGGTCAAAATGGAATATTTTGGTGAATATTCTGAGGTAATATTCCTTTTTTTTGTCCCAAATGCCAAGTCAAACTTGGTCAAAGTCCAATTTTTGCAGTTTACTAGACTTTTCAAACTACGATAACTTCTTCATACGATGTCAATTTTTCGAACCGTTCATGGCGCCGGAATCGCAACGACGAGACCTTTCCGGTCGCTTAGGTTCGGTACACTTCTGAACATTTTGAATTTTGAGCTATCATTCTGATCCATGATCCAGTTCTGATCACAAAGGGATCTTTGTGGTCGAGCCCTCTACTTTTGTTGATTTTTGAAACTTGCGGCGCAAAATATCATGCTGCAATTCTGATGTGATTTCCATTTTCTTATATTTTAAGGCAGACAAATTGCTTATTTGGGTCTTCTTTTTCTAGCTGAATGAAGTGACCTTATTTTTCTCTCACTAAAACCATTATACCCCCGTGCCCTTTGACATTCCCTACTGCCTTGTTCCACACTGCTATATTGCAGTACCCTTCAAACAAAGGTGTCTTGCACCCTTCATTCTCATGTGTTTCTATGAGGAAAATTATGTCTCTACCTTCCGCAATAGGCCCTAAACCAGGTCCTCATATCCATGGGTAACCCCTGCAATTCCAACAAACTAATCTTAAGAAAATTGGGTATGACTTGATTGCTATTTGTTTTGACATGCAAGACTGACAGTTGAGTCTTTATCCCTGCTTTCCCATACTGACCTTGCTTCCTCGTTACTTGCTGAAGAGTTTGTTGCCTCTTCTTTGTTATCGTTTTGCCGCCTTGTTTTGGAAGGAGGTCCAAATTGCGTTATCACAACTTTACCTTTATAAATTCATGCTTTCTTTCCCTCATCTCTTGTTGCCCTAACTTTTGTCATTTCGTCCCTCCTTTCCTCTTGTTGTCTTACAGTTAAATCTTCTTCTAGAAAAAAACTGAGAACCCCTCAAGAGTTTCTTCCTGCTTGGAATGATATCTTTATCACGCAAGCTAGGCATGATGACTTTTATGGGCCTGGCTCTCTCACCGTTAAGCTTACCACTCTCCATGCTTGGCATATTTTTCCTTTCCATTGTAGCTTGTCTTTCAAGAAGTCTCTTGCAAGGTCAAAAGTACATTAATTTTTCCCATAATCTTTCACCCCTTTAATAATTATGTTTGTTGCTCTATCTTGCCTTTCCTTGCTTTCTCTATCTTGCATGTTGTTAACCTGAATGTTTGTTTCTCCTTCCCTCTTAACAAAATTGCGAATAACTTGAGCCCAATTTTTGGAGATTTTTGCGGAATCTCCTTTCCTTTCTTCTGTTGATGTCTCTTCAACTTACATCAATGAAATTTGTAATTTTATTAAACAATAATAAAGAGAGTTTTGTTTGTGTTTTTTATAAATATGAAGAAATATTTATAACATCAATCTAGATCCATTTTAATTTTGGATTTTCCAAGTATTGAGAGCGATCAAATCTCTTAAGGTGCAAACATTTTTTAGAATTAAAAAATATTTGATTTCTCGACACATGGTAGATCTAAACTGAAGTTGGATCTAGGTTGGATTTTATTTGGTTTAATTTGACCTAGTCAAAATGCTTACAAAACATAATAGGGAAGGACACGATAACATATTTTCCATACAGGGTTGGATAGCATCTCTCGACACAAAAATAGTGAAATTATTAATTTTTTAACCTATTTTATTTTTATTGTCCTAGCCATATTGAAAAAAAAATGTTAGGTATTATCAAAGTAATGAAGTATTAAACCATTTACCAATGTTGCATATTTTAGCCCACAGGGGCAGTTCGATTAGTGATCACGTTGATAGTGATGAGTTAAGTCCCCAGAGGTTCTAGGTTCAAACCTCGCGGGCCAGCTAATAAAAAATATTGTTGTATGTTTTAAATTTTATTATTGCATTTTTATAGTTTCTCGTCTAGAGTTGATATTTTAAAATAATGTGCTTCATGTACAAGGCTACTTCGCTCTAATTTCACTTTGGTATTGTTAACCTTGTTTTTGGCAATGTTGAGGCTTAACACAACTTATCTCCTCTTATGACACTTTGCCTCGCCAACTTGGTATGGCTTGTTTTGGTTGGACTCAAGTGGCGTACCTTGTTTAGACTAACTTATTTTGTGTGTGTTCACACCATCTTAATTCATAATAGCCTACTCGGTTCATCTCATCTAGGCTCTCTCCCATATACGAGCCTTAGCTACAATCATCTCATCTCATCTTAACCAAGTCAATTATGGGCAATAGGAGGCCTTGTTGCAAATCCCACTATGATTCATCACTCTTGGATATGGGTGGATCCCTTCCAAAAAGTATAGTCATGTATATAATACCCCACTTATTTAACAATCAATTGGGTTTAGCTTGAGTGGTTGGATAAATGTTGTTATTCTCCCCACCAAGGTTCAATTCCAACATGTGACATGCTAAACTCATAATTAATATTTCTTGTAATGGATTTAAGCTTTGTTGTCTAAGTAGACTCTCTAGGACCAAAATGTGTATATCCCTCATATGGAATATAAAGATATTTCTCGTGAAAAAAACATGTTAAGCTCTTGATTGTAACCTTCATTTGTTATCATTGCATTAGTTATTTTTATGTCAAACAAATATTATTGTTTTAAAGTGTTATGTATCTTATATGTACATCAAGGATACTTGTTTGACTAATCATATGATCTTTGTGCCTATCGTATCTTGTAACATGAGGAATTTTTATATTCCTTGAACTATGTTTAGACATATAGTTTCAGTAAAATATTCATAGTAATATTAATAACCTAATTTTAACGTCACGACCAAGCGAAACACCAAATTGGTGTATGAGACCACTTTGTTTGTGGAACAAGGGACCTCCCTTTGCACAACAATTTGAATCCTAAATTCTACAAGGTGTTCATACTCTACCTCATTATTGCTTTGAACTTGTAACCCCTTGGGAGGAAACACGTGTTCTTAACCATTAGGCCATATTTGAAGAGATCCGAATTGAGTGCCCTAGTGGGATTGGACAAAAAGTAGTGTAAAGTGCTTGATGCCCAAAATTCAAAATTGTTAGGGAAGTATTTGCAAAGTGGCAAAGCATGAAAGTTCAATCTCATAAAATATGGCAAAAATAACTGGTTATATCAATTATGCTGCAACTTTCTCTTAGAAGGTCTAATTTACATGGAATAAGTGGGAGCTTTAATAGGACATATCAAAGTACATCCTTTCAGTAACTCATCACTTGAATATTAAAATTAGTAATGTCTCAATAATTGCAATGTCAAGCAGTAGAGCAAAGCCCAAATTAAGTCTTCAAAAGGTATGTCAACTCAAAATAGGAATATTTGTTTATGGGAAACTTTATTTGACATGATTCAAAAGGAGTTAACAAGAAGATATACATGGAAACATAATTTTAATGTTTTTGGATCATAAATTTGGATTGGTACTCAAGGGTTTTAGGAGACCCCAATTTCAAGGTTTATTTTTTTTTTATTTTTTTTTTTTTTATTGTTCCTTTTTCTAAAATCATGTAGCAAGTAGATTATTGGGATATAACCATTTACTAGCATCTATAAACATATAGATCTATTGTTTAGGGGGTAAAACTGCAAATAGGAATCATGCACACAAAGAATATAGGGGTCATTATAGGGTTCCTTTATGTACCTTTGTCGATACTTTATGAGTGCTATTGTATTGAAAAATATATATTTATGGGTCTAATCTTCCACGTACCCTAGGGTATATGCAAAGCCCCATAGGCATAGTTAATCCCATAGTTAAATCTCTTTCACTTACATGTATCTACAACATGGTGAGTATAACACTCAGATATATCACTCTCATGTAACTAGGAATAAGATGGTGCAACTAGGTGTATGGTACATCCTCCTTAGTCATGTGTAAGATCGATCAAGTACTACTATTGAAAACCCAACAATATATTAGAGAGCTATAGAGTTTGGAAATCACTTATCCATGAGACCTTACAAAAACTTGGACAGGCACATATAAACATAAGCTAAATGTGACTCCCACAAAAACCTATGAAGGCTTGTATTTGACACATAAGAAAACTAAGATGTGGAATTTAAGGTGTCCAAGTTGGCAAGGAAAATGGCGAGCATTGAAACTATAAAGGAAATGAAGGTTTAGATTCTCAATATGGTAAGTAACATATAATTCCAAAAGTTTAAAGATGATATCAAGTAAAACATGGCAATCAAAGATGATGTGAAGGAGATAAAGTATGATCTCGAAGAGATGGAAAGAAAGGTTGACCTCAAATCATTGGCAAGCAAAGAAGATGTCACATACACGATGCAGGAGCTAAAAAGACTCCCTATCCTAAATTGACCTCCTTGAGAAGAGGACAAGGAGATTGAGAGGATCTAGTCACATTCAAAGAAGGATAACATTTTAATACATGCACATAACAAAAGGTTTGAGTTCCAAACACTTGAATATTAATCACTCCAGATTCCATGCTTTTATGGTTTCAATACAAGACCAAGGAATTACTTCACTACTAAGGTCAATATGAGCGATTTTGATGGTAATGATCACATGGCATGGATATTCTAAATGGACCAATTATTTGTTTGCATGAAATGCAAACTCTACGGAAGGTAACTATTGCCTCCTTATATTATTTATGTGGTATCAATGCCTTTGTGACCACAAAAAGGTCTTTGTTGTCTCTTGGTTTATGTTTATGAATGGTTTCATAATGATTATTAATATGATACCATAATGAAAATAAATATATAAAACTCTAACCGTTAATAAACAATATGAAATTTAATAATTAATAATAAAGAAAAGATACATCCTATAAAGCATATGACACAATGAAGGGACGACCTATCAACCATTATCACCAGTCAATGTTACAAGTACATCATCACATGCAATTGTATCATGATCATCTCTCATATATTATACAATATAATATTTTAACCCATATGGGATATGTTACGTTATCCTGATTATTTTAAATATTTAGTTTATGAACTAAGTTGCTTGTGTCATACTCGAGAAATGGATTTTGTTCATTTTATTTGGTGTTAGAGACCAACATAGATCCATTTAAAGCACAGATCTAACATGAGCCGAGAGGGATCAAATTTCTTTTGTTACAAACTTATTTTAGAGTGCAAAAAATTATGTGTAATCTTTTAGTGTTTAAATTGTTTTTGAATGTTATAGAGATTACATAACAAATGTATCTAGCCATTTTATATTAATTCATATTAAAATATTTTTGAAAAGCATAAGGTTTAAACATCTTACTCGCATATTTCTTTTACTTTTAATTACTTTACATGATATTAGGTCATATGGAAAACTAATTAAGAATGCATAACACACACACACACACACACACACATATAGCCTACATAGCTTTTCTATTTAGAGAATATTTTATTTTTATTTTAAGAGAGACATACATACTTACACACCACCTTCACATTAGGTTGTAAACTGGATATACCAAAAAGCTAGAGGGACCAAATGTCAAACTTGAAAAAATATTTACAAGTTAATTAATCCATTTTAGTGCTTGGAAAATATGTGATTAATATAAATCTATAGTGGTAATTTTTGATTATTTAAATTGAATATTTTCATATTTTATCATTATTAATATTTCATATAAAAAATTGAATAAGTTACACATTTTCCTTTTATTAAGAAGTAACTACTCTAATTCACCTTTAATCTAATTAAGGTTAACATTAATACACACACATACACACATATACATAAACACACACTTTTTGTAGAGAAGGAAAGTTCATTCTGAAATATATTAGTTAATATGAATATTCAAACAATTTATTCAATATGAACATTGTCCAATTCAAGTTTTAACCGCAACCAAATATTTTATAATTTCATTCGTATTCCAAGTATCTAACCATATCAATTTTTTGGCCATTCCATGTTTCCACCAAACTATCTACACTGCAAAATTGAAGAAATATCAATGAAGAAAAGTTAGAATTTAGTTGAGGAAAAATATAGTTTTACTATAAAATCTGACCAATCTAATTATTGGGGTCATGATGATGACGCTAAATGAATATAACATAATACCCAAGAAGGAATGTCACTGATCTAGGTGGCTTTGGAGAGTCTAAAAAATCGAATTCTGCGGAATTCATCGAAACCATACCAAATCGAATAGCTCGTCATCCTGATTCTAATTGCGCAAACGACACTCAAATCTGACTTCATATGTGCAAGTTAGTGGCAATAAAAGTTTCAAGTCAAAGAAGCAGGACTTTTGTCACCAACTAAAAATGGAGGCTCACTAAATTTGGCAGTTAGCTAAATTTGGCGAATTTGTTAAATTTGGCAGCAACTAACCAAGTGACGGTTTGGCACTTAACGACATCCAAAACTAGTCAAAATAATTTATCACTGTCCTTGTACTCCCCATTCATGATCCTGGAGACCCTCAACAGTGACCCCTGTGTCTATTTTCCATCATGAAAATGTGCCATGATATCCCTTTCAACACAATGAGTAAACTCCATGTTCACCATTCCTAAAGCAGCTCCATTGAAACCCTGATTATCTGTAACGGCGCACCCTTTCCATGTCTTGCTCACGCCGATGGCTCTTTTTTGTTCTAGGTTAGCGCATATCAGTGCTGGACTGAGGATCATACCCATGCCGATCCTCTTCTGGAAAGTTTTTTAAAAATGGAAGTGAAGCTTCGAGATCTAGAAGCTTCGTGGCAGAGAGCTGGTTGTTTGTTCCAGAGAATAGAGTTGAGGTTCTCCCTTTGGGCTATTTGTTCCTACAAAAGTGGAACCACCCAAAGGGATAACTCGTTTTCCCACCTTAAGTGGATCCATGCTCCCTCCTCCTTTGCTATAAAATGGAAAATCTCCCATAGCTCTGCTAGTTAGAACAGAGATAGAAGAACATCATAGAGATATGTGTTGCTATAGGTATCGAGTGAGAGTTGAGACCTTTTTCCCTCCACATCAAGTTGAAAGAGTGCTTTCGATACGTGCCTGGATCGGGACCCGTCGAAGGAGAGCTACAACATCAAGGTGCAGGTTGTAACTCCCCCTCTCTATTTTAATATAATACAATTGATTCGTGCTTTCCATTCTCGTCTTTAATGTATTATTGGATTCTTAGTTTTCCTTGATCAACTAGGTAGATTGTATATGCAAGATATATGTTATGCTTTCACGTTTGTTGTTGTTTGATCCCTTGTGCAAGTAACCAAACGCTGGCAACGACGAGGATTTGACTACGGAGCGTGAAGGATTAAAGGATTCAAGCGAGGAATAACATCAGACTGAGGTAGGTGATCTATTCACGATCTGCATGCATTTAAAATCTAGGAAAGTAGGCTTCTAATTGTTCCCTGTTGTTACTAGACCCATCCTAGGGCTAGAGGGATCGTCTCTGTCAGCAGAGAGGATTTTCCTGCATAACAAATTGGCGACTACACTGGGGACTGCTAGCCTTTAAGTCTCCTATTTTTTATTTTTTATTTCTTATCTTGTCATCGATTTTCCTCGAGTGTCCATCTCCTTGTCTCTGTAGCTTATGTAATTGCTTACAAAACTTTATCTCTCTGTTGAAGTGATAAGCCTGGTGTCAGTTTAGAAAACCCTTTTATTTTGTAGTCTTCTCCTTGATCGACGCTAGTATTTCTCTGACAGTCGGGCCGATCAGCGCTGAATACATTTTACATAGTCGCGCTTTTACTCTTCCAGCGCAGTTTGCAGCTTAACAGCCGTGCTGATTTCTATGTTTAACTTTTTTAGGGTTCTCTTCATTTGGTCATCCAATGGGCCTTATCCTTCTAAGTGTTATTTCCTATTTGAATATCTCTTGTTCTTCTATGTTCAGTGATAATTTTGATTCAATTTTTGCACCTTTGGTTGTCTCTTCTGCAAAGCTACTGCAGCCTTGTCATCCTAGGGTTTCTAGGTGTCCTCGGGTCATCTGAGCAGTTGTTTACTTTGTTGACTTCCAAACTTCTCATTGAATCAAGTCTCGTCGTATCTTTCAAGCTTTGTTTTTTATTGAGGTTTGTCTTTTGGTCGGTTCTCGCGAATAGCATTTTCAAGTGCCAACTCTGAATGCATTTGAGTTTTTTTCGCCATCAAGCATAAATTACAATTGCTTGTCCTCAAAATGAAGTTTGTTTTCTTGAGTGATTGATCAATGTGTAATTGAAGAGTGTTTTGTTTTGGAGAAAATGGTTTACATATCTCTTTGATTTTTTGAAATCTTTGCCTCTTACATGCATCTTTGAGAGATTTCATTAGTACTCAAAGCATTGTTGAATGCTTTGCATTCTACGTTTCACATTGTACTTATAAGAAAAATACAAATCTATTTATTTTTTATTTTTATTTTATTATTATTTTTCATTTCTCTTCAGAAAGTGAAAATTTAATTTCGATTCCCTTCTAAGTGCATTTAGTGAAAGGAAGAAATTGTAAAAAATTTGTTTCGCTTTAAAATTTCGCACTTTAAGAGAAAAGTGAATGTTATTTTATGCCTTTGTTTTGTTTCTGTGTTGATTGTGTGAGTTTCTCTCTCCTTCATTAACGTAGTATTCATCAAAATGAATGATTATTTTCTCATTTAGCTACATTTTAGGGGTTCAGGTGACATCAGCGGTACTTTAAAACCGAGACGTAATTCAAGATCAACCTTAAAATTTATTCAATCAACCTAAGGAGCATTTGGAATCTAACGAATCACATTTAGAGGTCTACACTGGAGACGTGTTTTGGCGTCATTAAGCGTAGGATCTGTCGCTAATAGTTTGCGTTACAACCTGGGGGTGATATCCCGTCCCACGCATGGAAGTATATTGATGTATGAAAGAATATTTTGGGACACTCTCATCAAACGGTTGCGCATTAGAAAACACTACTATGAATTTGGACTCCCACGTACCGTCGGGTATATTTTTGAAGACACCATTAGGTGGCAAAACTGCCATAGGTAACTGAGTCGGCCGCCTTGTAGACGTGATACACCGAACACAACATTCAGTGAGATTGGCTGTTGTACATTAATTCCTTAGTCATTTCTCTTTCATTTGATCTCCAAGGTGTATATTGCAGTTCACGGCTACCTGGTGTTGAGTCTCAAATCTGCATCTTTCCTATACACCTTTCTAGACCTTTTTCATTCACCTGAACCTTCTAAGTTGTCAATATCATTGCATATCAATTGTAAAAGAGCATCTAAAATGGTTTTTAACTATGTTTTGTGTCTGCTGTTTGATTTAGATTTTTTCTCATTTAGCTGCGGAATCTTGCCACTTTCCGCAGCTGCTGCAACTTTCCGTAGCCATTTTGTGAAAGTCTATGTTACAGGTGTCTTCAGGCAATTCGAGCCACATGGGCAAGTCAGAAATGATGTGGAAATGGATGGTTTCCTATTGGCTCGGGTAAATTCACCTAAGGAGGCTGCGGTCAAAGGTGGCCAAGTGGAAGTCAACCGTAGAGTCCCACGGTGACAGGACTCTGTTTCTCATCACGTGAAGATTTGTATGACCGTTTCTAATTTACGGGAGACACATCAACACCTGTACACATCTCCATAAGCCGAATCCAACATCCACTCTTCATAGATTTACTCCTAACCGCGGCCATGATGCTGGATCTCTGGACGTGATGGTTCACGTGTCTCCATCAGCACAAAATTTAGGGAATTAGTTATATCACCTTTGTTATAAATAACGCGTTTTCATACGCATAATAGTTAGCCTCCATATAGCTCTGTAATGTAATTGCGTTGCCACTGTGCTGTAATATCATTTCTCTGTTATGACTGCATTTTAATATATAAGAAGACTCTGTTTCCAAGCGTAATTCCTCTTTGAAGGCTGTTGCCCGAGGTCTGTGCAGAGGGCCCCTGCACACGCCGAGGTTTTGTGCATTACTGTATAGTTTCTTGTTTTATTTCTTTAAGTTCATTGTGCCATAAGTCATTCACGTGTTTATACATTGCATCTTTCATGATATTTATGCTTCATCACTGTTCATAATATTTCATGCTTTACATTTTACTTCTGTCCATAATCTTTCATGTTTTATGTTGTTGTTAACTGATCAGTGTTCTTGTTTCAGATTACAAATAGGCAGCCCGGGCATTTGCATATCTTTTGACTAATGACATGGAATCAATATTGTTCTGCTGCTAATTCATTTTTCTTAGTTTTTGTTTAATTCCAGTACTTCTTTGTTTATTTCAGTCTTGCACATTTGTTTCAGTAGTTAGATTTAGATATATTAAATTGCTCATGTCATTTTCAGTTACCTCCGAAAGCCACAGCTGGACTGATGGTGAGGGATTGGAGTATGAGTGTGTAGTTTGATATTAGTTTACTTTCTGCAAGTTAGATATATTAAATTGCTCATGTCATTTTCAGTTACCTCCGAAAGCCACAGCTGGACTGATGGTGAGGGATTGAAGTATGAGTGTGTAGTTTGATATTAGTTTACTTTCCGCAAGTTAGATATATTAAATTGCTCATGTCATTTTCAGTTACCTCCGAAAGCCACAGCTGGACTGATGGTGAGGGATTGAAGTATGAGTGTGTAGTTTGATATTAGTTTCTTTTTTCTGCAAATTAGATATCAGATTGCTCAAGTTGTTTATGGTTACCTCCGAAAGCCATAGCTGGACTAATGGCGAGGGATCAGAATATAAGTTGATGTAATTTGATTTAGATTTACTTTGTTGCAATTCTGGATTTCTTTAAGCATAGTTTCTTTTGTGTTTAGACAACAGCAAGGATAGTTTGGTTTTCATGCTCAATAGTTCACTGTTTGATTTATTAGGCTAGCAGCACATTTTCATTTCCTTTCAAGTTTTGTCATTGTATGTTTCAAATTCTTTTTTAAGTTTGAAGTTGGTAAATCATTATAAAGGATATCATTGCCTTGAACAATCATAACCATACTTGTTTTTATTTTAGAATTTCCATCTCACATTAGGAAACCAAAAACGACAAAAAGGTAAGAAATAGGTTATCTTGCACATATAGTGCGCCACACTTCATCAGCTTACGAATCCCGGATTGATAAATTAATGTAGCAATTTAGGACACACTAAATTGACCAAACATTTTGGCGCCGTTGCCGGGGAAGTGTAACTAGGTAGCCAATTTCTTAAATAAATAAATAAAAAACACAAAATAGTAAAAGAAGGGAAAACTTGATAACTTCTTGAAGTATGCTCTCCTCTTGCACCTAGTGTGATCTGGAGGACCAAAAAAGAGAGTTATTGGTTTAGTAATTTCTTAAGTATGCTCTCTTCTTGCACCTAGTGTGACCTGGAAGATCAGAAAGAGAATTATTAGCCCAAGTTTTTAAAAAATAAAAAAATGACATGCATAGAGCAAGAGATTCTAGGGGAAGGTTTATAGCTAAAGCCAAGAGTTCGCTTTTCACAACTCCATCTTCTTCAAGGCATAGACAAGATTCACCACCATCTACCCCTAGCCTTAAGATTTTTGGAATTCAAGGAGCAGCTGAATTAGAGGATTCTCCTATACCACCTACTAAATCTCATTTAGAAAAGGAAGAGACTCCCTCTCATCCTCCCTTGATAGAAGAACTAGAGGACTTTAAGGACTCTAAAGAAACTATCATGGCAGAAGAAATAATAGATGGATTTGGAGGTAGAGGTAGAGGTAGAGGAGGAGGAAACAATGGAGACAACAATGGTGAAGGTAATAATGGAAGAAATAGGGAAGGAGACAACTTGTTTGGATTCCCTATAGTTGATGAGGACACTATACAACATGTCTTTACCATTTCTGAAATCAGTGAGGATAGTCAAATTCTGAACACATTAGAAAATTTTGAGATATCTTCAGAATATGACCCCACACAATTTCAATTGGAATCTGACATAGAATATTTATCATCAAGACAAATGTATCTTTACTCTATGGAAGAGTTTGGTAGTTCTACTATTGATATTTTTCCAGGAAAAACATTGAATATCAACAAACATTTGGAAAAGTCACAACAAGAAGAACTAACCAAAATATTGCAAAAACATTCTACTGCATTTGCATGGGAGTATACTGACATGAAAGGTATTGATCCTAAGACTTGCATCCATCATATCTATATTGAGGAAAATAGTAGACCAATCAGACAGCCTCAAAGAAGGATGAATCCAAATCTTAGGGAGATAGTGAAAGAAGAGCTCCAAAAACTACTCAATGTAAACTTCATTTATCCAATTTCAGATAGCCGATGGGTTTCTCCTTTGGTTATAGAACCTAAAAAGAATGGTAAATGGAGGGTATGCATTGATTACAGGGAATTGAACAAAGCAACTTTGAAGGATCACTTTCCTTTGCCTTTTATTGATAAGGTATTAGATACATTAGCAGGTAAAAAATACTTTTCATTTTTGGATGGTTTTAGTGGCTATAATCAAATTCAGGTAGCACCTGAAGATCAAGATAAGACCACATTTACTTGTCCATGGGGAACTTTTTCCTATCGAGTGCTTCCTTTTGGGTTATGTAATGCACCCGCAACATTCCAAAGAGCAGTACTAGGAATTTTTTCTGATCTAATCCATGATTGTGTAGAGGTTTATATGGATGATTTTACGGTTTATGGTAATTCATTTGAAGAGGCATTAGAAAATTTGGAAAAAGTCCTTATAAGATGTAAAGAAACAAACCTTTCATTAAGCCATGAAAAATGCTTTATGATGTTTACTGAAGGTATTGTTTTAGGACATCATATTTCAGGAAATGGGATTAAGGTTGATAGATCAAAAGTTGAAGTCATCTCCAAGTTACCTATTCCAAATTTTCAAAGAGATGTTAGAAGTTTTCTAGGATTTACTGGTTACTATAGAAGATTTATAGAAAACTTCACTAAAATAGCATCTCCACTCTTCAAATTGCTTACAAAAGACTGTGAATTTAAATGGGATCCTGATTGTTAATCAGCCTTTGAAACTTTGAAAACAAGAATATCTGAAACACCTATCTTGAGAGGACCAAATTGGAAACTCCCTTTCCATATTTCTACGGATGCTTCAGATACAGCTCTAGGAGCTGTGTTGGGTCAAAAAGATTTAGTTCCTTATGCGATTTATTATACCAGTAAAAATTTGACTCCCACAGAGTTGAACTATACTGTGACTGAAAAAGAGTTTTTAGCTGTTGTTCATGCAATTAATAAGTTTAGACATTATATAACAGGCTATGAAACTTTTATTCATACTGACCATTCTGCAATTAGATATTTAATGAAAAAACCTGTTACTAATGGCAGAGTGACAAGATGGCTCTTACTTTTACAAGAATTCAATATTACTGTGTTGGATAGACCAGGAAAACAAAATACAGTAGCTGATTTCTTGTCTAGGATTCAGAATGCTAAAGAAGATTCTCCTGTAGAGGATAAGTTTCCTGATGAATACTTGTTTGCAATAACTATTAAGACTCCTTGGTATGCAGATATTGCTAACTATTTGGTTACAGGGAAACTGCCTTCACATTTATTTCCAAGTGAAAAACGAAAAATTATTCAGGAGAGTTCAAAATATTCATGGATTTCTAACGAATTGTTTAAAACAGGGCTAGATCGTGTGATCAGAAGATGTGTCAGGGAAGATGAAATGCCTGATATTCTTGAGGAATGTCATGATGAACCATGCGGCGGACACTTTGCAGACAAAAGGACGGCCTATAAAATTCTCTCTTTAGGATATTATTGGCCTTCCCTCTTCAAAGATGCAAAACAATATGTCAAAAGGTGTGACAGCTGCCAAAGAGTAGGGAAACCTACCCTTTCAAATGAAATTCCATTACAACCACAGGTACTCATTGAACCCTTTGAAAAATGGGCTTTAGATTTCATTGGACCTATTAATCCACCATCTAAGCAAAAGAAGTATATATTGGTTTGTATTGATTATGTTACTAAATGGGTAGAAGCCAAAGCATTAGTATCTGCTATTGAAAATTCAGTTGTTCATTTTCTTTATGAGGATATTTTTACTCGCTTTGGTGTTCCAAGAGAAATTGTGACAGATCAAGGAAGCCAATTCACATCCAACCTGGTGGAGAAGCTGATGGAAGAATACAAAATCAAGCATAGAAGATCTACTTTTTACCATCCACAAGCAAATGGTCAAGTGGAGTCTACCAACAAAGTTCTCGAAAGTATCATCACCAAAACTGTTCATCTACATAGAAGAGATTGGGCAGAAAGGCTTCCTGAAGCCTTGTGGGCCTACAGAACTACATGGAGAAATACAACGGGACATTCTCCCTATGAACTTGTTTATGGGAAAGAAGTCTTGCTCCCCATTGAGTTCCAAGTCAAGACCTTCAAGATAGCAGTTCAGTTGGGGATGGACTTATCAGAAGCCCAAAAGCATAGAATGGAACAGTTGAATGAGCTAGATGAGATCAGACAAGAAGCAATTTTAAGAACTGATCTAGTTCAATATCGAAGAGCTAAATGGCATGACAAGTACATCAAAGAGAAGAAGTTTCAAGAAGGAGATTGGGCATTGTTATTTGATTCCAAGTTTAAAGATTTTCAAGGAAAATTTCAGACTCATTGGCTTGGGCCATATGAGATTGACAAGATATTTAGCAATGGAGCGATAAGAATCAAGACCATTGATGAGTTTCAAACTCCTCTTATTGTGAATGGCCACAGATTGAAAGTTTATCATAAGCCACTCTCAAAAGAGGAATTTGTCAAAATGTTTCAAGAAAATTCCGCAATCAGGCTGGTACAGAAGAATTCTTCTTCTCCACCAGCCTAGTTTTTGTTCTTTTCAGTTAAAAAAAAATAAAAATAAATAAATAAAAAAAATAAAATAAAAAAAAATAAAATAAAAAAAATTTGTATAAGCCTGAAAACCAATTACTGATTGGCAGTCTTATACAAAAAATGTAGGGTGAAAATTAGGAACACCTGACACCCTATATTTTCCAAAAAAAAAAAAATCTCTCTTTCATTTCACAAGTTTTGTGACCACCCACTCCATTCCACTCCATTTCATTCCACTTCATTTCATTCCACTTCATTTCACTCCACTTCATTCCATTTCACTTCATTTTCATTCCATTTCCATTTAGTCAATTGTCATCCGTTCATTTCCATTCACCCAAATAATAGTTGTGTCAGTTTCCGTAGCTGACATCTGTTTCCGCAGCTGACACCAGTTTCCGCAGCCAGAAGCAGATTCTGCAGCTACCACTCTGTTTTTCAAAAGAATGTACAGCCAGATGTTATTTCCACAATCATGAAATCAAATGCAGGTATGAGGACCAATTATGAAGACATGGGACATTCAAGATATCAATGAGGAGCAACTAATTGAAGACCAAGGAAAAATGGCAAGAATTCCAAGGTATGAGTAAAAATTTATTTCAAATAGCATTTAAAACACATTTTTATATAGTTATAAACCATAAGCTCCATTATGTGCAATGATTGTATTGAAAAACTCCGTAACCACTCCATGATCTCTGTACAATCCTCCCACAATCCTTGCATTCATTCTCAAACGGTCCCATAATTAAACCTCCGATATTCACTCATACTCCGATATTCCACCTGTGACAATGAGACGTAGTTGATTTGACTACGGCTTCTTTCAGCCGCATAAAATCCGTAGCCGTTGTATAAACGTGCTTACATTTATTTTGCAGCCACCAAATTTTAAAACACTGCCGGATGTGTTATACTCCTCCTATTGTTCTATTAATCTTACAGCCGCATTTCCGCCGTGCTCACGTAACCCTTCTCTGTTCCGCTTCACTCCATTTCGTTCTCTGTTACGCTACAGTCTGTATACCCACTCTCTGATATCTACCTACAGTCATCGTGCTCATTTCCGTTCATTCAACCGTCCTACTTCCATTGAACCCTCCTCACGTAGGCGAGTTTTTAAAGAGCAGAAAGAAGGATGGGTAAATTGTTGAGAGCATAACCAGAGGGACCTAAATTCATGGAAGGATACCCGCAAGTCAGGGATATATTGAAGAAGGCAAAGTGGCTGCGGTTTATCCAAAAGTTTAGAGGCTACCATAAAGAGGTGACAAAAGCTTTTGCAAGGTCTTTCAATGGCCTGGAAGTAGAGATTGGAGACCTTAAGTTTACGGTGAATGAGGCATCTATAGCATCTGCCACAGAACTTCTTCAAGAGGGTGAACGTTGGTTTAAAAACAAAAGCATTAGTGATGAAGCCTGGAGAGTGATTCTACATAACCCAGGTATGGACATAACTATTTTTAAAAGAGGAATTCCTGTTCATGCTTTGAAAGAGGAATGGGCTACTTTGTTGCTAGTTGTTCAAAAATTTATCACCTGTGAGGGCCGTTTTGGGTCAATGTATATGTACCATACCCGATTGCTGATGAATTTTCTAGATAACCAGACCCTCAATTTGCCATACTTTTTATTAAATAGTTTGAAGAAGATGTCTGTGACTGTTCAGAAGCATTTAGGGGATGTAGAACCTCATCTATATCACCATGGTCTTGTAAAATTTTTGATTGAAAAACAGTTAAAAGAGAAGAAGGATACATGGGAACAATTTTTGATTAGAAATTTCTTTGAGGAACCTCAAGAAATTCCTGAAGGTAGCACATCAAGAAGGAGTAGGAGAAAAAGAACAAATGATGAAACTCAAAGTACTCCTACTACTACAATTGAAAGAACTAGTAGGGAAGAGAGATTGTCAAAAAGGAAGAAGAGAGAAACCAAGGGTAAAAAGCCAATAACATCAAAAGAGAGAAAAAGTATTGAGGCTATGCATCAAACCCCTTATTCCGAAGAAGATCATCAAGTGTTATCTGAAAGACTAGTTCACCTTCAAGAACAGTCATCTATGGCCAAGAAGAAAGGGAAAGGAAAACAAAAGCAAAAAGACAGTGGTCCACAGCGTGTGAGAAGAAGTTCCAGGCTTAAGGGGAAGTTGAGGAAAACGCAAATGAAAGGACCCCATTTTATTGATTTGGGGGAAGAAACATCTGAACAATCCCCAGCTGGCCATAGTCCATCTCACTCTCAATCAGACAGTGAACCTAGTTCATTTCATTCTTAGTCAGACATTGAGCATAGTCCATCCCATTCTCAGCCAGACGTTAATGTGAGTCCTTCTCAGCCAGATTTTGAAGACAACTCTCCTCCACGGCATTTTGGGGACAACCCAATAAAAACGACACCTGAGATAGACCCAAAGCAACAAGAAGTATATGATTATATAGAATCTTTAGAAAGAGCAGCTACGGGTCCCAGTACTTCGTCCACTCAGCCTCACATAGTACAAGATGATCTAGTCCAATCACTGAAACAAGAAGTCTTTGAGCTAGAGCTTTTAAATAAACACATTAAAAATGAAAATGAGACATTGAAGGAACAAAGTAAATTGGACAAAATCATTCATGATAATACCATGCTACATCTGGGACTACGGCAGAAGAAGAACAAGAAATTGAAGAAGAAATGCCAGAAGTTAAGCAGAGCACTGATTAATATCAAATTCAGATGCTTAATGAAGAAGCCCAGGATGTTAGCAGCACCAAGGAAGAGGAGGAGAGGACTGGATTTACTGGCTGAAGTGTCAAGGCATATGAATTGAAGAAGGATTATCAAAATTTTGGTTGTATGAGGACATGCAACACCTTCACAGTGGGGGTATGTTGAGTCTCAAATTTGCATCTTTCCTATACACCTTTCTAGACCTTTTTCATTCACCTGAACCTTCTAAGTTGTCAATATCATTGCATATCAATTGTAAAAGAGCATCTAAAATGGTTTTTAACTATGTTTTGTGTCTGCTGTTTGATTTAGATTTTTGCTCATTTAGCTGCGGAATCTTGCCACTTTCCGCAGCTGCTGCAACTTTCCGCAGCCATTTTGTGAAAGTCTATGTTGCAGGTGTCTTCGGGCAATTCGAGCCACATGGGCAAGTCAGAAATGATGTGGACATGGATCGTGTCCTATTGGCTCGGGAAAATTAACCTAAGGAGGCTGTGGTCAAAGGTGGCCAAGTGGAAGTCAACCGTAGAGTCCCACGGTGACAGGACTCTATTTCTCATCACGTGAAGATGCAGCCTTAGTAGTTTTAATTTCTGAGACACATCAACTTTGGTACACGGCTCCTGGCGAATCCAACATCCACTCTTCATAGATTTACTCCTAACCGCGGCCATGATGCTGGATCTCTGGACGTGATGGTTCACGTGTCTCCATCAGCACAAACTTTAGGGAATTAGTTATATCACCTTTGTTATAAATAACGCATTTTAATACGCATAATAGTTAGCCTCCATATAGCTCTGTAATGTAATTGCGTTGCTACTGTGTTGTAATATCATTTCTCTGTTATGACTGCATTTTAATATATAAGAAGACTCTGTTTCCAAGCGTAATTCGTATTTAGGCATTTACTGAGGAATCTGTCTTATAAACCTGTGAGTTTTGTGCATTACTGTATAGTTTCTTGTTTTATTTCTTTAAGTTCATTGTACCATAAGTCATTCACGTGTTTATACATTGTATCTTTCATGATATTTATGCTTCATCACTGTTCATAATCTTTCATGCTTTACATTTTACTTCTGTCCATAATCTTTCATGTTTTATGTTGTTGTTAACTGATCAGTGTTCTTGTTTCATATTACAAATAGGCAGCCCGGGCATTTGCATATCTTTTGACTAATGACATGGAATCAATATTGTTCTGCTGCTAATTTATTTTTCTTAGTTTTGTTTAATTTCAGTACTGCTTTGTTTATTTCAGTCTTGCACATTTGTTTCTATAGTTAGATTTAGATATATTAAATTGCTCATGTCATTTTCAGTTACCTCCGAAAGCCACAGCTGGAATTATGGTGAGGGATTGAAGTATGAGTGTGTAGTTTGATATTAGTTTACTTTCTGCAAGTTAGATATATTAAATTGCTCATGTCATTTTCAGTTACCTCCGAAAGCCACAGCTGGACTGATGGTGAGGGATTGAAGTATGAGTGTGTAGTTTGATATTAGTTTACTTTCTGCAAGATAGATATATTAAATTGCTCATGTCATTTTCAGTTACCTCCGAAAGCCACAGCTGGACTGATGGTGAGGGATTGAAGTATGAGTGTGTAGTTTGATATTAGTTTCTTTTTCTGCAAATTAGATATCAGATTGCTCAAGTTGTTTATGGTTACCTCTGAAAGCCATAGCTGGACTAATGGTGAGGGATCAGAATATAAGTTGATGTAATTTGATTTAGATTTACTTTGTTGCAATTCTTGGATTTCTTTAAGCATAGTTTCTTTTGTGTTTAGACAGCAACAAGGATAGTTTGGTTTTCATGCTCAATAGTTCATTGTTTGATTTATTAGGCTAGCAACACATTTTCATTTCCTTTCAAGTTTTGTCATTGTATGTTTCAAATTCCTTTTTAAGTTTGAAGTTGGTAAATCATTATAAAGGATATCATTGCCTTGAACAATCATAACCATACTTATTTTTATTTTAGAATTTCCATCTCACATTAGAAAACCAAAAACGACAAAAAGGTAAGAAATAGGTTATCTTGCACATATAGTGCGCCACACTTCATCAGCTTACGAATCCCAGATTGATAAATTAATGTAGCAATTTAGGACACACTAAATTGACCAAACACCTGGTAATCATTTTTCCTAGTTCACCCTTTTTGATTTGTTTTGTTTTAATTTATAAAATGTTTCATCCACGATTCTTAGATTGAGATCAATGGCAACGATTTCTAAGTTCATCAACCCAGGGGTCCCCTTGGATGGGAATCCTGGTTCGTTTCCTTCTTTCAGAAATGTTGGTGCCCTATATATGGCAACGTTGTCTGTCTCGGGATTAACCATTGGTCTGTCAGTTTGGTTATTTTCGACCCCTGTGGTTCTGAATGCCCAAAGTGCTTCTCAACCGAGTTCTCCTCCACTTAAACTGTGTCAAGCCCATGTTGATCTTAAGGTCGACCCCTCGCCTTCTTCGCCCATTTCTTCACCTTGTTCTTCCTCTTCACCTGGTGAGATTTTGGACTCTAGTAACCAGATGGCTAAGAAGAAGAAGAAGAAGTCGAGGAAGAAGAAGAAAAAGAAGTAGAGGGGAAAACAAACAATTATCGCTACCCATGTTGCTAATGTTGAGAGACCTATCTTTACGTCTCATAAAGTCAAATTCTCTTGCAAGTTATGTGAGGGTGACCACCTTCTTCGTGACTGTCCTGAAATTCCCAAAGTGTTAGAAGTGTGGTCCGTTGCCTCGATTCATCCTTCAGCATCAACCTCGGGGCATCATGTTGATGATGAGCCTTCAGCTAGAGATAATAAGACTCATAAGAAATAGAGTAAAATCAAAATTCCCTGTACGTTGTGTGAAGGGAACCATCCCATTCACCTCTGTCCTCATCTGGATGAAGCGTCTAAAGTGTTGGATACCCTTTCGACTTATGAGTCCTATCTTCTTGCTGGGTACTAGAATTTTTCTTCAAGTCCTCTGCGAGTTGATCAAGTAATAGTTCGGGATTCATCTCTGGTCGATTCCTCTCTCTCTGAAAGTCAGTCTCCTGAGTCCATTTCGAACCAATCATTGGTTGAGAAAAAGGTCGACCTGATTCCACCTACAATTCATCAAGGATTTTGCATCGAGAATGGGCCTCATCTCAGTCAGGTCCTCTTTGTTTCCTCTGCTTCCCCGGGACCAGAGGGCGATCCTCCTGTTTCCATGATCCTGGAGGGTGATCCTCCGACTTCCATTGCCGAAGTTCAAGAAAGTGATCCTCCTGGTCTCGTTCCCGAAATCTATGAGGATGGTCTTTCTACTCCTATAACGCAGGGGGGATAATCCTTTTATTCATATGGCACCCCCACCACCCCCCCGCCCCCCCCCCATGTAGTTTGGTCGCTTCCTTTGATTGGAGTCGATTCACGGGATACAGTATTCCTTCTTACGTATCCTTTGAGATCATTGTACATGCCTGCAATATGGTCGTACCAGGCATGATTATAGATAAAGGTGCCTCAGTTAGTATTTTTTCCTCAACTACCTGGAAAGATTTTGGTTCTTCGCCGCTTGTGCCTGTTACTCAAAATATGTTGACTTTTAACAGACGAATCAGTGAGCTATTAGGGATCCTTCTAAAGTTACCTATTACTTTGGGAGGAAAGGTTGTCTATATAGACGTGATTGTTGTCCAAGGACCCTTGGATTTTAACTTACTCCTGGGGTACAACTACATTTATGTCATGGGAGCGCTTGTTTCTTCCCTCTTTCGTGTGATCTGTTTTCCACATGAAGGTCAGATCATGACCATTGATCAACTTTCATTCATTGGTCTTGATGCGACATCCGGTAACCATAGTCCTTTCCTTGTTCTTTCCTGTCAATGGTATATTCCCTGCCACAGGTTAATTATGTGGTCACTTTTTCATTGCCCTCATCCAGTGTTAGTACCGTTGTGTACCGTCTACCGGGGGCATTCGATCGCAATTTCTGAGATGTTGTTCTCTCATCACATGAGAACCTATTGGAAGCCATGACTTCTTATATGTCTTGATCAGGTCGTCAGAGCATAGTTAGTTTTCTTGAGTCAAGTTCCTTTAAAAATGAAACAAGCTCTTCATGAGGATAGTTCTTTTACTATGTCAACCTCGTTAACAAAATTTAGGTGTCATGAGGATAGTTCTTTTACTATGTCGACCTCGTTAAAAATGAATTAGGTGTCACGAGGACAATTCTTTTACCATGTCAACCTCGTTAAAAAATGAAACAAGTTCCCTTTTCAATTCAAGTCTTTGATCAGATCTCGTAAAATCCCAGTCAAGTCTTTCACTTGATCTCGTAATTGAATCTTCACTCCATCCACCTATTAGTAACTAACATTCTACTCTGGTGAATTACTGAAGCTTAGGGGCATGTACCTCAAATTGAGTCACCATGCTGGGGGCATGCCAAATTTTTCAAGCAAAGTTTCCCATGTTTTCAAGCTTGTGTAAAAATGAAACCCATTTTATTAGCCGGTTATGCCAGATGAGCCTTGGTTTTTTCATTCCATCATTACCATCTGCTTGGCCGATCATAAGCCTTCACTTGATTGTTTTACCCATTCCTGAGGAACCGCTGCAATGAGTGGTATTGTTAGCTAGCCTCTTGAATTTTACCATGTTTTGAGCTGTTCCACCATAAACGGAACAAGTTGATATCCTTCATACCACTCATTCATCCAGGAGGAGTCAAATTTCAGCTCTTTTTCTGACTCTTGAAAAATGAAAAGGTTGCTGAGTTATTGTCGTTTTGAGCTCGATAAAGTGCACAAAACATCATTTACGCAATATACGTTTACCCCTTTTATCGGGCTGGAATAAATTATTTATGAAAAATGAATACCTTAGTCAATCGCGACTAAGAGGTTCTCTCACACTTCGTTTTCTACCTTTTCGGGTATGAGTGACTATTTACGAAAAGGGCCATATGGAGTTTTCTTTTCGCCTATTTTCAAACTCTCTAAACATGAAAAGATGCCGAGTTGCGTCTTTGTCAGACTCATTAAAATTTAACGACATTGGATCTGTCATCATGAGGACACCAAATTCTTCCTTCCTAGGGCTCGTAAAATGTACTAGGATGGATTTGTCGGAAGAAAAAACTTATATCACAAGCATATGTTATCCCCTTCAAGATTTTATACAAAAATAATTGGGGTACTCGCAAAGAATGGTAGGGGAAAATGGAAAGCATTAATCAGTTGTGTTGGCAGTATGTCGCTCTTGAACATGACACATCCTCTGTTTCATGTCGGGTTGGGGGTATCCTTCAATCGTCACTTTTCTTCCATGGGTTTGGGAAATCTATTTTTCCTCTGATGCCATTACCATTTTTTTCAAACATGACCTCTGATTCCATTTGAGTCAAACACTTCCAAACTCTGGAGTTGTGTCTCTGATATGTTCAAGAGAAGTTCCTTCTGCATCTCATTCATTGCTCGGTTCTCTGATCACTTTCATTATTATCTTATTTCCTTCATCTCGTGTCGATGATATGGGATACATTATGGCCCTCCTTCGATGGATCACTTCCTGTCAACTTCAACCCATTATCCGGGAAGTTGGTCTAGAGATCCATTTTCTAGTACCTTAGAGCCTGAATGCCTTAACGGAAAGATATTTGTATCGGACCACAGGCTTATATCATTGGCCTTAGATCGGGTGATTCTGCGAGTGTTCGACATCAGCTCCTTATTCACATCTCATGGATTGTACTACTGGTACCTTGAGAGCCATTTCCATCATTGGTGGTTTCTCTCGCGCCTATTAATGGTTTACATCATTGACTGGTAATCAGGGAATTTTATTGCATGTATGACTTCAACTCATTTATTCACATGCTTGAATTTGTACTTGATCGAGTCGTGACAGAGGGCAAGACCCTGGGTTTTGTCTGATAAAGCCTAAGATGCGAGGCGATATGTATTATTCATGATTGTACACATGACTCTTTCATTTGGACGACTACGACCATATCTTAAGTCTATATTTTTTATCCTCTATATTGGGATGGCTGGGACCATACCTTGGATCATGTTTCACGATCACTTCTATGGATGGCTGCGTCCATACCTCATGTCATGTGATTATTTCATAGATTTCAGTTTATGTATATATGTGCTTGTTTGTGCAGGTTTTCCGACGACGACGTCTTGGTCCTAGTGCGTATTCGTAAAGCATTTCTCCCCTCACTTTTGTTCGGACTTCATGCTTTAGGGGGCATCTGTTAAACAAAAATATGTCACTGTCCCTGTACTCCCTGTTCCTGATCCTAGAGACCCCTAATAGTGACCCCTCTGTCTATTTTCCATCATGAAAATGTGCCATCATATTCCTTTCAGCACAATGAGTAAACTCTCTATTGACCATTCATGAAGCAAATCCATTGAAACCCTGATTATCTGGAGCGGCGCGCCCTCTCCGTGTCTTGCTCGCGCTGATGGCTCTTTTTTGGTCTAGTGTAGCGCCGATTGGCGCTGGAATGAGGATCACACCCGTGCCGATCCTCTTCTGGAATTTTTTTTAAAAATGGAAGTGAAGCTTCGAGATTTAGAAGCTTCGTGGCAGATATCTGGTTGTTTGTTCCTAAGGATAGAGTCGTGCTCCTCCCTTTCGGATCTTTGTTACTACAAAAGTGGAACCTCCCAAAGGGATAACCCATTTCCCCACCTTAAGTGGATCCATCCTCCCTCCTCCTTTGCTATGAAATGGAAAATCTCCCATAGCTCTGCTAGTTAGAACAAATATAGAAGAATAGCAGAGAGATATTTGTTGCTATAGGTATTAAGCGAGAGTTGAGACCTTTTTTCCTCCACATCAAGTTGAAAGAGCGCTTTGGAGGCGTGCCTGGATCAAGACCCGTCGAAGGAGAGCTGTGACATCCGGATAGAGACAATCCCTCTAGCCCTAAGATGGGTGTAGTAACAAAAAGGAATAATTAGAAGCCTACTTTCCTATATTGTAAATGCATCCAGATAGTGAATAGATCACCTACCTCAGTCTGATGCTATTCCTGGCTTGAATCCTTTAATCCTTCACATTCCATAGTCATATCCTCATTGTTGTCATCGTTTGGTTACCTGCACAAGGGATTAAACAACAACAAACATGAAAGCATAACATATATCTTGCATATACAATCTACCTATTTGATCAAGGAAAACTAAGAATCCAATAATACATTAAAGACGAGAATGGAAAGCACGAATCAATTATATTATATTAAAATAGAGAGGGGAAGTTACAACCTGCGCCTTGATGTTGCAACTCTCCTTCAACGGGTCTGGATCCAGGCACGTCTCCAAAGTGCTCGTTTCAACTTGATGTGAAAGGCAAAAGGTCTCAACTCTCGCTCGATACCTATAGCAACAAATCTCTCTGTGTTGTTCTTCTATGTTTGTTATAACTAGCAGAGCTATGGGAGATTGTCCATTTATAGCAAAGGAGGAGGGAGCATGGATCCATTTAAGGTGGGGAAATGGGTTATCCCTTTGGGTGGTTCGAATTTTGTAGGAACAAAGAGCCCAAAGGGAAAATCTCGGCTCTATCCTCAGGAACAAACAACTAGCTCTCCGCCACGAAGCTTCTAGATCTCAAAGCTTCACTTGCATTTTAAAAAAAAATTCTAGAAGAGGATCGGCGTGGGTATGATCCTCATTCCAACGTCGATCGGCACTGCCCTAGACCAGAAAAGAGGCATCAGCGCGAGCGAGACATGGAGAGGGCGCATCGTTCCAGATAATCATGGTTTTAAGGAGCTGGTTCATGAATAGTCAATAAAGAGTTTACTCATTGTGATGGAAAGGATATGATGGCATATTTTCATGATGGAAAATAGACATAGGGGTCACTATTAGGGGTCTCTAGGATCAGGAACGAGGAGTATAGGGACAGTGACAAATTTTTGTGTAACAGATGCCCCTAAAGCATGAAGGCCAAACGAGAGTGAGGGGTGAAATGCTTTACGAATACGTGCGAGGACCAAGACGCCGTCGTCAGAAAACCTACGCAAACAAGCACATATATACATAAACTGAAATATCTGAAATAATCACATGACATGAGGTATGGATGCAACCATCGATAGAAGTGATCATGAAACATGATCTGAGGTATGGGCACAACCATCCAAATAAAGAGGATCACAAAAATAGACTCAAGGTATGGTCGCAGCCATCCAAATGAAAGAGTCACGTGTACAATCATGAATAATACATATCGCCTCATAGCCTAGACTTTATCAGACAAAACCTACGATCTTACGCTTCGTCATGACCTGATCAAGTACAAATTCAAGCATGCGAATAAATGAGTTGAAGTTGAACATGCAAGAAAATCAC
Organism: Pinus albicaulis; assembly: GCA_034641835.2. NCBI lineage: Eukaryota > Viridiplantae > Streptophyta > Pinopsida > Pinales > Pinaceae > Pinus > Pinus albicaulis. The sequence goes on from CM076582.1 coordinate 146,912,793, forward strand.
CTGATTACCAGTCAATGATGTAAACCATTAACAGGCGCGAGAGAAAACACCAATGATGTCAATGGCTCTAAAGGTACCAACAGTACAATCCATGAGATTCGAATAAGGATCTATCGTCGAACACTCACGGAATCACCCGATTGAAAGCCTATGATGTAAGCTTATTGTCGGATGCGAAGCACCTGCCATTAGGGTATGCAGTCTCTAAGGTACTAGAAAAGGGATCTCTAGATCAACTTCCCAGATAATGAGTTGAAGTCGAGAGGAAGTGATCTGTCAAAGGAGGGCCATAATATATCCCACATCATCAACACGAGATGAAGGCAATAAGATAATAATGAAAGTGACCAGAGAGCCATGCAACGAATGAGACACAGAAGGAACTTCTCTTGAACATATCAAAGACACGACTTTGAAGTTTGGCAGTATTTGACTCAAATGGAATCAGAGGTCATGTTTGACGAAAATGGTAATGGCAAGAGGGCAAAACAGATTTCCCAAACCCACGGAGGCAAAGTGACGAATGAAGGATATCCCCAACCTCACACGAAACGGAGGATGTGTCATGTTCAAGAGAGACATACTGCCAACACAATTGATTAATGCTTTCCATTTTCCCCACTATTTCTAGCGAGTACCCCAATTATTTTTGTATAGAAGCTTGAAGGGGATAGGATATGCTTGTGATATAAGTTTTTCCTTTGGAAAAATCCATCCTAGTACATTTTACGAGCCCTAGAAAGGAGGAACTCAGTGTCGTCATGATGACGGATCCAATGTCGTCAAATTTTAACGAGTCCGACAAAGGTGGAACTCGGCATATTTTCACGTTTAGAGAGTTTGAAAAGAGCAGAAAAGAAAACTCCAGATGGCCCTTTTTGTATATAATTCCTCATACCCTAAAAGGTAGAAAATAAAGTGTGAGATAACTTCTTAGTCATGATTGACTAAGGTATTCCTTTTTCGTAAATAATTTATCGCAGCCCGAAAAAGGGGTAAGCGTATACTGGGTAAATGACGTTTTGTGCACTTTAATGAGTTTAAAACGACAAAAACTCGACAAGCTTTTCATTTTTCAAGAGTCGCAAAGGAGTTGAAAGTTGACTCCTCATGGAGGAATGAGCGGTATAAAGGATAACAACTGGTTCCGGTTATGGTGGAACTGCTCAAAACATGATAAAATTCAAGAGGCTAGCTAACAAGATCACTCATTGTAATGGGTAAAACAACCAAGTGGAGGCATATGATCGGCCAAGCAGATGGCGACAAAGGAATGAAAAAACCAAGGTGCATATGGCAAACAAGCTGATAAAATGGTAATCACGAGAGGTAAAAAGAGAATGGTTTCATTTTTACGCAAGCTTGAAAACATGGAAAACTATGCTTGAAAAAAAATGCATTCCCTCAGCATGGTGACTCAATTTGAGGTGCATGCCCCCAAGCCTTAGTGATTTCACCAGAGTAGACTACTAGTTACTAACAAGTGGATTGAGTGAAGGTTCAGTTACGAGATTAAGTGAGAGAATCGAATTGAAGGAGAACTTGTTTAATTTTTAAACAAGGTTGACATAGTAAACGAACTATCCTTATAAGACCTTGTTTTATTTTTCAAAGGGCGTGACAAAAGAAAATAACTATGCTCTGAAGAGCTTGTTTCATTTTTTAAGGAGCTTGACACAAGAAAATGAACTATGCTTCGACGAGCTTGTTTCATTTTTTAATGAGCTTGACACAAGAAAATGAACTATGCTTCGACGACCTAATCAAGACATGAAAACTCATGGCTTCCAAGAGGTTCTTTTCTGATGGGAGAACAAAATTTTTGAAATCGAGATCTAACGCCTCTAGTACATGGTATACGACGGCACTATCATTGGATGTGGGAAATGAACAAGTGGCCACGTATTTAACCTGTGGCAGGGAAGATACCACTGGTAGGAAAGAACTAGGAAAGGATGATGGTAAACTAGATGTCACATCAGGACCATTGAATGAAACCTCATCAATGGTCACGATCCAACCTTCACGTGGAAAACAGATCACATGAAAGAGGGAAGAAACAAGCACTCCCACGACATAAGTGTCGTCGCGCCCCAAGAGTAAGTTAAAATCCAAGGGGCCTTGGAAAACCATCACGTCTATATAGACAATATTTCCTCCCAAAGTAATAGGTAACTTCAGAAGGATCCCTAACTTTTGACTGGTTACTCTATTAAAAGCCAATATATTTTGAGTAACAGGCACAAGTTGCGGAGAACCGAAATATTTTCAGGTAGTTGAGGACATAATACTAATCAAGGTGCCTTCACCTATAATCATGCCTGGTATGACCATATTGCAGGCCTATACAGTGATCTAAAAGGGCACGTAAGAAGGAAGACAGTATCTTGTGAATCGACTCCAATCAAAGGAAGCGACCAAACTACATGGATGGGGTGCCATAAGAATAAGAGGATTATCCCCTTGCGTTACGGGAGCGAAAAGACCATCCTCATGGACCTCTGGAACGAGAGTAGGAGGATCACTTTCTTGAACTGTGGAGACGAGAGTTGGAGGATCACCCTCCTGGATCATGGAAACGGGAGGATCACCCTCTGGTCCCGGGGAAGCATAGGAAACAAAGATAACTCTACTAGGATGAGGCCCACTCTTGATGAAAAAAACCTGATGAACAGTGGGTGGAATCACGTCAAAATTTTTCTCGACCAGTGATTGGTCGGAAAAGGACTCATGAGACTAACTTTCCAAGAGAGCATAATTGACTGGAGATGAATACCGATCAAATACTTGATCAACTTGCAGAGTACTCGAAGAAAACTTCCAGTAACCAATGGGAAGACTGAGCTCAGAAGCCGAAAGGGTATCCAACACTTTATAAGCTTCATCCATATAAGGACAGAGGTGAATGGGATGGTTCCCTTCACACAACCTATAGGGAATTTTGATCTTACCCTGTTTCTTACAAGTCTTATTAGTTCTAGCTAAAGGTTGATCATCAACATGATGCCCAGTGGTTGATGATGAAGGATGAATCGGGGCAACGGACCACACTTCTAACACCTTGGGAATTCCAGGACAATCACGAAGAAGGTGGCCACCCTCACATAGCTTTCAAGGGAATTTAACTTTACGGGACACAATGAGAAGTTTCTCAACATTAGCGGCATGGGTAGAAATAGTTTTTGGTTTGCCCCCTTGCTTATTTTCCTTCTTCTTCTTCGACTTATTATTCTTCTTATTAGTCACCTGGTTACTAGAATTCATACTTCCACCACGTGAAGAGGAAGAAAGAGGTGAATAAATGGGCGAAGGAGGCAAGGGGTCAACCTTAAGATGAACAGGGAGTTGACATGGTTCAAGGAGAGAAGAAATCGATTGAGAAACAATTTGGATGTTCGAAACCACAGGGGTCGAAAATAACCAAACCGACAGACCAATGGTTAATCCTGGGAGGGACAACGTTGCCATATACGGAGCGACAACATTTCCGAAAGAAGGAAAAGGACCAGGATTTCTATCTAAGGGGATTCCTTGGTACGTGGGAGTCCAAATCCGTAGTTGTGTTGTCTGATGCGTAACCGTTCGATGAGAGTGTCCCGAAATATAAAGTCACACATCAATATAATTCCATATGCGGGAAGGGATATCACCCCTAGGTTGTAGCGTATACTGTTAATGACAATTCCTATGCTTAACGACGCCAGGACACATATCTAGCCTAGACCTCTAAATGTGATTCGTTAGGTTCCAAATGCTCCTTAGGTTGATTGAATAAATTTTAAGGTTGATCTTGAATTATGTCTCGATTTCAAAGTCCTACCGATGTCACCTAAACCCCTAAGATGCAGCTAAATGAGAGAAGAACCATTCATTCCGATGAATACTACGTTAATGAAGGAAAAAGAAACTCACACACTTAATGTAGAAAAACAAAGCAAATGCATAAGATGACATTCACTTTTCTCTTCAAGTGCGAAATATTAAAGTGAAACAAAAATTTTACAATTTATTCCTTTCACTAAATTCACTTAGAAGCGAATCGAAATGAAACTTTCATTTTCTAAAGCGGAACAAAACAAAAAATATTTTTTGTATTTTTTTTATAAGCACAATGTGGAATGTAGAATGAAAATCAATCAACAATTCTTTGAGTACTAATGAAATCTTTCAAAAATTCATGTATGAAGCAAAGATTTTAAAAAATCAAAGAGAGACGTAAACCATTTTCTTCAAAACAAGACACTCTTCCCTTACACACTGATCAATCACTTAAAGAAAACAAACTCCAGTCGGAGGACAAGCAATTGTAATCTATGCTTGATGGCGAACTCAAATGCATTCAGATTTGACACTTGAAAATGCTATTCGTGAGAATCGACTGAAAGAAAAACCTCAATCAAACACAAAGCCTGAAAGATATAAAAAGACTTGATACAATGAGAAGTATGGAAATCAACAAAGTAAGCAACCGCTCGGAGGACCAGAGGACACCTAGAAACCCTAGGAAGACAAGGATGCAGTAGCTTGGTAGAAGAGACAACCAAAGGTGAAAAATTTGAATCAGAATTGTCACTAAACAGAGAAGAAGAAGAGTTACCCAAACAAGAAATAACTCTCAGAAGGATAAGACCCACTGGCTGACTAAATTAAGGAAACCCTAAAAAGTTACACATAGAGATTGGCACAGCTATTAAGCTTTAACCCGCACTGGAAGAGTAAAAGCATGAATGTGCAAATGTATTCAGCACCGATTAGCACGACTGTCAGAGTAATACTAGCACCGATCGAGGAGAAGATTGAAAAACAAAATGGTTTTCTAAATTGACACCAGACTTATCTCTTCAGAATAGATATAAAAGTCTGTAAGAAATTACAGGATATACATAGATGAGGAGATGGACACTCGACAAAAATCGAGGACAAAAAAAATAAAAAAAATAAAAAACAGGAGACTTAAAGGCTAGCATTCCCCAGCGGAGTCACCAATTTGTTATGTAGGAAAATCCTCTCTGCGGACAGAGACGATCCCTCTAGCCCTACCATGGGTCTAGTAACAACAGGGAACAATTAGAAGCCTACTTTCCCAAAGTGTAAATACATGCAGATCGTGAATAAATCACCTACCTCGGTCTGATTCTATTCCTCGCTTGAATCCTTTAATTCTTCATGCTTCGTAGTTAGATCTTTGTCGTCACCGACGTTTGGTTACCTGCACAAGGGATCAAACACCAAAAAACATGAAATCATAAAATATATCTTGCAGACACAATCTACCTAGTTGATCAAGGAAAACTAAGAATCCAATCATACATTAAAGACAGGAATGGAAAGCACGAATCAATTGTATTATATTAAAATAGAGAGGGGGATTTAAAACTTGCGCCTTGATGTCGCAGCTCTCCTTCGACGGGTCTGGATCCATGCACATCTCCAAAGCACTCGTTTCAACTTGATGTGAAGGGAAAAAGGTCTCAACTCTCGCTTGATACCTATAGCAACAATTCTCTCTCTTTTGTTCTTATATCTTTGTTTAGGGCCTCAAAACGGCTCTGGAAGTTGAGGACCTGAAAAACTGCCAAAAATAGTAAATTGTGCTATTAAGGAAACTAAAAAAACTAAAAGAAACAATGGTGGGGGTCCAAGTGGAATAGGTAGGTGGCCACCAATATCCATTTGGATCATTCCTCCTCCCTTAGGAAGCAATGGTTCCCATTGCGTTGAGTTCCTCCATGAGACGAGGAAACTTTTGCTGAACCTTATCCCTGGTGAGCCACTTGCCATGGTGAAGGAGTTGGCCTGCTTTGACAACTCGATATAGTTGGATCCTCTACTGGCAAGTGTTTTGATCTGTGTGTCCATAATTCGATCAGTTGTGGCTTGTTCCATGCAGTCTAGGCTTAAATCTGTTGGTGTGAGTTGTTTTGCCATGTTGGATGTGTCAAGTAGAGGTGGAAAATAGGGTCGAAGGCAGTCTACATTGAACACTGGGTGAAAACCAAGGAATGGTGGAATACTGGACTCGAAGGCATTGTCCCCTATAACCTTGGTGATGGTGTATGGCCCTTATCGAAGTGGGAGAATCTTGCGGTGGGGTCCAACGAGGCACTCCTTCTGCAAATGTAGCCACACTTTCTCGCCCACCTAGAAGTTGTGTTGCACTCAACATTGATCATGTCGCTGCTTGTACTTAGCATTGGCTTCATCCAACATGTCATGAACCTATTGACGAATGTGCTAAATGCGCTCAATGAAATTGTTTGCCTTGGAAGCTTTAGATTGGACATGAGCCGAATTAGCCTTAGTAGCTGCAAATGACATGGGTATGTCAATGGGACATAGTAGATGGAATCCCAAGCCCACCTGAAAGGGGTTATGGTCGGTTGAGCTTTGGAGGGCCCGATTATAACTATGTTGTACATAAAGGAGCCTCTCATCCCATGTGCATGGATGCTTTGAGTTTTACATGTGCAAAATGTGTATGATCATCCTGTTGACGACCTCTGTTTGGCCATAAGTTTGGGGATGAAAAGTTGTGGACTCGGTGAGCTTGGTGTCCAACATTGACTAGAGGCTATACCAAAATGTACTGATGAACCTGCTATCCCGATCTGAGATGATAGACTGTGGGATCCCAAAGTCTACACACACTCGTTCAAAGAAGATTTTAGCAGTGGCTTTTGCTGTGATATTCTTCTTGTAGGTTGCCATAATGGCCATCTTCGAGAATCTGTCGACGACCACAAAAACACAGTCGTTGCCATGCTTTGTAGAAGGAAGGCCTGACATGTACTCCATGGATACAGATTCCCAAGGTTGACAAGGGTTAGGTAGCAGAGTATAGTGGCCTTGCTTCTTGATGGTTGGTATGTCAATGGCGCAGGCAGTGCAAGATATGATGTACTTCTCGACATCGTGTCGAAGGTTTGGCCAATAGAAATACTTCTGCATTACTGCCACTATTTTCTCAACCCCGAAATCCCCAACGACCCAACTGTAGTGCGCTTCCAAAATCATCTTGGCACGCTGACTTGAAGGAACACAAAGGTGTTCGAGGTGACATAGCAGTGCATCTTGGAGGTGAAAATTTGGAACTCAGTTACCCTCCAAGAGCATATTGTATGTGTGGGAAAATTCTAGATCACTCTTGTAGATAAGCGGCCAATCAGAAGTCTCGTGCCCACAAGATTTGAGCACGATGGTTATCGCCATGATCGGTGGTCGGCTGAGGTAGTCTGCAACATTATTAGTGATTCCCTTCTTGTACTTGATGTTCAAATGAAACAATTGTAGATATGTGGACCACTTCTGATGACGATCATTCTGCAACTTCCCTTGTGTTTGTATTAACTATAGTAGTCGGTGGTCTGTGTGGATGATCGTTTCCTTCCCTAAAATGTAATGCTTCCATTGTCGGCAAGCCTTCACAATGAAATACATTTTTGTCATAAGTGGGATACTTCCGGACTGTGTCAGACAATGTCTCACTGTGATATGCCACTAGATGCCCTTGTTGAGTAAGAACTACCCCATTAGAATAGTCATAGGCATATGTCTTGATCTCAAATGGTTGTTGCAAGTCTGGTAATGTGAGAATTGGGGCAGAGAAGAGGAGATGTTTCAATTCTACGAATGCCTTCTGTTGAGATTCTGACCAAAAGAAATTTTCTTTCGCTCCTCCCTTGGTGGCTTTATCCAAGGGCCAAGTGATATGAGAGAATCCCAACACGAACCTGCGGTAGAAATTAGCAAGACCCAGAAAGTTGCGAAGCTCTCTTAGAGTGGTTGGGGGTGGCCAATCCCGAATGACTTGGATCTTGGTTGGATCCACATGCACCTCCTGCTCATCAATAATGTATCCCATATATTGAGCTTGGGTCATGCCAAAAGTGCACTTCTCCAAATTGGCACACAACTTATGTTGCCGCAATGTTTGGAGAACCGGTCGGATGTGGTGGAGGTGCTCTTCCCAAGTCTGGCTGAAGATCAGGATGTCATCCAAGTACAATACTACAAATGAGTTGGTGAATGGCTGCAAGATGTCATCCATCAGCCTCATGAAGGTAGTGGGAGCATTCTTCAACCTGAAAGGCATGACTAGCCATTTGAAAAGGCCCTCATTGGCTTTGAAGGCAAGCTTCCACACATCGGACGGTTCGATTGGTACGTGGTGATACCCGGACTTCAAGTCGATCTTGCTGAAATATTTCACCCCTTTGAGTTGGTCCAGAATGTCATCAATCCATGGGATCAGGTACCTATTCTAGATAGTGATCTTGTTCAATGCTCGATAGTCAATACAAAGTCTCCAAATCCCATCCTTCTTCTGCACCAACACGATCGGGCTCCCACAGGGCGATGAACTTGGCCAGATGTGAAATTTCTGGAGCAGCTCCTGAATCTGCCTCTTGATTTCATTGTTCTCCAAAATAGAGCACCGATAGATCAGTCCATTGGGCATCGATGCACCTGGGGTTATATCGATGGGGTGCTTGACCTAACAGTGCAGAGGCACCCCTGCGGGTGAGGTGAAGATGTCCCCATACTCCTCCACGACTGTGTCCATTTTTTGTTGTTGTGTAGAGGAGCCCTGTTTGTAGGTTGTGGCCACAGTATTATTATTTCCCTAAGGGTAGATCACCAAGAAAACAAATTCTCGGTTTTGGAAATGAGCATACTGCATTTTTTGCAGTAACCAAAGAGATAGCGGCAGGCGGTGGTACCTCTGGTATCCTGTACAACTTATTACCCAAAGTAACAATAACAACGTGAGGCCGGGACTCATACATAGCATGTCGCTTCCACAAGTATGGTTTGCCTAATAATACATCACAAAAATCAAGAGGATAAATGTCACATAATACCTCATTGGTGAAGGTTTTGATGCTGTAGGGGAGGAGGCACCACTAGCGGACGCGGAGATCACGTCCTTGGTGAAGCCACCCGATGGTGTATATCTATGGGTGTGCTGTGGTCGGAAAGCCCAACATATTTATGATCTATGTTGAAATGAGGTTCTTTTGGCTCCCATTGTCGACAATGAACTGTAGCGGGGAACCCTTTACCCACATCTCGGAGTGGAAGAGACGCTCCTCCTCCTTTGGATCTTCCTATTCTTCCTTTTGGATATTCATGGTGGAAATGGTGGGGTTGGACTCCACATTGATAATATTATTCCATTTGTCATTACCCTTCATGGGTTATGATTCAGAGTCGGAGCATGCATCTGATTCAGAAGCCTTCATCTCAGCCAGCAGTGACTGCTTGGCCCGACACTCACTTGTGTTGTGAGTGGAGCTCTTATGGAACTCACAAAACTTTCTCATGTCCTTCTTTGGATTCACAGTGATTTTCTTTGCTTCCATCTTTGGAAAGTTGTCTTGGGCCTCCATGCCTTAAGATTTTTTCTTTTTCTTTGCTTGCATCTTTGCTAGTTTTTTTTTCTTCGCTTGCTTTTGATTCCCAGATCTCGCTTCTTCTGTTTGAATTTATACTCAATATTGGAAACATACCGGTATGTCATACCAAGTGAGGAGATGTTAAGGAACTCCATTTTCTCCTGATTGTACCTATGGAGAAAACTGCGGTACTTCAACACCAAATGTTTCTTCGAACCTTTGATACCGAACTTTGTGCACAGGGTATGGAACAGATTCGTCAACTCATGCACATCTTGACCCCTCTGCCGCCGCAGCGTAGTCCATTGTATGTACTTGTCCTCATAGCTCCCTATAGGATAATATTTTTCCTTGATGGCATCTCGGAAAGAATTCCAAGTGGGTACGACCAAGAACAGAGAGGGTTCCCCCTCATCCTTTTTCTCAGAGCAGGTTTCCCACTAATCCTTGACATGGGGGGAAACTTTGAGGAGTGCAAAAATAATATTCTCCCGATAGGAAAAGTCATGAATCGAGAAATATCCTTCTAATATATTCAACCATCTATCCGTGGCATCTGCATTTATTTGGCCATCAAATATGGGAATTTCAGATTTTTCTTGTACCTTAAAAGGGGTTGCGCCTCCAAAGTGGCTGCAGGACACGTCGCCAGTGGGTAGTCGTTGAAGGATCTGGGAAAAGTTATCCATCATCGCGTTCATTTTTTTTTCAAGGGCCTCCTCGAGCAATATTTTGATAGGATATCCTACTCCCTCGTTTTTCTTTTCATCCCCCATGGGCGACCGTCGGTGTTTGCGAGGCTGATCTTGCAAACGTTCAACCAGATCGAGACCTAACTCCTTATACCCCAACCTCATTGGGGACATGCATAGAGGGATAGAGAAATATCAGACTGCTTTGATACCACTGATCCAAATTTATGCACGAACGCAACAAAATACACATATAACCATAAATACAAAGCTGCAGCAGAGATAACACTTTCATTAATATCAAAGAACTGAAATTTATTTACAGATAGAATGGAAATAAACTAGCTAGGGCGCTGGTAACTTATCTATGAGAAGAGATGTGGCGACTACAACCCTCTAAACTCTGTGTTACAATGAAGCTCGAAGGCCTATATATTATTGAGAAACAATGGAAAACCCTAAACATCCAAAAACCTAAGCCTGTGATATGAAACACCAAACTATGGGCCTCGTCGGGGTAAATTGGTACATCAATTTCCCGGGTTCGTAACTTTGACATACCATATCAAAGAATATTTTAGTAGTGGATTCTGCTATGATATTCTTCTTGAAGGCCACCATAATGGCCATCTTCAAGAATCTGTCGATGACCACGAAAACATAGTCGTTTCCATGCTTAGTAGAAGGAAGGACTGACATGTAATCCGTGGAGATGGATTCCCAAGATCGACTAGGGGTAGGCAACAGAGTATAGAGGCCTTGCTTCTTGATGGTCCGTTTGGAAATGGTGCAGGAAGTGCAGGATCTGATGTACTTCTCGACATCCCATTGAAGGTTTGGCCAATAGAAATACTTGTGCAGTACTGCCACTGTTTTCTCAAACCCAAAATTCCCAGCGACCCAACTATAGTACGCTTCCAAAATCATCTTGGCACGCTCGCTTGAAGAAACACAAAGGTGTCCGAGGTGACATAACAGTGCATCCTGGAGGTGCAGATGTGGAACTTGGTTAGCCTCCAAGAGCGTCTTATATGTGTGGCCGAATTCTAGATCGCTCTTGTAGAGAAGCAGCGAATCACAAGTCTCGTGTCAAGAAGAGTTGAGCAATGTGGTTATCGCCACGATCGGTGGTCGGCTAAGGCAGTCTCCAACATTATTGGTGCTACCCTTCTTATACTTCATGTTCAAATGAAATTGTTGTAGATATGTGGACCACTTCTGATGGCGATCATTCTGCAACTTCCCTTGTGTCTGTATGGACTGCAGGGGTCGGTGGTCTGTGTGGATGATCATTTCCTTCCCCAAAAAGTAATGCTTCCATCATCGCGTTTCTTTGTTTTTCAAGGGCCTCCTCGAGAAATATTTTGATAGGATCTCCTACTCCCTCGTCTTTCTTTTTGTCCCCCATGGGAGGCCATCGTGGTTTGCGAGGCTAATCTTGCAAACGTTCAACCAGATCGAGCCCTAACTCCTTATACCCCAACCTCGTTGGAGACATGCAAAGAAGGATCGAGAAAGACCAGACAACTTTGATACGACTGATCCGAATTCATGCAGGAACACAACAGAATACACATATAACCATAAATACAAAGGTTGAGCAGAAATAACACTTCATTTCATTAATATCAAAGAACTAAAATTTGTTTAAAGACAGAATGGAAATAAACTAGTTAGGGCCCAGGTAGCTTATCTCTGAGAAGAGTTGTGGCGGCTACAAGCCTTTGAACTTTGTGTTACAATGAGGCTCGAAGGGTTATATATTATTGAGAAATAATGGAAAACCCTAAAAATCCAAAAACCTAACACTATGAGATGAAACACCAAACTATATGGGCCCCGTAGGGGTAAATTGGTACATCAATTTCCCGGGGTCGTAACTTTGGCATACTATCTCCATTTGGCGCACATGATGCATCGTTAGAAATATCTATCCGAGTACTACAAATACTAATAATGAATATTAAGTTTGGAATGAACTCATATTCGTCGGATGTTTCATGCCCATAAAACGTCGTTCAGGGCCTCAAAACGGCTCCGGAAGTTCAGGACCTGAAAAACTGCCAAAAATAGTAAATTGTGCTACAATTAAGGAAACTGAAAAACTAAAAGAAAAAATGGTGGGGGTCCAAGTGGAATAGACGGGTGGCAACCAATATCCACCTGGATCAGAACCACAATCAATAATAAACGTTCAAACACACATAAGTAAACACTAACCTTCGAGGTCTTCAATCATCTCGATGCCACTTATATCAAGTTATTCATATGCAACTAGTCGAAAGATTTTAATCTTTAATTTATTCAACAACACTAAGACATCCTCAATATATATTCTGCGATTTATTCTTCAAGGTATGCACCATGACTATCATAATATTCCCTCCCTCTTAACTGGGGAGATATATCCTTTCTTTTGTTCAGGCTCCCTCTTAACTTAGGGAAATCAACTACTTTATATAACATCAGAGTCTCTCACGGCTTCATTACTTCTTATCAAATTCATCTTGATATTATAGTTTTCTTCATCATGCTTATACGAACATCTTAATTATCTTGAAGATTGTGTTACTACAAAACTTTAATAGCTAGTACAACCAAATACATATATAGAAGCATGAATTTATCTATATCATAATCATATATTAGTCTTTGGACATCATATACCTATACTTAGGTAGGTTCATAATCAACAAGAGACACTACTTCTATACTTCAACTTCTTGCTAGGGTTTTGTTATAAACCCTAGATAACATCATTTAAAGTAACTAAATCAAGATCTCAGTCTCATTATATCTAGGGCCTCAATATTACTTTGAGAGATATGACATACTCTACTATGATATATTTTATACCTTGGAATCCATCTATAAGGCATTAAGCCTTAGGGATCATAAACCAATTATAGCACAATCTAAGGTTTAAAAAATATGAACAACTCCTACTAGGGTTTGTAGTGAACCCTAGATTTATCATCAAGGCTAAACAATATCATTATATCCTAAAACATCAAACTTCTACTAGGGCATTGTTGCAACCCTGTAATTTATAAACTATGAGCATCAACAATTAGGTTAACATACATATATATGATTTCACAATCATGCACAAGCATATCACATCTATTAGGTAAACCCAAGACACAAGTACCAATATATTAAAGTTATACATGCAACAATTTTGACTAGGTTAGGGTCTCGATCAGAAAAACAAATAAAGGGTTTCATTCCTAGGATCTTACTATAGATATTATAAGGGTTTTTCTCATAAACCCTAATTTACCAAAACCCTAAAGGTCTAGGATTTAAAAACATAACATAGCAAACCCTAAAGGTCTAGGGTTTTTATAATAGCACCAAAACCCTAAACATCAAACACATAATATTTTCTAGATTTCATCAATAACCCTAAGTAGACTAGGGTTTCATAATCAATATCGACACATAATTGGGTTAGGGTTTTACATTGAACCTTTTAGGGTTCCACAATGATGATTTAATGAGGGTATATTTAATCTAATGATTAATCACCCTAACAAGAATCTTTGTGATTCAAAGTCCTAGACATAGCGATGTTAGTAATGTAAAGCAGATTTTAAAAGGAATGAATATACCTTTATTATGAAGAGAACAAAGCTTATATTCTAAGACATACCTTTGCGTTGTTTCTTAAAGAATCTTGTAGGACATCAATTCTTAAAGAGCATCCATTCTAACAGAACTTCTACGATTCTTTGTCTTGTGAGGTCTCATCCATAACCCTTGAGCATTCAACAAGCTTTCCTAAACAAAGAAAATATAAAAGAAAGTTTATTTACATATAATACAAACACATCCTTGATAAGAGAGGGAAACCAAATACAAAAATATAATTCAAGGAGTAAGATACTTGTCTTTGGTAAAATGGTGAGGGCTCCCTCTCAGTCCAATCTCGAGGGATACCAATAACTTTATCAATTTATTTATTTATTTAACCTATAAGTACTATAAATGAAAATATAATGGATAACAATTCAAAACTTGTAGTAGAAGGATATGTAAGGTATAGAATCCCTAAGAGTCCCTAGCAAATAAGTCTTTGAATTCAGATTCTTCCACCATGTTCTTCTTTAGTGAACCTTCATTGACAATGTTTTCTTGATCCCTATCTCTTCCTTTATTCCTTGGATTCTTAGGGCAATTGTTTCTATAATGACCCATTTTGTGACAATTGTAAATTTGAATCTTGGATAGGTCTATCTTCTTCCTTGGCCCTTTGAGCTTCTTGAAGGTTCCTTTATTCTTGTGATGAGTGGAATATGCATTTGAGATGTTCCCCTCTTAATTCTCTTTATTTCTCACTAATGATATTCTGACTTCTTCTTGACTACATGCATTCCATAATTTTTTGAATGTAGGAGTATCCTTCCAACTGTTGATTCCTGATGCAAATGCACTCCAAGATGTTGGTAATCCTAGAAGGGCAGTAATCACGAGCTACTTTTCAAGTACTATTTCATATATTTCCTAGAGTTCATCTTTGATTCTAGCTAACTTTACAAATAAGGATGCCACAATATCATATTTTGTCATATTCATGGTTCTTATCTCATTCTCGAGGCTTGCAATTTGACCAATGTTCTTGATTGTGAATAATTTGGATAGGGCCTCATACATTTCTTGAGTGAAATCTATGTTGGATATATATGGAATGAGGTTATCCTTTATTCCATCCAGTATTAGGCTCATGTCCAATAATTTTGTTTCTATAAACTTTTCTTTCCCTGCTTCACTTGATTCATCTGTAGGCTTATTTACTTTTCATGTCACTAGATCCAAAAATTTATTCTTCTCGAGGATAAGATCTATCCTCTTTTTCCATGCCTTTTAGTTGGAGGATCCTTCTATTTGTTTTCTCCCTTCAATTAGTTAGACATGGTTATTGTATACAATAGGCTCATCCATTTATATTATCCCTTTTCTTGATGACCCTTATTCAACTTCTTAAGACTCCTTATTCTCCTTTAGTAGATCTTCAGGCTTCCTTTTTCTTTCTTCTTCACCTTAGCTCTAATACTATGTTGAGAAATAAATGCTAGTAGAATTAGGGTTTGATTCCTCTTTCTTGGTAATTTCTTGTGAATTATGTTGGCCTCTTTTACTTCTTTATTAGATTATCTTTCATCAAGCAATTTCCAAATTATAGGTTTATGAAAATCACAAGATATAGGTGCACAACCAGGGCCAACCCCAATGAGGGGAAAACCTAGTCAAATATCTTCCTTCAGTAGATTCACAAGACAAGACGAGATCATCCAAGGCTCTTTAACCTAGACACAAACTTCCTCTTATCACCAAGTCAACCATTCCTTCCTCTTTAAATGACAAACTTCCTGTAGCAACTTCTACCTAGAACTTCGATCCTGCAACAATAGAATTTTTCTCTCTTGTAACAGAATTTCGACTTGTAATAAATCTCAGATTTTCGTCCCCTACAATTTCCTAGTAACTTCACACGTATGAGAGATAGATGGCCCAAAAACTTCAATCTTGTCTTTCCTTATGCAATTTCACACTTTTCTGCTTCTCCTTCTTATGTATTGAACTTGAGTGATTGATGTTCTGAATGAATCGAATTGCACTTCTATATATAACCTCTTTCTTGGGTCGAATTTCTCTAATGTAGGTCGACTTCACGGGGTAAGGGCCAACTTGGTGTGGAGGTGACAATATAAATTTTTTGACTCAATACTAATTATTTTTACATGATACAAAAATGCAAGAAGGGTCTAATAAAATGGACATTGACTCTAATGACTCTAGATAAAACCTAGCAGTCCTCAATGGGGACTTTGACCTAGAAAATGATGACCCAAGCATGAGACTCATGCTTTAATAATTCATTTTAATAATAATAAAATTTATTTTGACAATTATACATTTAAGAACACTAAACCTAGTTACATTCTTCAACACTAACAGTTGGTCCCAACAACACACCATATAACGAAGCCCCAATGCCAACGATGT
This sequence comes from Pinus albicaulis, assembly GCA_034641835.2. NCBI lineage: Eukaryota > Viridiplantae > Streptophyta > Pinopsida > Pinales > Pinaceae > Pinus > Pinus albicaulis. The sequence goes on from CM076582.1 coordinate 146,928,889, forward strand.
GACCACAACCCAAAAGGGGAGGCCTGCGAGCATTCCCCTGGGACATCCCCCAAAAAGATCATTTTAATTAAAGCATGTCAGCCAATCCTCTAGCAGGGTTGGATTTGAAAATGCCACCCGAAAAAATATATATGCCCATCTTCACTATTCAGAGGAGGAGGCGGAACAACGAGCACGAGTCAGAACCGAGATTGGAAGGGTCCGCCCTCGGCACGAATTTTTAGGCGGTAGCATTCTATGAAATATTTCACATAATATTTCAGGGGGAGTATTTCACATTCCGAATAATATTCTTGTAACAAAATCTTGAAGAATCTAAAAGATTCCCTGGGGGCCAGATTTTGACAGTGTCATAAATGTGCCAAGTTTATACTCATATGAACTATTTTTTCACTAGGAGTTTGATGGTGAAATCTGTTTCTTCTTTTGAGTAGTCTATTTTCCATCCATCGTCATAAGAGAATCTTGTGAGGAATCTAAAAGATTATCGTGGAGCCTAGATTTGACCATGACAAAAAAGGGTTGTGTTTATACTCAAATTTCACGATTTTTCACCAGGAATCTAATGGCGCAAATAGATTTATGATCTTAATAGCTCATTTTTAGGTCATCCTTAGATTTGGAGGTATAAGGTGTATTTTTTCCATGTATTCATTTGATATTGTAAGATGAATGAAGAGGTCTCCCCACTTTGAGTAAGGCCTAGAGACGTAGTCCACATTGGACAAACTTCGTTATCAAGCTCGTGTGTGTTCCTTATCTCTTAATGGTTTCCTTTATTTTTCCTCTTCTTTAAAGTGTACATATATGTGACATTTATTACTCTTTCATACGTGATTATACTAACATCACATAAGTAAAATATATTGGTTAATAAGGGGTGCTTGAGTATCCCGAATCAGTCAAGGAGATAAGATAGAATTGACACACAAAAATAATAAATCAAAGTGGTCATAATTATAGATTTTGAGACAAGTGTGTCATAAATTTTACAATCCTGAGTTGGAGAAAGAATAAATCCATAATCGTAGGAAGAAAATCATAGAGGTGGAGTTTATAAATCACAAAAATAAATCAAGAACCAAAGCAAGAAAATCGCAGAGGTGTAATTGAGAAATGGAAAAAATAAATCCAAAGTGGTAGAGGGAATAATTCAAAAATACAATAGATAAATAGGAGTTGGAATAATCTAGACTTTTCACAGACAGGTAGTAAATAATAAGTGTATAACTTCTTCTTTTTTAAATTGAAATGAAAATTTCCGAAGAATCGACGTTTTCAAAGCTACAACAAATAAATAGGAGCAAGAATAATCTAGAGTTGAAACAAACAAGTGGTAGAGAAAAAGTGTATAACTTTCTTTTTTAATTGGAATGATAATTTATGTGGAATGATTAACTTTGAAATATCGACTGCCACTATTACATGAGATACAACTATTTCACAAAATCCACAAATAGGCAAGTTACAACATGCCTTTGGAGACTTAAACCCATGCAGTTAGGGAAACAAATTGTTCACTGAACCACTTGAGCTAAGATCCTTTCATGAGAATAAGTGTATAGCTACAACAACAGAGTGGTGATAGGGAATAACCCGCATGTAGTTTCCATTATGTAGAATTTGTAAATAATAAATGGTTTATTGTTTTAACATGCTTATTTATTAAGTGTTAGGATAGACAAAATGATAAAGAGTACATTTTAGCTTGTTGATGTGGTATCAAAATTTCTCCATAATTAGGCTATTGCTAGAGGTTATTATTGAGAGCACAAAGATATTGTATTATAACCACTTATTGTTGAATAACACATTGAATGTGCTTTAGAGAGTGGGGGTTTTCCCCAAAAATGGTTTTTCCCAGGATATCATGATGTTGATGGTTTGTTGTTCATTTCATGTATTCACAAGTACTATGTTTCTTTGGGTTTTGTAATTTATTCTCCTACATATTAGGAAGTGTATTCCACACCCATGTTTCCTTTCACATGGTATAAAAGCCTTATCACCTCGAACACAAGTTCCTAGGGACAAGGTTATTTGATCTAATTATTGTTTTAGTGGGAGTTTGCATAGAGGGAAGCCTTGTTGCAAGGAAATGGTGAACACATATAAATTAATAATGGATAATTTTAATGGCACTAAATTTGAGCCAAGGAAGCTTGAGATGCATGATCTTCTTGTAGAACAAAAATCTACAGGTTGTAGTATGTGGAACCAAATCCACTAATATCAAAGACGAAGAGTGGGTGGTATTGGGAAGAAAGGAAAGAAGCCTTATTGGGATTTGCATAGTTGTTTTAGTACAATTGAGTGTTTTCAAAGAAAAATGGCAACAACTTTTTAGAAGAAGTCGGGGGATTTTTATTAGAAAAAACCCCTAGTTAATAAAAATTTTTGATGGAAAAGGGTTTTTTTCCTTGAGAATACGTGATGGTGATTCTATAATTGAGCACCTAAATGAATTTAATACTATTGTGACCCGATTGATCTCAATTAAGGAGTACAATAATAGGGAGGATCATTGTATGAATTTTTTTGTGTTCTTTACTTGATGCATGGGACAACCTGGCACTGGCCATTGGAAGTGTTATCACTCCACCGGATCTCCGATACTGAGAAGAGACCAACAAAGGTAACCACAGACCAAGCACTCGCCAAGTAGCTAGACCTACTAGGCAGGATAAGCCCTCTCTAAGGGATCACAACCAAGAGGGTTGGACCAATTAGGTTTTAGGCTAGGTATAGTAGCACAGGGGTTTTGATTGGTTGATTTGGGTGCTGGATGAGTGAATTAGGTCAAAGAGGTAACTAGGTCAAGGAAAATAAGATCAGAATCGCAGGCATCTAATGGGGCAAGGTAGGCAAGAAATGTAACACTTTAGGGTTCTTAGGTGAGATGGATCAGACTAGTGAGGAGCTAAAAAGATCATGACAGTACATGAATTATTTGTAAACTGAAGAAATGAAGCAAATTATTGTGATTATCACAAACTAGAGCATGAAAGATGTATTCTCCTTATCAAAATTGAGAATCAAACGTATCATAGAACTGGAATGTAAATGGAAGGTACAAAACATTCATACATATGCAACAGAAGAAAAAACTATGTCAAAGTACAGTACCACATGAATCCCACTAAAATAGTTGCAACTCATACAATATATTCCTGCCAAAATCTGAATACATTAGTGTCTCTGATCAATACAACAAAATACAACTTGTGAAATGAGTAAAGAAGTGAAAGATATAGACACGAAACAAATTCTCCCAACCTCAGGGGTCGAATACCTGAGTTGTGGAGTTGATCCACAAAATTTTGAATTGTAAACCTAGAGTGTAGGGAGGTCAAACTAACTCATCCCCAACTTTAGTGAAACTGATTCATCAATCCTCAAAAAGACTTTTACCTAATGTATTTACCCCTAGGTAACTCAAAAGCATCATAATTACATTTACATTGGTAAAAACATGATTTTCTATGATGAAACTCAAAAAACTGAGAAAAAATCAGAAATATCAGTCACTCGTCCGGGGCACAACACTAGTGTCACGAGCGCAGTGCCATCTTCAGCTCAAATTTTGAAGGGGTTGCTGATGTCCAAATTGAGCTTAGGATAGCTCATTAGAAATCCTGTCTTATCTAGTTTCCATAAATGTGCCTCCAAAAATTCAATCTCCCAATCCTGGCCAGGAGCATAGTGCCTAGCTGAAAAACAGGGCAGAAACATGATTTTTGAGGTGTTTTTTAACCTTTCTCCCTGACATATTTCCCAAATTTGCCTAGAAAAGTGTCAAACTTGACTATTTACTGCCTTCTAAATCTAATGGAGGTCTTGGTTTTGCATTTGGAGGCCTATAAAAGAAGCACAATTCCTAGGGCGTTGCGCTCCTGGCAATCTAGCTGTGCTAAAACTGTCAAAAGTTCGTGAAAACCGAAAAATTGAAAAATTGCTCAAAAATTCTTCAAAATTGTTTTGTGGAAGCCTGATGAAGTATGCTAAGCAATGAGAGATGCCTCAACAAGTATGTCATGCTTGTCTCCTTCCTTTTTCTTGGCTAGTGTTTGCTTATGTTTCTCCTACAATTGCTTGAGTTTAATGCTACATACCTTGTTTCTTGTGATATACATGTTAGACACGTTTTTGAGCATCTTGTTGTCTTTTTTTTCCTTGTGGAGGAGTTTCTCAAGGTGAAGGTTGACCCTATGAAGCCATATCTCTCTGTCAACTTCAACCTCCTTGGCAATCCTCTCCTCAAAAGTGAGTTTTTCATCCTCAATCTTCTGTTGTTGTAGAGCTCTCTTAAGACCTCTTGTTTTAGGTCTTGTTCTGCTAGTTTGAATGTCATCATGATCAAGATCATCAAGTGAAATCATGGCCTTACCTTTTTTTTTTTTGAGCAATTCTAGCTCGGTAAGTACTTGCTGATATTTCAGCTGCTTATTCTCCCCCTCAAGAAATGAAATGACAAAATGAGATCTATCCAAATTAGTTTGCAGTTCTCTAATTTGGGCATCCTTATATTTGAGAATCAAGCTTGAGGCCTCATGATCATCGTGTTGATCCAAGTCAACTAGGTCAAACTCTGTTTCCTCATCATGAGGGTCCTCATCCTCTTGCATGACTTCTTCATGTACAACTGCCTCTTTCTGATGCTCATCCTGATGTACCCACTTTTCTAAAGAAGAAGACAAGGCCCGTTCCACAATCTATGGAGAAAACACCTGCCTAGGTCCCCTCTGATAGGTCTTGACATGTTTTTCCTTCTCAGCCTCTTTGGTATTTTTAGGCTCTTTGACCAAAAATCTATTAGATGACCCAATTTGACTCTGAAATACTGATGATGGTGATGATATGGGTCCAGTAGGCAGAGCTGAACGAGGAATAGATGCAGAGGGCTGAGATGAAGGAGGGATGGTTTCAACATGCTGAGCTTGTGGAGCAGTGAAAACATCATTGGCAATGAAGGTATCCCATGAAATGTGCAACTGGTTTATATGATGAAGTACAATGATTTTGATCAAAGAGTGATGGAAGAGGCTATTCATTTGTTGATCATATTCTGTCTTCTGTATTATGTAGGCCATTTTTTCCATGCTCCTGAAAAAATTGTATGGGATGTTGAGCAACTTGACTCTTGTGAAGTGCATACGCAATCTGATATGTTATGTGTAGAGTCTGTAGAACCTTCCTTCACAAGATAAGTACTTCATGATGATTTTCATCGTGGGAGCATACCTATCAAGAAGGTAACTGAAAGGGAAGACTTTCTCTCTCTCATTTTTGTACCTTGGTTTGATGAATGGTTCATAAAACTGGTTATCCAGGTCTTTGGCTTTAAACCACTTCTCACCCATATTAGGTATCCCTGTAGTAGAAAAAATGATAGGTATGGATATGGTGAAGGTCACACCTGCAAGGGTCACCTGATTGTCCTGACAGTTTGAGATGAAAAGTTTGCTCAAAATAGGGTGGTGTCGAACTCTTTGAACCATTTCATAGAAATCAAAGCAGCACACATATTTGAAGCAAGTGACTGTCATGGGTGAGGCCATCAATTATTTGGTGTTAGTGGGTTGAAGCCTCAAAATTCTTCCTCCCTTGTGAGGTCTTCTTTCCTCTCTATCCTCCTCCTCCTCCATGAAATCTCTGTCTTCCTCCTCTATGGTGTTTTTAGTTTTGAAACCCTAGATAATGGAAAAGGGAGTTGAAAATAGGTTTAGGGAGTGGAGATGGGAGTAGGAAAATTTGGGGAAATAGGGAAGGGGGTTAGGAAACTTAGGGGAGTGATATGGGATAAAAATACTTAGGGAAATTGGGTGAGGAATTTTATTACAGGTATAGGGAAGCTGCCTTGGAAATTTGTAGTCTAGGAGCTAGGGTTTTGGGAAATGTAGTTTGGGGACAGGGATTTAGTGATGTAGGGATAGGATTAGGGTATACTGTGATGTGGGGAAGGAATGTAGGGTCTAGGGAACAATTTTGGGGTCTAGGAATGATAGCTAGGGTTTCTTAGCTTAAAAAATTTACAATTTTTAATAAGAAATTTAACACTTTAAATTTGCAAATGGGAAATGCTAGGAGGGCATAAAATGGTGTTGCTTACTTGTTATGAGTTGGAGGAACCCTTGTTGGTGATTTGGAGCACTTGCATGAAGTTTTGGAGGTTGTGAGTGAAACTCAGCAGTAGCACAATGCTTATCTGCCAGGAGCGCAATGCCTTCTCCAGGAGCACAGTGCCTTGCCTCCAGGAGCACAACGCCACCCAAAATCTTGGATTTTGACACTGCAAAATTGATTTTCAAGCTGAGGTAGTGGGATCTCGATGGATTAGAGAGAAAATGAGTGCTTCTTTGATCTTTTGATGGGATTTATACTTGGTGGATTGGATTAATTTTCCTTTGGGACCCACTTTTCTTCTTCACATTCACTTTAAACCTTGAAACCTTTACCTTTCACTTTTTCTTTTGATCTTTGGATTTTGATCACTTGATAGATTGAGAACACTTAGACTTTGAAACTTGTGAGCTTTCTTGGCATATGTAACCTTTGATTTGACAATTATCTTAGAACCATGAACTTATTACATCTTGAGAAAACATGAAATTACATAATGGAATGAAAACTACATATTACATTTCAACTTTACATGGTAAAGTGAATTTATTGATCACCCTTAGTCTTGCTGGTATTTTATGCAATGGAAATGATGTTTTAATGTACCTTGAAAACCCTAAGACTCAATGGAAACCTTGACTAAATGGACTTCATGATGACATGACTAAAAAGGCGATAAAGACTCATGAATGATGGACACTCAGCATAGTGATGAAATGAGACAACAAGTGATAAGATGATTTTTTTTGAAAAGAGTGAACCTTGATTGAAATCTACACCAAGTGACCAAATTTTTGCATTACCTAGTGGAATGACAGAACTTTCAAAATGGGACCCCTAACATGACATGAAAGAGTTAATTTGATCACTGGTGGAAGGATGCAAATACTGACACTAACATTGGCTCCAACTGGGGATGGTAGCTCCTTGGCGGTTCCAAGAAAAATGTAGACCAAGTGCCTATCCATTGGGCATGGATTCAAAAGCTAAAGACTAACTAAAAAATAAAAACTAGAATTGATTTGTGACAAACTCAAACTGACTGAAAACTGACTTTAAAATTGACTCAAAACTGACTTGACTTTGACTGACTTAATTTTGAAAACAACAGAAAACCAATGAAACTTTATAGCCTTCACATCGGGCCCCAAGCTTCGGTGATTCTTCGCTTCACACTTTGTAGGAAATTTAAACTGATATTTACAATGATAGCGAGAAATATGAAAACAACATCAAGAATAATAATGCTTAAGAAGCCTACTGTTGATCGTTCCTCCTAAACATTCTTCTCCATTTATCTCCTGTAGTAGAAAAGCATTTTTTCCTCGAATAGCTGAGATCTTGTAGGGCACTTTCCATAGGTTTTCAAACTTTTCATGCTTCCCTTTTTCCCCATTCCTTGCATCCCACCGGAGGACTACATCTTCAAGCTTAAATTTATCTGCCTTGGTATTACTGTCATACACCTTCTTTATCTTCTCATGAAGCTTTGAGTTGTTCTGAAATACATCATCTCTCGTCTGTTGAAGATGGATCATCTGATTGATCCGATGTTGTACATCATTCTCCTCACTTCCTGCTTCTTGCAAAAATTTCATGACCGAGATTGCAAGTGATGTAGGAAAAACAATGTCTATTCCATAAACTAACTGAAAAGGGGACATTCCGATAGATTTCTTACTACTCACCCTGTCTGCACACAAGGCATTCACAAGCTTTTTGTGCCAGTTCTTCTTATTGGTCTCCATCATCTTCTTTATGATATTAATCAGGGATTTATTAGAGGACTCTGCTAAGCCATTGCCTTGCAGATAGTAGGTGGTTGAGTGCCCCAATTTGATGTTATATTTGTCACAAAACTCAACGATCCTTTTTTATTTGAATGTTTCCACATTGTCGGTACTAATATTACGAGGACAACCAAAACGAGACAATATGTTAGTCTCCAAAAACTGAATAATTATGAGGTATGTTTCTTGCCTTGTTGGGATCGCTTTGATCCATTTGGTGAAGTAGTCAGTGGTTGTCAATATCCATTTGTGCTATGCAAATGATGTAGGGTGAATCTCTCCGATGAAGTCAAGTCCCCACTGCTGAAACAATGCATTAATTGAAATAGGATGCAAAGGTAACGGAAGAAGTTTTATTTTACTTTGAAACACTTGTCACTCATGGAAACTCATCACTGTTTTGTACGAATCTGCAAACAGAGTTGGCCAATAGTATCCCGATCTCAATACTTTATTATCTATGGTCTTCCAAAAAAGGTGGCCCCCACAATATACTTTATGCAAATCATTCATAACTTCTTGGGATTTACTCTCAACTAAACAATTCAACAAGATACCTCCTGGGTCTTTCCAATAAAGGGCGCTGTCCAAAATGCAATATTTGGAAGCTTTCAACTTTAAAGACCTAAACTTACTCTTAGTCATGCCTGGAGGATGATTCAAATGCTGAAGCACATATATTATATCAGAATACCAAGGAGACGAAAGAAACATATCAGATACCTGTATGAAAGTGACATCTTGTTCTTCATCGGACAATGCTGTAATAAGGTTGATATCTAAAACATGCAGATTTGACTCAGCCATAAGCTTTGCTAAACCTTGACCTTTGATCAATTTTGTGGGCTTGATCTCGAGGTCATATTCCAACATCGCTACTATCCATTTCCCTCTTCAACCTTCCGTATATGTCTGCATGAGAACGTCTTTTACTGCTGCATTAGGGACATAAGCCAAAGTAAGAGAATGTGAAATATAGACACATAAATCATTCAACTATCAAAGCCAAATTCTGTTTCTCTATGATATTGTACCGAAGAGCCGCATCCCTGATGGTTCGACTGAAAAATGCAATGGTATGTTCAGTCTTGTCCTTCTTTTGCATTAGGACTGTAGCTTTGGTGTGCTCGGAGGCGAATGAGAATATAATAAAATCAATATTGTAATCTAGGCTTATTAAAACAAGGGTAGTAGTAAAAGCAAATTTCATTGTGTTAAAGGACTTCTTAGCATCCTCGGACCACTTTACCTCATTATCCTTTTTCAACATGTTGGTCATTTCTTGAAGGTGCTCAGCCAAATTTGGAATAAATCTACGTAAGAAATTCATCTTACCATTGAAAGCCTGAATTTATTTCTTGTTCTGTGGAAAGTCAAATTGCTGAATTCCATCAACCCGAGAAGGGTCAATCCAGATTCCATCCTTATAGATGATGTGACCGAGAAGTTTGCCCTCCTCCATGGCAAAAAGGCTCTTTTTCAGATTAAGAGAGATTCCGAACTTCATGCATTTCTGAAAAACAATCCTTAAGTGATAAAAGTTTTCTTCATCAGAATGTGAGAAAACTATCAAATCATCTAAATATACCACTAGGAAAGCATCTTTCTCATCTGCAAATGCTATATACATTGCACGCTGAAAGGTAGCCCCCAGATTATTTAGTCGAAATTGCATTTTTGCATATTTGAACATACTCGAAGGTGTTGTGAAGGTAGTTTTGACCTGATCTTTCTCATGTACTAAAATCTGATTGTATCCCCAATATCCGTCAAGCAAATACATACGAGAAGCCTCAACCACTCTTTGTAATATGTGATCCATTTTGGGAAGGGGGTAATTATATTTTAGTGAAACCTTATTTAAATTTATGAAGTCTATGAAAAGCCTTATTTCACCAATCTTCTTTCTTATAGGGACTAAATTAGATATCCAATCAGAAAACCTTATAGGAACAATGATACCTGACTTGTAGACTCTGTTTACTTCTTTTTCAATGGATGGAAGCAACCTTGGGTTGACCCTTCTCAACTTTTTCTGAAAGGGCTTTTTATCGGGCTCAATTGGAATGGTGTGCTGTATGATGTCTATATTACAGACCTTCAAGTCTTCATAATCCCACGCGAAAACATCAGAAAATTCAGAAAGTAAATCAATGTATTTGTCCTTTACCACATGGGACAAAGGCATGGACAGTTTGAACATCTTAGGCTTGTCCGTTGTCTTGATGTTTACGTCCTCCACACCTTTTTCTATAGGAACCAATGTTGGCTTCCTCGCTACATCATCCTCATCAAACAATTCTTCCAAAGGTATGAGACCTTTTGGAATATTATTATCCTTTAGCTCTAGTATATCAAATTGAGTTGCTTCGATGACTTTATCATCCTTGTCATAAACTTTGTCAATTGCAGAATTCTCGAAGTCACCTTCACCTCGCAAAAAATTATTAACTTGCTGATCATCCCAGTATACTTGCCAATATCGCAAGTTATCAGGAATTGTAGGCTGATGCTTCACATCGATTTCAAATTTTCTTTTAGAAAATATTGGGATTTTGAAATTGCTTGCTGCTGTAGCAAGCGAATCTTCCATGAGATTCTGACTTCTTGGTACTACAGACAAATTGTATTCTAGAAACATATTCAAGATATCCAGTAAAGCATTCTTGTATGCTCTAATTTGTGGATGTTTGGCTTGGTATTCCCCTTTCACCTATTTTATCACAAGTTCAAAGTCGCCATATTCTGAAATTCTTCTTGCGCCCAACTTTTTCAAAATCTTGAGATCGGTGATCAATGCTTCATATTCCGCCTCGTTGTTTGAACAATCAAAAGCCATTTTGTATCAACATAATCTAACATTATTAAGAACCTTACTAGGCTGATGAAGAGGGATGCAAATCCAAATTCCAATGCCTGCCCCATCTTTCCCCAAGGCACCATCAAAATCCATGGTCCATAGACCATTTTCATCCTCCAAGTGCTGGAATTATGATTGCTGTTTTGTCTCAATTGTCTGGGCTACTTCTTGATTTTGATTTGAAATTTCCTCTGCCTTATCACATTGGGAAAATTCTCTTTTCCCTTCTCTAAAACTGTTATGATGAAATTAGAAATCTCTGGAACATCTTCTACTTCTACAAGCTAACTATCTACATCATTCAAACCACTATCATTGAACAAAACGAAAGATTCTAAATCTGTATGTACAACATTTATTGGATGATTATTAGGCCTCTCTTTGCTAGTTACCATGTACTTGATCTTCGTTTCTCGGCACAACTTTCTTAATTGTCCGAAAACTGGGATGGTGGCATAAGAGAAGTTTAGTTGCAGAGTGCCTCTCAACTTCTCTCCCCAATATTTAGACAACAACATACCAAACTATAGTGGTATATCAGCCACCACCACATCCATCAAGACATTCTTTGCTGGAATTTTCTCAAGGTAAACTACTAAATCCTTAATAAGACCCAAACAACAGACTCTTCCTGAATCGAAGGAATACAAGTTATGGTAAGGACGAGTGATATCTAGGCCAAATTTCTCCATAATGGCTTTTGGTATCAAATTGTGGGAAGCTCGAGAGTCGAGCATGGAATTGTGAAGGATTTTCTGTTGGATTCTTAGACTCAAATAGAATGGGGGAACTTCACTATCCTCTAACTGACCGTCTATTGCTGGATCAAAGATAAGCTCAGGTTGGTCATCATCAACAGTAAGTATATCAGATGAAGGATCTACCTTTAACATTTTGGCTACATGAGACTTATACTGATTATTATTGACAAGTTCAATTAAAGGTATTGGCACTTTTAATTTGGAAATTTCAGTTTCTAAGCTGAAAGGAGTGGATTTGTCTACCTCTTTAATGATGTCTCTTTTGTTGGCATGATCTTTTGATGCAACTTATTTCCTTTGACTGTCATTTTCTTTACCCGATGAGCTTGTAAATGGATGATTATATTAGTTCTAATTTGTAGCCGTATGTTCTTTTCCTTTAAACTAATTACCTTGAGAATTTTGTTTTGGTTGAGTATCCTTTTGTTGAGATGCCCACTTATGAATAGGAGTTATTGGGAAATATCTACCTCTCAATGTATACTGCCTCTGCTGTGAGCTTAGGGCATTCAAGTATCCTCACTGATAATCATCATATTCAACCTCCAACTGATGATCCTGGGCTAAAATTTAGTCTTCATCCTTGGGTACATCCGTCTTCTCGACATACTCTTCATCTTCAATAAAAAATATGGGCTAGCCAGCAGCTCTAAAAAAATGGCTTTCTACAACAATACGATCTTCTTCTTCTTATTCAAATCCTCGAGAATAATTATGCTGCAAGGGTGTTCGAATTTGTTATAGCATCATTTTTCATCCTCATGTGAATAATGATTGTCTCTTTGGCCCTAGGCACCCTTCCCTCCAGACTTGAACAAATTCATAAAAAACAGTGTTAAAAATCCCATACGAGGTTATGCCTAGACTTTTCTGTGTATATACGCGAGTCCATTCATACTTTTCCACGTATGCCATTTAAATCATTAAAAAATATATGAATTCCTTATTTTTGTGGCAGGGTGATGGTTATTCCCATAATTCAACCACCCCAGCCTGTGGCCCAACTGTTTCCAAGTGCTGAAACTACTTTGAGGGAGTATAAAAGCCCCTCATGTGTATGTTCTAAGGGAGAGAGAAAATTATAGATATTATACTCTGTTGGATCCCTATTTCAAGTCTGATGTTCCCGTGCTTCCTGCACTTCCCAAGTATATTCAAGAAACCCTTGTTTCCTTGAAGATGATCATCATCCTATATGACATCTTGTGTGCACACATCTTGGAAGAATCCTAGTGAGGTGAGGGCTGGACGGATCCAGAGGACGGTCTACTTGAAGGTCGTGGAAGGATTCAGGTGATCTCTCCACTTTCTATTCTTGTACATTCCATTTATAATAAGAAGTACCATCTTGTTCCCGAATATTCACGTGTCTATATATGTGTGAATATTGCTTATATGATATTATACATGAATTATGCTGACATCTAGGAACAATATATGATGTACAACTAGTGTTTCGTGTTCATTCTTTCTTGATTTCCAGGTTACGAAGCACGAGGAGTTGCTGGGGGTTTGAACCCTGCAGGATTCACATCAAACGTAGGACTTTCGAGTAAGTTCCACAATTGATTAAATCTATTTTTTAGCATAAAAGATGGGTCAAGTGAGTCCTTCTTGAATGGTATGCCCCTGATCTGTGAAGGTTGCCGACCCAAAAACCTTTAGGGAGTTATTTCCCGAAACAGAAATGGTGACTCCACTGGGGATCACACTTTTGTGATTTCCCTTTGGGTTGTTTCATCTATCTTGAAGGTTTCCAACAGTTTTAACCATTTTTTTCCAATTCATTAAATCTTTTTCTAGTCAGACTGAAGACCTGGTCTCTTGATCAGGCTTGACCTTTTTTATTTTTCATTATTTACTTTTCCATACGTGGTTTTTCTTTTGCACAGTTGCGTATATACGCTAGTTTGTGTAAAGGAACCCGTGTATATGCGAGTTGCCTTTACAACAGTCGTGTATGCACGCCTGTTGCAAAGCTGTGAAAGCGCGTATGTTTGAGTAAATTTTGAAATTTTTGGTTTAGAGCTTTTTTTGGTCTTTTCTGCCTATGGAGACTTATTCTTGTGATATCTTTGAAGTCTCTGGACTGTGTTTAAAGTGGTTTTACACTTGTTTCTCTCTTGGTTGTTTGAAAACCGACTCATTTGGTGAAGTCTTTGTTTGCTGTGCTTGCAATTTTGGCTTGAGCACCAACATCTTTTTCTGAATACTCTTGGCTGTTCTGAGTATTCAAACAGAGAGATTTTGCGCATTTTCTCTTTCCTAACTTTATGAGTTGCTTTGCATCTTGATTTTTTCCTGTTTTTGCATTTGGTTTTCTTGATTTCATTGACTAGGTCTTATTGCAATTTTCGAAGAGTCTCTTTGATTCTTTGGAGTCTGAGTTTGCTGCAAGATTATACTATTGTGCTGAGTTGATTTGTTGAGTTTCTTCTCTTCCTTTTGCTCATATAAGTCCTGCTACGAGAGTAGCACAGTTGGCTTAGAGCATTTTGTTGAAGTTTTGCTTGAAATTCGAAGTTTGTTTGGTTGAGTAATTTGATAGTTTCCTGGTCTTTTTTGAAGTCTCTTTTCTTCATAAAATTCAAAAGCCAAAAAACATTTTTGTTTCCCATTACTTTTGTTTTGGTTTATGGTTTCTTTTCATATTTTTGAAGCCTTGTTGAAATCTTTATTCTTCAGTTCTTGACTTGATTAGGGAGGGAGTCTTCTTTTGATTTCATTCTGCTATATCAAGTACGATTTTGGCATCTTTATACATTTGAGTTTCTTATTTGGAATTAGATTGGTTGACTGCCAAAAAGTGATTGAACCTCAGTATCATTATATATTTCTCTTTGCTTTCTTTGATCTTGTATCTTATAATTTGCATGCCATTAGTGATTTGCATTAGGTGCACATAAGCATTTTAGTCTTTTTCGCAACTTTTGGAGGCGTGTGATGTCTGGTTATCTGAAAATAAAAGTAAAATATATAGTCTCATAGACCCTGTGTAGAAATCACCCTTCATCGAAAGGCAATCAATGCATTTGCATATAGTTTGGTTTTCATTGGTTTTTTGTTGCGTCATACAAACATCATTGGTTTCACTTCCATATGCCCTTGACATAAAATAACAGCCAATTAAAATAAGCGATATAATTTAAAAACAACTAAAATTTTTTGTTTTAAGTGTCATACATCAACTAGCTAGGTTGTAGGGCCTTGGATTAGGTGAGTGGAGAGTTAACTCTCCAAGGCTGCTCAGATTTTGAAACTTAGAAGTTTATTAATGAGAGAAATCCAACACCGTTAGGTGGATCGGGAAAGCTCTCCTCCAGAGAGTCAAGCGCGAGGGAAAGTGTAGGCAGAGAAGAGAGATACCCCCTCTCTGATTTGCTGAATCTTGACCTAAGACCGTTTCGCTCGGCTGCTGATACGGATTGGTGTCCTTAGTTGCCCATCCTAGGTATCACACATGTGACTGCGGGGGGGAATACCCATGGTACCTGAGGCAGACCTTGTATCACTTCCAGCAGTACTTATGGAGGGCGCCCTTGCGAAACTTGGGTACTTGCACCGACAAAGGCTGTTGTTAGGAGGTCATCATAACTGCCTCTGTTACCTTCGCTAGTGGATCTGGATCGTAATTACCCCATACTACTTTCGGGAGGTCCTATTTTTTCGCTTTCCTGTATTTTGGTGTCCGGTCCTAATCACCTGAAGCGGAAATACTTGAAGGCCGCTTGCTTGGCTGTATCTTAAGGACTTTGTAGTGAGTGCTCTTTGCTCCTAACTTGCTTGGCTTTATACTTTTTTGAGTCTAATCAATCTTTTAAAGTGGTTGACCGATCGATTCGTCGATCGAGATGGCTTCGTGGGTTGTCTCCCGCGAGTGTCGAGCTTTCTTTAAGAAGGCGTAGGAGTAATTCAGAAGGTGGTTATCACCCGATGTTATTTGACGCAACAGAGAGAGATCCTCCATTAGGGCTTGAAGTTTCTGTAGCTGGTCTTGGTGTTGGTGTCAGTACTGAGAGGAGTACTCCACCCACCTCGAGAGTTTTATTTCTAGAAGTAGAAGTAGAGGAAGTACCTCAATCTCCTGAATCACTTCCGTCTCCTCTTTCTTCTAATTCTTCGTTTACCATCGAGTACATTAGACCTAAGTCTGAGAGACCCGAGAGTCCTTATCCATCACATTCTCACCTTTCGATGGCCATGACTGGGAACATAGCTTCGGCTGTGAGTGCTGCAAGTATTCAGACTCCTCCTAAAGTTGAAGGAGGAGGCACTATTGCTATATCTTCGATTGCTTCTAATTCTGCTATGTTTGGCTCTGGTTATACCCAAGCATAGGCTTCTCAATCTGGTCCCTTTTGTTTTAGAATGTCTGTTAGTGGAATTCCTCCGTTTTCCTTTTATACTGTTGCAACTGCATTTGCACCCATATCCTCTATGGCTAGTGTATCAAATTCTTTTCAAGGGTTCCCCTTTGGAAGTGGGCATATTCCTCACTCGAATCCTTCCTTAGGGCCTTTTCCTTTTACTTCCTACACTCAGAATTTTAATCCATGGTCTAGAGGTCAAAGTTCTACTACCTTCACGGGGTGGAACCCTATCTTTACGGCAGTAGGGGCAGGGAATCAGTTTCTCGCTGGTCACCAAGGGAATGTTCCTGTCTCTTCGTCTAGTGCTTATCAGGATTTTTCTCCTTTTTCAACTTCTTGGAACCCTTATTAGGGGGTTTCTTCTTCATTCACTACTTCAGTGGGGGGAATTGTTCCGGTTTATAGTAACTCTATGTTGGGAGGGGTTCCTTCTCCAAATGCTGGGTCACAAGGGTTTTCCTATGGCCCAAATTTTTCTACAAACTCTTTCTGGCAACCTGGTGCCTCATCAAATCCAGGGTATTCTTTTCAGAATGTGGGAAATTCATCTTATCAGGGATGGAATTCCCAAGCTCCTCCTCGTTTACCATTTCTGGCAACTTTAAACTTGCCAGATTTGTCGAAATTGACTAATGATCCAATCCGATATAGTCCGGGGTGGCCTTCGGTCCCCACCAAACTACCTTCAGATATTCCAAAGTTTGAAGGAAAGAATGGAGAGGATCCGGCAGATCGCATCACCACTTTTCATCTATGGTGTTCATCAAACTCCCTGATCTATGACTTGATTAGGTTGAGGTTATTTCAGCGCGCCTTGACTAGAAATGCAACTAAATGGTATATTGAGTTAGCTGGGGGCATTTTTGACACTTTTGGAGATCTGGCTACCATGTTCTTAAATAATTTTTAGTTGCCTGTTTGTTATGATGCCGGGACTGCACTGTTGGCTAATTTTAAGTAGGACAAGGCAACCCACATTTCTTATCATATCCAGGAATGGCGGAGAAGGAAATGGCTCATTAAAGCCTACATTACAAATGAATTCCTTCTAGAATGGTTTTTGAAATCATTGCAGCCAGATATTTTGAAGGATGTATCCCTGTCTGGGGTATTTTCCGAGGAATAGGCTATTTTTAGGGCCCAGCAATTAGAACTGATTTATTCTCAGTCCGAAGTCCTCAATAAAAATTTTCGTGATGCTCCTCACTCCAAATTGGACTTGTCCAAAACTAAACTCGATCCTCATGGTGATGGACTTATTGGGTTGATAGATAGCAGCGCAGCTATCCTGCTTAGCCAATTGCAGCAGTTGTCCATACAATCTGCTTCTTCAGGTCAGGCTGTACCTTCAGTACCAACCTCTTCCCAAGATTTGTCAATAAATGCTGTCCAGAATTCAAACCCCAAAGGAATTCAACAATCCGAGGGGAAGAGTAAAGGACGAAATAATAATAGAAAAAAGGGCAATGATGGGAAGGGCGATGAAAATAAATCCAACGAGCATGTTGGTGAGGGACAAAAGGATAAAAAGAAAGTGAAATTTCCATGTAAGTTATGTACTGGAGATCATCTTACTCACCTCTGTCCTAAAATTCAAGATGCGCAGCACTTGTTAGCTCAACAAGGATCTTCCAGTTCCCAGGCCGTGTTAACAAACCCTTTTCCCCAAGGGAAACAGTTAGTTGTTGGCGTGAATCAAAATACTGGGGCTTCCTCTAGAGGCACCTAGGAAGGGGAAACCCCATCGAACATATATATGATGAGTGCTCACGCAGATATCGCTACGAGATATCGTGATTATGGTACAACTGAGTCTTCAAAAGCTAAGGGTACTTCTGATACTACTAAACCGCTTCACATTACGAAGCCTACTGTCAAGCCCATACCTCGGATGCCAAAAGTATCTACAAAGCGTACGAAGATTAATCCAATGCTAAGGCTTCTCAGAACTACTCTGTTGTAGAAGATCTGGTACAGAGTCCTTATGATATGTCTGCTCTTGAGGTGCTCCAGTCTTGTCCAGATCAACGAAGTGCTCTTCTTATTGCTATTGGAGCTGTTGATCTGAAGAACTCTCTTATGATTACATTTGATATGACTAATTTTAAAAAGAGACTCCCACATCATATGGCTTTCCATATTAGATCGTCATTTCAAAAATTCACTATATTTCAAATGGTCGTTGATGAGGGTTCTTCCACGTGTGTGATGCCTCTCGCATGCTGGAAGGGAATCGGATCTCCTGCAGCTGTTCCATCAGCCACTCTTTTGACTGTGTTTGATGGTCATTCTCATAGGCCACATGGTATTGTCCCGGCTTTGCCCATCTGTGTTGGGGGAAAAACTGTAAATATAGAGGTTGAGATAGTTGATGCAAGCTTGGACTACAACCTTCTGTTGGGGCGAAACTGGATTTATGAGATGGATGCTATTGCATCCTCCTTGTTTCATATTATTTATTTCCCTGACGAAGGGAGGATTGTCACAGTTGACTAACTGGATTGTTCTCCTGTAGACCTGAATGCATCTACTGACTCAACTATCCCTTTGGTGGATAATGTCAAACCGCCTGTTGAGAATCTCGGGGTTGGAATGTATTCTTCTCTGATGGTTACTTTCGATATTCCACCTCCTTCCATTCATATAAATTCAATTTCATCCTCCAGGGCTCCTATTCGAAGAGAGTTATTCATAACTCATTATTGTTTGGATCCTTGGACCTTACCTTCCCCTACTTCCACATTAGCAGAACGTCAAGTGGGTGGAATGGCATTTCCGATGTCTGCAACAGAGATTTCTTATAAATCCATTGTTGAATCTGCAGAATCCATTCCAGTTTCTCTTTCACCAGAGGAATTGGATGGTGATGTGGCCCCGACTTGGACTCTTAGTTCTTCTTCCACCCAGGATTGCTTAGATACCACTCTTCCATCCGAAGAGGCTATCCTGGAAGCTATGACTGGTGTAGATAGATCGTTGGATGATTTGCATCATCGGTCTTACTTTCTACCAGACTTGAACGAAGTTGAGTCAAGTTTTCCAAGTCCTCAGTCTTCTGGTCCTGTTCACCCAGTCTTGAACCCTTTAGCACTAGCACAGGTATTTTTTGAAGGGAACATGGTTGTGATTTCTCCGACTATCCCGGTGAACATCTCCAGGAATCCCAACGTTATCGAGAATGTTTTCATCAGAGCTGAATGTTCCCCTGAAGAGATTCAAATTTACATCGATCTCTTTAAAGAGTTTAGGGATGTGTTCGCTTGGTCTTATGAAGAAATGCTTGGTATTGATCCATCTATCGTCGAACATGAGATCAAGATTTATGAAAATGCTAAGCCTGTGAGGCAAAAGCTTCGTCCGGTCAACCCTAGGAAGGCTGCAGCTATCAAAGCTGAGGTAGAGAAGCTGCTCAAGGCAAGATTTATTTTCCCTGTTTCTTTGACTGAATGGGTTTCTAATCTAGTTCTGGTGGATAAGAAACAAGGGACAATTTGCGTTTGCATTGATTTCAGAGACCTTAATAAAGCATATCTGAAAGATAATTACCCCACACCATTCATTGATCAGATTATTGACGAGTGTGCTGGTAATGAGATTTTCTCCTTCATGGACGATTTTTCTGGATATAATCAAATTACTATCCGTCCTGAAGATCAGCATAAGACTGCATTTATTTGTCCCTGGGGTACCTTTGCTTACAAGAAAATGCCATTCAGCCTTAAAAATGCTAGAGCCACTTTTCAGCGGGCCATGTCATATGCCTTCCACGACATCAAACATATTATCGAGGCATACTTGGATGATCTAGCTACTCGTTCTTGCAAGAGAATAGATCATCCTTCTCACCTCCATTAAGTGTTTGAACGATGTCATTTTTATAAGATCAGGTTGAATCTGAACAAGCGCGTTTTTGCGGTCACATCTGGTCGGTTGTTGGGGTTTATTGTGTTTACGGAAGAGATTCGGGTAGATCCCTTCAAGGTTGAGGCAATACTTTTGTTGCCTCCCTCGTCTTCTATTCGTCAACTTCAAAGTCTACAAGGAAAAGCTAATTTTCTGAGGAGATTTATTGTGAATTATGCCGAGGTTACAAGGGGATTCATGAGATTATTAAAGAAGGGAGTCCCCTTTTTGTGGGATGAATTTGATCAACCCTCATTTTATGCTTGTAAAAAAGCATTGGCATCTGCTCCTATACTGAGTCCACCTGATTATAGCAGGGATTTCCTCTTGTATCTCGTGGCAGCAGAATCTACTATCGATATGGTTCTAGTTCAAGAGGATGATGCTCTTATAGAGCATGTTATATACTACCTTAGTCGAGGTTTGGTAGGACCTGAACTTCAGTATTCTATGATAGAAAAGCTCGCTTTAGCAGCTGTCCATGCTGTGCAGCGGCTCAGACATTATATTCTCCTACGAAAAACTTATGTTTTGGCAGCAGTCAATCCATTTCAGTTTGTTCTCAGCAGGCGAGTGATTGGGGGAAAATACAATCAATGGATTGTGATTTTGCAGGAATTTGATCTTGAGTTTATGTCTTCCAAGTTCAAGAAATCATTATTTTTCGCAAAGTTAATTTCTGAGTTTCCCTGTGGAGAGGAGATAGTTTATGATGAATTTCAGGAGCCTGCAAAAACCCTGACTTACACAGATCATATCTCCAAAAATATTGTGCACCTTGATCTGAAACTTTTACTGCAGCTTCCCCAGGATTTCGGCTTTGCATCATAAAAATTTCAGCTTCTGAACCTTCATAGAAAAAAAGTTAGAGCGAAAATTCCAAGATGACCTATTCCAGATGGCCGAATCCCTTGCCTAAGGAGGAAATGAAGATCACAATTTATATGAATGCTTGAGTTGAGAGGGGCTTCAAAAAGTGAACATGGGAGGGATTTTAGGAGCTTAAAAAATATTAATTATGACTTTTCAATGACCCATGCCCCAACCCCATGGGTTTTTAGCCCACTAACTGGGGGTACAAACTTCAAACATGAATATCTCTCAAACCATGAAGAATTACAGTATACACATATATCAACGGAAACATCTCGACAAGTAGAAACCATAAAAATCATTTTGACCCGGTGAATATATTAATTTGGTAGGTCAAAATTCCCATGCAAGAGTGGGTTAGCTCTGTGCTTCTCTCGTTGGACATCAATGCCCATGAACCCGCTGATCAACAATCTCCCCCTTTGGCATTGATGGCAACAAAATTACTCCCCCTGCGATCATGACACCTCTTCCTACAACATTCTCTCCCCCTTTGACATCAATGGCAAAGGGTAACTCCCCCTGAAACACAACCATCCTGCAGACCTGTACAAACTTCCACTCCCGCTGATGCACAATCGTCCTGTAGACCTGTACACACTTCCACTCCCGCTTTATATTTTTGAAAAGGGAAAATCTAATGAGAACTTGGGAGAATCCCAAGCTTTTGATGAAGATATTCAAATGCTTCACGAGGTAAAGGTTTAGTGAAGATATCAGTAATTTTTTCTTTTGTACAAACATACTCAAGTTTGATATTATTTTCAGCGACTTGTTCTCTAACAAAATGATATTTGATCGGAATGTGTTTTGTTTTTGAATGCATGACAGGATTCTTGGAGATGCTGATGGCACTAGTGTTGTCATAGAATATGGGAATAGGCTCACTGAATTGTACTTTAAGATCTTGCAATGTTTGTCTCATCCAAAGAACTTGAGTACAACATGATGCTGCTGCAATGTATTCTTCTTCCGCTGTAGATAACGAGATTGAAGTTTGCTTTTTGCTCAACCATGATACGAGACAACCACCTAGATAGAATGCTGCTCCACTAGTACTCTTACGATCATCAACGTTTCCTGCCCAATCTGCATCTGTAAAGGCTTGAATAATGAGATTGTTACCCTTGGGATACCACAAGCCATATTCTTCTGTGCCCTTTAGATATCGAAGAATTCTTTTGATGGCAATAATATGTGATTCTTTTGGTGCTGCTTGGAATCTTGCTACTTGTCCAACTGCTTGCATAACATCTGGCTGAGAGGCTGTTACATATAGAAGACTACCAATCATAGATCTGTACAACTTCTGATCCACATCCTTAGATGAGTCGTCTATGCTTAATTTGCAACCTGTTACCATTGGAGTAAGGACGGGTTTGCAATCTTCCATTTTGAATTTCTTGAGCATTTCCTTGATGTACTTGGCTTGACATATAAATATTCCTTTCTCTTGCTGAGATATTTGAAGCCCTAAGAAGTATGTCAGCTCACCAACTAAAGACATCTCAAACTCACCTTGCATCTTTGTCGAAAAGTTCTTACTTAGTCGATCATCATTGCGACCAAATATTATATCATCCACATATACCTCAACAATTGTTAAATTATCTTTATCTATTTGTACATAAAGATTGCTATCAACAGTACCTTTCTTGAACCCTTGTTGACGTAGATATCCATCAAGACGAGCATACCATGCTCTGGGAGCCTGCTTGAGACCATATAGAGCCTTCTTTAACTTGCAGACATAGTCTTCTTTTTGTGATAGTAGAAAACCTTCAGGTTGTTCGATGTAAACTTCTTCTTCTAATTCTCCATTCATAAATGCTGACTTAACATCCATTTGGTAGACTTTGATTTTTCTTGAACATGCATAGGCGAGAAACATTCGGATGGCTTCCATTCTGGCAACTAGTGCAAATGTTTCGTCGAAATCAATTCCTTCCACTTGTGCATAGCCTTTGCAAACCAATCTTGCTTTGTTTCTGGTAACCTGCCCATCTTCATTCAATTTGTTCCTGAACACCCATTTAGTCCCAATGACATTTTTATCTTTTGGTTGTGGAACTAATTCCCAAGTGTTATTCTTCTCAATTTGATCCAATTCTTCATTCATAGCTGCTACCCAATGTTCATTTTGGTTGGCTTCCTCAAAACTACTAGGCTCAAAGGTTGCTAGAAAAGCAACGTGAGCTTGTTTTGATGAACGAAGCTGTCGACCTTCATTTATGTCACCAATGAATTGATTTGATGGATGGTTCTTTTGAATCCACTCTTTTGTTATCCTTGGAGGAGCTTCTTGTTGTTGTTCTGGTATATCTTGATGATCATTGTTTACTTCTTCCTCGTTGATAGTTGCTTCTTGTTCTACAATTTTATCTGTGTCTGTTTCAAAGATTCTAGATCTTCATCATTACTCGCTAGAACACCATCTTCGTCAAATGTAAAATTTATGCTCTCCACTATCTGTTTTCGTCTTAGATTATAGCATTTATAGGCATTTATTTTGCGTGAGTAACCAACAAAGATACCTTCATCAACACGTGATTCAAACTTACCCAAATTTTGATCTTCTCTTTTTATATAACATTTGCTTTTGAAGATTCTGAAATATTTTACATTAGCTGGTTTTACATTCCATAATTCATATGGAGTCTTATTGCAATTATTTCTGAGAAGACTTCGGTTGATAATGAAGACTGCCGTATCAATTGCTTGAACCCATAATTTTTCATCCAATTTTGAGTCCTTCAACATTGTTCTACCCATTTCCTGTACAGTTCTATTCTTTCTTTCAGCAACTCCATTTTGCTGAGGTGTTCGTGCTGTTGAAAATTGCCTTTTTATTCCATTTTCATCACAGTATTGCTGAAATAATTTGGAAGTGAATTCTCCACCATTATCTAATCTTAAACACTTTATTTTTAAATCAGTTTCTGTTAAATTTGGACAACAAGGTCCAAACTCCATCTTGTGATGCTCAGATGAAGATTCCAATATTTGTATTGGATTCCTCTTTCAGAGAGGTGTAAAATCGATATGAAATTGATTTTAATCTGATGAGCAGAACATTTATTTTGAATTTATTATTTATAATAAATTTAAGTGCAGGTCGGCTTTAAGATTTTACACCCCCAGCAGATGTGTCACACACCTCAATGATGGATATAAATACAGTCAACGTTGGAGAGCATTTCACTCACTCAACATCACACATCTTCTCCTCTGATTATATACGAGCATTTGAGAAGCAGTTTCATCTCCCACGTGAGAAAAAGGACGAAATTTACTGCAACAAATTTTCTGCAGATAGGGTTTCTGGACAAGTTTGACCAGCGTTGACTTTGGTCAACGCATGGTCCGAATTGGCTGAAATTTGGTGGAGAGTTCGATTTTTGAAGGCCATACTCATTGGCACAAAAATTGAGGTCAAAAGGTTGATCGAAGTTGGAGCTGCGTTGACTTTATTGTTGCTTCCTTGCGTTGACTTTTTCTGGACTGCGTTGACTTTTTTGGGGTTGACTTTGAGTTGACTAGGTGACTGATTTGAGGACTGTTGTGACACATTCTGGGTTGGCCGACCAAGAAGACTTTGCTAGTTGAAGCATCCTGCTGACCGCCATAACGCACCAACACATTCTCTTGTTTTTGGTTTGTATTCTAAAGGATCACTGGTATGTTCTATCTGCATTTTACTTGTAAATTCATGTGATTGCTACTGATAAAAGTAAATTTGCATCAAGCATATAACATCTACATAAATTTACATGGTATCAGAGCTGAGGTGAAGACAAACCCTAACTTATAGCAATCACCAAAAGAGAAAAATGAGTTCCACAAGTTATGGCTTCAAGGAGGATGACAAGCTGACTGGAAGGGATGACTTCCATGCTTGGAAGATGATATTAGATCTCAAATTAGAAGACCATGATCTCATGGAATATGTACTGGGTATGATACAAGAACCTCCATCCACTGCTACTGCTGCTGCTAAAACCAAGTATAAGAAGGGGGAGATCAAAGCAAAGCTAATGATCAGGGAATCCATACATAAAAGTTTGGTTGCCTACATATCTGAGCTAGGCACATCCAAAGAAATGTATGATAAGCTGATACAAATGTTCAAAGTAAAAAAGGCAAACCAGGTGCTATTCTTCAAGAATCAATTGAAGAATATGAAGAAAGGCAGGGATGAATCTGTCCAAACATACTTTATGAAACTAATTGAGATCAGGAACAATTTGCTGGCTATTGGGGAGACAATCTCTGATCGTGAGATGGTACTCACCGCACTTGGAGGGCTCCCATATGAATGGCAAGTATTCAACACTACCATTCTCAATAATAATACAATTCCTAACTTTGACGAGCTACTGTCAAGATGCATGCAAGAAGAGACAAGAATCAAGGAATACGAAAATGACAGAAATGCTGCCTATGCTGCTCATTCTAGAAAGAAGAACTCTGGTGGTCCAAAGAACAAAAGAAGAGCAGGGGCCCAAGGAAAGAGGGGCAAGTGTTTCACTTGTCACAGGCCAGGTCATCATGCTAGAGAATGTTCTTTCAAGAAGGATTCTCTTGATAGTGATGACAACAACAACAACCAGAGGAATGGAAATGAAAGAAACAACAGGTCCAAAGGAAAGAGGAAGGCTCCCTCTGGCGAAAACAATCAACCTTTCAAAAGGTCTAGAAACTCCAGGTATGTGGAGTCAAATGTTGTTGATAAAAGAAATGAATACATTCTTGTATCTGCCCTCTCCGCTGCAACCCCGCCCGACACTATGGATGTCTGGCTTATAGATAGTGGTGCCTGAAGACAGATCACTAGGTTCAAGGAAGCACTCTCTGACATGGTTGAGAAGGATACTAATCTGGAAATTATCCTTGGAGATAATGCCACATATCCCGTGAAAGGGACAAGGACTGTGACCCTCCACTTGTCTCAAGGACAAGTCCTACATTTGCGGGATGTACTCTATGTCTATGTACCAAGAATTGAAGAAGAACCTTGTGTCTATATCGGCCATGGAAGACGAAGGTTTCAATGTGGCATTCAACGATGGAAAGGTGCGCATGTGGAAGAAGAATCTCAAGGAAATATACGTTGGGCCGTTAATATGCCATTATTATTATCACTTTTGAGCACTTATTCCACCCATTTCTACTATTCTTCATCATGTCATTTATTATAATTTATTATATAAATCCATTTTATGATGATTTATGCTTCTATGAATGAATATTATTTATTCTCCTTTATTTCTAATAAATTGATGATTATGCATGATTTTATCAATGATAGTTTTAATAAATCGGTTGTAACATTATTCACCATTTTTAGCCTCCAAGATAATTTCCAGATTGAAGATTTGATCATTAAAAGTGCCAACTCAGAAATTCGCTGGAATAAGAAGTGACGGTTTTGCGGTTGAGATTTCGAGCAAATGAAGCAGAATCTAGAAAATCCGGAACCTGGGTTTTGTCCAGAACGGACCCAATTAACTTTAGTAAAGAACGGTTTGCCCAAATTCGGCTTGTACTGAGAGAAACGCAGGGTTCTTTGAGCATGATTTTCTCAGATTTGTTGTTGCGGCCGTCCTCCAAATCTCAGCTGCAAAGCCAAATTCGCCTTGTTCTTGTTGATCAAATGGTTAGAAGCAAACCAATTTTGTAATAGAAATCATGTTATACTTATCTTTATTGTAACTTCTCTCTGATCTCTCTCTAT
The DNA here is from genome assembly GCA_034641835.2 of Pinus albicaulis. NCBI lineage: Eukaryota > Viridiplantae > Streptophyta > Pinopsida > Pinales > Pinaceae > Pinus > Pinus albicaulis. The sequence continues at coordinate 146,955,300 of CM076582.1, forward strand.
TTAAATGAAAACGGAGATCAGAAATGGGGATGATTTGGGGATGATTTGGGGATGAAAAATGATGGAAAAATGATGAAGAATGATGGTGGATTATTCATGATAGGATAGGGATTGTTGCATGTTGTAATTCTCAAGCCTTTGCTGTTGTAATGATTCCACAATTTGCTGATTAATACATGATTTGGGAGTTGTTGTTCATTCTTTTCATTCTGAAGTAACCCAGCAGCGTCCGCTGGCGGCTAAGGGCCCAGCCTCTGGTGGAGTACGCTGCTGCTGCTGTGTATCATATATTTACAATTGCTGTTGTGTGATGGTTTGATTTATTTCCTATTCTTTTGAATTGCATTATTTTACAGTTTCATGTTTTTATAGTGTGTTGTTAGAATATTTTATGGAATTATTTTATTGCACAAGTTGAGATTGAATCGTGTGGCTGTTCTTTTCCATCATAACAGAGATTATTATCCTTTTCAACTTATATTGTTATGCTGTTCATTTCAAATGTAAAGCTTCGCTGTTCATTTCAGATTGTTGGTTATTCGATTCCACTAATTAGAGTTTGCTGTCCATTTACTTCGCTGTTTAGTTTGGTTGATTAATTGCAAGAGTTTGCTTTTAAGGAGTTTTCCTAGTTTACTTTCAATGGCAGCTTTAGTTTAATTTCTATTTCCTTTTAATTGCTTTAAAGCGGGACTCTCAACTGTAGAGAACATTGGTTATTGCTTCCTCGTTCCTAGATTGATTGTCTTGTTCCGGTTTGATTTCAATTGCATCAATATCCAGAGGAATGAGTTATTGCTACTGTATCCTCGATTGATGGTTGTTTGAGTGAATGATTTAGTTTAGAACATTTCAGTTTCTTGTTGTTCCAATTAGATTTTGTTTCCAGCTTTCATTTACTTTTGCATTTTAAGCACTATACTGCAAAACATTACTCTTGAGTAAATAGCCGCCTCATACTGAGTACACTCTTGAAATAAAAAGTCGTCCCTGGGTTGACAATTAATGTGAAGGTAATTAGGAGTTAAAAAGACACCTTTTTATCGCTCCACACTATCATGATTGGTTTTAGAGTTGGAACACTCTACCAGGTTGAAGGAAGTCCACTGGGAGTTATGACATGTGATACTATCCAACAAACTGAACTATGGCACCGGAGGTTTGGACACCTTCATTACAAGGCCCTTCCCGAAGCAAGGAAGGTGGTGACAGGGATGCTCGATTTTGGGAATAATCATGAAGGTGTATGTAAGGGTTGTGCCGAAGGAAAGCATACAAGGGGACCTTTCCCCTCAAGTGTTACAAAGACATATGATATTTTGCAACTGGTCCATTCTGATCTATCTGGTATGCTACCCGTGACATCCCTGGGAGGATGTTCTTACTATATGACATTCACTGATGACTTCTCCCGTAAAACCTGGATATACTTCTTGAAGAAGAAGGATGAGGATTTCATGTGGTTCCGTACCTTCAAAGCCTTGGTGGAAAATATGATAGGGAAGAAGATCAAGATTTTGAGGACCGATAATGGCACTGAATATGAGTAAAATGAGTTCAAGGACTTTTGCAGAGAAGCTGGCATTAAGAGGAAGACTACTACTGCCTATACTACTGAGCAGAATGGCGTTGCTGAATGAAAGAACAGGACCATTGTGGAAGCTGCCTGTGCCATGCTATGTGACCAGGGTCTACCGAAGTTTCTGTGGGGAGAAGCTGCGAATACTACTGTATACATTCAAAACCGATGCCCTCAATCCGCCTGGACTCCAAAACTCTCGAAGAGGTTTTCACTGGTAAGAAACCTGATGTCTCACATTTTAGAATTTTTGGATGTCCTGTTTATTTTCATGTGCCAAAAAAAAAAATGAAGTAAGCTAGATGCTTCTAGGAAGAAAGGAATGTTTGTGGGCTACAACAAAACTTCTAAGGCCTATAGAGTCTATGTACCTGGTCAAAGGGAAGTAGAGATATTCCATGATGTCACTTTTGATGAAGATGCTTCCTTGAAGAAAGTAGTAAATCTTTCGAGATCTGAGGAAAATCATGAAGCAAGGCCTGAAAATCAAGAAGAACCGTAGGATGAGATAATGCCTGATGTTGAAGGACCAATGGACCCAATCGATCCATATCCTTCACTGAGAAAGAGACCATCATGGCTGAGGGACACTCTCGAAGATGCTGAGGGACATGCTGCCCCGAGGGGGACATTCCGAGAAAGAAAGAAGTCGTGTAGATACCAAGGGTATCTGGCTGCCATGAGTACTATTGTACAATCTGAACCTGGATCTTTTGAGGAAGTCGTAAAGCATGAAGTCTGGAAGGATGTTATGCACAAAGAATACGAGTCCATAATGAAGAATGATGTCTGGGATGTGGTTCCAAGATCGAAGGAAAAATCAGTTGTCACCGCGAAATGGCTCTACAAGATCAAGCATGGAACTGATGGAAGTGCTGAAAAGTTCAAGGCAAGATTTGTTGCCCGTGGCTTCTCTCAAAAGGAAGGAATAGACTATGATGACATATTTGCACCTGTGGCACGATATACCACCATTCGATCAATCATAGCCCTTGCTGCTATGCAAGGATGGAGTCTTCATCAGATGGATGTCAAAACCGCTTTTCTGCATGGTGCAATAAAAGAAGAGGTGTATGTAGAACAACCTCTGGGGTTTGAAGTCCAGGATCGGGACACTCATGTCTGCAGGTTGAAGAAAGCCCTCTATGGGTTGAAGCAAGCACCCAGAGCTTGGTACGAGAGGATAGATAACTACTTGATGAAGCTGGGCTTCACTCGAAGTAATGCTGATCCGAACCTTTACTTCAAGGTTGTCCAGGGGAAGCCTCTCATTCTGGTGCTGTATGTGGACGACCTCTTCCTGACAGGTGCTGACCCTCTCATTCATCAATGCAAGAGGGAGCTCGCTGTTGAGTTCGAGATGAAGGATCTAGGACTGATGCACTACTTCCTAGGCCTGGAGGTCTGGCAGAAACCTGGAGAGATTTTCCTTTCTCAAGGAAAATACATTGTGAAACTTCTGGAAAGATTTGGTATGGTGGACTGCAAGTCCGTGTCAACACCAATGGAACTCAACTTCAAGAAGTTGAGTGGCAGCGCTGCTGGGCCCGTATTGGCAAATCCTAATGAGTATCATCAACTCGTAGGGGCCCTGATGTTCTTAGTGAACACCCGTCCAGATATATGTTTTGCAGTGAACACTTTGCGTCAACAGATGGTTGAACCTCATCACTTTCATTGGGTTGGTGCCAGGAATCTTCTGAGATACTTTCGGGGCACGATAAACCATGGGCTAAGATACACTACCGGGAGCGTGACACTCCTTGGATATACTGATGCCATTTGGGCTAGCAGTGTGGTGGATCATAAGAGCACATCGGGATACTGCTTCAATCTTGGTTCTGCTTCGATTTCATGGATGAGTAGGAAGCAGAAGTCAGTGGCTTTGAGCACCGCAGAGGCCGAATACATTGCAGCAAGTATGGCCTGTTGTGAAGCAGTTTAGTTGTGAAAGCTCTTTAGTGAGCTATTTGGACATGTGCTAGATACCACCGTGATACTCTGTGATAACCAGAGTGGGATTCGCTTGACCGAGAATCCTGTGTTCCACGATCGATCCAAGCATATTGATATCAGGTACCATTTCATCCGGGATAAGGTACAGCAAGGCGCCATAAGGCTCGATCATATAGGAACTGATGAGCAGGTCGCAGATATTCTCACTAAACCCCTGGGGAAGGTCAAGTTCCTAACCTTCTGTGAGAGACTTGGTATCGTGGAACGACCCTATGATGTGGGTCTTGTTGGACGATGAGCTCGAGGAGCTCTGGGGGGCTTTGGGGACAGCTTCTCGGAGCTATGAGCAACCACAAGGCTAGGCTTGCCAAACCTTGTTGGTGTGCTTGGACCCCACCATTGTGATTATTGAGTTGGTTCACCTCTCATTATTTGTGCCCCGTATGCATCCTACCCATTGAGTTCAGGGCTCATGGGAAGTACCTCTCATTTGGCCAATGAGATGGGAAAAGCTAGAGACCAGTAGCAAAGTCTGATGGACGCATCAGAGATTGCCGTACTCTCTATCTAGGATGGCACGGTCCAACCACTTGATCTGGGATCAAGTCTAGTGAGGTCTCGGACCTCCGCCTGACTTCGGGTCAGATGAACCAACTTCGAGTTGGTTGGAGACTCTTTGTGAGTCTGATAGAGGTTTCAGACCTCTGGGCTGAATTTGTTAGCCGAGGAATGATGTCTTTGTGACTGACCCACTTTTGTTTTGAAATAAAGAGGCCAGCAAAGCAAGTTACGGCGGGATGACGCACGATGTTTGATTGCACTGGTGGATGGAGTTCTCCCTAGTTGAGAGGGAGTGTTAAATTTGGACAACTAGGTCTAAACTCCATCTTGTGATGCTCAGATGAAGATTCCAATATTTGTATTGGATTCCTCTTTCGGAGAGGTGTAAAATCGATATAAAATTGATTTTAATCTGATGAGCAGAACATTTATTTTGAATTTATTATTTATAATAAATTTAAGTGCAGGTCGGCCTTAAGATTTTACACCCCCAACAGATGTGTCACACACCTCAATGATGGATATAGATACAGTCAACGTTGGAGAGCATTTCACTCACTCAACATCACACATCTTCTCCTCGGATTATATACGAGCATTTGAGAAGCAGTTTCATCTCCCACGTGAGAAAAAGGACGAAATTTATTGCAGCAAATTTTCTGCAGTTAGGGTTTCTGGGCAAGTTTGACCAGCGTTGACTTTGGTTAACACATGGTCCGAATTGGCTAAAATTTGGTGGAGAGTTCGATTTTTGAAGGCCGTACTCATTGGCACAAAAATCAAGGTCAAAAGGTTGACCGAAGTTGGAGCTGCGTTGACTTTATTGTTGATGCCCTGCGTTGACTTTTTCTGGACTACGTTGACTTTTCTGGGGTTGACTTTGAGTTGACTAGGTGACTGATTTGAGGACTATTGTGACACATTCTGGGTTGGCCAACCAAGAAGACTTTGGTAGTTGAAGCATCATGCTGACCGCCGTAACGCACCAACACATTCTCCTCTTTCTGGTTTGTCTTCTAAAGGATCACTCGTATGTTCTATCTGCATTTTACTTGTAAATTCATGTGATTGCTACTGATAAAAGTAAAGTTGCATCAAGCATAGAACATCTACATAAATTTACAGTTTCATTTTCAACCAACTCCTTGTAGATCTTAAAGCACTCAAATGCTTCAGATTTTTTCTTTAGGAAACTGACGGCTGTCATCCTGGTATAGTCATCTATCATTAACATGAAATATAATTCTCCATCTAAGCCTTTTGTTCTCACAGGACCACATAGATCAATATGTATCAATTCCAATGGATGTGATGAAAAGTGTTCTTTTATTTTAAATTGGACTTTTGTCTGCTTGCCATGCTGACATGCCTCACATAGTGTGTTGGAAGGTTTTGAGATTTTCAGCATTTCTCGTACTGCTTCCTTTTTTCTTATCCTGACAAGATTGTCAAAGTTTATGTGACCCATTCGTTTGTGCCATAACCAACTTTCATCTTCTTTAGCTAGTAGACATGATTTAGTTGCTTCATTCAGAACATATATGTTGTTTGGAGCTCGACTTGATGTAGCCACAATTTACCATACCTGCCTTTCTTGATTTCACATTTTGTGGAGTTGAATAGCATTGTGTGTCCTTGATCACACATTTGTCCAACACTGAGCAGATTGTGATTCATGTTTTTGACCAATTGAACATTCTTGGCTATAACATCTTTGCTTCCGAGAGTGACAGTACCTGATCCTATAACATTTGAAGATCCATCATTTCCAAAGGATATGGTTCCATCCTTCTTCTCTTTCAGAGATACGATTTCCTTCTATCTCCAGTCATATGCATTGAGCAACCGCTGTCAACATACCACACATATTTCCTTTTTTGAGCCTTGAGAGCGAGAGCACAATTATCAGTCTTCTTCTTCTTCCATGTTTGTTCATTCTATGGCTTCGAAGATTCTTCTGGACATTTTGAAGTCTGCAGTCTCTGGCTATGTGTCCAAAGTTCTGACATTTGTAACATTCCAAATTATTTCTTAAATTTTCAAATCTATTGATGTTTCGTTGAGCCCCGGGAGGTTCATATTTGAAGAATCTCTTGGAATTGTATTGGTTCATAGGGTACATGCGACATTCTACAGCTTTATGACCAAATTTTCCACATGAATAACAATAGCCATGAAAAATATGTTGGTACCTGGATGAAAATCTTTGTCGAGGATGTGCTTGCGAATTTTGTCCAATGAAGTCTTCATGTATGTCAGATCTCATAGGTTCATTGTATTTTGTTGTAGAAGGTCCTGCTTCTTCTTTTTTGTAACTGAGGCCAGTTCTGTCGTTGTAAGATCGTTGATTGTTGATGAGTTCTTCCAATGCCCTTGAGTTGTTGGCATAGTTTTAGACAATTTTTCCCTTCTTCAATTCCTTACGCAGCGAGACTACTTCGGCTTCTAATGCTTGCCTTTCTTGGTTTCTTTCTTCCAACTTATTTTGAAGTGACTCTTCAATACATTTGTGTTCTTCAACCTCAATTTTGAGACCTTGAACTTGTTCTTCAAGAGTGTTGGAACGGATATTCTCAGCATTGAGCTCTTTTAAAAGCTTGATTGCCTCCTCATAAAATTCTTCTATGGTCAACCCTTCTTCTTCATTGTTTGATACTTCTTGTTTATTGTGCTTGGCCATAAACAATACTTTCTCATTGGCTTCTTCTTTGTTGTCACTTTCTTCATCGGATGATGAGCTATCTTCTTTAGAGAGAAAGTTCCTTTTGGATCCTTTCTTTTTGCCTTGCTTGTTGAATTTCTTAAAGCCTTTCTTTCCTTTTGAGTTGCCATCACTTTTGTTCGGACATTTTGCTACGAAATGCCCAACCTCACCACAACCAAAACATATCAATGGAAGTTTACCTTCGAATTTTCCCTTACTAGGTTTTAGTTTTCTCGTAAAGTAAGCATATTCTTCATCTGAAAGACCTTCTCTATCATCTCCCTCTTCTTCACACTTGCAGGTGCATGTCATTTCAATTGAAGGTTGTTTGTCCTTATTGGTTTGCTTAGATGCAACGAATGCAGTTTCTAGATTTGAAGTACCCTTTTCTTCATCAAGTCTCATTTCATATGCTATGAGAACTCCATGCAATTCTTCCTTGCTGAGTTTGTCCAGATTTGCACTGTATTCTAAGACCGATACCTTTGGGTTCAATCTCCCTGGTAATGTTCTAAGAATCTTCCGTATAATAGTCTTCTCGTCAACTGGCTCTCCCAATCCTTCCAAAGTATTGGTTATTTCATCATCGTATTGGAAGTATGCAGCAATGTTGCAATCTTCTTTCATTCTGAGTTGCTCAAATTTTGCTCTATAGATTTGAAGCTTTTCTTCTTTGACATTTGAGTCACTTGCATATATATTCTCAAGCTTGTCCCATACATTTTTGGCAGTTTTACAACCCAACACCTTATGATAAGCAGATTCAATAAGTCCACTGATAATAATATTATTTGCTTTTGCATCATTTACCAAATTCTTCTTACCTTGTTCATCCGTGGTTGATGTAAATCCATTTTGAACAGTGTCCCATACTTCGTAACCTTGCGCCAAGAGATAGACCTCCATTCTTCCTTTCCAAAGTGCATAATTATTTCATTGAATAGAGGTACACCATTCTTGGTATGCTCCATGACCTCCTTCCGGTGTTTGTTGGGAAAAATGCGGGGGGGGGGGGGGGGGGGGGAGAATCAGTATTTAGGGCAAACTAAAACTTTTTAATTTTTCATGCTCTAAAACCCATACGCTACTTTCCTTTAGTAAACTCACGTATACACACGGATATCCTTCATACAACTCGCGTATTAGCAGAGATCTAAATATGCAGATATTTATTAACTTAGTTCTTTGCAATATTCATTCATCTGATGTTAAGTTATCAGTAAACATGTGCAGTAACAACAGAATAAACCATCACACAAAGCATCACACATGAACACCAGGATTTTTAGGTGGAAACCAAAGTCGGGAGAAAAACACCGCTGTAGTTGCTTAGCCTTCAATACTTTATTATAGAGAAAACATCTTACAACATATGTGCTGGTGCAGACTCCTACCAGCACGCAGGAACCCACCTGCGCTCGTTCTGACCTCTCCTGGAAAGAGGCCTCCCAGCACGGCATTTGACCTCTCCTGAAGGGAGCTACGACCCCACGATCTCATTTACCGGCCTCACGGAAGAGGGAGCTACGACCCACGATCTCGTTTACCGGCCCTCACGGAAGGGAGAGCACAACCACAGTAGAAGGCTACAACCCTCAGCACCTCTACGGACCACGTTTCATCAATTTTCACACTGGATCCAAAGCTTCCTTTGGGACACCACTTGCAGGCCACATTTCATCATATTTTCAGACTGGACCCACTCCATACATTTAAGCTCAATCATACATCAAACTGAAACTTATCAATTCAGACAACCCAGAACTGTAGAATACATCATTCACAGATAGCAGTAACACAGCAAAACAGATCAGACATTTCATACCCCTTGCTTCAGCAAACCCTAGTTTGCATACACTCTTTCCTTTCACTGATACCGCGTATATACGCGCTTCCAATCACTTCAACCCACGTATACTTCTGTACAAATTACAAAGCTAATTTCATTGCGCATACGCGCTTTCTCTTCAGCGAAGACGCGTATATACGCACTTCCTCTGCGGCAAACTAGCATATGGTTCTTTAGACATTTAGGTCATTGCAAATCTTCATAACAGATACATCACAGAGATTTAACCCTTTACTTCAGACAGATGTTCGCCATATCTCAGATCTAATCATTCCATAAACAGATCTAGCAAATACAAATACATTTCAGATCTAGATATCCCGCTTCATCATTTCTTCATAGATGCATCATAGATTCAGATCTATCATCAAACCTTTACCCTTTCCATACAGATATACTTCACAGAGAAGTATTCATTCAAGCTCAGACATCTTGCTCCCACACTCATGATTTTCACAATGAATTTCTTCTCTTTATATAGGTTTACCCTTTTTCAATACCATGAGCCAAAACCACATTACATCCGATGGTATTCCTGGACGAGGTCATTTAGACGAATCATTACCCAATAAAATGGGTCAATACCATGGTGGTTACCCCTGGTTTTTCACTTTTTGAGCGCTTTTGCCCATACGCGACTTGGCACGTACTTAACCGCGTGCATACGCGACTTCTCCTAGACAAATCCGCGTATTCCTTGAAACATACTCTTTTCATCATGGATCTAGCACATATTGAATTCCTTTCTTTATTACCTTCTGTACTCTTTGTAGATACATCAGATTTACATCTTTAAACAGGTTCATCAAGACATATTCTATCAAGCACAAATCCATCAAGTGGGTTGCCATTCAAGGACAACACTCTATCAAGTGGGTACTCAGCATCATATTGTCAACACACATCATATCACATCAGATTTACATCATTTACCAAGTTCATCAAGTCAAGAATAACTTCATCAGGTGGATTGCCATCAAGGACAACACAAGTCGACAATCTCATGTCTTCATTTTCATTCAGTGGGTTGCCATCAAGGACAACACTCTGCATCATATTGCCAACACTGTTAAGCTGCTATTGAAGGAACCAAGCTCTGATACCAATTGTTGGAAATACTGAGAGGGGGGGTGAATCAGTATTCCTTTCAATTAGAGCATTAGTTAATCTTCAATTATTATCAGTGTTTGTAAAATGATAGTAGTAAACAAGAGGAACACAAATGTACACAGTTTTAAAGGTGGAAACCCACTCCGGGACAAAAACCACCTAATGCTTTTCTAATAATTCTTTAATATTCAACTCCAATTGAAAATAAAGCTCCAACTTCCTAGAATCTAGAAAAGCATTCTTCTCGAGCTCCCACTGGATGGACGCTCCAATGCCCGAGATTCTTCAGTAGTCAACTGAACGGATGCCCCAACACCCAATGAGCTACAACTCACCCTAGCACCACCCTACCACCCTATAGAAGAATAAAAGAAGAATGGACTCTCGTACCAGGGAAAATGGTCCACTTTACGATGATATAGAATGATGTAGAAGAAGAATATATACTATACCATAACCCTAACTTTGATACAACCACCTAATGATGATCCTAGACCTCCCAAAACTGCCTCTTCAACCCTTGGCAGATAGACACTAGTACAATTTGTACAATAATGTATTTACAATGACTAAGTACAATGATACCTTTACAATGATTGTATGCAGTGATGTCCACTTGAAGACTTCATATGATGAAATTATTGCTGCTGTTATGCACCTTGGTTGCTTCTCTTTTCATGCTACCCTCTGCTGCACCTTGCTTTGCTTTTCTTCCATAGAAAGTCTGGTCCTTTGCAACCCTTGACAACACATGATCAAGCTTTTTCTTGCCTTCTAGGAGCTAGATATTGAATCTGGTGTATCTCTGTCATTTCAAATCCTCAATATCTGATTTTTCTTCCTGTAGTAGTCCTCTAAGTCGTCTTTCCAATTCCACAGGTTTGACCCAATTTGGATTCTTGAAGAGAGAGTTATACCCAATCTCTCACAATTCCCTAATTATGGATTGTTTCAGCAGAGCGCACTTGTACGGCGTGCCACGTGTCACTTTTTCTTCATTTGTTTCTAAAATTGATAGAGAAAAAATTATAGACTATGCACTATCCGTCAATTTTTACAAAATTCCAATCTGATACTCAGAGAGAGAGTTATGACGAATTTACCAAGGTCATTTCTTTGAGATGAATTTCAGGGGCCTGCAAAAACCCTAACTTACATAGATCATATCTCCAAAAATATTGCGCACCTTGATCTAAAATTTTTACTGTAGCTTCCTCAGGATTTTTGCTTCACCTCATAAAAATTTTAGCTTCTGAACCTTCGTAGAAAAAAAGTTAGAGCGAAAATTCCAAGATGACCTATTTCAGATGGCCGAATCCCTTGCCTAAGGAGGAAATGAAGATCACAATTTATATGAATGCTTGAGTTGAGAGGGGCTTCAACAAGTAAACGTGGGAGGGATTTTAGGAGCTCAAAAAATATTAATTATGACTTTTCAATTACCCATGCCCCAACCCCATGGGTTTTTAGCCCACTAACTGGGGGTACAAACTTCAAACATGAATATCTCTCAAACCGTGAAGAATTACATGGCGTGCCATATATCAACGGAAACATCTCGACAAGTAGAAACCATAAAAAGCATTATTGACCGAGAATATATTAATTTGGTAGGTCAAAATTCCCATGCAATATTGGGTTAGCCCCTGGTGCTGCTTGGGTTGACATCAATGACAACCGCTGATCAACATTTGTAACTGCTGTAACTGATTCTAACTACTTCAACTACTTAGGACTTCGTCGACGATCTATTAGATGTCCTCAAAATGTCTTATTCTCTTTTAAAAGAGGAAAATAACATGAAATTAAAATCCTAATCTATATGTTGAATGTGAATTGATGATGATGCTGTTGCATTTCCTTGACTGGCCGGTTTATCCTTCTTTGAAGTCAAGGGGTCCTTTGGTAAATCTGTCATCTAGGCTCTGAATTTCTTCCATATCTCGATGTTTGTCTTGGGTGAATGGACCAACTTGTGGTATTCCAATCTGAAAGCAGTGATTCTGTTGAAAGATGGTCTTTCCACAAATAAAGTTTTCACTAACCACAACAGCTGAAAATGTCTTTGAAGGAAATTGAACATTTTTGCTGCTTTGAGAACCTGAGTCTTTTCATGAGTAATGTCTACCTTAATTTTCGCCAACACTAGCAAGGGTTCATAAGAATTTCATGATAAAAGACCACCTCCAAGACCCCAACATGATGGAAAACCTGTTCTTGCTATTTTATCAAATAATTTATCAAATTGGTTCACTGCTTCCTTAAGCTCAATTAACTTCTTTTCTGTAGACTTCCTGCAATCATTTTATTAATTTCCACAACATATAAAATCATGTCTTTAATTTCATTTTCTTCCAACTCCTGATCTGTTTTAGAATTAATGAAATTAATGAACTTTCTTTGCCAAATGGCCCTATTAATTGTCTTCTGCTTGTCTGTCACGACTTTCTCTTCAAACTCCCTAATAATACTTTTTTTCTTCTACAACAACAGTCAGAAAATCCCAGATTGTTTTCATTTTTGCAATAATATCATTCCAAATGATATCCTTAGCCTGTATTAAGGATATATTTCCCTTCAATTTTTCTTTGAGGTTTTTAATCTCAGCATCAGTAGTTTGGCAGTCCATTTTTTATTTACTGACTTCTTATTCAATGGCTTTTATAATCTTTGTTGCTATTTCTAAATCAGCTTGTGTCCTTTTCCGATCTCTCTCTACCATCTGTAATTCAATGGTTAATTGAGATATTTGTGCTAATGGATCTTCACTACTTGATGGAAAAAAAAAAGTGCAAGTATGAAATTCAATATGGTTCTGCAATGACAGTGCAGTTTGCTTTAATTTAGTGATTTCTTCTTCCTTTTGCATGAGTTGCTGAGGAAGTTTTTCTTTCTCGTTTTCCACCTCTAAAACCTCTGCTGCCATGGAGTGTTCTCCTGTAGGCAATTTCAATTTTTTCTTTAGTATAGATATTTCCGATTCAACACTTTGCAGAAGCTTCTGCACAACAAACCTGTCATTGGGATCTACTCCAATCTTCACTATGATCGTTTTGAGCTCTTCGTTCTGGATTGTCAAAGTCCTGGAATTGGATTTCTCTAACTTCAATTGCTTTATCACTTTTCCAAGCATATTTTCAGCCTTCAGTGCCATTGCATTAGTTTTGGTTAGGTCATTCACAATCAGTTGACTTGTTTTCATGTGTAGATTCACTTTGTCCAGCAATGGAATTTTCTTCACATCTACAGTCAAATTCACAGTATTAAAATTATTAGATAAACCAATTGACATATCAGAAGGATGTGAAAGGAAAATTTTGAATTGATCCTTTTCAAGATCCATTGCAGTTAGAAGTCTTGTTTGATATGGAGCTATCTGGTACTCAGCTTGAGCCTCCATGCTTGCCTTCATCTTCTGATTTCTCTCAGCAATCTGGGCAAACATTTGTTTAATGAGGGGCACTTGTTCTTGAGTGCTTTCATGTCTCTTGGGTGAAGCAGGGACATTTTTTTCATCTCCTAATTGTAATGAGAAACCAGGTTGAGCATCTACAAAATATTCATTGAACTTTGTTCTCTTCTCAGTCCTCTGTTCTTCATCCTCTGAATCAATCACTGCCTCTTTACCTCTCTTATTTGATTTTTCTGATATGATAGGAGTTTGAACATTTGAGCTCACTGAACCTACAACACCTTTACTTGCCACTTTTTCTAGATTCGGTCTGCTCTCATGAATGAATGCTGGATATCCATTTTCAATTCTCCTATTAGAAATGACACCATGAGCGTCATAAGCCCAATTCTCTCCTAATAGTAGGTGCATTTCATCTAACATCCTAGTGGCTTCATCAATTGCTTGTCTCATATTAACTATAAAGGGACCCACAGTCATTGGCAATTTGAACATATGACCTTTCTTCATAGGCACAAAGTGTATTTGGTCAACGTTTAAAATTTACCTAATGAAATCCAGAGCGAATAATCTCATAGGCACAAATACAGGAAGCCTATAAGGTTCTACACTAGCTCCATAAAATCTAATTTCAGAATAATCTTCAAAGTCAAACCGATCACCAAACTTACAATTTGTCCCTAGATTCAAGAAATCTTGAGCTTTGGGCAGAAAGCAGGGAGGAGAAATTCCATTCAAAAATTTATATGCAGTGGACATAAAATGACTAGCAAAATCAAACAAACCACCCTAATTCTGTTCCTTTCTCACTATATCTGTCCAAAATATTACTGATTGTCTTTTCTTATTAATATCCATAATATTTAACCCCAGATGCATGAATTATTCTACATTTTGATATAAAAATAGGTAAACAATAAGAGAGAGAAACCTGAATGAACCCGTTAATGATAAGCTCATGAGCTGAGAGTTAACAACTTCTTGCCAATAAGATGGAATATCCAGCACCACTTTTGGCTTCATCATCATAGCGAACATTCCCAGAACTGACTTGTCCACTGTTTCATCATCATCCTTTCCCAAAATATTTGCAATGCAACTCAACACTGGTTTGACTTCAATATCAAAAACCTCCATAGGGAACTCTTTACTGTCAGGTACAAACTGTTGTGTATTTGGCTTCATAAAATGAATGAACTGATTAAACTCCTAACCTGCAAGACTGTCATAATGCACTATCAAGGAATCATTAGAGAATTGGACATAGTGACTCTGACTCAGGATAACACAGAGCATGACGAATTAACTAGGCTGAGACTTTCAGAACATTCCCCCCTTGAAAATTCATTACGAAACATTTCCCAGGGTACATAACAGACACTAACCAATACACAAATTCAGGAAAAAGGTGACTTCTTGGGATACATGCAGACAACACACCAGTTTTAGCCATGGAAGTGTAAATTGGAGAATTTTTATCATTTAGGAGGACCTATTGATAAAAATAAAGGTGGTCAAGGGAAAAATCTGTGTCCTGGATATCCCTCTCAGTGTCCATGAGAGGGATGTGACTGGAAGAACCTGACAAGGATGAGCGTTTAGCCATAATTCAACTTGGGATGACAAACAATTGACAGGATGACGAATAATTGACAGGATGACAGATAACTGATAAAGACGCAACACAGACCAAATTCAAACCCAAGCTAACAATAATATCTTCCGAAAAATGAGAATCCTCCTTAAATAGATGGCGTGGGATTTAAAATTAAATGCTGATAAGATGCGCCAAAAGACCGTTAAGAAAACCCGACGTGGACTACAACTGTCACCAACTTGGTCGCATACATCACCACGGGAGGCCTTGAGGTACGGAGGACTTATTTGGCTTATGCCCTCGCAGTGAATCTCAGCCGTTCATCTGGATTACCCCCGCAGTCAATAGGGTCAACTACGGAGGCACCCTCTGTGTTAACCCACGCACTGAAAATGCCCATGGGTTGAACCTTTTACTCACCGTTCGATAAATCATCGAATCCCGATCCATAAAATGCTCGATATTTAGTCTTTGAACTGGGACCCGCTTCTATAAAGACTTGAAAGTATTTAAACTTTAAACTTTAATATAATAAGCATATATATTTTTATGATAAAGTATATGAAACTTAATACTTTAACATATCTTTTGGTAATTTTCTATTTTTTTTGTATTTTTGGAAATTAAAAATAAAGGATATAAAGGATATTGCAAATGAGCCACAACATGGGGTATCGTAATTTGGTTCCATGCCTGAAAAAAAATTTCTTCGCCAGTCATGTAGATTTCGTGGTTGTTCTTTCCGGAATTGTCGGGAGTTGTTTGTTGTTGTTGGGTGCTAACTGTCACTTGGTGGGGGAAGGGCTCCTGCATGATAGTAATCTGCTGTGAGGATCCACCTTGTCCTTGGTTATCATGAAGCTTCTTTAGCTCAGGGAGATCGAGACAGTGGTGAGTGTAATGGCCATATTCATGACAGATTGCGCAAGAGTGGTTGGTCTGAAGATTCACCCTCTTTTTCTGCCCTTGGGATTTATTTGGCTTTTGGTTTTGATTTCGGTTGGAGTTGCCTCCAGCTTGAGATCGCAGAGAGAGTTGTTGGTTGTTACTCCCCTGTCCAGGATTTCCCCTTTTTTTGTTTTTTGATTTTTTCCTTGTCGCCTTAAGAGGATAGCTAGGATTCTCCTGATTATATGATTGGCATGGTTGTGCTTGGGAAGGTTGCACAAATTTCACTTGTGCATTATTCTACATGGGTGGGTTTTGTGCTAGGGACTGGGAATATTGGGGTCCCTATCCCTAGTTTGTGAATGGATGTTGGGGGGGATCTCTTTCGTCAACATTTCTAGCTGCGTACTTGGTCCCTTGAGCCGGATGGTATGGACCTCTTTGCTGATGATGGTATGACTGTGCCTTATTGGTCATATTATGCAATGGTGCATGATGACTTTGGTAGCAGGGTTGTGGGAAGTTTTGGTTAGGATCATACGTGTAACTGAGGTACTAACTTCTACTGCCATTAGGGGAATTTTGAGGTCTAAAATGGGCCTCCTAAGTAAAATGTATAATCAAATTTCACTTTATGAGAACCAATCACATTTTAGGGGATGCCATCATCCCTATTGGTTGAGGTGGCATTGCTTGAGTTAAAGATACTTACTTGTCACATTCTCAATAGTGGATAAAAACTCATCGTTAACCATGGTATTGCTCTAAGTGCTTTTAAATTCAAAGTAAAGTACTCATAATAAATGTCATTTCACACTTTTTGAATAAAAATATATTATTTTCATTTCATATTTATTGAAAGAAACAACGCATATCCCTATACATTTATTATATTATATTATATTATATTATTTTTATACAGTATATTAATTACATGTTATTATACAATTTAAATAATATAAATTTTAATTAATAGCATATAATATAATTAAGAATTTATAAATTTATATTTTATTTTAAGTTATTTGAGTACAAAGGACAAATGCATTAGTTGTTCAATGATAATGATTTTTTCTTGAAAAACTCATTCTTATTTATAGTCACACCAATACAATTTTTTTATTAATTTTATTTTGGTACACATTTTGAATTGAATTTAACTATGGCTACATGGATTGTGGTGCAAAAAGTGAATTGCAAATTCATAAATATTATATTATTGGTTTATCTATTATTTTATTATTTCCTTAGGAGGCCCATTTTAGACCTCAAAATTCCCCTATTGCTAGGTGATTTTGGGTCAGTGACCCAATCAATCCGTCTACAAAGTTCGACGCACCTGGCAATTCTCTATAAGTTTGCAGGCGCGGGGCGTTAGGCAGGATATTGTAAATGTATCCTGACCGTGTGTAAATAAACTCGAGCTGTTGGGCTTTACTGATGGCATCCTCTTCGGATGTAGGTTTTTGGGTTGCTACATCTTTTGAAATCTCTGTAGTGAGAGTTTTCAGGAATAGGTCCACCAGAACTTGATCGTCAAGTTTGGCTTTGCACAAACTATGACGTTGCCGCCATTTATGGAGATGGTTCGAGATATGGACTGCTGGTGTCTGTCTAAAATGTGTCAGTAATTCCATCCCGGAATCATGGTGGATGGGTAACTGAAAATACGCGAGGAACGCGGTAGCGAGGGAGCTAAAGGTTCCATGTGTAGCAGAAGGTTTCTCCACATACCATTTCGCAGCTGGTCTGGTTAGGGTGCGCTGAAATAGTCTCAGTCGAAAAGTATCATCAATGATGTTGTTCGAGGAACACCTCAAGTGGAAAGTATTTATGTGATTTCTTGGGTCTTCCGCTTGCTTCCCTTCGAAATTAGGAATGTCCGAAGGGAGCTTCGTGGGCATGGGGGGCCATGTTGGGTTGTGTGCAATGGGGTCGTTTGTTAACTTGGTTAGATCGGATAAGTTCAACGATGCTAAGGACAAAGACGGTGAGTTGAGAGCCATTGTAGACTATGAAGACACAATGTTCTAGTTAGATACGGGGTTTGTCTGTGACATACCCAGTTGTGTGATCACTTGGCTTCCCGAATGGGTAGCGCTCCTCTGCCCCCTAGGGGTTGTGGGAGGAGTGGTATGTGGTGACTCTATGGGGGTTTCCACTAGTGTGGCATTGGGTGACCCTCGGGGGTTCCCAACTAAATATGCCTTGATGAAGGATGAACCAATAAGGGTGGCGGTGTTTCGTATTTGACGCCTAAATGGCGAAAGACCTAGAACTCGTCCGGTAATGGGGGGAGGTCCAAAATACGTTTAGATCGATGAGGCCCCGTTGGGTCCATTATGGTGTCGACTAGGTATGGTTTTGGAAAAAATCTTCAGTTCTATGAGAGGTGAAGTATCAAAGCAAAAATGGTGACCACATACATAAAAAAAAAGTGAAAACAAAAGTTAATTTTCCTTTAAATTATTTCGATGTGATCAATCAATCAAAAAGAGATTTTGGTTGTTTTTGCGCGTGATACTCAAAATCCTAGAGACCTAGAACGTCCTCACACTCTCAATTGCAATTGGGCCTTGCGAAGATATCTTCTGGTGGATACTGGGGCTAATGTCCCAAAAGAACTAGCGACACCTTCCAGTAGCCGAAGAATCGACCAAGGTAATGGGTAGAGGATCTAGTGTTTCCTACACCATCACTTATAGTGGTATATGGTTTTACTATGCATATTTATTAAATGCTAGGACTAGAGGAAATGATGGAGAGTATCTTTTAGCTTATTGTTATGTTGTTGAAATTTTCTTTGTAATTAGGTTATTTTTGAACATGCATGGTGAGCACTTAGAGAGAATGTAGTATTTAACCATTTAGATAATAATACATTGAGTGTTCTTTAGAGTAGTATTTTTCTTCTAGAAGTGTTTCCACTAGGATACCATAGTGTTAATAGTGTGTTTTTCATTTCATGTATTTTCTACTACTATGTTTTTTTGGTTTTTACATGTTCTTCTTTTATAAATTTGTCTAGGAAGTAAAGGAAGTTTATGCCTTATCTTGATGATTTGAGGAGGATAGATCCCTCTTTACCTTATCTATACCCATTCTAGGTTGGATTTAGGAAGCATGTCAAGAGTAGTTGGAAAACGACACCATCATTTAACTCATCCACATGATTTAGGAATATCCCAACCCTCCTAAATCTCATAATGACATATTATTACAGTAAAGTATTCTTCCTGAAAGCAAATAATATTAGAAAAATTTCATTCATCACCTATAATAGGTCACTTTAGATTTCATAAAACATATGAATGAAATAAGAGCTCATTCTTTTTCGAGGGCATGAAAACCAACATCCAGGATTTTTTTGCAACTTCTTAACATGTGAAAGAAATAAGGGGGAGATAGTAAAGATAATAGGGGAATTGTAGCCATTTTTTATTCCAATGGACATGTGGGCTTAACATTAATATGGATTTTACAGTGGAACTTGTTGGAAATACTAAGAGGGGCGGTGAATCAATATTTATTTATATTTTTATATTATGGAAATTAAGATTTTATCCCAAGTTAAACCAAAAAATAAGGAATCGAACAAGAAAATAATTTTATTAATGAAGATAGTGAGGACTCCAATCCTCAAACACAAATATAGCCACTAACTTGGTCTCAATGAGCACACCAATCCTCTTAGGATCTAACCTATATAAGCACTTCAAATATACTTCAAAACCTTTACAAAATTTTTATTTCAAAATGTCATCAAGTGGATTCAAACATACTCCAAATTTTTCTCCAAGTCTACCTCAAGTTTTCTTCAAGAAGAGCCTCAAAGGTATGCTAAAAAATGTCTTTAAGTTTTCACCAAAAGTCTTCTTCAAAGCTCTTCAATTCTGCACAAAAAGTGTCTCCAAGCTTTCTCCAAGAAGTCTGCGTCAAATTTCTTGAAATATTCTCTAAAAGGGCTTCAAAAACAACTCAATAAGGTCTTGAATATATGCTCCAAATGATCACTCCAAAAAGCTTTGCAAGATCATAATGCAAGGATCAAACTAGACTTTAGAAGTATCTTTAAAATTGGCTTAAAACATAGTAAATATATGTCCAAGTTCTTCTCCAAAATTAAGGTTGATTCTGCCCCTAGTCATATTTCAAAAATCTGTCATAGGGAGATGAGTTTTGTGCATGTTATAGCCCTAAATTTCCACAGGTCTAAATCTGATCTACATGTCTGAAGTCTTCTCCTTGACAGGGTTGAGGTCTGCTCCTTTTTCAGGAAAATTTCCTGAGTATTCGAGTTCTACTCTTGGTTGCAAGCCCAAATTTCCACAGAATGAGCCACAGATCCAACTTGTGTTATTAGGTCAAGGTACGCTATAGGGCCGAGGTACGTTTCTACCACAGAGATGAGTTTGTGATATCAAAGTGGCCAAATTTAGAGCTATAATGAAGCATAAAAACATAGTTGCAAATAGATCCAAAATCTGCTTCAATAAAGGGGTGAACTCTACTCCATGATCAAATCCAAGACACCTTGATCACCCTTAGCCAAAGATAGAAGCATAAACACCAATTTAGCTCCTTCAAAATGCTCCATGGTTCATGAGATATGAAACTTCTTTACTCTTCTACAAGTCGAATTCCTCTTTATCTTTTCTCACTGAAATGGGAAGAGTGTAGCCTTAATTTATACTAATTCAATCATACATTGAACCAACATGTCTGTTGAGGAGAGGGCTGATTTTTTTTTACGTAGAATGACTTGAAAAAGGTAAAAAAAAGTGGTTTTTAACTTAAAAAATAATAATTTATCCACAACGGAGAGGAGTTGGTAGGCATGTAAATTCTTATTGGAAAGGGGTTAAAGCCCTGCTTAATTCTATGGAATTATTATCTTCATCAAGCCATCCTTTGACATCAATAACAAATTATTCTGCCAACAATCCCCCCTTTGTTATTGATGGCAACAATCTCCTCTTATGATACTACCCTTGTCATGATGTTGCTCCACCTATCATGTTCCCCCGCTTTGACATCAATAGCAAAGGGATGCTCTAATTATGGCTCTAGTGCGATATAATAGAGATGAACCTCATCTTTTGACGAAAATATTTAAATGCTTCTCGAGTCAGGGATTTTGTGAAGGTGTCTACAGTTTGTTCCTTAGTGTTGAAAATTTCATTTTCATGTTCTAATCTACAACTTGTTCTTGGAGAAAATGGTACTAGATTGGGATATATTTTGTCTTTTAATCCATGATTGGATTCTTTGAGAGGCTATTGTCACAATAAGTGGTGATATGCTATTTTGTTTCTATTTTGACATTCTTCAGTGCTTCCTTCATCCATAGGATTATTTTACAACAATTTGTTGTTGAAATATACTCCACTTTAGTTGTGGAGAGGGGTATAGATGATTTTTTCTTGATTAACCAAGATACAATACAATCTCCTAAGATGAATGAATTTCCACTAGTTCTCTTTTGACCATCAATGCTTCCTACCAGTCTGCATTGGTATATGTTTTCAAAGTAAGACTTGTGCTCCTAGGGTACCATACTCCAAAATAAGGAGTCCCCTTTAGATATCTCAATATTCTTCTTTCAACTTGAATGTGTGATTCATTAAGGGATGATTGGAATCTTTCCACCATTCCTACTGCCTGTATGATATCTTGTCGTGAAGCTGTCAAATATAAAATACCTCCAATCATTGATCTATAGAGGGTTGCATCTACTGTAGGGGATTCATCGTCCTTACTCAACTTGCAACTTGTAATCATAGGTGTGCTTAACTAATGAAAAGCTAAACCTACTATAGGGTAGTTTAACTTTCATTTTATCAGCATGAACTTGCAACCTTTCTCCCATGCGTAGCAAAGTTGCAAGATTCAATTTTTAATAATTCGATCCTTGGACTTGTTGGTTATGGGTCCACAAATTATATGTATCGGAAGCAATAAAACAAAAAGTTTCATAACCCCAACCAACAAATGTTGGTCGCGCTTTGATACTTAACACCGGAACTTAAAATGATTCAACCACAATTTTATAACATATCAGGTCCAGTAAAGATTTAAACCCCGAGCATCTTTATTCGCGATAACCGTCGATCTATGATCAGACGGTTATCGCACCTTTTAATTCGCAATTACGTTATGTTAAATAACGTTAAGTCTACACTATTGACCGAGAATGATCCAACGGTCATCACATCCGACATTTGTTTGACTGCCGATCTGATGGCTATTTCATAACAAAAATGCACACCATTTAATGTTTTAAATCTACGTGAAAAAAGTGGTTTTGTGATGCCACACATCACTCGTTGGGGTGTATTGCGTTCATTTCAATAATTGCTGCTTGTCCTCCAAAAGCGGTGCAAACGACCCTTCAACAGTTTTCTGAAACCACTCTACGCTGTCCTTCACTCGTGGTTCCAAAACACATGGCTCCAACGCAGGTTTAATTCTGCCATATCTTTGACTCACGGTTCCAACCCAAACATGTGAACCATAACACAATAATTATTTGCATAAAACGAAAGCTCCTTCTCTAATCTGATACTAACATTGGATCACCATCGATCCTTACAGTGATCGATGGTCGGTCAGTAAAAATCATAACACAGCATTTAACTCATAAATTTAAGCTATAAATAACCACAACTCGACACACAGAAATCGACATCATATGTATTTTAATTATATACAAACCCTAAGGCATTTCAACCTTAGTCAACAAATCCACTTCTGATTACATTGTATTTTCCACTCACACTCATATTCTATCACGCACACACTCCCTTCCTCACACAATAAAGATTCTTTATATAGAATTTACAAGAGCGTGGATCATCTAAGATCCACGATTTTTCTCCTTAAATATCTCAAACAAACCCCTAATCTCTTGTTATGCATATATGGAAGATAATTACATTTAATTAGTCCCAGAAATTTAGCTCTATTTTAACCAATTTTGCCCTGATTTACAATGACTGTCCACATTTTTCTTTCCACAGCTTCGGATTCCAATTTTAATGAAATTTTTCTTGGATGCCCCTGCATCAGACTCCCGAGGCACAAAAATTTTATGACCTCCTGGTCATATGTCTTCTACATCTGTCGGCAATTATACCCACATCCTCTGTGGAATTGCCCTTTGTGATCTTCTTGTAACAACATTCTTGAACAATTCTACCCACATCCTCTGTGGAATTGTCCTTTGTGAGCTGCAACAAAACCTCTGTAATAGAAAGTCCTCCCTGCTACCAGATACCTCACCAAGCTTCTCTCCTCTGAGCTTAGTCTTTCGGCATCTCTCTGGTTTGCTCTTGTGGAACCATTTGGGCACTCTTGCTCTAGGCTGCTGCAATATTCTCACCTTCCTCTGCTGCTACCTTCACAAAATATAAAAACCACAAGCTTTACAAATCTTCAACAAAACTGTACCTCTTCTTTTTTTTGCATGCAAACTCCTTCTCGCAGGAAATCTTTTCCCTTCTCTAATACCACTTGATGAAAAGCTAAACCTACTATAGGGTAGTTTAACTTTCATTTTATGAGCATGAAATTACAACCTTTCTCCCATGCGTAGCAAAGCTACAAGATTCAATTTTTAATAATTCGATCCTTGGACCTGTGGGTTATGGGTCCACAAATTATATGTACCGGAAGAAATAAAACAACAATTTTCATAATCCCGACCAACAAATGTTGGTCGCGCTTTGATGCTTACATCGGAACTTAAAAATATTCAACCACAATTTTATAACATATCGGGTCCAGTAAAGATTTAAACCCCGAGCATCTTTATTCGTGATAACCGTCGATCTATGATCAGACGGTTGTCGCACCTTTTAATTCACAATTACCTTATGTGAAATAACGTTGAGTCTACGCTATTGACCGAGAATGATCCAACGATCATCGCATCCGACATTTGTTTGACTGCCGATCTGACGGCTATCGCATAAAAAAAATGCACACCCTTTAATGTTTTAAATCTACTCGTAAAAAGTGGTTTTGTGACGCCACACATCACTCACTGGGGTGTATCGCGTTCATTTTAGTAATTATTGCTTGTACTCCAAAAGCGGTGCGAACGACCCTTCAGCAGTTTTCTGAAACCACTCTACACTGTCCTTCACTCGTGGTTCCAAAACACATGGCTCCAACGCAGGTTTAATTCTGCCATATCTTTGACTCACGGTTCCAACCCAAACATGTGAATAAGAACACAATACTTATTTGCATAAAACGAAAGCTCCTTCTCTAATCTGATACTAACATTGGATCACCATTGATCCTTACAGTGATCGATGGTCGGTCAGTAAAAATCATAACATAGCATTTAACTCATAAATTTAAGCTATAAATAACCACAACTCGACACACAGAAATCGACATCATATGTATTTTAATTATATACAAACCCTAAGGCATTTCAGCCTTAGTCAACAAATTCACTTTTGATTACATTGTATTTTCTACTCGCACTCATATTATATCACGCACACACTCCCTTCCTCACACAATAAAGATTCTTTATATAGAATTTACAAGAGCGTGGATCATCTAAGATCCACAATTTTTCTCCTTCAATCTCTCAAAAAAACCCCTAATCTCTCGTTATGCATATATGGTAGATAATTACATTTAATTAGTTCCAACAATTTAGCTCTGTTTTAACCAATTTTGCTCCGATTTACAATGACTGTCCACATTTTTCTTTCCACAGCTTCGGATTCCAATTTTAATGAAAGTTTGCTCGGATGCCCCTGCATCAAACTCCCGAGGCATAAAAAATTTATGACCTCCAGGTCATATGTCTTCTACATCTGTCATCAATTCTACCCACATCCTCTGTGGAATTGCCCTTTGTGATCTTCTTGTAACAAAATTCTTGAACAATTCTACCCACATCCTTTGTGGAATTGTCCTTTGTGAGCTGCAACAAAACCTTTGTAATAGCAAGTCCTCCCTGCTACCAGATACCTCACCAAGCTTCTCTCCTCTGAGCTTAGTCTTTCGACATCTCTCTAGTTCGCTCTTGTGGAACCATTTGAGCACTCCTGCTCTAGGCTGCTGCAATCTTCTTACCTTCCTCTGCTGCTACCTTCACAAAATATAAAAAACACAAGCTTTACAAATCTTCAACAAAACTGTACCTCTTCTTTTTTTTTGCATGCAAACTCCTTCTCGCAGGAAATCTTTTCCCTGCTCTGATACCACTTGATGAAAATCTAAACCTACTATAGGGTAGTTTAACTTTCATTTTATGAGCATGAACTTGCAACCTTTCTCCCATGCTTAGCAAAGCTACAAGATTCAATTTTTAATAATTCAAACCTTGGACCTGTGGGTTATGGGTCCACAAATTATACGTATCGGAAGCAATAAAACAACAATTTTCATAACCTCGACCAACAAATGTTGGTCGTGCTTTGATGCTTAACACCGAAACTTAAAAATATTCAACCACAATTTTATAACATATCAGGTCCAGTAAAGATATAAACCCCGAGCATCTTTATTTGCGATAACCGTCGATCTATGATCAGATGGTTGTCGCACCTTTTAATTTGCAATTATGTTATGTGAAATAACGTTGAGTCTACACTATTGATCGAGAATGATCCAACGGCCATTGCATTCGACATTTGTTTGACTGTCGACCTGACGGCTATTGCATAACAAAAATGCACACCCTTTAATGTTTTAAATCTATGCGAAAAAGTGGTTTTGTGACGCCATGCGTCACTCGCTGGGGTGTATCGCATTCATTTCAGTAATTACCGCTTGTCCTCCAAAAGCGGTGCGAACGACCATTCAGCAGTTTTGTGAAACCACTCTACACCGTCCTTCACTCGTGGTTCCAAAACACATGGCTCCAACACAGGTTTAATTCCACCATATCTTTGAATCACGGTTCCAACTGAAACATGTGAATCGGAACACAATACTTATTTGCATAAAATGGATGCTCCTTCTCTAATCTGATACTAACATTGGATCACCATCGATCCTTACAGTGATCGATGGTCGGTTAGTAAAAATCATAACACAACATTTAACTCATAAATTTAAGCTATAAATAACCACAACTCGACACACATAAATTGACATCATATGTATTTTAATTATATACAAACCCTAAGGAATTTCAGCCTTAGTCAACAAATCCACTTCTGATTACATTGTATTTTCCACTCGCATTCATATTCTATCACGCACACACTCCCTTCCTCACACAATAAAGATTCTTTATATAGAATTTACAAGAGCGTGGATCATCTAAGATCCACGATTTTTCTCCTTCAATCTCTCAAACAAACCCCTAATCTCTCGTTATGCATATATGACAAATAATTACATTTAATTAGTTCCAGCAATTTAGCTCTGTTTTAACCAATTTTGCCCCGATTTACAATGACTGTCCACATTTTTCTTTCCACAGCTTCGGATTCCAATTTTAATGAAAGTTTGCTCGGATGCCCCTGCATCATTAACATAACACATTCTTCCATCCCAAATCACTTAAGCATACCCTTGAGGTACTTTGTTTGTGTTATGAACATTTCAACATTGTTTTGAGTTACTTGAAGTCCAAGAGAGAAATACAACTCTCCAATCAACGACATTTCAAATTATTTTGACATTCCTTAGGAACATTTGTGACTCATATCATCAATATTGCTGCCCAAAATAAGATCATCCACATATACCAGTTTGATAAACATAATTTCTTTGTCCATCTACATGTAAATATTTAATTCGACAACTCCTACTTTCAATCCATGTTGTTGAAGATATTGATCAAGTCTAGCATACCAAGCTCTTGGAGCTTGTTTTAATCCATACAATGCCTTCTTCAATTTGCAAATAAAGTATTTATTTTATGACAAGTCAAACCTTTCTGGTTGTTACATGTATACTTTTTATTTCATATCTTGATTTGGATAGGTTGACTTCACATCCATCTGATCGATTTTGAAGCCTTTTGAACAAGAAAATGTTAAAAACATACTTATAGCCTCTAATATGGAAACACGAGTGAAAGTCTCTTCAAAGACAATTCCTTAAATTTGAGTGTATCCCTTGCACACAAATCTTGCCTATTTATGAATACTTGTCCATCTTCATTCATTTTTTTTCTTATACACCCACTTGGTTCTTATGACATTCTTATCCTTCAAACGAGGTACTAGTTCCCATATTCCAGTCTTTTCAATTTGGTTCATCTCTTCTTCCATTTCCTTTATCCAATGTGGATCCTTACTTACTTGAGTGAAATCCTTTGGTTCAACTAGATATCGTAAGGTATATCACTCCTTTTTAGTGTGTTTGTCATATTTATTTGAGTTTATATTCCTCCATCCACAACTCCAATGATTTGGTCTTCTTGATGATGTTTTTGTACAAACTTTAAGGTTGTCTTTGATGGTGTTTGAGAAGGTTACTATACTTTATTTTATGTCTCCTCTTCTTTTGTAACACCTTCCTCTGGTTCAAATATAGGGTCTTCTTCATTGGTTTGAACAAATTATTTTTTCCAGAAGATCGCCATCTATCTGCACATCAATGCTTTCAACTATCTTCCGCAAAATATTGTTGTAACATTTGTAGGCCTTGTTTCCACAAACTATTGTTGTAGCATTTGTAAGCCTTTATAGGCCTTGCTTCATAAATCATTGGCTTCTAAATATTATGAAGTGTTTCAGAGAGGCAAGCCTTCCTTTCCATATTTCATATGGATTTTTATCAATGTTTACCCAGAGTTGATCTCTGTTCATGATATAAACTGCTACCCCAATTTCCACTCTCCAAAATTTAGCTAGTAAATCAGCTTCCAACAACATTTTTCTTGAAGTCTCTTGTACATATATGTTATTTATTTATATCACTCCATTTTTTTGTGGATTCCTAGTA
Organism: Pinus albicaulis; assembly: GCA_034641835.2. Lineage (NCBI taxonomy): Eukaryota > Viridiplantae > Streptophyta > Pinopsida > Pinales > Pinaceae > Pinus > Pinus albicaulis. Next base: position 146,982,884 of record CM076582.1, read on the forward strand.
ATAGAAAGTTCCCTCTTGATTCCATGTTTTTCACTGAATTCATTGAATTCTCTCGAGGTGAACTCTCCAGCTCTATATGTTCTTAAGCATTTTATGTCCAACTCACTTTCATTTTCAATTACTTTGAAAGTTTTAAAATGCTATAGTGCTTCTAACTTATATCTTATGAAAAATACCCACATCATTGTAGTATAATCATCTATAAATAATATAAAGTACCTTTCTTATTGTAGTGTTGGAGTTCTAGTTGGACCGCATAGATCTGCATGAATGATTTCGAGAGGTATTGATGTTGATCATCCCTTTGATTTGAAGTTGGTCCTCGTTTGCTTTCCATGTTGACATGGTACACAAATAACATTTGTTAGCTTTGAGGCTATGGGAATTTTTCTTACTACTTGAGTTTTGCTAAACTTCACCAAGTTGTCAAAGCTTAGGTGTGGAAAACGCTTGTGCCACATCCAAATTTCATTTGATTTACTCATGTAACATATTTATTCTTTAATTTCACTAAGAATGTATACATTATCTATTGTTCTTACTCCTTTTACTACTAGTTTTACTGTGGATGACCTCCTTATCTTACAATATTTGGCACGAAAGATGAGATCATGTCCTTGATCGCATATTTGTTTGACAGAAGATTATGCTAGAGCCCTTCAACATATATCTCATTTTGTGCTTTTTCCTTGTCATTGACGAGACTCAATGTGCCTATTCGAACAATTTCATCAGATCCATTGTCTCCAAAGGTCACATTTCCATCCTTTTTTGTGCTCAGTGAGATTAACTTTTTTTTGGTCACTTATCATGTGCCTAGAACATCCACTATCTACAAAACAAGATTTTCCTTTTTTTTAGCATACAGGGTTAAGTTGCAATTCTTAGAGGTAGTTTCTTCACTCTTCTTTCTCCATGTTGTTTCTTTTGGATTTATTGGGTAATTTCGTGCTTCATGACCTAGATTGTTGCATTTGCTACAATCTAGACTATACTTTGAAAGGGGGGCAAAATAATTATAAGTCTTGACTTTATTTTGCCTCTTGATGTCAATAATCTTGTTTTGATGATTAGTCCTATATTTCGTGTAATGTTTTCTCTAATGACCAAATTTTTTACAATAGAAACAATTTCCAAGAAAAATAGTTTGATACATGTTGGTGTAGTCTTTCCATGATGAGATATTCCTCTCACGGAGGGACTGGTTCTCATTTCTTGAATATATATATATTTTTTTTGAGACGAGGTCCTTTAACGACATAAAAAAAACTTCAAGTCTTTTCTTCACAATGACCAATTGTGTCTCCTTGAGAATTGGAGGGTTCTCCTGTATAGCCAAGTCTATATTTATCACGTGGTGGCCTTTGGAAGCTAAGTATGTTGTCCAAGGTTTGAGATATATTCAAGTTCTGGTTGTCATTGTCTAACTCTCTTTTTTAAAATACCACTTATGCCTCCAATTTTCCACAAATATCTTCCTTTTCCTTTAGTTTGCTGCTCAATACTTCTTATATTTTTTGGATTCTTCCTTCTAAGTTTTGAGAGAGATGATTTATGGAGATAAATTTACATTCTTTTTCCCGAGTCTCTCATTTTATTCTATGGAACTAATCAATAGTTCTTCCATATTTACTTATACTTCTTCTAGACTTCCTTTTTCTTCTTTTCGATTATATATTTCATTTGCAAAATCCATGAACAATATTTAACTACTTCCACTACTTCATCAGAATCATCATTGTCTTGCTTGGAGAAGAAATTATTTTTTCTAGAGCCTTTCTTCTTGAAGGTTCTTCTCTTAGGTTCATCCTCATCATCACTGTCATTTTTAAATGGACACTTTCTTGCATAATTTCCTATTTTACCACATCTAAAGAAAATAAGATTTAACTTACCTTTGAGTTTGGATCCTTTATTTAACTTCCTGATAAATTGTGCCATTTCACTACTAGAATCATCACTGTTGTAATCACAATTGTTTCCCTTTCTTGATGTCTTGGATGCCTTGAATGCAACTTCCTTATGAGTTGAATTTCTTGAAGTCACATATGCTGTGAGAATTCCATGAGGTTCATCCATTTATAAATAGTCCAATTCTTTTAGTTATTCTATGGCACAAACCTTGGCATCAAAATGACTTGGGAGGGATCTCAAGACCTTTTATACAATCATATTTTCATTGAATTTTTCACCTAGTGCTCTGAGAGAGTTTACTATCTCATATACTCAAAGAAAGTAAGTAGCAATATCTTCTTCATCATTAATTTTGAGACTTTCAACTGCCTTCTAAAGGTTTGAAGCTTTACCTTTTGAAACTTATCATCTCCTTCATAAATATTGACAAGCTTGTCCCACATATATTTAGCTATTTCAATAACCATAACTCTGGTGAATTCTAAATCTTACAAACCACTCACTGTAGAATTCAAAACCTTGGAATTTTCCACATATGTTTTCTTATTGTTTGGGTCTATTGGTGGAGAAGATGGGATTTTTTATCCATTTGTGACATACTTTCAAACCTCAACTCCAAGAGACATTAAGTAGCACTTCATTCTGGCCTTCCAAAAGGCAAATTTTGTTCCATCGAATTGGGGGATTGTAGCATATTTACTAGCCATTATGATTCAAAAATCCTTCTTCCAATTGTTAGGCTGATTAGGAAGAAGTTGGTTTTGATTCCAGTTATTTCAAATATTGAGAGGGGGGGTGAATCAATATTTATTTCAGTTGTTATATTATGCTGGTTAATATTTTATCACAAATTAAGTGAGAACACAAGAAGTAGAACAAGAAAATAATTTTATTAATGAAGATAGTGAGGACTCCAATCCTCTTTTACAAAAAATGCAGGCTCCAACATGTACAAAAATATATATAACTTCTTAAAGGCTCCAACCTTAAATGAGGAATCCAATCCTCAAACAAAAATATAGGCACCAACCTGGTCTCAATAAGGACACCAAGCCTCCTAGGATTTAACATATATAAGTACTTCAAATATACTTCAAAATATTTACCAAAATACTGCTTCAAGATGTCATTAAGTGGCTTTAAACCTGCTCGTAAAAGTTACTCCAAATTTTTCTCCAAATCGGCCTCAAATTTGTTTCAAGAAGGGCCTAAAAGGTCTTCTCTAAAGTGTCTTTAAGTTTGCACCAATAAATCTACTTCAAATCTCTTCAAGTTTGCACAAAAGGTATCTCCAAGTTTCTCTAGGAAGTTTGCTCCAAAGTTCTTCAAATATGCTAAAAAAGGGCTTAAAAAACAACTCAATAAGGTCTTCAATATTTTCTCCAAATCATCACTCCAAAAAAACTTTCCAAGATCATACTTCAAGGGTCAAACAAGACTTCAAAAATATCTTCAAAGATGGCCTAAAACAAAGGTAATATATTTCCAACTTCCAAGGTATGCTTTGAAATTAAGGCCACGTCTGCTCCTAGTCATAGGTCAAGAATATGCCATAAGGAAATGATTTATGTGCATGTTATAACCTTGAGTTTCCACAAGTATGAGTCACCTCCACAAGTCTGAATTCTACTCCTTGACAAGGCCAAGGTCTTCTCCATTTTTCAGGGCAAAACTCTACCTCAGAGTTCAAGTTTTTCTCTTGGTTTCAAGCTCAATTTTCCTCAGAATGATCCACATATCTCAAGTCTATTATAGGGCCAAGGTCCGCTCCTACCACAGGGTTGAGTCTGTTCTATCCAATAGGGAAAATTTAGAGCTATAATGAGGAAAAAAAATAAAGCCACATTTTTTTATCCGAAATCTGCTTCAATAAAGGGGTGAACTCTGCTCCAAGATCATATCCAAGGCACCTTAATCACTCTTAGCCAAATATAGAACCATAAACACCAATTTAGTTCCTTCAAAATTCTCCAAGGTTCATGAGATATGAACCTTCTTCACTCTCCTACAAGTCGAATTCTTCTTGATCTTGCTTCATCGAGTTGATATGGCCAATTGGGAAGAGCATGTTCTTAATTTATAGTAATTAAATCATACACTAAACCGACATGTCTTTTGGGGAGAGGGCTGACTTGTTCTTAAGTAGGCCTATATGATAGAGGTCAAAATAAGTGGATTTTAACTTAAAAAAATAATTTATCCTAAATGGAGAGGAGTTTATAGGCATGTAAATACTTGTTGGAAATGGCTTAAAGTCCTCTTTAAGTCTATGGCATTCTTATATTCATCAAAACATCCTTTGACATCAATAACAAAGTATTCTTCCAATATAAATTTTGAAGGCATAAAACAAATCCACGGTTATGGTGGTATTGATTATCTCTCCAAATATGTTCATTTTTGTGCCTTACTACATCTATTTACCCCCTCCTTAGTTTCCCAAGTCTTCCTCGATCATATTTTTAATTTGCGTGGCATGCCCATTTCCATTTCCTTGGATTGAGAACCCACCTTCACAATGCAAAATTCGGTAGGATTTGTTTAAACTATAGTGCACCTAGCTGAAATTGAGGAATGCTTATCACCTTCAAACAAATAGTGAAACTAAAGTGGTCAACAAGTGCCTAGAAACATATATGAAATTTTTTTCCTTTGAAATTCCATGCCATTAGACACAATTTCTTACCCTTGTAAAATTGTGGAACAATACACCTTATCATGGAGCTACTAAGATGGCCCCAATGTGAAGTTGTTTATGGGAAAAAACCATTATTAATCACTTCATATTTACCAAGAACATGTAAGATTCATGTTGTGGATCACACACTCCATACTATAGAAACCATTCTTTGCATACTAAAGGAAAAATTTTCTATGCCTCAAAATAGAATTAAGTAATAAGTGGACCAACATCACTACAAACATTATTTTGTAGTAGAGGTTTAAGTTTTATTTGCCTCCAACCCTATAAACAACATCACTAAAGAACAAAACACCTCATAAATTAGCACCAAAGTTCTATGGACCTTACAATATCATCTCGTTTATTGGACAAGTGGCACATAAAATGGATCTTCCAACTCACTCTAGGATCCATCTAATATTTCACATGTCTTGTTTAAAAAAGGTCATGGGATCAAAGTTTCAGATACAACTCAACGTAGCAAAGCTTGATGAAGAAGCTTATATTTGGCTTCAACAAGTACTAGTATTGAATACTAGAGAGCACCACTTACATGGATGAACAATTGATTAAGTATCTATCTAATGGAAATCCATGGCACCCCAAAGATGCCACATGGGAACCAAGCACAATTTTATAGAAATTTCTTCATCTTTATCCTTGAGGACAACACTATTTTCAAAGGGGGAGGGCATGTTAGGGTCCTATCTTAAGCTCCCTACTTTTGGTCGCCTAGGAGTTAGTTAATTGTTATATGCAACCATACTATTTGAATAAGCCAAATAGATGATAATGGATAGTTATGTAATGTGAAAGGGTCCACTTTATAAGGCCCACAAGGTAGTTGGTACACATTAGTGATGGGACCCCAAGTAGTTAGGGTTTTTACTATTGAAAAGTTATTTAGCGAGATGAGAGACTATGGAATGTTTGTCTTGTGTTGTGTGTTTGGAGCTTTGCTTGGTGAAAATTTACCCCACCTTAAGAGGAAAGTAAATATTGTTTCTTTCTTCAGATTATTTTAATGCAAGGGTATGTCTTATATCTTTCATATTATTGTCTCTTATGTATAGTTATTGCAATTATATTCTTTGTATACTTGGTTGAAATTCAATTTTAAGTGTTAAGGAACACTACTAGCAAAACCATAAGCATCAACACATCCCACAAGTAAGAGCTTAGTTTATGTATGGCAGACTAACCCATGTGACAATGAACCAAACTAAAATTTTAGAGACAATGTGAGACAATGGGAGAAAGTTAGTAAGAGTGAAAAATTATACAAGTTGTACAACATCACCTCAAAATGTATAATAATTAGCTAATGAAAACACTCTAGCTTGATTTATATATCGTACAACTAACTACACCTCGACTATACTTACACCCATGGGAATTAAATACATGCACTCATTGCTTCACCCCAATTATACATGCATGGATAAGAGTTAAATACATGTATTCAATGATTGAAAATGAGCTTACAATTTATGCAACAATAGAACATGAGTGCAAATATTCTATTCTCATTTCTATTTAATGCATAGTTTGTAAGTTCGAATCTGGATTTTAAATTGAAAATATGATACAAAAATAATTTGTTTCAAGAATTTCTCACATGAAAACAATTTGGAAATATAGTTATTAAATTTAACATTATACATTTTAAAATTCAATTTTAATGGACTTTGGGCTTTTAGGGTCAAATGCCAATGGGAACAACCTCTCTTGTAGATCCCAGGGGATGCAGGATTCAACAATAACCAACCACCACAAACAACAATTTCGGCATAATATGTGAATGACAGAGAAACATAGAGAGTTTATTATTCAGATTTAATAATGTAATTCAATTATTTAGTTTCAATAGTTAAACTTCATTGAAACTAAATTTAATACAATACAAATATAATATTCAACCAAACCAAGATGTTGACAAAATTTTAGCTTTTTTTTGATTAATTTGACCAAATTTGATAACTATACTTTAACGTTGCTAAGTATCCCCACTAATGACAAAACATCCTAGTTTCCCAAAGGCATTAACTCTAAAAGTATTTTGCACATATTATTAATCATGATCAAATACTAAGAAGAATTGGATCAACATAAGAACAAGCTAGCTTTATATATATTAAAAAAAAAAAAAAAAAACTGAATTACTATTTTTGGGCAAGGCACTAATGATAGTATAATCCCAATCCCTTATAACATGACTAACTTTTAGTAGTATTCCACATACTCATTCATTGGTTTGTAATATATTTCCTCATTTGCTTTGTTATTAATTGCCATTGTTTTGTAATACATTTACTAATTTAGTTAGTCATTTATTAGTGGTTGTATAATATATTTACTAGTTTAATGAGTCATTTATTCCAACATTTGAAATCATATTATTATATTTGATTTTATTGGTCCCAATTTCAATGTTATCGGTACACATTTCATTTTTGTGAGAGGTGTTTCTTTTGTAGGAAGTACCAACTAACTATAATGCTTTAGTAGCATGAATATGTGTTAGAGAGGTAATGAATATTTACAAGTGTTACATAGCCAATGGTTTTTTGATGACTATAATACTTATTTTTTGTCGGTGAGTCCTCATTCATTTGCCTCGCATGGACCATCTCATTTATACTTTATTATGTGAAGTAGTATAAATACACATATTTTTACCGTGCCAACAATATAAAATGGATATAACCCTAATATGTTGGAGGTGTTTACCAGGATACATACTTCTACTCACCATTGCAACACTTATTGTTTTGAATGCTCTTTTACTTCCATCAATTATATATTTTCAAGTGCACATATCTAAATGCTTATGTGCTATTATTTTGACGTCTCCTATGTGATATTGTGCTTAAGTGATTCATTTATTAATCCATGAAACAAATGCACTACCAAACTTTTAAAATGGGAGCAAAGTAGATATAAATCCAACAAGGTGTGGGCCTTGTTGGGTGTGGAGCCTGATTATCTTGTTTACTTTGTATCACAGCATTAGACCCCTGTACCTTAAAAGGGGCGGCAACGCTGCCCGTAATTAATCGCTGCCGTGGGGGGTCCAGGCGGCTGGCTGGGCCCACGGCGGGGTTGGGCGGCTTGCACTCACTTAGATGTAAAATTGCCTTGTAAAAGTATAGTAATTTCTAGTCAATCTAGGCTGTTCATAGGCGGATGATCTGACGGTAGAAGTTATGTTTAGATTAGGGTTTTTTTCCCTAGAAGGAAACCCCTCGCTTTTATGAGGGTATTGTATTGCGGCTGTGTATTGAGAATGTATTCTTGGAGCGAGAAACAGAGAGGGAGACTGTGAGAGAGAACAGAGGATATTACAACGGATTTGCTGTAGGTTTTGTCTCTTCATTTTGCTCGATAATAGAAAGGAAGCATTGGCTGTTCGGGGTGGACGTAGCCCAAACTAGGTGAACCACGTATATCTGTGTCTCTCTGGTTTTATGTGTTTTGTGTGCTTGTATTTTCCGCATATTTTATGTGTTGCATTGCTCCATAATATATAATTTTCCAACAACTGGTATCAGAGCCGAAGGTATATTTGGCTGATAAACTCACAGGAAAGAAGGGTTTCCTGGTTCGAGTGGGAGCAATGGCGGAAGATGGTAAGTTTAGGCTCGAGAAATTTAACGGCCAAAACTTCCCACTGTTAAAGATGCAGATGGAAGATTATCTGTATTAGAAAGATCTGTACCTACCATTGAGCGGAAAAACAAAGAAGCCAGCGGCCATGACAGACGCGGAATGGAACATTCTCGATAGAAAGGCACTCGGAACAGTACGGTTGTGCCTTGCGGCGTCAGTCGCCTTCAATATTTCGAAAGAAACAACAATAGAGGGTTTGATGCAGACATTGGCGAAACTTAGATGAAAAACCCTCGGCCTCAAACAAGGTATTTCTTATGAAACAACTATTTAATATGAAGATGTCAGAAGGTGCATCTGTTGCAGACCATTTAAATGATTTCAATACAGTTACCAGTTAGTTAAGTTCTGTAGGGGTAAACTTTGATGATGAAGTTAGAGCTCTGTTATTCTTGTGCTCATTGCCAGAGAGTTGGAATGGTTTAGTAATGGTGATTAGTAACTCTGTCTCTGGATCTAGTACTTTAAAGTTTGATGATGTTGTCGGTGCTATCCTTAGCGAGGAAATGCGACGGAAAAGCTCCAGTGAGACATCGGGTAATGCTTTGAGTGCAGAGTCTAGGGGAAGGAGAATGGAAAGAGGAAAGAGCTCGGGATATCGCAGTAAATCAAGGAAAGGCAGATCCAAGTCCAGATCGGGGATAGTGTGCTGGAAATGTGGAAAGAAAGGACACCTAAAGAAAGACTGTAGATCTCGGAAGGAGGAAAGAAGGAGGAGACACACAACAAGAAAACAATCATGAAGCAAATGTGACAGGTGATGTGTTACAAGATGCTTGTATTCTTTCTTTCGAAAATGTTACTGATTCTTGGGTTGTAGATTCAGGGGCTTCATTCCATGCCACACCTGATAAGAAATATTTTCATGACTATGTTCAAGGAGATTTTGGACAAGTTCGTTTGGGTGATGATAAACCCTGTAAAATTGTTGGAATGGGTAAAGTTCTTGTAAAACAACAAAATGGAAACTAATGGCTACTAAAGGAGGTAAGGCATGTTCCAGATATGAAGAAAATTCTAATTTCAACAGGGAAGTTAGGCGGTGAAGGTTGTGTGACAACTTTCACGGATAAAACTTGGAAGGTCACCAAAGGAGCCCTGGTAATAGCAAAAGGCGAAAAGGTTGGTACATTGTATTTATGCAATGGTATTTCTAACTCTGTTAATGCTTTAACTTCCAAAGGAGCAGATGCAACATTATGGCATCATAGGCTCGGACACATGAGTGAGAAAGGGATGAAGATTCTTCACTCAAGAAATTTGTTGCCAGGTTTGAAGAATGTTGATTTGGATTTCTGTGAAAATTGCATTTATGGAAAACAAAAGAGAGTCAGATTTCTCAGAGTTGGGAAAGAAAAGAAGAGCGAAAAATTGGAGCTTGTGCATACAGATGTATGGGGACCTGCTCAGGTATCATCTCTTAGTGGCTCTCGCTATTATGTTATGTTTATTGATGATGCAACTAGAAAAAATTGGATTTATTGTATTCAAAATAAATCTGATGTATTTGATACTTTCAAGAAATGGAAAGCTTTGGTTGAGATTGAGACAGGAAAGAAGTTGAAGTGTCTCGGATTAGACAATGGAGGTGAATATTGCAGCAAAGAGTTTGATAGGTATTGTTCAGAGCATGGAATTCGTAGAGAGAAGACAGTTCCAAGAACACCATAAGAAAATGGTGTGTCAGAAAGGATGAACAGAACAATCATGGAGCGTGCAAGGTGCATGAGATTGCATGCAGGATTGCCTTTACAATTTTGGGCAGATGTTGTAGATACTGTTGTTTATCTAATAAATAGAGGACCTTCAAGTTCCTTGGATGGTGGTATTCCAGAGGAAGCATGGACAGGTAAAAAGGTAAACTACTCTTTTTTGAAGCCTTTTGGTTTTGAGGCCTTTGTCCATATTAATAAAGAAAATAGAACAAAGCTTGAGGCAAAATCAAAGAAATGTACCTTTATTGGATATGGTGTTAATGATTTTGGTTATCGCTTGTATGATTATGAAAATCACAAAATCATTAGGAGCAGAGATGTAATATTCAATGAAAAGGTCTTGTATAAGAACTAGTTGCAGGAAAAGAAACAGGAAAAAGAAAGCAAGGAATACACAGTTCTTGATGAGATAACTGAAAAAGTAAAGGTGCCTAAAAATAATAATAATCAACAACCACAGCAGCAACAACCACCACAATAGCAACATGCACCTCAAACACCTGAAAGTTGTGTTAGAAGATCTACCAGGATAAGTAGACCCCCTGAACGATACTCTCTTTCATTATATTATTTATTGTTAACTAATTCTGGTGAACCCGAATGTTATGAAGAAGCAATGCAGGTTGAAAGCAGGAAGAAGTGGGAGCTAGCCATGGATGAAGAGATGGACTCCTTAATGCATAACCAGACTTAGGACTTAGTCAGGTTGCCTGCAGGTAAAACTACATTGCAGAATAAATGGGTTTACAGGCTGAAGGAAGAAGATGGAGGAAAACAGAGGTACAAATCTAGACTTGTGGTGAAGGGATTTGCACAGAAGAAAGGTATTGATTTTGATGAAATATTTTCTCCTGTTGTTAAAATGAATTCAATCAGAACTATTTTAAGTCTTATAGCAGCGGAAGATTTACATCTTGAACAGTTAGATGTAAATACAACATTTCTCCATGGAGATTTGGAGGAAGAGATATACATGCAGCAACCAGAAGGATATGAGGTAAAAGGAAAAGAAAAATTGGTGTGCAGGTTAAAGAAGAGCTTGTATGGCTTAAAACAGGCTCCAAGGCAGTGGTATCTAAAATTTGACAAGTTTATGTTTGAACAAGGTTATACTAGATGTCACTCTGATCATTGTGTTTATCTAAAAAGGAAAAATGATGGCAGCTATATTATATTGTTATTGTATGTAGATGACATGCTTGTTGCAGGGTCTAACATGTAGGAAATAAATGTGCTCAAAAGAAAATTGGTAAATTCATTTGCAATGAAGGATTTGGGAGCTGCAAAACAAATCCTTGGTATGAGGATAACTAGAGACAGGAAAAATCGCAAATTAACACTGTCTCAGAATGGGTACATAGAAAAGGTGTTGAAAATATTTAATATGCAGAATGCAAAACCAGTTAGTACACCTTTTGCTAGCCATTTCAAACTTCGTAAGGAGATGTGCTGCAAGACCCAAGAAGAAATGGACTATATGTCTAAAGTTCCATATGCATCAGTAGTTGGAAGCTTAATGTATGCAATGGTTTGGACAAGGCCTGATATTGCACATGCAGTGGGATTTGTAAGCAGGTACATGAATAATCCAGGAAAAGAACATTGGATGGCAGTAAAATGGATTCTCAGATATTTGAGAGGTACCACAAATCAAGCATTATGCTTTGGTGGTTCAAACATTTCTCTACAAGGATATGTTGATGCAGATATGGCAAGTGACAGAGATAACATGAGGAGCACTACAGGTTATGTATTTACTGTAGGTGGAACAGCTGTCAGTTGGGTTTCAAAAATCCAAAGTGTTGTTGCACTTTCAACAACAAAAGCAGAGTATGTTGCTACTATAGAGGCTAGTAAAGAAATGATTTGGTTACAAAGGTTTATGGATGAATTGGGTAAGAAGCATGATATGGGCACGCTATACAGTGATAGCCAAAGTGCCATTCATCTTGCAAAGAACTCAGCATTTCATTCCAGGACTAAACACATACATCTCAAGTACCATTTCATACGGTCAGTATTGGAAGATGGAGAGTTGAAGCTGGAAAAGATACACACTAGCCAGAATCCTACAGATATGCTAATAAAAGTTGTAACCAGGAAGAAACTGAGAATGTGCTCAGTTTCAATTGGTCTTCAAGGATGACGATGAAGATGAGAAACAACCAGGTCCAAAGAGAAGTCATTGTCCAGCAAATGAAGCAGCGGTGGAGTTGCTCCAATTAGTCTCCAAGTGGGAGATTGTTGGGTGTGGAGCCTGATTCTTGTTTACTTTGTATCACAGCATTGGACCCCTGTACCTTAAAAGGGGCGACAACGCCGCCCGTAATTAATAGCTGCCGTGGGGGGTCGAGGGGGGGGGGGGGTGCGGCAACACTTTTCGGAGCCCCCCCCTAGCGAGGGGTTTCGGGGGCAGCACCCCCGAAGCTAAAAACAGATGTAAAATTGCCTTGTAAAAGTATAGTAATTTCTAGTCAACTTGGGCCGTTCATAGGCGGATGATCTGACGGTAGAAGTTATGTTTAGATTAGGGTTTTTTTCCCTAGAAGGCAACCCCTCGCTTTTATGAGGGTATTGTATTGCGGCTGTGTATTGAGGGTGTATTCTAGGAGCGAGAAACAGAGAGGGAGACTGTGAGAGAGAACAAAGGATATTACAGTGGATCTGCTGTAGGTTTTGTCTCTTCATTTTGCTGGATAATAGAAAGGAAGGACTTGCTGTTCAGGGTGGACGTAGCCCAAACTGGTTGAACCACGTATATCTGTGTCTCTCTGGTTTTATGTGTTTTGTATGCTTGTATTTTCCGCATATTTTATGTGTTGCATTGCTCCATAATATATAAGTTTCTAACAGGCCTAGTGTAAGTTCGAGGCTTTTCAGAGCCAAATTTTATATCCTTTCTCCCAAGTGACAATGATTGAAATTGGTTGGACAGATCTCACATGGCTTACTCACAACTTCATGTTCAACATGAAGTATAAATATGAAGTAAAAAAATGTGTTTGACAACATTTATACTTTTGGAGGTGAACAATGTTAGATGAAAAAAGGTCTAATTGCCTCACCAAAGACTAGGTGCACGTATTTTGTCATCGTTGAGATAGATCAGGCAAGTTCGTAGCACATGGGAATCATTTAATAACATAGTGATGATATTCTTGTTGTCCATTTCCTTTAATCAGGTAGCAATGTTATATAATATTAGTGTCACGAAGTCCTAGATTGTGATACTTTGTATAAATATTAATACATTAGTTACAAAAAGAAATTGTAGTTGCAGATAACTTCATTGAATAAGTTGCTAAGAATGATAATGAGGAACTTTTGAGTATACTATAGTTTCTCTCTATACTGGACCTAAACCCATGCATAAACAAGGGAAATCATGATTAGGTGATTTACTCTATCTTTCTCCATGATTCTCCAAATATGCCACTCCTACAAAATTCACATCTGTATAAGATAGAATAAGTGATGGGAGTCTTATATATGACTTCTTTTTATGCCATATTCAAAGATCCATTGATTTATAATTATTTTCGAACCCATGTTAAGCTTCTCGCCCTCAATTTATCCTTTGCTCAATGCTATAGTGCTAATCGAGCTTGTGATAAATATTTCAATATATTTGTATGAAGGAATTTTCTTCAAGTTGTTTTTCTCATATTCCAAGTATCACAAGTGATATTTTTGGATCTAATTATCATAACTTTTGTTTTGTTAGTGTTAATAATCATACCCTTGCTATAGTAGAAATCCTCGGGGATTCTTAGTTTCTTTTCAACAACTTTTCCCTTTAGGGATGTCTTGGTAGAAAGTGTAGGGATTGTGTAACAAGTCAATGCCATAACAATGCCATTGGAATGTGCAAGGAATTAGTGAGTTCACGGTCCAATCCTTTTTTGCATTCCTACCTCCATCTGTCCTCCCTCCTTCCCTTATTTGCATCCACCCTTGCTTTTGTCATAGGGACTCATCACCATTATAAAAATATCACTTGCATAAAGAAGAAGGATGATGACTATACCAACTAGAGTTGAGTGAGCACAACTTGCTTCTTCTAAACAATCTTCCAACTTGGAAATGAAAATGACATAATGGGTAGGGGACAGGGGGAAACCTTGCTTGATTCACATATTGTAGTTAATTTTTTCCAACCATTCGTTAGTGTTCCTAAAATTTGCAATAATATTTTCATATAACCTTACTATTAACCCACATATAGCTCACTTGTATTAAAGCTCCCGAAATATTGTAAAGCTTGATATCCCTGTCTTTTTCTTAAGCTAAATTAGCTAGGGTCCCACTAATTAAATTTTTAAGAATGATTAATTTGAGTTTTATGACTTATATGAATATATGGCACATGAATTTTTTGTTTGAAATGAGCATCATTGAGGATTTTTTGTTGTGATAAAAAGATCATTTGTGCATGTTGTTTCATTTTGCAAGTTTAAAAATTGAATTATTCCTAATTTGTGATTCATGGTACATATGTATTGTGATTTTGTGCACATGAAAAGTTGGAAAAGGTTGATGAATATCTCAGAAAATATGTTGATTACACATATTTTAATGCCAAGGAAAAATTGAAATAGTGTTGATGCAAAGAAATACATATTCAAAATAACTCTAAAGCAAAATATGTATGACATAACTATATGGAAAATGGTGTGTTTGTAGTGTTATGGTGGCAAAGAATGTACATGGTATACATTTTATCTTATGTGGCGTAGCTTATGGTAATATTACCATATGTTATATGAGTTGCAATGGGTTTAAAGCATGACACAATGATGAAGATATAACATGTTATATGGAAATGATATATGTTATAATATTGGTCATGGTAATAAAGTCAATTGTGGAATACACCACGTCTAGCCATGCAGTAAATGGTGTTTACTAGCGTATAAATGACATCAATCTCCAACTAACCATTCAATATTGAAGATTTTTAGGGTTGGTATGCTTAGTTAATTTGGTCATTTAGTTTATTAACTTCTGCTTTAGGTCAATCTTTGAGGCTTTTGAGTTCAACCAGGAACCTTACCATTTCAAAACAAACAGATAAAGGAGATTTAAGCTAGGGAATTTTTTATGCGGAATTTATGACTGCGGACAAGAGTATCTTCCCTAGACCTAGTGGACTGATCTAGAATAACAAAAAGTAAAGAATATAAAGTTTTCCTTAGATAAATTGAAGAATGGAAAGAGGCTTGCTTGGAATCTGTCACAAGCTTTACTCTCCTCTTGACTTGTAAGCTCCAATCGTAGCTCTGATTGCTATAATTAAAACCTGCACATACAATCATAACAAGATAAATATATATGAAATCTATGTAGCATTATCCAATTACTCTATTAAATGGATCAATAAAGATTAAAACATATGAATGTAAACATAACATAACATATATAGGAAAAAATAAACTCTTTGTATTAATATGAATAGGAGAGATTTTACAACCAAGAATAGTAATTGATGTTGTAGAGATCTCCCCAAGTTGACTTGTCCTTCCTCATCATAAAGCACACCTCAATGTTACGCTAATGCATAAATATGAAAACTCTTTTAGATTCAAGGAAGCAACATGAGGGCATGATCAGTCTCCAAAATCCAACCATGATGTTGTTGATAGCTGCACATTTATGGGAGAGTGTGGTAGTTTAGGAATTCTTATCCATTTAACTATCTTGGCTTGAGATCCACTCTTGATGGGAGGATGAGCTCAAGGGATAAGAGGTGAAATCTCCGAGGTAGGATTAGATAAGATTCAAAGTTCTTATTCAAGGTAAACAGTTGAAACAACTCCTGGAAGCTTCTGGAAGAGGAAGCTTTGAGATTCTTTTTATTTTTCCTGAATTTCTAGAATCAACGCACCCCAACAAGGGATAACCTACTGTTGATCAGTGAAGGTGAAGAATGGAGCAACCTGTTGTTGAACGTAGGTCCCTAAAGGGCCAGGGTGAAATGGGCGTTAAGAACATTGTTTTGAAGCAGTCAAACTCAGAAACTTAGGGATTTTAAAGGGTTATTCTTAGGGATTTGTGTAGGGATGATGACAAAGTGTTCATGGATGTTGATTGATCCAGTTTGCAGGCCTATTGAACAGATGTGAAAAAATTTCCTATAATAGATTCACCCCTAAAGCGCAAATTCATAAACAATGGTCGATGTTTGAAGTGCTTTAGCTTGTGACAAGTCCGGATCAAGAACAACTAATGGGGATCAACATTTGTTACAATAAATTTTCATCATGATATCTTTGTTGAGGGAGGCAAACCCATGCTCAACACATAAGATAACATTACATGTACAATGATCAATAATTCACGTCCATTGATGACAAAGTGTGGATCCATTATTGGATGACTGTGTGATCATAGCCATCATTCTTTGTAATCTTGAATTATTGATGAAAGCACAACTCAGATGGATGAAACTAGAATTGGGGTCTTCTATCTCTTTCACTTGATAGCCCAGTGTATGAGTCTAACCATGTGAATAAAGGAGCTAAAGTCGAACATGGTAGACACCATCTGATTACTGACCAATGATGTAATTCGATAACATACATGAGAGAAACCATCGAAGATGTTAATGGCTCTCAAGGGACAACAATACAATTCGTATGGTGTGAATGAATGAGTTGAATTCGAACACCACACAAAATCTGTTGGTCGAAGGCCAATAATGAAATCATATTGCCAAGAGCGAGGAAAATTTCCATTTATGTATGCAAGGTCTAAGGTAATGAATGAATATTTTCTAAGTCAGCTCCCTAGATAATGAGTTGATGTTGACAAGAAGTGATCGGTTGTAGGAGGGCCTTGAAGTATCCCCCATCAACGACACGAAATGGGTATCATGATTTGAGACATAATGATGTTGATGTGGAACTAGTTGAGGAACAATAAACATGAATGTGGAGTTAAGAGTATCATAGCATAGATCAACTGAAGGAATTATCTTGAACACATCAACGACACCGAATGGAGTTGGAAACATTGACCCAAAACCGAAAATGGAGGCTTTGAAATAGTGTGATGAACCAAAAGACAAGTATATTTCCCAACCCAACAACCATGGAGATGAAGTGGAAGAGTGTCAAGTTCAAGAGTGACTCGCCGCCATTAATAGGTGTAGTATCCCATTTACCCAATTTCCCCAACCATTTTTGGTCAATACCTCTTTATTTTTGACAAGCTTGAGGATGATAACATATGCTTGATTTGTAAGTTCATCCTTCAGATGAATCCCTTTGATTATCTTTAATGAACCCTGAGAAGGAGTGGTTCGGTCCCATCATGTTTGATGAGTCCATTGATGTCTGATAATTTTACGAGTCCAGTGAAGGTATAAATTGACTCCTTTTTCATGATTAGAGAGTTTGAAAAAGAGGCGAAAAAGAAATCTCCAATAGTTCCTTTTCATATATAGTCTCTTGAGTCTGATAAGGTAGAAAATAATACTTAGGAGAACCTCTTAGCCATGTTCGACTAAGGTCTTCCATTTTCATAAATAATCTATCTCAGTCTGGAAAAGGGTTAAACTTATACTAAGTAGATGTATTTTCGTTTACTTTAACGAGTTCAAAAAGACAAGTGCTCGACAATATTTTCGTATTTTGGGATTCTGAAAAGAGCTGAAAGAGGACTGCTCCTGGAGGAATGAGTGGTATAAAAGGTAGAAAATGGTTATGGTCATGATGGAACTACTCAAAACACATAGAGGTCAAGAGGTTGGCTAATAAGACCACTCATCGCAGCGGTTCCTCAGGAAAGGATAAAACAACCAAGTGAAAGCGTATGATTGGCTAAGCATATGGTGACAATGGAATGAGAAAACCAAGGCTCATCTGGTAAAAACAGGCTAATAAAAATGGAAATCATGCCGGATAAAATGAGAATGGTTTCATTTTTACACAATATTGAAACATGGGAAACTATGCTTGAAATTGGTTTCATTTTTTCACAAGCTTGAAACGAAGGAAGAATATGCTTGAAATAAGTTTGCATGGCCCCAAATATTAATTTCATTCACCTAAGTAGACTAATGGTTACTAACAGGTGGATGGAATGAAGGTTCATTTACGAGATCAAGTGAAAGACTCAACTGGGAATTTACGAGATCTAATCAAAGACTTCAATTGGAAGGGGATTTGATTAATTTTTTAACGAGCTTGACACAGGAAAAGAACTATCATCAAAATAAATTGTTTAATTTTTTAACGAACTTGACACAAGAAAAGGAACTCTCCTCAGAAGAGCTTGTTTCATTTTTTAACGAGCTTGACATAAGAAAAGGAAATTTGATCCAAGACCTTTTTCATTTTTTAAGGAGATTGACACAAGAAAAGGAACTTTGCTCTGGTGCCTTATCATGACCTGCAGAAGGCCATACCTTCCAAGAGGTTCTCATTAGACGGAAGAAAAATTCTCCAGAATGGATACATGTCAAGGGATCCAAAAGAAATATCAGGATCAATTTCTCTTAGTATATGATGCACTACATCACTTACAAGATCATCAGTAGATGCGGGCAAGGAAAAGGTTGCCACATAAGTAATTTGTGGCGGGGGAGATACCACTTGCATATAAGGACCATTTAGGGATGTTGGTTGATTGGGAGTCAAATTAGGACCAACCAACGAAAGATGGTCAATGGTCATGATTCTTCCTTCATGTGGAAAACTAATCACATGAAAGAGTGAAGAGACAAGAGCTCCCATGACATAAACATAGTCACGCCCAAGGAGTAAATTAAAATTGAAAGGGCCTTGGACTACCATCACATATATATAGAAATTATTTCCTCCCAAAGTAATAGGCAACTGAGGAAGGATCCCTAATGGTTGACTGGTTCCTATGTTAAAATCCAACAGATTATGGGTAATAGGCACAAGCTACAGATAACCAAAAGCTTTCCAAGCAGTTGAGGACAAAATACTAACATATGCACCTTCATCTATGACTGTGCTAGGTACATGCATATTATAAGCTTGTACTATGATCTGGAAGGGCATGTAAGGAGGAAGAAGATATCCTGCCAGTCAACTCTAATCAAAGGAAGTGACCATACTACTTGGAGGGGGTGTCATGGGAATGAGAGAATTTCCCCCTTGTGCCGTGGGAACAGGAGGATTGTCCCCCTGTATTGTGGGAATGGGAGGATTTCCCCCCAGTTCATTGGAATATGAAGATATAAAGAAGAACCTGAGTGGTATAAACTTCACTCTCTACGAGAAAGGTATGATGGACTGAAGGTGGAATCGAGTCAACCATTTTCTTCACCAATGGTTGGTCAGGAATGGACCCATGGATTCACATTAAGAGAGAGTGGGAATTGTTAGGGTCCTAGGGTCTATGGATCAAGGTGTCTTTGCCTCTTTCTATTCATTTTGGGGTTTTGTATGTCAATTTAGCCTATGAATGACTGATATCATAGTCTAAAGGGTTCTTGTCTAAGGTCACTGCAAGTTTTTCATGTCATAAAGGGTCCTTAAATACAAAATTAAATTTGAGAGAGTCTAAAGTCCATGAGAGGGTCATAAGGTCATATTTCCAAATTTGTACTCATGTAGAGAAAAGGATGTCATTGAGAGTTCAAGGGGTCATTTCATGGGGTCTCATTTATCACAAGTCAAAACCATGACAGTCAAGTTCCATTAATTAAAATTATATGGTTTTGTTAGTGGTGTCCATAATATCCCCACGTCACCATTCATAATTAACCATTCGTCTTTATGTGCTCCTTCCATGCACCATTTACCATCATACAGATTTTATCATCATGTCACCCCTTAATTCACATCTCATCATCATGTCATTACACTGCCAAAATTCATAATTCATCATCATAATTCACAATTCATAATTCATGTTACCATAACCCCCTTTACTCAAAGTTTAGCTTCATGAAAAAACAAGACATAGGGAAGGCACAAAATTTCAAAATTTTTGAAGCTGCCCTCATTCTCTCTCCATTCACAGCCCGTGCTTTGAGAGGTTTCAATAGGTTGCAGAGAAAAAGGCTGAAAGCATAGAAACGAGTCAAAGGAAGGTTGCATTAAGGTCGAAGGGAAGTGTTGTTCAAGTGGAAGACAGTTTCTTTGAAAAATTCCAACCACACAATCGCTACACAACTGCTTCATAACTGGTTCAAACTCTCTACAGAGGTCGATGTCAATATTACACTTGTTTTGCTCAAGCTTTCCTGTTGGGTAGGAAATGTTATATCCGGCCATAAAGTTTCTTAGAAAATTGATTAGACATTGATTAGTAAAATACTGTGTGCATTTGCTGCATAATTGTTGTGCAAAAGCATGCATGTTGTTAGTTTGTGTTTGAGATATTTTGAAATGTTGACGGTTTTTATGTAGGTTTGAATGCATTGATATTTGTCAAGCATAACCTATCAATCAAATTTTCTGTTAATTTGGCCCAGTTTCCTTTATATACGTCCACATTTCTGATTTGGCATGTAAAAGAGTTGTTAGAGCATGAGCTATTTTCCAAAACCCAAATTCATTTAAACTTTGTGAAAACACTTTCATCTGACTCTGTTCATCGTGCTGTCATCCCTTTCATTACGATTCCAATCAACCCATTGTCCATAGAATTGGTGTGTGCACAAGATCAAAGTTGAAAGGGTGTGCTGTAGTCTATATAATCAGATGGAAAGCCCAGGGAACAAAAGGAAAACAAAGGGAGGAGAGGTAGTTCATTTTGAGCCTAAAAGCTTACAGATGGTAAATGTTGACCTTGTAATCCGAGTAGCATTCAAACAGACAGGATGCATAGCCTTTTGTGAGAAAATTCAAACGCATGGCCACCACTTTCAGCTTGCTAGTTTGTTTGCCCTCAGTTTGAAAGGTGACAAGGTCAAGGTTGGAGATTTAGAATTTACAATTTATGAAGAAACCATTTCCCAGTCCACAAAGATCCCCTTACATGGTGAAAGTTGGTTCAAAGGCATGGAACTCAATGCCTCACATTATAAATACTTTGTAAAACCTCATTACAAAGGGAAATATGGCCCTACATTCCCAAGAAAATACCTATTGAACCACTATAACCAGCTATTGAAAGTGATATAGAGGTATTTTACCTTTGAATCCCACTTCAACAAAGTGTACTAGTATCAGATTAGGCTGCTCACACATTGCACTGGCAAAAGGAGCCTAAACTTACCTTATTATCGGTTCAAAAGCTTGGGAAAAATGTTAGAAAGAGTTCAATCTAAGGGAGAGAAGCATTTACCTAGCTTGTTCCAATTTCCACTAATAAAACTGTTAGTTTTGAATGAGTTAGAGAAGAAGAAAAGGTCTTGGGATGGTTTTTGGTTAGCCTCAGGTTTTCTGGCTCATGCAAACACTTATCCTATGGAAGCAGATGAACAGGTACTTAAAGCTAAAGAGGCAGTGAACATGCTTAAAGCTAAAGATACATTTAAGAAATCAATGAGGGATAAGAGAGAAACAAGTAAAGGGAAAGGTAAGATACAAGTAGTCTATGAAGACACACAGTTTCTCCATAGATTGAGAACCATATTTTCTAACAAAAATTTGATTAAGGAGCCAACTTCTAAAAAAAACATTGATCTACAAGACGATATGCTAGAACATGGTGTAGGGGATGAGGAAGATGTTCAAATGGAAGACAAAGACCTTAAAATTACAGAGTTGCAGGATAACCTTGATAAAGCCCATATTATGGTTTTCTATTTGAAAAAGGAGAACCGAGAGTTCAGGCACACAATAGAAGAAGCAACCCATCATAAGGAAAGTGAAATGTCCATGAGGCCTCCTAGACCTACAAACCAAGATAAAGGAAGACATGTGATTGCTATAGATGAGATAAGAGAACCCAATGTGTGACTAAGGAAGCGTATGACAAGGTGAGCAACCAAAGGGAAATAATAGATGAAAGAGACCCTTCCATCAAAAGAGAAGCCATAGTTTGATGAATGGAAAGAGAATCAAAAGTTATTTGAGCATATTGAGGACTTCCAACATCAGGTTGATAGGCTGACATAAAATAATTCAAATTTTAAAAGGGAAATCTATGCTCAAGCCTTGAAAAACATTGACTCATTTGATAAAGTAAAGGTGGTTTTAAAATGGACTCTTCCTTTACACAGAGAGATAAAGAGCTATTACATAAGAAATATGATTATGAGAATAAGATTAAGGTTGATGAAATAGAGGCTGGCTAGGACTAGAAAACAACTCAAGAAAATCAAACAGTCACATTCACGTAGAAATTTGGCCACGATAGCACAACCATCTAAAAAATCCAAACCATCATCTAGAAAGAAGAGGAGAAGGTAGCCTTTGAATCTTAATTGAGGTGAATGTGATGGATGGTTGGGCACTACAATTTTTTTTGGAGCGGGAAATGTCAAACAAATTTAGAATTTGAATTTTGTTGCACAAATGTCATGCAAGTGGTGATTAGTCATTTCAGATGCCTACACGCATGAAAGGAAGCATCCAATGGGTCCTACAACAACACAACATCATCTCCAACATACCCATCTACTGGGTTTTATCTAGTACAATGTATAACCATGTTGAGCTGGAAATCTACTGCACCTTGCTGTGCAACTACTGCCAACTATATCAGTCGGGCCTATTTTTGCGTATTGGTATTTTGGGCCCTTCTAGAAGTATGTTAATGATCAGAGAGATGTGGATAAGCTAGATTATGATTTTCTAGACATGATGTTGCTAATTTTTTATTTAAGTTTTAAATCACGATATTCCTAAGTTGGGATAGTCTCGATCTTCTTTGCAGATACATTGTATCTAGCATTTTCAGTTTCCATGCAATGATTTCCTTATTGTATTAAAGGAGGACAATACATGAAAAAAGGGTTGGTGAGATTGGAGAGGAAAGAACATTAATTTTTTCTGAGTTTTAATGAAATTGGTGGATCAAAATTACCTGGTTAAGTCATTTCAGATATTCATGTGATTTGGCTCTCTTATGTGAGTGTTTCCTATTTTGTGTGTGTTATATTTCTTCCTATGATGTTTAAATGAAAAACTTGTTTCATAATTCATCTAGTTAATGGTGCTTTGTTGCAGTCTTTAGACATTCCATGTGTTTTTCTGCCATAATCATTTTAAGATTAATCCATTGTTTGATGCCTTGACATGGTTATTTCCTTTTCTTTATTCTTCTAATATCTGCAACTATTAACTGGCATAAGGAAATGTTTCTATCTTGCCTCTGAACAATTTTTTTCCAATTCATCAAGCATCCACCACTTCATTGATATCAATTTTTTATTAAATTCATGCCCAAATGATTTCTCTCTTCTCTGCCACCACAACTATAAACTTTGCTATTTTTCAAATATCTAGCCATTGTTCTTCATTGAAATCAATATTTAGTGATTGAGTTGAAAGAGAGAGCCCTCCCTGGGGTTGGAAAGGCTAGTTTCCAATTCCGCAAGTGGTTTGTGATTACCCCAGTGATCCTTTTTCAGCCTAGAGGTTAATTACATGGTGCTAAAATTAATGAATGGATTTGGATTTTGATCAACCACTTCATTAAATAGTGGAGGATTGGGAGAAATTTTTCGATAACCAGTCGGAAGAGGAGGCTGAGAAGCTATAAGGTTTTCCAACACTTTTGAGGCTTCATCCATATAAGGAAAAATATGAATAAGATGATCACCTTCACTTAACCTAAAAGGAAAATTGAATTTACCATTTTTCTCGTAGACCTTACTATAATTAGTTCATGGTTTGTCACCAACATGATCTCCAGAGGCTGATGAAAAAGGTTGATGTGAGCTTTTGGACCACACCTATAACACCTATGGAATACTAGGACAATATATAAGAAGGTGGTCACCCGTACATAAATTGCAAGGGTATTTAAATTTGTAGTGCCAATTGGAAGGTTTCTCCATGCTAGTTTCGTTGGTAGCAATGGTTGCTTGGTTACCTCCATGTTGTTTTTTCTTATTATTAATCTTCCTTTTCTTCTTATTCTTATCCACCTGGTTACTAACTTTGAGGCTTTCACCAGATGAAGAGGAAGAAGACCGAAGAGGTGAAGAAGGAAAAGGTCAATGTTAGGATCAACTTGTTCATGTGGACTACTTGGTTGAGAAACAATGTAGATATTTGGAACCATAGGGGTAGAAAAAAACCAAACTCGCAAACCAATGGTAAATCTGGGAAGGGACATCCTAGGTCCCTATAATACTAGTGTATCCCCTTATTGTTATTGTTAGTGTAGCCCCCTTATTGTTATTTGTGTGCCCTGTAGTCCCCATATTGTTATTATTTTGCCCCATAGAAGCCCACTATTGTGATTGTTGTGCCCTTACATTGTTATAATTATGTCGGCTAGGGTTATATTGTGATCCCTTGGACTCTTATATATAGAAAGGAGGTTTTGTCATTTGAATCATCCAAAAATTGTTCATTTATGTAGTTTAAAGGAGGTTTCCCCTTGAAGAGGCTGATTTCTAAGTCGTTGATCTATCTTTTCTTCTATTTTGTAAGCTAGTTTCATAACATTTGGTATCAGAGCTTTGGATTCTAGGGTTTCGATGCTGCAAACAGGTCATCTTGGAATTTTCACTATAAATTTTTTTCTACGAAGGTTCATAAGCTAAAAAAAACCCATTTGAGCCAAAATCCAGAGGACCGAAGATCAAATATTGGGGGTCTGAAATTATAGAGATACATTAGTTTCAATATCGAGCTCCTCAAAAGTGAGAAAAAGGCGTGTAGTTTTTTTATAAAAATTGCATAAGTCTCGTTTAAAAAATCAATTTTAAGTGGTTCCAAGGGTATATTGAAGCATAGATATCAGTATTGGGTTCTAAAATCCACCCCAAAAATAATTCCACACCAATTAATCCCTCAAAAGTCTCTACTATGACTCATGAAGAGGAAGAAGTGCAACATGATATATCAAAATTACGAGACCAAGTGCAAATAAATTTAGCTCTCGCAAAGAGTAACAAAAAATGAAATGGAAGTTAAGATGGACGATTTGAAGAAATAGATGGATGGATTGAAGAAATGTGTGGAATATAAGATGGATGGTTTGAAGAATGGCGTGGAAGCTAAGATTAGTGGCATATAATAAAAACTGAAAGGAAACATGGAAGACATGAAGAATGGTCTCAAAGCAGACATGGAAAATTTGAAGGAAGGTATAACAAGGTTGCCACAATAAATGATGGCGAAACAATAGTAGATGAAAACCATGATTAGAACAAAAGAAATGTTAATAATTATTTCATAGACTCTAATGTTGGATTTAAGACCCACCATATTCCAAAGATCGATATGAGGAAGTTTGATGGCAAGGATCTGGTAACATGGATACTACAGATGAAGCAATATTTTGATTTCCATAATGTGAAAAACACACAAAAGGTACGCATTGAAACTTTATATTTAGAACAAAATACATTTGTATGGTATCGATGGCTTTGATTTCGTAATTTTTTTTCACTTGGTCAATTTTTACGGAGGAAATGATAACATATTACGAGGATACAAAGAGAAACACCTTCTTTAGCCAATTGATAAATCTCAAACAAAAGGATTCAATGGTGGAGCACATTGAGGACTTCCAAAAATTGAATATAAGGGTAACTAATATTCCAAATGAACACAAGATTGATGTCTTCATAGAGACTTTAAAGGATAACACCAACATGAGGTTCAGTGTTGGGAACCTGATTCATTTGAGAAGGAATTCAGGTTGGAAATAAAAATTGAAAGCAAAATTATTGTGAAAAGGAAGCCTACCACCTCAAAACTATAAATATGGAAGTGTTGCTACTCCTATACTTCCACAACCTACAAGGTTGACACCACAACAATTGGAAGAAAAACAAGCAAAAGGTCTTTTCTACAGTTGTGATAACAAATGCACAGAAGGTCATAAGTGTGTTGAGAAGAAAGTATTTTACATAGATTATGAAGAGGAGGAAAAGGAACAAGAAACTTCAAAAGAAGAGGATATACAATAGGAACCAACCCTAGAGGAAGAAGAAATGGATATGACCATATCCTATAATGCATTGGCAGGAATTACCACTTCTCAAACTCTCAAGATATA
The DNA here is from genome assembly GCA_034641835.2 of Pinus albicaulis. NCBI lineage: Eukaryota > Viridiplantae > Streptophyta > Pinopsida > Pinales > Pinaceae > Pinus > Pinus albicaulis. The sequence continues at coordinate 147,008,969 of CM076582.1, forward strand.
AGGACATACCAAGAAGAAAAATGTAATAGTTATTATTGATATGGGTAGTACACAAAATTTTAATCATTGCAAGGTAGCCAAGGAATTGAATAGCTTCCTATATCCAACACTAGAGTGTCAAGTGATGGTTTCAAATGGAGGAACTATAAATTTCTCTGGAAAGTACCATAATGCCAAACTAACCATGGGGGAATATGTATTGAATAGTCCAATGCTCTTCATCCAAATGGGTGGTGCTAATGTTGTACTAGGAGTATAATGGTTACAATATTTGGGGACGATAGCTTTTAATTTTCAAGATTATTATTATTATTATTATTATTATTTCCAGAAGGAAAGGAAGTTGAATTGCGGTGTTTCACAGGGAGGATATGAAAGATAATCAGCTCTAATGTCATGACAAAGCTTTTGAAGAAAGAACAACGAGGCATAATTGCACAATTATGCTCACTACAGGTTCAAACATGAAAATCATCTATTTCTCCATATCTCCAAAACGTCTTGGACAATCATTCCAAGGTATTTGAGACTCCCAAATGACTCCCACCTATTCGTGATCATGATCATGCTATTCATTTGATTCCAATAAGTGTTCCTCCAAACATCATGCCTTACAGATATCCTTATGCTCAAAAGAGTGAGATTGAACGTATGGTTGCATAAATGCTAGAGGCTGGTATAATTCAACCTAGTCAAAGTTCTTTCTCTGCTCCAGTAGTATTGGTGCACAAGAAGGATGGATCATGGCATATGTGTCCGGATTATAGGGAGCTCAAAAAGCTAACTATTAAAGAAATTTCCCATCCCCATCATTGATGAATTATTGGATGAATTACATGGAGCAATTTACTTCACCAAGCTGGATCTTCATTTTGGATATCATCAAATTAGAATGAATAACGAAGACATTTCAAAAACAACATTCAGAACTCATGAGGGTCATTGTGAATTTTTGTTCATGCCTTTTGGCCTTACTAATGCACCTTCCACATTTCAATTTTTGATGAATTCCATTTTCAAACACTTAGAAAATTTGTGTTAGTATTTTTTGATGATATACTAATCTACACCAAGTCTTGGAAGGATCATGTTCAACATATTGAAATGGTGCTCAAACTATTGGAGGAGAAATAATTATATGCAAAAACCTCCAAATTATTCTTTGGAGTACAAGGGGTGGAATATTTGGGTCATATTGTATCTAATGAGGGTGTTAAGGTAGATCCTAACAAAATTAAATCCATTAAGGAATGGAACATCCCTACAACCATAAAGCATATTCAAGGATTTCTGGGGTTTGCAGGGTATTATCGCAAGTTTTTTAATAATTATGGGAGAATATCGACACCTTTAATATCATTACTGAAGAAAGATGCATTTTATTGGACTCCAGAAGCAACTGAGGCCTTTGAACACCTTAAAGAGGAAATGTGCCAATCACTGGTCTTAGCTATGAAAAAATTCAAAAAAATATTTATTCTGGAATGTGATGCCTCAGGAAATGGAATTGGTGTGGTTTTAATGCAAGAATGAAGACCCATTGCTTTTAAAAGTCTTCCAAACAATGAAAAGTATTTACTGAAACCTATTTATGAGAAGAAAATGTTCGCAATACTACATGCACTAAATAAATGGTGATCATACATAATGGGAAGACACTTCAAGGTAAAAACATATCATGATAGTCTTAAATACTTTTTGGAACAAAGATTATCCTTAGAAGAGTAGCAAAAATGGGTCACAAAGATGTTGGGTTATGACTTTGAAATCATCTATGAAAAGGGGAATCAAAGTGTTGTTGCAGATGCACTCTCAAGAAAGGATGAGGATGTGGAAGCTTTGCCTTGTGCCATTTCTATTATCCAACATGAGTGGATAACTGAAGTAAGGGATGAATGAAAGAATGATGAAGAGGTGTGGACACTCATTCAAAATTTGCAGCAAGATTCGAGTACATCTGAAACATTTAGCTCAAAAAATGATTCCTTATGGTACAAATATCTAGTATATCTTTGTAAGAATTCCCAACTCAAACAAAAGATTCTTTTGGAATTGCACACCTCTCCCTTAAGAGGAAACTCAGGATTTTAAAAAACTTACCACACGGTCAAGAAGGAATTTTTTTGGGATATCCTTAAATCTGATATTCAAAATTTTGTGGCAGAAAGTTTGGTTTGCCAACAACATAAAGTTGAGACAATTAAGACCCCAGGTATGTGACAAACTTTATCCATTCCAAGTCAAATTTGGGAGGAGGTTTCAATGGATTTTATCACAGGTTTACCCAAGTCCGAAGGAAAGACTGTCATCATGGTGGTAGTTTATAGACTTACCAAGTATGCACACTTTTGTGCATTATCTCATCCATTTAAATTCAGTTCAGTTGCTACTGCATTTATGGAAACAATTCAAAAGCTACATGGAAACCTAAATATTATTGTAAGTGACAAAGATCCCATTTTTAAAGGATATTTTTGGATGGAATTAATTTCTTGTTTGTGTACTCAATTAGATATATCATCATATCATCCTCAATCTTATGGGAAAAATGAGATATTGAACAAATGTTTGGAAGGATATATTAGTTGATTTTTATCTGATAAACAAACACAATGGGTCAAGTGGTTGCCTTTGGCTGAATGGTGGTATAACACTTCCTTCCATACTGTAACAAAAATAACCCCATTTATGGCACTTTATGGATATCATCCACCCTCCGTCACATCATCTTTAAGAGAAAATTCTAAGGTTAAAGCAATGGAATATCAAATCAAGCATCAAAAACAAGTTCTCGAACTCTTAAAGTATAACCTCACCTGGGCGCAGAATCAAATGAAACAATAGGTAGATCAACATCTCAATGAAAGAAGTTTTGATGTAGGTGACTGGGTATTTTTATGGCTACAACCATACAAACAAATGTCCCTCAAGCAAGCTAAGAAGGATAATAAATTATCACCAAAGTATTATGGTCCTTACAAAGTGTTGCAAAAGATTGGTACTATGGTATACAAATTGGAGCTTCTTGCATCTTCCGGAGTGCACCCAGTTTTCCATGTTTCATGTGTAAAGAAGGTTATAGGTGACAAGCTCCCAGTTCAAACAATATTTCCAGAACTTGACGAAGAAGGAAAAATCATATTGGAACCTAAAGCAGTCACAGAAAGAAGAACTCAATAGCTATGAAATCGATCAATTTCAGAGTATCTCATCAAGTGAAAGAACTTACCTAGTGAATATTCAACATGGGAGGATGATAATTTTATAAAGACGCATCCAGAACTACTCAAGCTTTGAGGAAAACACTTTTATGAAGGAGAGGGGCATGCTAGGTCCCTATAATACTAGTGTATCCCGTTATTGTTATTGTTAGTGTAGCCCCCTTATTGTTATTGTTGTGCCCATGTATTCCCCATATTGTTATTATTGTGCCCCATAGAATCCCACTATTGTTATTGTTGTGCCCTTACATTTTTATTGTTATGTCAGCTAGGACTATATTGTGACCCCTTAGATTCCTATATATAGAAAGGAGATTTTTTCATTTGAATCATCCAAGAATTTTTCATTTATGTAATGTAAAGGAGGTTTCCCCCTCGAAGAGGTTGATTTCTAAGTCATTTATCTATCTTTTCTTCTATTTTGTGAGCAGGTTTCATAACATGACAACATTTCCATATAATGAGCACGAATATTTCCAAAAGAATGAAAAGGACTAGGATTCTCGTAAGAGGGGTTTCCTTGATTGGTAGACTCGGGAAGTGTTTCCATTAGTCTCAACCTAATATCCACTAAGGATTTGTTCCACGGTGAGGATGTTAATCCGCAGTCAATTAATTGATTTTATGAACTAAAGACACAAAACAAATCAAAACAGGGGTAACTGGGAAAAAGGTTTTATCAAGCAACTGTGAATTGCAATATACCACCTTGGAGAACCAAGGATTTTATGTACGGGCTAGAAATATCCCCGAATGTTGTGTTTGGTGTATCACAATGTACAAGGTTGCCAAATCAGTTACCTAAGGCTAGATAGAAACCTATAGGGGAATTCCAAAATATACCCGAAGTTACGTGGTAGTGTTGTCTAATGCATAATCATACGATGAGAGCATTCCCATATTCTTTTCATGTGTGGAGCACCATCCAATATACCCAGAGATACATGGAGAGTGGTTTGATACACTTACGTACGTGTAACTAGATATCACCCCTAGAATGCAATGCTGGAAAAATACAACAGCTCCTATGTTTATAGACGTCGGAACACGTCTCTAGCCTAGACCTCTAGATGTTTTGCATTTATGTTTCAAATTCTCCTTAGGTTAATTAAGGTGAATTTTAGAGTTTATCTTGAATTATGTTTTGATTTCAAAGCTCAAAACTTGTTGTTACCTGAACACACCTATGGTGTAACTAATATGAAAAAAACAACGCTTTTCATTTTCCTTTTAACAATGAAAGGCCTAACTAAGTAGGGGAAGAAGAAATCAATAAACAATGCAACAAAAACACGATGCAACAATCGATCTCCTACACTACACTATTCCAATCAAAATTAAGGCCCTAGATGTAATGCATGATGCATAAGATTTTTATTTTTGATTCCACTTATTTTTCAGATGAAAACTAAGATATTTTCCTAATTCCTGATAGAAGATGCTATTTATAACGTTGACTGAAATACCATCCTTCAAGCAATCCAACGATCAAGAAATTAATTTGATAATGACGTTATATACAAGAATAAACAAAAATCTAAACAAATTATTATCAAAGGAATGCAAAACCAAAATAAAACAAGATGAAGGCTTCTGAGAGACCAATACACACTTAGGGACACAAGGAGGACAAACTAGAACAAAGTTAGTCAAAGAGAAAATCATGAAAAGGAATTTTTTTACATGAAACAGGGGCCAACACAGGTGTAGATAGGCTACTAGTGCTCTACAATGCAGGTGTAGAGAAGGCCAAGGAGCACTGCAATGCTCTGTCTCTAGACCAGGGGGGAGCACTGATCAAGGCAAAGGCCAAGTTCTGAAACAAAAATTCAAATGAAGCTCAGTGAAAGGTCTTCCTATGGTAAATTTAGTTTGAGTGAGGAAATGGAGGTCTATTTAAGAGGTGAAACAAGTACAAAAAAAGGAAACCACTAAGGGAAAGAAATGATCCCTAGTGGAGTCACTGATTTGTTATGCAGAATTTATGACCGCAGAGAGAAATATCTTCCCTAGACCTAGTGGACTGGTCAAGAACAACAAAAAGTAAAGAATATAAATTTCCCTTAGAGAAATTGAAGAATGGAAAGAGGATTACTTGGAATCCATCACAATATTTACTCTTCTCTCGGCTTATAACCTCCAATAGTAGCTTTGATTGCTATAATTAGAACCTTCACATACAATCATAACAAGCCAAAGATTACGACATCTATGTAGAATTATCCTATTACTCTATTCAATGGATAGACAAAGCATTAAAACATATGAATGTAAACATAACATATATAGGAAAACGATGTACTCTTTGTATGAATATGAATAGGAGCGAGTTTACAATCAAGAATAGTAATTTATCTCATAGATATATACCCAAGTTGACTTGTCCTTCCTCGTCACAAAGAACACCTCAATGTCACCCTAACGCATAAAGATGACGATTCTCTTAGATTCAAGGAAGCAACATGAGGACATGATCAGCCTCCAAAACCTAACCATGATGTTGTGGATGGCTGTAGATTATAGAAGTGTGTGGTAGTTTAGGAATTCTTATCCATTTACCAATATAGGCTTGAGATACACTCTTGATGGGAGGATGAGCTCAAGAGATAAGAGGTGTAATCTCCAAGCTAGTATTAGTTAATATTATAAGTTCTTAACTAAGGTAAATTTTTGAAACAACTCCTGGAAGCTTATGGAGGAGGAAGCTTCAAGATTCTTTTTATTTTTCCCGAATTTATAGAATCAACGCACCCCCAACAAGGGACAACCTGCTGCTTATTAGTGCAGGTGAAAAATGGAGCAACCTGCTGCTGAACGTAAGTCCCTAAAGGGCCAGGGTGCGTTGGGCCTTAAAAACACTGTTTTGAAGCAGGAAGACTCATAAAATCAGGGATTTGAAAGGGTCATGCTTAGGGATTTGTGTAGGGATAATGACAAGGTGTTCATGGATGTTGATTGATCCAGTTTGCAGACCTATTGACTAGATGCAACAAAATGGCCTATAACATAAAAGATTATACAAGAAAGGAAAAAGCTCAACTTGAAGGTGAGTAGTATGTGTGGTTAAATCGATCATTATGATTACTATAACATGATTTCTGCTAGTACATGTTTTAACTTGGCCTAGTTTAGAATGTCATTTTTAGTTTGTTTTCCTATTCTCCCCTGCTCATAAATATAAAATTATTGGAGACTTCACTCTATGTGAATGTCTAGTTTTTGAGTTAAATTTTTTTTTCCTCAACCTGTATTTCCCCATGCATTTACTTCCCTTTAAAATACATTGTTTTTTTTTTTTTACAATAATTGAGTAAATTATACTGCAAATTCCATGCATTTGCATAGAAAAATTACAACTCTTTCATGAGTAGAATGATTAGCTACATTTTCTATAGCATAACTAAGCACTATTAATTTCTTCTGATCGAGATTCATTACATATATCTATAATGTATTGAAAATATAAAGTCTATAAAAGATGCTTAGGGCCAGATAAATTTTGGTTGCAATTTATAAAATTTGAGAACAAACATCTAAACAAATTATATAAAATTATGATATTTGTTGTAGAATCTATCTAGTTTGTTAGCCATCAGTATTTTTTACATGTTAGTGATGACTATATCTACAGCTGAGTTTTAGGCGGTTCCTTATGTCCATGTATAATCAGGAAAACCTCTAAACTTGCCACCACGCACTGGGTGCTCGCCCTGTGAATATCAAAACCTCATATCACACAATCCTGTCGACTTTGTGTATTGATACATATCGACCTTAAAAAACCAAATCACATCTGCTTTAAATAATCCCTATGTTAGGAAGTGGCGCTTTAAGACATTTCACCCTTGGCAATCCTCAAAAAGCCAAAAAGCCTCCATCTGCAACAGACCTTCCATGACTGACCTCTTACTTTGCAAATGAAATTGACAAACAACCCTAAGTCGCGCCACTCACACCCCTAGATCTCAGCACTGCATAAAACCCAATCTCAAGCTGACTATTAGGTTTTTCACGGTGTTCTATGGTTTCTACAAAGGCAGGAAAGATAATTTCATCTCATGGAGTAAATGTTTGAGTTTTACAGTTAGAGGAACAAGCGCTTCTAAGTGTGAGCCACCAGAATGTGTCTATGACGGCTTCCTCTGTCCCAGAATTGTGACTCTATCCGGCATGAAAATCACGGAAAAAGGTCACCAACGTGTAAATAGTAGAAGTGATTTCAAGGCCTGAACCTCCTTCATTTAGCCAGAGGTTAGGGCGCTGCTGCATCCGCAAAAACGAGCGCGAGCCGATTATTGACCCTAGGAAGGTTGCAAAGGTCAGTTTGCCCTAACGGAAACAATGAAACAATATCTTCGGGTTTCATGAATGTAATTGATAATGTGAGAATGGAGCTTGAAATATGCTAGCTCAAAGAAAAGTACGATTTGATAAAAGAATCATCTAAAACTTTGAAATAAATTAGGTGTTGATAATTTGAAGGCATACGCTGATGTTGATTTGGTCATAAGTACCACGTACGTGCACAGATCAAATAGAACAGATGATAACCAATGCCATTACACAGGCAGGAGAAAGTTCTTGGTTTTTCAAGAAAGCACTGACCTTCATAGTCACAAAGGTTATTTGTCAAGTAATCAATCATGAGATGAACAAGCCAAATATCTCAATCACCCTTAGGACAGTACAGGGAGACAGTATTACTCTGGCTAGGGTTTCTGCTGACACACAATGATGCTTGCAAGTGAAGATGCTAAGACTGATGTTTTCCCAGTGGTTTACTTACCATCACCTTCAGAGAAAGGCTGTCTCGAAAAGAATTGTTAAAAAACCTTCAAATACCTTACCTAATGAAGAGCCTCCTCCATGCATGGGTAGATGGCCAAAGCTACTGCAGGTTGCTGAAACTGATTGATACAAGAAAGCAGTGGAAGGACACCAAAAAGGAATAAAGGTCATTACACAGATGAATGATAGTGCTGGTGATGCAAAGATATTGGTACTCCTATTTCAAAGAACTATCTGTCAGACTATACCTACAGTAGGAAAGAGACAATATTGAATATATGTGTGCCACTAATACCAAAAAGAAGACTTTCTCCTTGAGGAAAGGGTCAAGCAACAAAACAATATCATACACCAAAGGTCCAAAGAAGCGCCTTTCAAGAAATGGTGTTTACAGCTTTCAAATGTTTTTGGTGCATTATGAATAGCCCTTCCTTGCTAAAAATCGCCAAGAGAGGAAAACAGTGAACATAGTTCAGTCATGAAATGGTTCTATTGACAAAAAAGGTTTAACACACTGATCAAAACAAAATAAGGACTGTGTATCAAAAAGCCCTGTTTTCATATTCTACAAGCTTGTCTTTTCGGATGGAGGAGGCAAATGGGTATATGATCTTATGATTAGGCAGAAGGACTTTGTTTTGATGAATTATCACTGTTTATATGTCTTATAACAAACACACTTGTTATCATTCCAAAGGACAAATGTGGCACAGAATTACATGGAAAAGGACCTGCAGACAAGGCTAACACCGTAGCTGAAGTGGTGGAGTTGGTCGACTTAATTGGTCGAAGTTCAGAGCTCGGGGTCAGAATCAAAGGGCGGGTATATATATTCAAATAACAAACCCACTGTTTTAAGACAAAACAGAGTCAAAACAAACCAAAATTCATTTCCCAAAGTTTGAAGACCGTTAAAGGCTTGTTTTGAATTGATATAAAGGAATGAAGTTGAGGGAAAATATTGTCGATTTCAAAACAAAAATCACCCCCTTGCCTCCCTAGCATCGAGACAAAGAGAATCCGGTCGGAAATTCACAGGTTTGCCCTAGAAAAAGAAGCGCGACGTGCCTGGGATTTGGCGCGACGTGCCTGGGCAGCAAATTACATGGGGCCCCTTCGTCGGCACGACGTGCCTGTACGTTGGCGCGACGTGCCTATACAAGGCCGCCCGACCACACGACAGGTCGACCCGACAGGCCCGACAAGGGTTTTTCTGCGCGACGGGTTTTCTCCAAAGGTTGCCGCGCCAGTGTTGGAGGGTTCCGGTGCATTTCAAGTTTCTTCCAAAGGATTTCTCCTCAAAAATTCACAAGGTACTTCACCTCCTACCTCGAAAATCTCGGAAAATCAAGTTTAAAACCTGTGTGCCGTGTTTTGAAACTGTGCATGGTTAAAAAGGCTTTGACCATTTTTGAAAAGGAGAAACTGTCCTCACAGCCCCCACAACAGCACACTACTTAATGCAGATTGCCTTTCATTCACCATATTCTCCCACTGTGAATTTGTTAACAGAGAATTTCCCAAGGTGACAACACATTAAAAAGGCAGAATTTGTTGATGAGAAGTTAAAAATTGGAGGCAGGGGTATAGAGGTGTTGATGGACTATTTAAACTCACAAATTGGAAAATAGTTCCTGGCTGAAGCAGAGAATGTGTTCTCTAAACCACTGTTGCACTGATTTTTCACCCAAGCTAAGTCTGCTCCTTTCTTTCCACTGTATGGTATCTACAGAAATTTGTTGACAGAGGGATTCTGAGGGTGAAACAGGGCCATTTTCTAGAAGGCAGGGTTGTTAGTGATTGGGCACTTGTTGATGATCAAAGTTTACATTGAAGCCAGAAGCACCAAAGTGGTGTTGGATTTCTCAAAACTTCACAAGTGAAAGGGGCCATTTTCTAAAGAGCAGAGTTGTTAGTATTTGAAGTTAAGATTAAGACAGAGGTACAGGTATTATGTTGATCTCTTAAACTCACAAGCAGAGAGTATGTTTCCTAAAAACCACTGTGCATTGGTTATACATCTAACTTGGGTCTGCCTTTACCGAAACCATATTGTATCAGGTTGAAGATTTGTTAACAGGGTTTTTCTGAAGGTAAACAGAGCCACTTTATAAAGGGCAGAGTTGTTGATGGTTGAAACTTTAAAAGCAGAGGTATAGAAGTGTTGGTTGATCTTTTAACTTCACAAGAAAAGGTGTCCTTCACAAAGCACTGTGCACTGATTTTACAATCTAACTTGAGTCTGCCTTTCCTAGAAACCATATTGTATCATGTTGAAGACTTGTTGACAGAGATTTTCAAAGGTAAACAGCATAGTGAAGGACAGAGGTTGTTGATGTTGGATTTTGACATCAAAGGCAGAGGTACAAAGGTGGTGATTGACTTCTCAAAATTCACAAGTGAAAGGTGTTTTCCTTAACACTGTGGGCTAATTTTTCACCTAACCAAAAGGTCTCCTTTCTTTCCACTGTATGGTCTCTACAGAAATCTGTTGACAGAGGTATTTTTCAAGGTGAATGACCTGAAGAGAAGGGTTATTATATTCGAGTTTTGTTTTGAAAACACAAATAACAGTGTAGGTTGGCCTCTAACAAAGTCACAAGAGGGGTGATTGTTCAAAACTGTGCACAGGGAATCTACAAAGCAGTTACCCCATATTTTACACATGGTACCATTGTTAAAAAGGTTACATAGCTGAAGTGTAGCCAGAGTTGGAAGAGGAACAACAACAGACAGAGATTGAAGAGCAGCAGGTTGAGCAAACAATTGAAGCATCTTTTGAGCCACAAGCTGGACAGGATGTTGAGGAAGGACAGCAAGCTGAAGCTGCCTCCTTGACAGTGACCAAAACTGTTCCTAAAAAGAGGAAATTGCCCAAAAAGACAACTTCTAGCTTGCCAAGGAGAAAAAGCGCTAGATTGGCCTTCAAAGGCAAAAGTGCAGTTGGAGAAAGTGCCAAGCAAGGAGGTAAATCAGCTGTCGTCCCTATACCAAGCGATGACAGTGATAATGAGGCCCGCATCCTTGAAAACCTCCTCATTCACAAAGAAGGGCAAATTGAGGTGTTACAAGAAGATCTTCAAAGGGCGAGGAATTTCAACCACTTCTTGGAGGTTGAAAACAAACAAATGAAGTATCATGCAGCCATTCATGAGGCTAGGCGATCAAGTATAAGAAAGAGGCAAAAAAGGCACAAGTAAGAATTGAAGAGCTCATAGGCGAGTTTGATGATGAAGAGGAGGAAGACCAACCTAGGCGAAAGAGGCCTAGGACCATCGGGCTTAGGAGAGCCTTGGAGAAACAGAGAGCAGAAGAACAAGCTCAATTCGAAGCCTTTCCTCTCACTACCCTCCTTGAGCAGGAAATTGAGGAAAACAAGGAAGCATGGCTTGAGAGGGCTAACCAGCATTTGGAAACAAAGCTTGAGAAGGCAAACAGGGATCTTGAGCTACAGAGAAAAATGACTCTTCACTTTCAGAAGCTAAATCAGTTTGCCAGGCGAAAATTGAAGGTAGCACAAGAAAAATTGAAGAAATTGAAGGAGAGGCGCCTAGCACGGAAAGAAGCAAAAAGCACATCAGCCCTAGATATTTTGGCTTCAGCTTCGGAGCATGTCTCTATGGACCTTTGAGGGTCATGCATGCCAATTTTGGGCCTGTTTCGGAAACTTTTTGTTTTTTGGCATTTTTGGGGTTTTTCGCCAAAAACTCATAAATGCGCCATTTCAGTTTGATGAGTTGTCAAGGGAGGAGGATGATCCCAATGGGTTCCATAATTCCATGAGCAGGTCTCCAGCGATTTTTAGGGCATTTGAAGATCATTCGCCCCTCCAAATTGGCGAAAAACAGCCTCATTTTGCACATTCTGCCCGCCATATCAGCAGCCTGCTATTTTCTGGGTTTTTGCACACAGGTACAGTTTTGAGAGACTTTCAGAGATCAGATTGAGGTGATTCCACTTGCGTTGGAAAGCAGACACAGAGAGCTTTCCAACGAGCCATCATGAACCTCATTTTGACATCGGGAAGGCTTCCATTTTCATCCAGCAAGTCAGGGGACCTTTTTCAGGCATAAATATGAAGTATTTTTGTAATTTTTGAACTCCAAAAATCTGCTTTTCCCAAATGTGCGTTAAGCTATTTTTATCATTGGGAAATGATGTAAAGTCAATATAATTTCGTTTTTAGCAGTTTTTTAGATATTTTATGGGATATTTTGTGCCTTGGGCTTTGCAAAGCCTCAAGGACAAGTTTAGATATTTTGACTTGGCCAATGGGATAGCTAGTTGCTCCATGAGGTTTTCCTCCCTCAAGCCTATTTATTCCATGGTTCTCATTGTAAATCGGAGGCTGAACTTGAGAGAAGAATTAATGCATTGGTCATATGAGCTTTGAAGAATACACTTGAGTTATGATGTTTGGACTGCCTCTTGGATGCTTTTGAGGAATGTTGAAGGCTTGTTGATGGATTCCCTGACATGGTAGAATGGTATAGTGCTTCTTAATGTGTTTTGTCTTCTAGTTTTCACTCATAATTCATTTTTCTTGCTGCTATAGATCAGTAAAGATTGATTTTGAGACATGCCCATGGAGGCACCTCAAAATCCCCGAATCTTCATAGCTTGATGTTTTCTTCTCCCTTAGTTATGCTAAAGAATTCTTAGCTGCTCTTTAGTAACCTAAGGTATTGTTGCTAAGTTTTATTCATCAGTTCTATGTATGTTGAGTAGGATGTATGGTTTGCCCTACCTACCTATCAGTTTCCCATAGTTCAGTCCATAAAACTTTCTCTTTGACTGATTTGTTGATCATTTTGTTGAACCAAGGAGGCCTAGTCCCGATCTAGCCCTTTGCCTAAAACTATGAAAACTTGTTTGTCCAAGTGCCCAATGACTTAGAGACTATGTTTAGGCGTTCCGACGTATTTTATGAGTTGTTAGTTTGTCTCATGTGTTTTCCCCAAAGTCTGATAGCCATTTCCCGAAGTTAGAGGGTCTTATACCTCTATGTATGGCTGGAATGTTTGATTTCTATGTATTGATTAGCTTATAGTTATTCCTAGCATGATCAATGGCTTGCTATTACATGTTTATGTCTGCTATTAACTAGTTTGCACTTGAAATCCCTTGTCTTTCACCAACTTATTTTCCATTTAACCCATTTTGCCCAGAGATCCCTTCTACTGTGAATCAAATCGGCCCTACAGCAGCTTTACATCATCACTTCATAGCTTCCTTGACCTGTTTGACCCCATAGCCCAATTTATCTACATCTTGTTATCCAGTTTATGTATTTGATCAGTTTCATCCCTCAAAAACTTAAAAACTAAAAAAAAAACCAAAAACACACTTCATAACTAGCCTAATATCAGAACATCGCAAGTAAACACACCGACATCTTTTGCACTTATAGAGAGAGCCCTCTCTGAGTCCAGGAAGGCTAGGTCCTTGGGCTCCAAAGCTTGGTTTGATGTTACATCGTCATTTGGCTAGCCAATCGGCCAAATCACGGGACCCTAACATAGTTCATATCTAGAAATCTCACTTGTGTTGCATGAAGAAATGTTTTAGAAGATTCCACTTCCTTGGAGTTTCTAGCTCTTCCTTGCTGCTTTGCCTACATTTCTGCTAGTTGTTGATTCAATCCTTCTATTTTGAATTCCAATTCTTGATTTTTGTTCCTCTGGATGGTGATATTGCCTAATAATGATTCCAATTAGTTTGAAAGGTTTTATTCCCACTTGCGTAAGATGATGATTTCGACCGGTGTTGAAGATTTTTACCTATCCAAATATATCCCTGAACTCCAACCACTATTGTGTCTGTCTACCATTTCTCCTAATGACATAGAGTTTGTTATCACTCCTCCATATTCCTAAGGCTGGAGAAGGAATCCCAACAGAGGTAACCACAAACCAAGCCTTTGACTTGATATCTAGCCCTATCAAGTTGGAGAGGGCTCTCTCAAAAAGGGTCACAACCAGGAGGGCTGGATAAATTAGGGTTTTTAGGCTAGATAATGAGTGTAGGGGTTGTTTTGATTTTGATTTGGTTGGGGAATCACTCGATGAAAGAATTAGGTCAAGGAAAGCCATGTAAGGGCAAATGAGTTAGGGTTGTAGGGATCAATGGGGAAAGGTAGGTACAATGCTTATCACTTGAATAGGATTGTTATGGAATGGTGTTGAAGCTGAAAGAAAGCTAAGAAAACCATAGGAGATGTATTTTTATCAAGCAAATGAAAGTGGACAAACTATGATCAATTACCCAAAACAGAGCATGTGCAAACATGTATTGTGATTATATAACTTGTAAGAGATCATAACATAGAAATGAAGTGAAAATGAATACAATAAATTCAAACATATGATACTAAATAAAATAAAATGATAGAAATCAATACCACAAGTATCCAAAAAAGTAGCTGCAACTCCTCTTTATTAGCTGGCCAAACTGAGTAGAAAAGTTTCCTTGATCAACTAGTAAACATACAAACTGATTCCAACCCTTCATTAGTGTGAAGAAAGGGGCTAAATAGAGATCAAAACAAGCTTCACCCATCCTCAGGGGTCGAATCCATGAGGTGAGGATGAGATCCACTAATTTCTGAACTGAAAACTGAAGTGTAGGATGGTCCAAGTGACTCACTCCTCATTACATTCAACCGATTCATTATGACTCATTAATGACTTTTACCCGATGAATCTACCTAAGGTAAGTAATCTCAAACGTAATTGCATTTAGCATCATTAATTACATGATTAGAAACATAATTTCTTGAGGAAAAGTGAAAATTTCAGAGAAAATGTGAAAAAATCAGCAAATTTGACATTTGCGCTCTCCACTGTCCATTTGCGCCCTCCACTAGTCATTTGCACCCTATGTGTTCAGGGCCACTTTTGGAGCCCTTCCTGGTGTCCAAATCAGGCCAAATATGGCTTGTTGGAAAGCCTTGCATGCCTTATTTCCAAATATGCCTCAAGTTATAAAAATGGAGGTCATTTCCCCCCTCAAAAATTCATTCTCCCAAGACTAGTATTTGCGCAGCGCCTAGGTAAAAAAAGGGGCAGAAAGGTGATTTTTTGATGGTTTTTTGAGCTTTTCACTTGTCAAAACTGCAAACCAAGGCTATAAACATGGTTTTATGAGATGTATGAGTCATTAGGAATCCAATGGTGCCTTTATTCTCCTTAAAAAGTGTGCCAATTATTTGTGTAGCGCTTAGGGCACTGCACAAATGCCCAATTTTCCGACAAATAATTGTCTCAAAAAACATAGAGATTTCCAGATTTTGACAAAAAGTTAGAAAATGCCTCAAAATTTTTGGAATGGCTGAGGATGATGTGTTAAAGCTTGGAGGGAAGCCTCAGCAAGGATGTGCAACTTTTTCTTCTCCTCCTTGGTCAACTCTTCAATTTTGGCATTGGCTATTTTGAGCTTGGCCAATGCAATTTTCTCTTTTTGGGCATAGAGTTTGAACTTCTTCCTTAACAAGTCATTATCTTTATTTTCCCTCTCTAGCAGTTTTTCCAAGTCTTGATTGGCTATATCAAGCCATGCTTCCAGGTTCTCATTGATTTCTATAGCAAGCTGCTCATTTAGGGTTAGCTAATCAACAAGCTCAGCTTCCCTTTGTCTCTCTAGAGCTAGAGCTCTTTTCAGCCCTCTAGTTATAGGTCTCTGTCCTGGTACCTGTTCTTATTCATCATCAAGTAAACCATACTTCTCCACTATTTCATATAGCATGGCTTTGTCCTTTTGAGCTTCCCTTTATGTAGTGAAGTACTTCACCTCATCAATGACCTGTTTGGTCTTCAACTTCTCATTTTCTTGCTCAAGAAAGTGTATAACATATCTAGCCTTGTCAATATTAGTCTGAAGCTCACTAATCTTGGCATCCTTACCTTTGATAGCAACATTTGTGATTTTATCATTTTCATCCTCATCTAGGTCAACCAAATGAAATTCTTGCTCAGTTTCATGATTCTCCTCCTCATTATGAATGATTGGCTCAATGACCTTGTCTTTACCTTTATCCGCCTGCTGTATTGATGTAGAAGGCATGGCCCCTTTCACTCCAAGTGAAGGGTAATATTCCCAATTAGCCACTGCTACTTGGAATATTATAACTGCTCCATTTTTGAAATAAGAAGTCAGAAAGACAATAAAACATATCCCAGTGTGAAAAGGGGTTAGATTAGGAGGACAAAATATAGCCACTTTGGTGTGAAAGAAGGGCAAAGCAATGAGGTAATTTCAGTTGACCAAGTCAACAACGCTGTCACAAGAGGAGGGACAGCTACTAGGGCAACATAGTTTTGAAAGGGGAATCTTCTCAAGGAAGTCACATCACCAATGAGTGGGGTCCGGGGAGGGAAATCTCACCAAGGATAAGAAGGAGGAGATAGCAACAAAGAGATAATTCATTCATTCATCTTCTCTCGGTCTTATGACTGATTGCAAGCTTCAGCTGTTTAGCTAGAGTTGCAGCATTGTTTAGTGCAAGGAATTCTCATGCATGAATTCAATACTTCCTTTGGTTTAGCTGATTGGGAGATATAAGGAGGAGGTCCTGAGCTCACTTTTCATCATTTTCCTTGAGGACATCTATTTTGCATCACATACAGTGCAATCACCTCCAGTAACTACGTCATTTCTGCAGTAGCAGTTGTAGCTGGGTGAGACCCTCTTGTTTTATGCTTGTTTTGGAGGAGGAGGTGTCTATTTCACTCCGGGAGGTCTATTGAGGGAGGACTTGGGAAAATTTATGTATTGTTTGTCTATTTCAGATTACTTTCAATATTTTCTAATACAAAGTTTCTAGGTACAACATTATTTTCTGCAGTGCTGTATCTTGTGTTGCTATTTTGCCGAAAACCCTTGCCGGGGTGTTCCGATGTGCTTGTAAAAGAGGTAAAACCTCTCATTTCTGATTATATAATGAATGAAAGCTTTAGATATGTGTTATACTATCATTTTCTATAGATGTCATAATAAAAATAACGCTGTTTCATTCTCCGTCATTTCTATTTTATGAAGTAGTGGGATTGGGGTGCTTTTTAGCATATCTGAGCTGGGGAGATCTGTTTAGTGTATATATAATGATTTATTTCTGATGTAATTTTATATTTAAGCTAAATACAACATATAAAAGAGGATCCAAGTCCTGTTCAGTGTTTTTATTGCAGGTTTTTCCTTATACAGCGTCCCCACTGAAGAAATTGCTAAAATTCCTGAAAAGGAATATTACAGTGGTATTAGAGCTCTGCTCTTGGCTCAGCTTGTGGGGAGAGATTTCTCTTCAAAATGGAGGAGGAAGAAATTTTAAATCTCCTACTTCAAACCCTGCAGGACATTGCAAGGGACCTTAGGGAGATGAGACATGAAGGGGATTCTATAGAGTTTTGCCATATGGCAAGCACCATCACTGCAAATGGCATGGGGTATTCAACTGCATCACAACACTCTACCATGCCTTCATTTATAACTGGGGGAGACAAGGAGGGAACCCTGGGAGAATATTTTGAAGAATATGAACTCCAATCTCAAGGGTTCAAGGAGCACTTGAGCTTTCAGGAATTTTGCCGGATCAAGGATGGGAGGAGGATTAATCCTCATCAGAAGGAGGAGAAATTGATGTAGGGATCAGACCTACAGTGCAGTATGGTAGGGTTCTTCTTTCCCACATTTGATGGGACACCTAAGCGCACAACAAAGGCTTGGGTGGAGAAGCTGGACACATACTTCTAACTCAACAAGGTTTCTGAGATAGAAGCCATCAAGATAGCTGCACTGCACCTAGAAGGGGAAGCTCAAGATTGGTGGTTTCATGGGCTGAACACACTTTGGCATCATCATATCACTTCATACTTAGCTTTCACCAAGAAGCTAGTGGAGATGTTTGATCCAAGGGATCCGGAAGCCCACTTTGCCAAGATAACCAAGCTCAAGCAGGAGGGAGATCTAGAGGATTACATTGCTGAGTATTTGCAGCTTTCAGTAATGGTATCCAACCTCACTATGAGGAAGAAGGTATGCATGTTTGTGAATGGGATGGCTGAACCATTACAAGGGTTGGTCAAATCTACTAAACCAACCACACTCCTTGAAGTTGTGGAGAAAGCTACAGATCTACAACACATCTTGCCTAGGGCAAGAACCTTTTTGCAGCAAGAGACTCACTCAAGGCCAAGGGAGACAATCCATGTTCAGGATTTGGAGGGAGAATGTGTTACAGGAAGGACACATCATGTCAAGACCTTGTCCAAGAAGGATTCCAATGCTGTACAATCCATGCAAGACTTTGCTCCAAGGGGGGGAGCTATTGCAGTGTTAAGAGGAGTCCCAAAGTATCTAACCTTGAGGGTGAGAGGTACTATCATGGGGCAAAGAGTTTTTGTATTGATATATAGTGGATCCACTCATAATTTTATTGATGCACAACTGGTACAAAGTAGAGGAATCCACATGGAGGAGTTTGAGGGATTTTCAGTTTTGGTCCCTGGAGCTATGACCCTGCAATGTGCCAAGTATGTTCCGGCACTAACCATTACTATGGGGACCTATACATTGACATACCACTTCTTTGTGGTATATATTCCAGACACCAATGTCATATTGGGAGTCCAGTGGTTAATCACTCTTGGGAGAGTTACCACTAACTAGAGAACCTTGGAGATGGAATGGATAGGAGGGAAGGATGGCCAACAACAAAAGATCAAGGGTATAAACACATACCCCCCTTAGGTTGTTTCAACACATAGGATGGAGGTAGATCTGTGTGGAGGGGATGTTGAATGGGGAGTGGAGCTGCATATATCAGAGGTGAAGGGAAAGGATTCACGAGTGCATCCAGATGTTCAGTCTCTCTTGGACTGGTATTCTATAGTATTTGGAGATATGCCACCAGGGAGACCTCCTGACCAAGGGTTTGAACACACCATTGAGTTGGAGAAAGGAATCCAAGCAATAATCACCACTCCTTATAGGCACCCCAAGGCTTATAGGGATGATATTGAGAAAGCTATCCAAGAGCTACTAGCCCTAGGACACATCCAGCCTAGTACTATTACTTTTGCTTCCTCTGTGGTTTTGGAAAATAAGAAAGATGGCACATTGAGGATGTGCATTGATTATAGGGCCTTGAACAAGAAGACTATGAAGAACAAGTACCCTATACCCAGAATCGATGAACTCATGGATGAGTTGATGGGATCTAAATACTTTTCCAAGATTGATTTGAGATTCGGGTATCATAAAATCAAGGTGAGGGAGCAAGATATCCCCAAGACAACGTTCAGGTGTCACTACGGGCATTTTGAGTTTCTGGTAATGCCCTTTGGATTGACCAATTCCGTAGCAACTTTCCAATCTTGCATGAACCACATCTTCCGTGGTCATTTGAGAAATTTTGTATTGGTCTTCTTTAATGATATTCTTATCTACAACCGCACTTGGGAGGAGCACTTGCAGCATATTGAGACAGTTTTGCATATCCTCAAGGAGCAGCAATTCTATGCCAAGCTCTCCAAATGTGAATTTGGCCTCACAGAGATGTTGTATTTGGGGCACATCATAGGAGTGGATGGAGTGAGGGTACATGAGGAGAAGATCCAGGCTATCAGAGATTGGCCTGAACCCAGGAATGTTACAGAACTCACAGGGTTTGTGGGCATATGCACTTATTACCGGAAGTTTGTGAAAGGATTTTTACAACTAGCAGCACCACTCACAGACTTGACAAAGAGAGGAGCTTTCCATTGGACACCTACAACGCAGAGGGATTTTGGCAAGCTCAAAGAGGTAATGAGTAGTTGTCCTGTTTTGGTTTTACCTGACTTTTCTCAACCTTTTGTGCTAGAATGTGATGCATCATGTGAAGGTATTGGGGCAGTCTTGATGCAAGGTGGGAATCCTATAGATTTTGAGAGCATGAAGCTGCTTCCCCATGAGAGGTTATACCCCATCTATGATAAAGAGATGTTGGCTATCATGCATGTGTTGGCCAAATTCTGACAATACTTGGTGGGGAATAAGTTCAAGGTGAATACTGATCATAACAGTCTTAAATTCTTCCTTGAACAGAAACAGCTCCAGGAGAGACAACAGAAGTGGGTGAGAAAAATCCAAGCTTATGATTTTGACATAGAGTATGTCAAGGGGAAGAGAAATGTAGTAGCTAATGCACTATTTAGGAGGCCTACAACGTTGTCTTTGAGAGGCATGGATGTAGATTGGAAAGCTCAACTTTTAGTTGAGTATTCCAAATATGACTTTGCATGTGAGATACTTGATGGGGTGGTATCATATGCGAGGTTTAGGGTGATGGATGAGGTCATCTATTACCGGGACCGGATCTTCTTGGCTAAGAATTCCAAGCTCAAGGAGAAGATCTTATTGGCATCACATGATTCCCCACTTTCCAGGCATCAAGGTTTCACAAAGACTTACAGAGCTATCAGAGAGAGATTCTCATGGAAGGGTCTCAAGGAGGATGTGCTTCGACATGTCAGAGAGTGCAACATTTTTCAACAGAACAAGGGAGAACACACTCACCCTACTGGGTTATTTCGGCCACTACCTATTCCAGATGGGAAGTGGGAAAGTATCTCTATGGACTTCATCACCGGTTTACCGACAGTGCAGGGTAAGGACTGTATCTTTGTTGTTGTTGATAGACTAACAAATTACTCTCATTTCTTTGCCATTTTTTCACATTATACTTCTTTACAGGTAGCTAAGCTCTTCTTCAGAGATGTATTTAGACTCCATGGTCTCCTAAGGACCATAGTGAGTGATCGGGACATCCGCTTCATGGGTGGATTTTGGCAGGAACTTTTCCGGTTAGTGGGAACTGATTTGACTCGAAGCACTAGCTATCATCCCCAAAATGATGGACAAACCGAGATAGTAAAAAAGTGGCTAGAAGGCTACTTGAGGAACTATGTGGCAGGGTAGCAGAGAGCTTGGCTGCATTGGCTCCACTTGGGAGAGTATTGTTACAACACTACTCACCATATTTCTATTGGCATGACTCCTTTCCAAGCCTTGTATGAGTATGCGGCACTCTCATTTTTTGATGTTATGTTTGGGGCAAGTAAAGCTCCAAGGGCAAAGGAATGGATTTAGGAGAAACACGACATCCTCAAGGCACTCAAAGACAACATTGCCACTGCCCAGAACCAACAGAAGATGTATGCAGACCATGGTCGGATAGAAAGAAAATTTGAGGTGGGATATCTTGTCTATCTGTGTCTTCAGCCTTACAAATAGTCCACACTCAAGGAGAAGGGAGCTGAGAAGCTCAAACCATGTTTCTATGGGCCATATAAGGTGGTCAAATGTATCGGTAAAATAGCATATGAGTTGGAGTTTCCTAAGGGGAGCAAGATCCACAATATCTTCCATGTCTCTTTCCTTAAGAAGGCCACTGGGAGGAATGTAGTTGCCAACATGGATCTTCCCCCTATTGATGATTAGGGCCACTTAATCTTGTAGCCAGAAACATTCTTAGACACAAGGGAGAGGCAGCTGAGAAACAGAGTCATCAAGGAATATCTGATTTGATGGAGGAATCTACCAGATGAGGATGCCGCTTGGGAGGGAGAGAAGATCTTGCAGCACCCTTCTTTACTGTTGCTTATGGGCAAGCAAATTTTGAGCGGGGAGGACTGTAATATTCCCAATTAGCCACTGCTACTTGGAATATTATAACTGCTCCATTTTTGAAACAAGAAGTCAGAAAGACAATAAAACATATCCTAGTGTGAAAAGTGATTAGATTAGGAGGACAAAATAAAGCCACTTTGGTGTGAAAGAAGGGCAAAGCAATGAGCTAGGTTTAGTTGACCAAGTCAACAACGCTGTCACAAGAGGAGGGAAAGCTACTAGGGCAGCGTAGTTTTGAAAGGGGAATCTTCTCAAGGAAGTCACATCACCAATGAGTGGGGTCCGGGGAGGGAAAGCTCACCAAGGATAAGAAGGAGGAGATAGTAGCAAAGAGATCATTCATTCATTTATCATGTCTCGGTCTTATGATTGATTGCAAGCTTCAGCTGTTTAGCCAGAGTTGCAACACTGTTTAGTGCAAGGAATTCTCATGTGGGAATTCCATCCTTCCTTTGGTTTAGCTAATTGGGAGATCTAAGGAGGAGGTCTTGAGCTAAATTTTCATCATTTTCCTTGAGGACATCTATTCTGCATCACATACAGTGTAGTCACCTCCAGTAACTGCGTCATTTCTACAGTAGCAGCTGTAGTTGGGTGAGACCCTCTTGTTTTATGCTTGTTTCGGAGGAGGAGGTGTCTATTTCACTCCGGGAGGTCTATTGAGGGAGGCTTTGGGCCAATTTCTGTATTTTTTGTCTATTTTAGATTACTTTTAGTATTTTGTAATACAGAGTTGCTGGGCAGAGTGTTATTTTCTGCAGTGCTGTATCTTGTGTTGCTATTTTGCCAGAAACCCTTGCCAGGGTGTTCCGATGTGCTTGTAAAAGAGGTCAAACCTCTCATTTCTGATTCTATAATGAATGAAATATTCAGAACTATGTTATACTATCCTTTGCTGTAGATTTCATAATAAAAATAACGTTGTTGCAGTCTCTGACATTTCTATTTTATGAAGTAGTGGGATTGGGGTGCTTTTTAGCATATCTAAGCTGGGGAGATCTGTTTAGTGTAGTTAGAATGATTTATTTCTGATTTCATTTTATATTTAAGCTACATACAACATATACAAGAGGATCCAAGTCCTGTTCAATGTTTTTATTGCAGATTTTTCCTTATACAACGTCCTCACTGAAGAAATTGATGAAATTCCTGAAAAAGAATATTACATGAAGCAAAAAAATTCCTATATCCTCTCTAGTAGGTTTTTGGCAATGGCTCAGCCTCAACCATACTTTCCCACTTAGGCTCAATGTCACCTATCCTTTTAGGTGACCCAAAATCATGATGATATGGAGATGAAGGATCATGATGAGATGGAGATGAAGGAGGTGAAGGGGACTGATCTGATGGTGACAAGTGAGTCATGGGTTTAGATGATGAAAGGAAATTTTCTGCATGCTGAATGGATGGATCAATGAAAATATCATTGGCTATGAAGGTGCTCCATGCACTGTTCAGTTGATTGATATGGTGGAGGACTATGATTTTTATGAGGGAATGATGGAATAGGCTTTTCATTTTCCATTCACACTCCTTCTTCTGGGAAATGTATGCCATCTTCTCTATAATCCATAAAATATAATAGGGCATGTTAAGCATCCTTACCCTAGTGAAATGCATCAAGAGCCCGATGTGATAGGAATAGAGCCTTGAAAATCTGCCTTCACATGAAAAATATTTCATTATAATCTTCATCATAGGTGCATATCTGTCCAAGAGGTATGAAAAAGGGAAGAACCTCTTTGTTTGATTTTCGTGTCTTGGTTTTAGGAAGAAGTCAAAATCCTGTTTCTTCAACTTGCCTTTCTTAAACCATTTCTCCCCAACATTTGGGATCCCTGTAGCATCTAAAATGATAGCAGTAGATAAGGTAAAAGTGACCCCAACTAATTTAACTTGGTTGTCATGGAGTCTTGATATGAGAAGTCTATAAGTTAGCATGGGGTGGTGTTTAAAACTCTGAATTTTCTCAAAAAAATCATAACAACCAACATGTTTGAAGCATGTGACAGTCAATGGAGAAGGTAAGAGTTCCTTAGTGTTTGCAGACTCAAGTCTAAGCACTCTTCCTCCTTTATGTGGCCTCCTTATCTCTGTTTCCTCTCCTTCAGTGAATGATGTGTTTTCCTCTTCTGTTTCCATGGTGTTTTTGTTAAAACACTAGGGATTAGGGAAGGGATATGGGAAAGGAAAATTGAGGGAGATGTTTGATAGCGATATGTGATATGGGGAGGGGATAGGGAGTAATGTTTAGGAATATGAGGAATGGGGAAGGGAATATGAATGAAAGAGTGATGGGAATTAGGATTTAGGATCCTAGGTCAAAATAGCACCTAGGGCTTAGGGTTTTAGGAATTAGTAGTTTAGGGAAAGGGATTATGATAACATGGATTAGGGAATGAATTTTAACACTGTAGGGATGGTATTGTGTGTAAAGGAAATGGGATTCTGAGAATTATGAGTGCAAGGGAGAAAAACTAGGATTTACATTCAAGAAGACACCAAATTACAACTTCAACTTGCAAAACTTCAACACATAAACTAAATAAGATGATTTGTCATGGCATATGTCTCTTACTGGTTTGCTGGAGGTAAATGACTGAGTGGGGGATGTTTGAAGGCAATTCTGATCAATTGGATGCTTTGCTGAGCTTGCTAGTCATTTGCGCCCTTGATAAGCTATTTGCGCCCTCAACAACGTATTTGCGCCTTCAACAATGTATTTGCACCCTGCTCAACACATTTGCACCATTGACAACACATTTGCGCCCTCCTAAACTGATTTGCGCCCTCAACAACTGGTTTGCGCCCTTGCTTCAGGATTTGCGCCCTCGATTTATGCTCCTTTGCCAATTTCGCTCAGAATTTCGAAATTTTGATCCCTTGGAGTGCTGAATTGATATTTGGAGGAGGTAACTGAATTTGAATTGATGTGTACTAGTCATAAATATCAAAGTGAATTTGTATTTGAATTTAAAAAACCACTTTTCTAATGTCTTTTTTCATTGTTATGAAACATTTGTTGATTACCCTTTCATATGATTTTCTCTCTTGCAGGATGGAGTTGCTGGAGTTTGACACTTTTCTCTTTCATTTTGGCATGTGTGTTTTGAGTTGGCAGCTAGGGACTGAACTTATTACATATAGGAAGCATAAAATTACATAAAAAATTAAAAATAAATTACATCTCTATTTTCATATCAAAATTACATTTTGATATGAAAATCATACAAATCAAAATTACAAATTTAAAAATATCATATTTACATGCTGATAATCTTCTTCATATGAAAATGAAATTTTTATTGAGTCACTCTCACACCTTTTGCTGACCTTATTAAGATGAAATGGTGCATTTTTGGACTATGAATTGAAACCTAATGACTTAATGGGACCTTGAATGACCTGACTTCCATGATTGACTTTGGCTGAGATAAGACATAGTGAAATGAGCTTTTCAAAAGTGTTTTTATGCTAAAAAATACATGAAGGTGGGCCAAAAAATGTGAGTTTTTGAGGGAGAGTGAGGTTTTATGACTAGGGATACCATCAGTGAAACAATTTTTAGCATGAACTAATGGAATGATATAAAAACTTCAAAGTGGGACACCTAAGATGAGAATGAGAAGAGTGATTTTGATCACTAATGGCAGAATGCATATTCTGACACTAACAAAGTCAAAATCTACTGATGGATTTCCCAAGAGTAGACACATGTGCGACTATTATTACTCTCAGGCTCTATATTTCTTAAGTGCTAGAGAGAAACACCTTTTCTTCATTGAGCTCTATTAATGTTTTTACATAGATTAAGGATGAGTTACTTCCCTATTTCATCACCTTTTATCTTGATTGAGAATAAAATATGTTTGATCATTACATATTTATTGTGTTTGTAACTCCACTTGAGCCTCCCTTGTTCCCATGGATTACTATGCCTCTTACGTACTAGGGTGCGATGACCTACCACTATCATGAAAGATGGCCATTGTTTTCACATGGGAATCCTTATTTCAGGATTCAAGTTCTCTTATACCATTCCATTGAATACACACCTTCATGATGCTAAAAGGTTATGCCTAAATGAATGATCACCTCAAGGTGATTGTATTATTCAAACTTCGTTCGATCTCCCATGAATTATCATTTTTCCATGAGGAAAGGGACATGTACCTACCATCTTTTGCCAATGTCATATTATAATATTTAAGGAACTAGGACCTACCTCAAGATTTTATTCACTCTCACTGTTTTGTGGAGATAGATTGATTGATAAGTTTTCTAGGGAGTCAACCAATGTGTTGAGTTATGTTAGCACATGCTTGGCATGGAAGCTAGAAAAAGATAAGAGGTTTTTCATGATTCTTTTGTACAAATAATTTAGTATATAATATGTTAGAGAGGTGCCAAGGATTAAATGATTGATTAGGTTGTTGGAATATTCCACAATTATGAGGGTATGGAGGGATAGTTGCTTTCCCATGTTTATACCTTGAAGCGGGGCATATATTTATGCTTTATTATTGTTCATTATATCCAAACTCCACGAGTAATTATTATTATTATTATTTTCCATCAGAGCCATAGTGTACCCCTTCACGTGCCTGCCACATCTTCTTTAAAAGACATTGTTATGATGACTCTATACACTCTATCACAATTAATAGTAGTTGGGCCATTGAATGGCATATTAGCTTTGTTGACATGTTTTATGCATTACATGCACTCACTCTCTCACTTTGCACTCTACTTATTCCATAATTTCGTTTGAATCTATACACTTTTCAATTACATAATTTGTTAAAGTTGCAAATGAATTTGTTAAGATATAAAAGGGTTTATTGAGGCAAGTTTGATATTGAAAGGAAATATTATTTTTCTTCTCATACCTAAATGACAATTGACTAGAATATTTAATGGCAAAAAAGGTGTTTTAAGTTGCTAAATTCATTTATGAAAACTGGATAATGTGATACCTTATATCATGCCGTTCGATAATAAGGATTATATATTTAAAGTGTTTTGTATTGGTTTTAAAGAAGATTTGGGGGTAGATATAATGGAGCTTTGTATGGTAAATTTTTGTTGTTTGAAAAGCAAAATATGTGGGCATGCTATGTATCATATTCACTAGCTTTTCAATCTTATTGTGTCTGGAAATATTGTGATGGGTTTTGTCATGTGAAAAGAGGTTTTTGGTATTTTGTTCACAACCGAGGGGTTTTGAGAAATATTTTTAGGTTGAAGAGATAGGGGTTGTCATCTCTGGTTATACATATTTTATTCTACAATTATGATGTATATTGAAATATAAAGCAAGTTCATTCATTCATTTCCTCGCTTCCTATAAACCTATACATATGCTATCAATGAAGACAATAGATGAATGAAATCAAATACTTTGTTTGTTTAAATTTAAAATGGATAACATACGAGACCCCTGTGACAAAAAAATGAATAATTTCTCATATTAAGAAAGATTGCTAACGGCACATTGTTGTTTTCAAGGTTTTTTCCCTCCATACCTATCATTTTCCATTCCATTCCATATAGATACATATATTTGTTTCCTATTAATGTTGTTCAAATTACTTTGTCTTGGAAATTGGAAATTGTAAATTGACTAGTGTATCACTTGAAAAGAGAGCTATTTAAAACAATAAAATAAGGAGGTTGATATGTATTAAAGGAATAATTAACTATACAGAATATGTGTGAAACAAGGTTGTTTTGAGTCTCCCCTTGTGTCGTGAATTAATTCATTCATCTTTATCCTTTTACACTCTCAGTTATGTTATGCTTTAACTTGGGCCTTGTTAAAACATATTTAACATAATTTTGTGAAGGCATGCTTTATTTCTACATATTGTATTTTGTTTCAAGCTTTAATCAATTTAATGGTACTTGTTTTGTTGATTTAATTAGCATAGACTCTTGAGGGAATATAAGAGGATAGGGAAGAAGGTTAAATGTTGTTTGGAAGGAAGGTAGGAACAAAAGAATTCGCTTTTAAATTCGTTTTGATGCAAACTTAGATGAGTTTAACCAACTGATTCAAACAAGGAATTTAAACTTTGGTGGAGAGCTAGCCTTGCCTTAGCCATTTACCCT
This sequence comes from Pinus albicaulis, assembly GCA_034641835.2. NCBI lineage: Eukaryota > Viridiplantae > Streptophyta > Pinopsida > Pinales > Pinaceae > Pinus > Pinus albicaulis. The sequence goes on from CM076582.1 coordinate 147,036,754, forward strand.
TCCAAATTCCACTTTGTAGCCTCACTCAAGTATCATGGATGTCCTTGAATGACAACCTCAACCTATGCAAAATGATTAGGAAGATAATCTCGTCAGATCATCCTCTATTATCATTGACTGGATTGCAAGCATGAGGGATTCACCTTTGCCACTTGTGACTAGACCAACGGTTACTTTGCTACCTATTTTACCCACTCTTCATTTAAAAATTCCAAAGAACCTTTCCCCGAGACTCTTGGAGATTAAGGAAAGAATCCAATGGAAGATATTCCAAGCATTGAGTCTTCTTAGTTAACTTTAATCGATCTAAAACATATTTATAGAAAATAGGAGATGAGAGGAAAAAATATATATTTTTTAAAGATATCCATCCAAAATGTTTCTAATTTGAAATTTATTTTATTTCATGGAAATATTTGTAATTTAAATATTTTGAAGCGCTAAGCTTTTGGGCTGATATTCATCACATGAGATTTATTTTGAAGCAAACTCAAAATATCATATTTTGGATAAAAGAGATACAAGTGCTATCGATATGATGATAATGTATTCGTTTGAGATATATTTTTTCTATATATATGGTAAAATATTTTTAAAATATGGGCATCACAGGGATTTTTATTTGCGATAAAATCTTATAAATTGAGTCTAGTAGGACTCTACCTTTTTTTTTGCCTGAAGAAAGAAATTAGCATCTCTCTAGGCTCAATCACTAGAGTGAGGTTGTTGGTAATAGACCAACCCACATATATGCCCACTTAAGATTTTAGAAGGCTCAAAGCCAATAGAAAAATATTAATTATAGGCATTCTGACTCATCATTTCACTAGTGGGGATTTGAACCTAGGTGGGGAAGATAACAACCATTCCACCAAACCACCTAAAATAGCCCCAATTGACTAGTGGGATTCCACCTACTATTAGTTAAGAATGTATTACAACATTTATTGCATTTTATAATAAGTTTTACTCTCCTATAAAGTGTTCTAAAACCAAAGTTTAAGCAATATGTTAATAGACAATTGAACCAAAATAATTTTTTCATACAAGTATTGAAAAAGGGAGAAGTAATGAAGAAAGGGAGGAAATTTTTGAGTGAAGATATGCCCAAAATTTTGAAAGTGTTTTCTTACTATTATTCATTTTCCATTCTAAATTTTATGCGGGCTAAACTATCTTTTTGATAACATGGATGTCCCAAAAATTACAAGGAAATATAGAGTAGCATTAAAGTGTGGTGTTCTTCAAGGTTGTTATTTTTTCATGCCTTGTTTGCACTATTTAGAAGTTAAGATCCTATATAACACTAATTAATGTAAATTTTGCAAATACTTGCTAATGTTTTTCGCATCTTTTGAATTGGTCCAAATCATATTTCTTGTTCTTCTCTCTCTTTTCTTGCGACATTTAGATTCTTTTATTTCAGGTATGTGTTATATTACTTCCACTACTAGCTCCAGGCACTGTTTAATTGCACCAAGAGGGGGGGGAAGACAACACCCCCTGCCAGGGGGGTGGTAGCCCCCTTGTACAGGGTCCTCGGCAGTGCCCTAAGATTTTTTTTAATGCAGACCCAAGGATGGTGGGCGGACCTACCCATGGTTTTGCGTATGGTTTTGGGCATGTTGGTTTTTTTTCCCATGGTATTTTGTAGATTAGGCAAGGGAACTATGATTATGTTCTAATCCAAGTTTAATGGATTGAGGTTTATGAATGCTTCAACATGTATATAATGTATCATAACATTGAAAGGAATATAATGAAAAGTCAATCCATTTTTCCTCGTTTTGGGTTCTAGGAGAAAATCTTTGTTTTTATTTTTTATGTTCTCGCCATTGTATATTTTTTATATTTTTAAGAATTCATTTGCAAGTAATTTTTATACGGGTTCAAGCCTACATTTTGTATGAGTTATTGTGACATATTAGGCTTTTAAGGACATCTTTGGTCTTTCTTCTAGCAAGGATATGAAAAATGTAGTCGGTCTTGTATCCAAATTGGTCTATAATAAAAGGTATTATTGGTTTCTTTCTCTTATTGGCTTATTGGAGATTTTTATTTTGAAACTTTATTGTTGTTTCATCTATATATTTATTTCAAGAATTTACAAATAAATTTGGAAACTTTCTATTGGTAAGTTGATATAGTTTTATTTTATTCTTTGGGTTGTTATAAAAATATATATATAATATAAAATAGATATCTGTTTTCAAGAACTTTGCATTTTGGAATTTGGGTGTAAATTTAAAGGCTATAAACCTAGGGTGATTTTCTTGCTTATCTTGCTTAGCCCAATGAGATTTGAGATGTTCTTATGAGAAGTGTTAAAACTTCTCCATCAACACTTATGTTAGGTCCCTATATTACTAGTTTAGTCCCTTACTTTTATTAGTGTAGCCCCCTTATTGTTACTGTTGTACCCCTGTAACCCCAATATTGTTTTTATTGTGCCCTTACATTGTTAATGTTAGGCCGACTTGGATTATATTGTGGGCCTATCGACTCCTATATATAGAAGGAGGTTCTGGTCATTTGTATCATCCAAGAATTGTTCATTTATGTAATATCTTGGAGGTTTCCCCCTCGAAATGGCTGATTTCTAAGGCGTTGATCTCTCTTTTCTTCTACTTTTGGAGCTGGTTTCATAACATTTGGTATCAGAGCTTTGAATTCTAGGGTTTCGTTGCTCCAAACAGGTCATTGTAGAATTTGTGCTGTAACGTTTTTCTACGAAGGTTCAGAAGCTGAAATTTGTAGAGTGTGAAGTCGAAATCCCGAGGAACATCTCGCAAAATTTCAGAGCTTGGTTCGCAATATTTTTGGAGATATGATCTGTGGAAGTTAAGGCTTTTTGCAGGCTCCTGAATTTAATCTAAATAGGTCATCGCAGAATTTTCGCTATAAATATTTTTCTACGAGGTTTCAGGAGCTGGAATTTTCATAGAGCGAAGCCGAAATCCCGAAGAACCTCCTGTAAAAATTTCAGATCTTGGTTCAGAATATTTTTGGAGATATGATCTGTGGAAGTTAGGATTTTTCAAGCTCCCGAATTTCATCTCAAAGAGGTGACCGTGGGAAACACGTCATAACTCTCTCTCTGAGCGTCAGATTGATATTATGTAAAAAGTGGACACAAGTACACAGACTATAGTTTCCTATCTATAAATTTCAGAGCCGAAGGAGGAAACAATGACACGTGTCAAGACGTACAACTTCACTCTACTGAACTAGTCCATAATTAGATCATTATGGGAGATTGGATATAACTTTGCCTTGAAGAGTCCAAATCAGGTCAGACCTATGGCATTCGAAAGAGGATTTAGAGGGCTACTTCAAGGCCGAATTTCAGATATTGGAGATATGAAATCATAGAGATAATTCAGTTTCAATATTGAGCTCCTCAAAAGCAAGAAAAAGGTGTGTATTTTTTTTCGAATTACATAAGTCTCGTTTGCAAAAAATTAGTTTGAATTTATTCCAAGGGAATATTGAAGAATAGATATCAGTATTGGGTTCTAAAATTCCCCCTAAAAAGAATTCAACACCCATTAAGCCTTCTGAAGGCTCTACTATGACTCATGAAGACGAAGAAATACAACATGATATGTCAAAATTAGAAGAGCAAGTGCACCTATCGCAAAGAGCAACAAAAAATGAAATGGAAGTTTTGAAGAAAGGCATGGAAAATAAGATGGATGGTTTGAAGAAAGGCGTGGAAGCTAAGATGAATGTTTTGGAAGCTAAGATGGAGGGCATGGAAGTCGGCATGGAAGCTAAGATGGATGAAATGGAAGCTAAAATGGAAAACATGAAGAATGATCTAAAAGTAGACATCGAAGGTTTGGAAAAGTTGATACAAGAAATGTTTCCTAATGGCGAAAAGATAGTAGAGGAAACTCATGATGAGAATAAAATAAATGTTAATTGTGATTTCATCGACTCTAATGTTGGATGGAAGAACCACCATATTCCAAAGATGGATATGAGGAAGTTTGATGACAATGATCCCGTAACATGGATACTATAGATGGAGAAATATTTTGATCTCAATAATGTGCAAAACACACAAAAGGTACGCATTGCAACTTTACATTTAGAACAAAATACATTTGTATGGTATCGATGGCTTTGCTCTCGTGAAAAAAATGTCACTTGGTCAATTTTTACGGAGGAAATGATAGCACATTATGAGGATACAAAAAACAACACCTTCTTTAACCAATTGATAAATATCAAACAAAAGGGTTTAGTGGTGGAGCACATTGAGGACTTCCAAAAATTGAATATAAGGGTAACTGATATTCGAGAGGAACACATGATTGATGTCTTCATAGGGACTTTAAAGGATACCAACATGAAGTTCGCGTTTTGGAACCTGATTCATTGGAAAAGGCATTCAGGTTGGAAAGAAAAATTGAATGTAAAATTATGGCAACAAGGAAGCCTACCACTCACATATATAAAGATGGAAGTGTGGCTACTCCTAGACTTCCACAACCTACAAGTTTGACACCACAAAAATTGGAAGAAAAAAGAAAAAAATGGATTTGCTACAGTTGTGATAGCAAATACACTAAAGGTCATAAGTGTGCTGAAAAAAAATTATTTTACATAGATTGTGAAGAGGAAGAAGAAAATGAACAAGAATCTTCAAAAGAAGAGGATATACAACAGGAACCAACCCTAGAAGAGAAAGAAATGAGTCCGACCATATCATGTATTAAATTGGCAGGAATTAGCACTCCTCAAACTCTCAATATAGAAGGACATATCAAGAAGAAAAAGGTAATAGTTTTGATTGATTCAGGTAGTACCCATAATTTTATTCATTGTAAGGTAGCCAAGGAATTGAATTGTTTCCTATACCCAACACCATAATGTCAAGTGATGGTTGCAAATGGAGGAACTATAAATTGCTCTGGAAAATGCCATAATATCAAGCTAACCATGGGGGAATATGTATTGACTAGTCCAATGCTTTCCATTCCTATGGGAGGTACTGATGTTGTACTAGGAGTACAATGGTTACAATCTTTGGGGACGGTAGCTTTTAATTTTCAAGAACTTTTCTTGAAATTTTTTTCAGAATGAAAGGAAGTCGAATTACGGGGTATTGAAGGGAAGCCGGGAAGGATAATAAGCTCTAATGTCATGACAAAGCTTCTAAAGAAAGAACAACGAGGCGTAATTGCACAATTATGCTCACTAGAAGTTCCGACATCAAAATCATCTATTTCTGCAGATCTCCAACAAGTCTTTGACAATCATTCCAAGGTGTTTGAAACTCCCAAAGGACTCCCACCTATTCGTGATCATGATCATGCTATTCATTTGATTCCAGGAAGTGTTCCTCCAAACATCAGGCCTTATAGATATCCTTACTTCCAAAAGAGCGAAATTGAACGTATGATTGCAGAAATGTTAGAGGCCGGTATAATTCAACCCAGTCAAAGTTCTTTCTCTGCTCCTGTAGTATTGGTACACAAGAAGGATGGATCATGGCGAATGTGTCCGGATTATAGGGAGCTCAATAAGCTCACCATTAAAGACAAATTTCCCATTCCTGTGATTGATGAATTATTGGATGAATTACATGGAGAAATTTATTTTACAAAGTTGGATCTTCGTTCAGGATATCATCAAATTAGAATGAAGACTGAAGATATTTCGAAAACAACATTTTGAACTCATGAGGGTCATTATGAATTTTTGGTCATGCCTTTTGGCCTTATCAATGCACCTTCTACATTTCAAAGGTTGATGAATTCCATTTTCAAACCCTTCCTTAGAAAAATTGTGCTAGTATTTTTGATGATATACTAATCGATAGCAGGTCTTGGAAGGATCATGTTCAACATGTTGACAGGGTGCTCAATCTATTGCAGGAGAAACAATTATATGCAAAAACATCCCAATGTTTCTTTGGAGTACAAGAGGTGGAATATCTGGGTCATATTGTATCTCACGAGGGTGTTAAGGTAGACCCTAACAAAATTAAAGCTATTAAGGAATGGAAAGTTCCCACAACCATAAAGCAGTTGCGAGGCTTTCTCGGGTTAACAGGGTATTATCGCAAGTTTGTTAAGAATTATGGGAGAATAACATCACCTCTAACAACATTATTGAAGAAAGATGCATTTTCATAGACTTCTGAAGCAACTAAGGCCTTTGAACATCTTAAAGAGGCAATGTGCCTAACATCAGTCTTAGCTACGCCAAACTTCACAAAAACCTTTATTGTGGAATGTGATGCCTCAGGAAATGGAATTGGTGCTGTTTTAATGCAAGAAGGAAGACCCATTGCTTTTGAAAGTCGTCCAATCAAAGGAAATTATTTACAGAAAGATATTTATGAGAGGGAAATGTTAACAATACTACATGCACTAAAGAAATGGCGACCTTACCTAATGGGAAGACACTTCAAGGTAAAAACTGATAATGATGGTCTTAAACACTTTTTGGAAAAAAGACTATCTTTAGAAGAGCAGCAAAAATGGGTAACAAAGAAGATGGGTTATGACTTTTAAATAATCTACAAAAAAAGGAAGCTAAATGTTGTTGCAGATGCACTCTCAAGAAATAATGAAGAGGTGGAAGCATTGCTTTGTGCCATTTCTATTATCCAACCAAATTGGATAACCGGAGCAAGGGATGAATGGAAGAAGGATGAAGAAGTGTGGACACTCATTCAAAAGTTGCAACAAGATCCTAGTACATCTGATACATTTATTTGGAAAAATGATTCCTTATGGTACAAAGATTGCTTATATCTTTGTAAGAATTCCCAACTAAAACAAAATATTCCTTTGGAATTGCACACCTCTCCTGTATGAGGACACTCAGGATTTTTAAAAACCTACCACAGGGTGAAGAAAGAATTTTTTTGGGATGGCCTTAAATCTGATATTCAAAAGTTTGTGGTGGAATGTTTGGTTTGCCAAGAAATAAATTTGAGACAATTAAGACCCCAGGTCTTTTACAACCTTTATCCATTCCAAGTCAACGTTGGGAGGAGATTTCAATGGATTTTATCACAGGTTTACCTAAGTCCGAAGGAAAGAGTGTCATCATGGTGGTAGTTGATAGACTTGTTGGGTATGTGTTATATTCTTTCCACGACTTGTTGATAGACTTGGACCTTATTTTTCGGTGGGAGGACCCGCCCATGGTTTTGTGCATGGGTTTGCACATGGTTTTGGGGCATGATGGTTTTCGGCCCCTGGTATTTTGTAGATCCTGTCAAGGGAACTACGGTTATTCTCTAATCCAGGGTTAATGGATTGGGGTTTACGTATGCTTTGGCATGTATATATGTGTGTTGTAACACTAAAAGGAATATAATGAAAAATCAAGCTAGTCGTCCCGATTTGGGATCCATGGGAAAATCTCTGTGTATATCTGTTTTATGTTTTATGCTCTCGTTATTGTTTATTTTCTATTTTAAAGATTCGTTTGCAGATAATTTCTGTACAGGGTTAAAACCTACATTTGGTATCAGAGCAGTTTCGGCTTCAAGGGGACGCCTTTGCTGCTGAGGGTTTTTTTTTTTACTCGAGCCTGAGGTAGACCCTGTTCAGTGGGAGATCTGCGAGATCGATTCTTGCGGTGAAAGAAGATGGCGAGTAGTGGAAAGATAGAGATTGAGAAATTTAATGGTCAGAGTTTTGAGTTGTGGAAGCTCAAGATGGAGGATCTGTTGGTGGATAAATACCAGTGGATCACGGTAGATCCAGGTACTAAACCAATGACAATGTCAGAGGAAGACTGGAAGAAGTTGGATCGGAAGGTGAAGAGCACAATACGGTTGTGTGTATCTGATTTAGTATTGTTGAATGTATCTAGGGAAGCTACGACGAAGAATTTTTGGGACAAACATGGGACTTTATACCAATTTAAGTCTCTGGTGAATAAATTTTTCTTGCGGAAAAAGCTGTATAACCTGAGGATGAAGGATGGAGACTCGGTGATAGAGCATCTGAATGCCTTCAATAATGTGGTAAGTCAGCTGTCATCTGTTGATATTAAAATCTTAGATGAATATAAGTGCATCAGTTTGTTGTGTTCTCTACCAAACTCGTGGGAAAATCTAGTTATTGCAAAAGGTAGCAATACAACTACCTTGAATTTTGATGACATTGTCTCAGCCTTGCTATCGGAGGAAATGAGACGGAGAAATATGGAGGGTCAAAATGGATATGCCTTATCTGTATGAGGAAGATCCTAGAACATAAATAAGAATAAGGTTTCGAGTGGGAGATCTAAATCTCCTGGAAAGTTTGTAAAGGTGTGCTGGAAATGCGGAAAGGAAGGGCACTACAAAAAGGATTGCAGATCTAAAGCTCCTGAGAAAGGAAAGGGATCTGATGATGCTCCTTCTACAGAGGCAAAAACCACCTCAGATGAAGGTGGGGATGTGTATTTGTCTTCTTCTTCAAATACACATGTATATCATGAGTCATGGTTGATTGAATCAGGTGCATCCTTTCACTTCACCCCCCATAGGGAGTGGTTCTACGAGTATGAGAAATATGATGGCGGTGATGTCTTCTTAGGTGATGATAGGAAACCCAGAATCATCGGACATGGAAAAGTCAAGATGAAGCTGCAAGGTGGAAGGATTAGAACACTTCTTGGTGTTCTACACATTCCTGCATTGGCCAAAAATCTGATTTCTATAAGCAAGATGGATGATGTAGGTGTAAAAACAGTGTTCGATAAAGATACCTGTAAGATGGTTCGGGGAGCACTTGTATTAATGTGGGGAGTTCGGATTGGAACTCTAGACAAGCTTCAGGGCATCACTATTATTTATGGGTGCAATAGATCTATGGTTCCCGAAAGTGGAGCGGAAAGCCTAGCGGTCTTTGGAGAAAAGACCATGCTATGGCATCAAAGGCTTGGACATATTGGAGAGAAGGGCCTTCGAATAATGCATGGAAATGGTATGGTAGAAGGTATGTATAATAGCTCTCTAGATTTCGATTTCTGTGAACATTGTGTATATGGGAAGCAGAATCGGGTGAGTTTTCCTTCTGGTGCTAAGAGGGCGAACAAGATATTAGAGCTTGTGCATAGTGATGTGTTTGGACCTGTGTCGGTTCTATCACTGGGTAAGTCTGTGTACTATGTTTCATTCATAGATGACTCCTAAAGGAATACATGGATATATTTCTTGAGGAAGAAATATGAAGGCTTTGACAGATTTAAAGAATTTAAGGCTCTGGTGGAAAACCAGACAGAGAAGAAGATAAAGGTCCCGAGGACAGATAATGGTGGGGAGTTCTATAAGAAGGAATTTAAAGAGTTCTGTAAGAAGTTTGGTATAGCACGACAGAAGACTACTCCATACACACCTCAGAAAAACGAATTTGTAGAAAGAATGAACAGAACGCTGATGGAAAAGGCAAGAAGCATGCTTAGTGGTACCAGGTTAGGACAAGATTTCTGGGCAGAGGCAGTGGAGACTGCATGTTACTTGGTTAACAGATCACCTTCATAAGTGTTGGAGGATAAGACTCTACATGAGGTATGGAATAGTAAGAAACCCTCTCTTTCACATCTGAGGGTATTTGGATGTGATGCATATGTACATATTCCAAATGAGAAAAGGACCAAGTTGGATAATAAATCTGAAAGGTGCATGTTTATTGGGTACAAGGATGGTTTAAAGGGTTACAAGATTTGGAACCCAGAAACAAGGAAGGTTGTGTATAGCCGAGATGTGGTGTTTAGAGAGGTGAAAGATGTTGTTAAACATGAAGTCCTACCAAAGGAACCTGAGAAGATAGAGTTTGAGCTAAAGGAGGATGAATCAGGCCTACATGGAAGACTTCGAGAAGAGGAAGAACCCTGAAACTCGATTGTGAAGATCTATTTCGAAAACCTTGAGAAAGGTATAGTCCATCAGTTTTGTTCCAAATTTTTCTTTAACCTCTTGATGATGATCCCGATCATTCCGGGGAGAGTAGTAGAAGGAAGGGATGAAGAAGCTTCAAGGAAGGAGGCCATGGTTGATGAAATGGCATCCTTGCATAAAAAATGAGCATGGGATACGGTGGTTGTCATTTCGAGGAAGAAATTATCGAGAGAAAATGGGTGTTTAAGAAGAAGATGAATGTAGAAGGCAAGGTGGAGAAATACAAATCTTGGTTGGTAGCAAAAGGTTATTCCCAAGTACTGGGAATTGATTTTGGTGATATTTTTTCTCCTGTTGCCAAGGTTACTTCTATTAGATTACTTTTATCTGTTGCTGCTGCATTTGATTTTGAGATAGAACAGATGGATGTGAAGACAACATTTCTTCACGGGGATCTAGAAGAGGAGATCTACATGAAGCAAACTGAAGGCTTTATGGTGAAGGGTAAGAAAGAACTGGTATGCAGGTTGAAGAAGTCTCTGTATGGGTTAAAACAGTCACCAAGGATGTGGTATCAGAAATTTGATACCTATATACGTGGACTTGGCTTCACCAAAAGCAAGGAGGATCACTTTGTTTATTTTAAATTAATTGGTGACCGTGTTATTTATTTGGTCTTGTATGTGGATGATATGTTATTGATTGGAAATGACAAAGAAATTATCCAAGATTTGAAGACCCAACTATTCTCCAAATTCGACATGAAGGATCTTGGTGCTGCAAACTATATTTTGGGCATGGAAATTAAGAGAGATCGGGCAAAGAGGAAGCTCTGGTTAAACCAGAGGAAGTATGTCGAGACTATATTGCAAAGGTTCAATATGCACGATAGTAAACCGGTGAATGTTCCTATTCCTGTAGGTGTAAAGTTGTCTGCTGAACAGTGTCCCAAGACACAAGAAGAAGAGGAGGATATGTCACGTGTTCCATATGCAAGTGCAGTGGGTAGCCTGATGTATGCAATGGTCTGTACTAGACCAGACATTGCACATGCAATGGGAGTATTGAGCAGGTTTATGTCAAACCCATGGAAGGAGCATTGGACAGCAGTGAAGCGGGTTTTCAGATATTTACGTGGCACTAGTGATTATGGCTTGTGCTACCAGGGAAGACCAGGATTGGAAAGAATGTTGGACATTCGTGGTTTTGTTGATGCAGACTGGGCTGGAGATCTGGACCAAAGAAGATCTACAAGTGGGTATGTGTTTAGCCTATTTGGAGGTGCGGTCAGTTGGATGAGTAAAAGACAGTCTGTAGTGGCTCTTTCAACTACAGAGGCAGAATACATAGCAGCCACTCATGCAAGCAAGGAAGCAGTTTGGTTGCAGAGATTGTGTTCAAGTATGGGGTTGGTACAGCAAGCTATAAGGATAGACTGTGATAGCCAAAGTGCAATTTTCTTAGCTAAGAACCCTGCTTATCATTCAAAGACAAAGCACATTGATGTTCAATATCACTTTGTGAGAGATATGGTTGAGGCTAAAAGGGTGTTGCTGGTAAAGGTGGACACTTTGAATAATGTTGTAGATGCATTGACGAAGGCCGTGAGCACTCAGAATTTCTCTTGGTGTAGAGAAACAATGGGTGTTGCAGAGTTGGGCTAATGACTAAGCTCTCCTGTGGCCCCCTGCGGAAAGAAAACAACAAGTGGGAGAATGTTGGGTATGTGTTATATTCTTTCCACGACTAGTCACGCGTGGGGGGGTGATATCCCCCCTTGTATGTTGTGCAGGGCGCAATAGGGGGGTCACAGGGGGGGCGGCAACACCCCCTATTTGGGGTCCGGGGCAGTGCCCTGGGAAATTTTTTTTGGACCTTATTTTTCGGTGGGTGGAGCCGCCCATGGTTTTGTGCATGGGTTTGCACATGGTTTTGGGGCATGATGGTTTTTGGCCCCTGGTATTTTGTAGATCCGGTCAAGGGAACTACGGTTATGTTCTAATCTAGGGTTAATGGATTGAGGTTTATGTATGCTTCGGCATGTATATATATGTGTTGTAACACTAAAAGGAATATAATGAAAAATCAAGCTGGTCGTGCCGATTTGGGATCCAGGGGAAAATCTCTGTGTATATATGTTTTATGCTCTTGCTATTATTTATTTTCTGTTTTTAAGATTCGTTTGTAGATAATTTCTGTACAGGGTTAAAACCTACAATACTTACCCAGTATGCACAATTTTGTGCATTATCTCATCCATTTAAAGCAAGTACAATTGCTACTACATTTATGGACACAATTCAAAAGCTACATGGAAACCCAAAGGTTATTGTGAGCGACATAGATCCCATTTTTACTGGAAATTTTTGGACAAAGTTATTTTCTTGTTTGGGTACTCAATTGCTCCATAGCTCATCTTATCATCCTCAATCCGATGGTCAAAGCGAGATAGTGAATAAATTGTTTGGAAAGGATATCTTCGTTGTTTTGTATCTAGTAAACAAACACAAATGGGTCAAGTGGTAAAATCTCTCGAATGGTGGTATACTTCCTTCCATACTACGTAAAAATGACCCCATTTATGACACTTTATGGATATCATCCACCGTCCATCACATTATCTTTAAAGAGAAAATTCTAAGGTTCAAGCGTGAAGATCACATCGAGCATCAGCAAGAAGTTCTCCAACTCTTAAAAGGATAACCTAATTTGGCACAAAATTGAGTGAAGCTGTTTATCTTGATAACATCATGTGAGAGAAGTTTTGATGTAGGAAGTTTGGGTATTTTTACGGCTACAACATTACAAATGTCCCTCAAGCAAACTAAGAGCATGTCAAATTATCACCCAAAGTACTTCATGGTTATACAAGGTGTTGCAAAAGATTGGTACTATGGCATACAGAATTAGACTTCCTAGCTACTTCAGCAGAACATCAGTTCCATGTTTCATGCTTAAAGAAGGTTATAGGTGAAAATCTTCCAGTTCAAACAATATTGTCAGAACTTGATGAGTAAGGAAAAATCATATTGGAACCTGAAGCGGTCACGGAAAAAAGAACTCGACAGCTATGAAATCGATCAATTTTAGAGTATCTCATCAAGTGGAAGAACTTAACCACTGAAGATTCTACATGGGAGGATGAGAATTTTATACAGAAGCACCCAGAGCTACTCAGAGCGTTAAGGACAACACTTTTTTGAAGGAGACGAGCATGTTAGGTCCCTATATTACTAGTTTAGTCCCTTATTTTTATTAGTGTAGCAACCTTATTGTTACTGTTGTACCCTTGTAACCCTAATATTGTTATTATTGTTCCCTTACATTGTTAATGTTAGGTCGGCTTGGATTATATTGTGGGCCCATGGACTCCTATATATAGAAGGAGGTTCTGGTCATTTGTATCATCCAAGAATTGTTCATTTATGTAATATATTGGAGGTTGCCCCCTCGAAGTGGCTGATTTCTAAGGCGTTGATCTCTATTTTCTTCTATTTTTGGAGCTGGTTTCATTAAAACTATGTCAAAAGCTTTTCTAAAGTCACTAAAACAAAAAAGGAGATTGGTTTTATTATTGTGATACTCCCGTGGAATGACCCTAAGAGTAATAAGGTGGTCCATAGTTGAATGATAGCTCCTAAATCCATATTTTCCTTTTTTTGTGGCTTTCTAGCTACATGTCAATCTTCTTTCCCAAAATAACTCTATATATCTTGGATAATATAGGAATAATCATAATGGTCCTTAATTAGAGGGCTGTTTTTATCCTCTATTTTAAAATCAATACAATGAGGCTTTGCATCTAGGCTATAGGGAAGTCCTTGTTGATTGCTAAATTGAAGAGCTTATGTATGTGAGGGATACAAACAACCCCTCCAATTTTTAAGACTTAAGATTCATGGCATTCAATGTCCTTATCTTTCCCCTTGGTGAGCCACTTAACCCAAAATTCAATGTCTTCTATAGAAAATACTTCATTATTTTGTAAAAATGTTTAGAATGCTCTCTAAAACATTAGGACACTCGTAAATATTTTAAAAGGTAGGAATTCTAGTTCCTTAAGGGAATCATATAGTTTCACAAGTTAATATTTTTCTCCAAGATTTCTTAGGATCTATCTTAGATAGGTGCAAAATATTATCGTGCTTTCTATTTGTATAGTACCTTTTTTCCTTTTTAATTAGGGCTTTGTACCTATATATATTATCATATTTTAAGGACTCATAAAAGTGTCTTATTGATACCCTTTCGTGTTTCAACCTTTGTATTTTATTTTATTTTCATGCCAATGTGGAGGGAACTCCTTTCTTCACTCTATTTGATTATCCTCTACAATCTACATACACATCATTCCACTCTTGTGTACGATTCTGTAAAACAATCATACTCTTACCCAACACTTAGTCATTTTCTTAACTTTCCTTTTACACAATGATGGAAAACCCTTGCATTGAGTTCATGCTATGATTCCTACATTGAGTTATTTTATGCATTTCACATAAAGGACCCCAAAAACCTTATTTTTACATTATATCACATTGGCCAAAAACTTAGTTTATTTTTTTGTTACCTCTCTTGTGGAGAACTCGACATAAACCTTTGATTTTCATTAACCTTTTCTACACATAATTCCCACTTTTCCATATTCTATGACCTCATATTCTGCATCCTCCCTATGTTGAATATCACATACTCAACACTTTTCCACTATGAAACCTTTCGTTTTTATTTTATTTTATTTCAAGGTGATTTATGATTCATTTTTGGTGACCCAATCTATAAGATAAAGATGGTTTTCAAAAGTAAATAAGGCTTAATTGTTGTGTAACTATTGCACTTTCCCATAAAACCTTCTTCTTATGAATGATAATTATTATTATTAAGCATTTTGGAGCAACGTGTACATACCAAAGGGATGGTTCATTAAGGAGTATTAATGATTTTAGTTTCCTACCAATAAAGGGGCATGTTTTATATCAATATTTCCACAAAAATATTAAAGTTTATTGAAAAGTAAGGATGGCGAACATAAGCAATAAATAACCATTTTGTGGAGATATTGTCAATGCTTTATCTTGACAAAACAAAAAATTTCATTGTATGTAGCTAATAAGTGGTATTCTGATCTCTCTCTAGATTAAAAGATTTCCAAAAAAACATGGAAAACTAGCATAACCAAAGTTGGTTGCATGCTAAATTATCTAATTTTCGAGAACTCGTATCCTAGTGCATGAACAAGTTTGATGCTAAACATAGAATGATTCAAGTTGTGACAAAAGGAAGAACTCTTGTTTTCATAACTCCTACCATATTCAAAAATATGATGTGGCTACCAAATCTAGATAAATTCCTTAAGCTTTCGAACATAGATTCCTTCCTTGACTCCCAAAGTGGTGGAGTGAAATTGCTAAAATATTTCATGGCCCAATCATCCATAATTCTAGTTAATTTCACATAAATTGATATATGCATGTTGTTTGAACCTTACTAGGATTTTGCTTCGCTTTTATCGTGGCCAGTCAGATAGGATACTACATCATATATTCTGAGGTATGTTTTATATGTTCTTCACTTTTCCATTCAAATGAAAACAATTTTCATATACGTTGAGATTATCTCCAACACAATTTCTTAAAAACATTCTAATTTATGAGGACAAAGAGGTGATTCATGACCTTGTATTTGGTTTTGGATCTGGTATATTTTAATTTATTTGAAGGATTTACCCCAAGGGGTAATGCTGATATTGATAATGATCCAGTTCAATTTGGTACACCAGTTCATTTTCATCAAGTTCGAGATGGGTTCATTGAAGAATTAAAATATATTCTTATAGGAATGCAAATTAAAATAATCGTAGAGATAATGTTGAGTTTTATCAATAGGAAATGAATTCACTTATGTAAGGAATATTTCACTCACATTAGGGACTTTAGGTTTAAGGGAAAACCTTTCCTACTTCCCATTTTCCCTGTGACAGAAGTGTGTAGATACTATAAAGCTTTGTCTTCCTCCTTTGACAAGAAAAGGAAGTGCCAATTTATCCTTTTTCCTTTTCAAGTTGCATATTTCTAAATCAAAATTTTAGCTCGTTTATTTGAAATGGATCAGGTTCTAGGTCTCTTTTTCACGTAAAATAAGTTGAAGCTTACAACGGATTTGATCGACAAGGGAATTTTTTGACCCACCTGCTTTCAATTTGTTATGGTAATTCTTTTATAATGAGGCAAGAAATTAATTAAGGAGCTAATAAAAATTACCCCACATATAACAAGGTTATTTATGAGATTAAACAAGTCCACAATGACGAATTTGTACATGAAACACATCCAAAGAAACCTAAGTTGGGAAAGGAGAGTCGTCGATCTAAACATAGAAAAAGGGATAAAATTGTAACCAATACTAATGTTGGTACTACCCACCTTCCCAATAAATGTTCCTATTCTACTTATAAGAGTTGAAAATCCATTGTAGAAAGAAGAGAGAAATGAAGGATGCATTGCATGTGGTGACACTCCCTCACATTCACATAGAAAAAACACATATTGTTGCACATGTGAAAAGAAAAAGAAACATCAACACTAAGTGTGATAAAAATTCTAAATTCAAGGAGAATGATCTAATAGATACATAGTTAATAAATTGATGAATCACATGCACAAACAATGATTTAAATAAATGAAAACCAATAAATCATAGAGGATTTGGCCCATGAAGGGTTAACTATTTTGAAGAGTAATGTTTGACATTACACCATAGTAAATATAATAAAGAGGTGAGAAAGCTACAAAAGAAAAAAATAATATTAAGAACAAGAAGGTCACACAAAAGTGGAGCTTAGAGATTAATGTCATAGGGGTAAAAACCATTTGGAAATCTTGAATTACATTTGACCATTGGTGATGCCCTTTCCCATTCAATTACATAACACGAATTGGAAAATTTTAGACTAAAGAAGAGGAAAAGGTAATTGGAGGATACCTTGGGTCTTAAGGAATTATTTGTGGAGCCTTTATATATCTTTACCCTAGATCTAATTCTCGAAGGAACACCCAAGGCATCCTCTAAAGTTAAGAAGGTTGTCAAAATATTAAGTTGAATTGGAACATATGTTGCAATAAACAAAAGCAAATGACTAAAAATAGTTTGCAAGTAAAATAAATTTATATAAAGAATATTCATTATATATTAGTTTGTGAGTAAGTAGTAGGATCTTCCTTCAAAGAGAAAAATAAATCAGATAAGGGTTGGCTGGCTTGCAAGGATAGAAATCCTTCGTCAATTAATTATTAGTTGTAATATCTTGGAAAAGCTTTTGACTTCTTCTTATTCTTCTTTTATTATTATTATTTATATTCATGTATATTTATTTATTTATTATTTTTTAAGTCTATAGATATAGTCAAAGAACTCAAAGACCCACCACTAGTAACATATTCCACATTAATAATAAAGGAACAATTGGAATATGAGTTAAATACACTTGAGATTTCGCAGGGTAGTAAATTTAACAACCTTACTACTTTCCCAAAAGAGGAAATCAAATGATGGTTGGCTAGTTTCATAAATGATAATTAGATCACATGCCCTTCGTGAAAGAGTTACTTTCCAAATGTAAAGCTATAGAGGATGATTTATTTTCACTTTAGGCCAAACAAGATATAACAATTTAATTGTTAAAATATTATATTGAGATGCGCTGAATGCAACAACTAATCCTCCATGAATTCCAAAAAAGCAATTACATTAATTAAGACTGGTTGAACTACTTATTTGAATATTTATAGGCGGAGGAGGAGAGAATCCATCCATCATTGTCCAACCCCAAATTTTGTGAGTATACTTTTATTTGAAGCATTTCTCTCTTTACAGTCTATGAGAGTCCAATAAGACAAACCCATTTATTTTATCGTTTAAATATCACAAATATCATGTAGTGTCGTTTTGCACACATTTTGATTGATGATGAATAATTTATTTGTATTATTCTTTAAAGTGGGTTTCACAGAGAGCCATTCTAGAGCTCATAATTTTTGTGATTTCTGAATTTTACTAAAGCATTATATTTCAAGTATGTATTACCTTATCAAAGATCCAATGTTGAGAACATAGAGTGCTAATAATAACTTGAATGATAAAAAATGACACAATACAAATTCACAATTTACGATGTTGAATGATGGAAAATGAAAATAATAATATTGTAGTAAATTACAAATAGTTTACATTGTGATCAATCTCAATCTCTCTTCTTCTGCTTTTCTTATTGTCACAATTGCTACTTTTTCCATCTTTTCATATTAATGATATGTAAAGAGAATTTGAAATCACAGGCCATTCAAATATTTAAATCAAGATATTTCTCTACTGACTTGCTTTTTGTTATTCATTTATGTTTATTCTCTGTTCTTCATGCTATTCAACTGTCATTTGTTACGCCTTTATCTGTCGAAATTATCTTTGATGTGCTCTTCGATATTCTCTTGTTCTTAACTTTTCGTCTTTCTTTGATCTTCCCTTTATTTATCATTCATTTCTTCTAAATGTAGTCTTTGTTTTTGTCATCGTCGTCTGACATTTTCACACAGTTGTCTTGTTACATCCTTAACCTACATATTATCTGTGTGCTTATTATGAAAGAACATGGTAACTTGAATCACTGTAACACAAAAATCAATGCATGTCATCAATAATTACTTCGTGCATACATTCAAATTAATAAACATTATCAATCTAATTACTTTGAAGGCAATGCAAATCATCCATCTATTTAATCAGATTGAAAATTAACATCTAATTGAAATCAATGCATCTAGTGGAAACTATCAAATATAATTAGAAAACAACCTCTACACTAAAAGCAATTCATCTAGTCAATAAATGAAATAGGATTATAAATTAATTCTACACTGAAATCGATGCATCTATTTCAATAAAAAAGAAAATATTAATGTCAATTTAGGGACCATCTCTATGACATTACAATCAAATTCAAGACAAGACTTAAGAAAATAGCAACAGGTTCTAGATATAGGAATCCAACTCACATTTAACTATACACTAAGTGGTATGATTTAAAATACAATACTGAAAATAAAAAGCAAATAAATATTCCATTTAATTAGTTATTCAATAACAAATCCATTATGAAAGTTACATATAATTAAAAATAAACCAACATTGGAAACACATAAATTTTAAGGTAAATATGTTATGTCAGTAGCCCATAAATTTAAATTCAACCATCATATCATTCACTTTTACATTTCGATAACTATAGATACAACAAAATAATGTAATAAAACATCATGAACACAACTGGTATCGTTCACTTATAAGTGGAGATTCGATCTTGACTTTTCCATTGCTTGTGCTCCCTTGTTGTCTACATTCATGTGTGGAGAATGATGCGTCTTAACCGAATGTTGATGACTCACTGGTTGACCTCCCAACCTACTCTTTGGGTACTCTTGTTACAGGATGAGTTACCTTAGGGTTTGGTTTGAGAACCCCAACAGAGCAGGAGGCATACAAAAACAAGAAGCAAGCAAATTAACAATCCTAATGCTTAAACTAGAAGAATTGGGAGAAGAGGCCTTACCCGTAGGTCCTACGTTTGAAGGCGATCCTGCAGGGTTCAAACCCTCTGCTTATCCACGTGCTTCAAAACCTGAATCTCATTCAAGAAAATCACATAGACTAGTAGTAATTGAAAGCATGTTCTAGATGTCAGTTTTAGATCATATAAGCTTATAACCAAAATAACATGAAATCAACTATAACAATATAATAACATGTATAAAGAATTTAAGATCACGACACCAAGAACGAGATAGAGCTTCTCTATTGATGTATGTAAATATGTGTGGAGGAATACCACCTGATTCATCCATGACTCCAAGCGAAACCATCCTCTGGATCCGTCCACCCCAAACCTCAACAATCTCCTTCCATAAACAATACATAGATGTCACATAAGAGGGGTGAACATATATATGAGGGAAACAAAGGTTTCCACAATATGGGAAGTGCAGGAGGCATAGGGATAAATCAGACTTGATCAAGGACTAAAGGAATATAGTATCAATGCCTATCTCTCTCTCCCCTTAGGCCTTCCCATGAGGTGTATTTATACTTCCTCAAAATAGTTTTTTCAGTTGGGAACAGTTTGGCCACGAGCTCTTGTAGGTAGGATTCTGGTGTAACCTGTAAACCCCACCCAGAAAATAGGGAATTTTGTATGTTTTTCATATTTTAAATTATATACGCGGGTTGGGTATAACTGGACCTATGTGTGCACGTGATTATGAGAGGGCAGAGTCGCGCATGGAATTCAAAATACTGTTTTTTAGGTAAAGGACCAAGTTTGAAGGGAAAGGGCTGCCCAAGGCCATAACATAGAGAATCAAGTATATAGAGGTGAGAAATGATGCTATAACAACTCTTCTTCCCCACGGGCCCTCGATTTGCAATGGGGTTATAATTAGAGGAAGAATACTAGCTCACAGAGGAGAGTACTCTTAGCTCAAGAGTCCCCTCTCTAATGACCTCCACCTCACCAAACTCACAATATGATTTGCAGTCACTCCAATAACATTATGTAATCCATCCACCAATAGGGAAAAAATCCCCCCCCTCCTTCCCGTACCTTTCCCCTTCTTTTATAGGAGGCTTCACAGGTGATAATTGGGAATTCATGCATAAATTATTATTTTTATTAATTTAGAAGTTTGATTTTTCACTCACCTTTGTGTGAGTCTCTCACTAAGGCTCTCCTATTTTATTTACTATTTTTTTTCAAAAATAATATCTGTCCTCACCCCAAAATGACTCCCTATTTCTTCTCCTAATTGTTTCTTAATCACCCTTTTATACAGCTTATTTTGTGTTCATTACTACAGTTAACTGGTAGGTCTCGGATTTGGTCTCCCAACTACACCATAATTTATCTCAAATTAACTCTTAGATGGAGATTTTTGTGTTGGCTCCTACCACATGCAAGTTCTCTCATGAATTTAAATTTCTCCGATTTAATATATTATTCTTTATTTTCATTCACCACCCTCTTTTAGTAATAAGGTTAAACTATTTTAGGATTATTTTTTTTAAGTAACTCTATGTCCCTTTCCCCCCTTTTCTTATTAAAACACTTATGTACTCTAGAGTTACTTTATATGCATATTATCTACCTAAGATTTTCCAAACGTGGGAAGGGTAGAGTTCTCAATTGGTCCAATATTTTTATTACTTCCTATTCTCCCTTTACCCCAAGGTTTATTCTCGTTTTATATAACTTGGTTCTAAACCCTCATTTACCACATTATGTGAATTATGATTATAATATATTAATTCACTAATGTGTGAGTCACCCATCTGTGAGTCACCCATGGTTAGTATGATTATTATTATCACCCTATGTGTGAGTCATTCAACCAAGCAACTAACCTGCGCTTGTAACCATTAACATGTCATTAGAGTTCATAGAATACTTTTAAATTGAATTTTAATTTTTTTTGAGATAATAGTACGTAATTCAAACTAAACTAGAGATTGTCAACTTATCACATGCAAGTACATCTCGGTAGTCTCCTGTCACACTCAATATTCGTTAGTAATATTTGATTCATAATATTAGTCACCAATATAATTTTGTATACTAAATCATCATCATGATATAATCATCAACATCTTCACAAGTGTAATCAAGAACTAATGCAAACAAACACATAATGAATCCATCACATTCTTAGACATAGTCATAAAACACATCCATCACAATTATTATCATCATAACGTCAAACTCAAAAAACAATTATTATCACATCCACTCAAAGTAAGAGTCAAATATCTGGATCCTCAACGTGAGGTCCTCAAAGAATAGTGTATCAAGGATATTGTATATATAAGGGTCAGTCAACCAGAGTGGGAAACTACAATATGTAACATAACCATCAATGCAAATTCATATATACAATAGAGTCATCATCACATGGGTTTATAATAGTAAAAATAATCATCTAATCATCAACCCTAATTTCCTCAAAATAAATTATAAGCCACAAAATCTATCTCAAAAGTCCAAGAAAGATAGAAGTGTTGGTCACACAGTCAAGGTAAAACAAGGCATTACACTCACCCCCCCACTAAAATTCAACTTCATCTCGAAGTTTTAGAGCAACAAGGGATTGACGACATGTCTCAAATTCTCCTGTATAGAGATGGCACTATGATTTCATTCATTTTCATTAACCCTATCCCATATAAATGGGTGACATAAATCTTTTGATTCACCTATCACTTATTGCAACTTTTTTTAGTCTCTTTTACCCTTCCAAAATTCTACACGCAAACATATTTATTTACATTATTGAACCTTTCTACATTTTGTTGTGGTGTGCACATTTGAAGACATGAATATTATCCTGTTCTTAGAGTAGCTTGATTATTATCAGTTATTCCTAATGTTAACATTCCGAGCATTTGATGTATGAACCTCAAAATTCTAGGGCATCCCTTTTCAAAGAGGGCACCAACTATCACATATGGCAGAAATAAAAATTTATTTATTGCTAATAGGGAGGAATAATAATATCTATAATTGATTTATTTTTTTTGAAATTTGATAGAGCATGATTTAGGTTACCAAGTAATGGTGATATTGCTCCACAATTTCCAATTGGTTTTTAAGAATTTCTTTGGATGGCACTAACAAGTTGAATTTAGGTTGAAAATATTTTACATAAAATTTGAATATGTTGGACTCAGTCTTGATTCTGTTATACTACCACAAAAACATTTAAAAATATGCAAACAAAGAAATGCATCTACTAGAACATGTTACACCCATTAATGCAAGTGTTTCTTTCTCATCATTTCTTTCAACAAGCTCAATAACATTCCCAAAGTTCTTATTGTAACATATAAAAAGCTCAACAACCATTTTACAAATCCCCCGGACCTAAGGGGAATCTACTAAAATTGATTCATCATGGTTACATTTTCACCTACTAGATAAATCCTCATTGTATGATAATGTTGGGTAGTAATGGTGCTCGATTCACTTTGTTTCAATGTTTCCTACCTCCCTTCAATTCCATTGGGTTCAATTGCTTCCAAAATATTATTTACTATTGAGAGGAAATATTATATTTTCCATACATCCATTATATATGTATTAACCACCCAACATAATAAATGGTACCTTGGGTGCATGGCTAGTATCACGAATTAAATTTTAAAACACGCTACCAAAATCATTTGGCAAATTTTGAGTTAATTCATGTTTAGTTTAGCTTTCAATCATTGTTGAATTTAGGTTAATCGTAAATAGATTATGTCTATTGGAAACATTTATACAAAATAATCTATAGATGCACATAGACCCGAGGCTTAATAAATCTTTAGGCAAATTAATCATTGAAACAATCAATTGAAATTATTGGTAAAATTATGTATCCAAATTTTGTCGTGGATCCTCCTTTGATTACTTGATTGTATGTAAATCCATATTTTTTTTACCAACACCATTTAACATGTTACATAAATAGTTGTATGAGATAGATTAACTAGGGCCTTGATTGTTTAAAATATAATAAGTGTATTCATAGCCATACTAGATGTTGTTAGGAATTGTGAGTCCTATCATACTTTTTCTATAAGTGATATCATGATTTTCCTACATTTTCTTGTTCCAATTGTAAGATAATAACTAGGTCAATACAATGAACAACTATGGCCCATATCAACAAAAAAAGAAAAAAAACTGTGAAAAGGATAAGGTCTATAAATGAAAGGAATTCAATATCTCGACTATGGAATAGTACTTTTTCCATTTTTAAACTTGATGAAATTTGGATTGCAATATATTTATTATGGTGTACTTGGCTTACAATAAATCACAAGTGTATCTTTTTAATAGTCTTCTTAGAGAATCTCTGACCATATTTTATATAAACCCTTCCTAGAGAATCTATAACAACGTTTTACCAATGTAACTCCTTCACATCATGACAAGATAATAACCCCAACCTTTATTTTTGAAGATATCCAAGATTCCAAATACCATAAATGCAAATAATAACAATGGCTCAAGAATAACAACAGGTGATGGTAAGATGAAAGTAACTTATTGTAATACTCCTTGCAGAATAGTGGACACACACACACGCACACGCACACACAGACACACACACACACACACACACACATTTATTTATTTATTTTAAGATGCCTTGAAGGGGATTTAAATGGAAAATAAGCCATTCAAAAAAAAATATTGTAGGTTCCCTTACAAGAATACCACTATGAAAATCGTCGAAAACATCCTTAGTTCAACATTGGATTGTATAAATGGAGCCTTGAACATACAAACATAGACATAATGCTTCAACAAAAATCCTTACTAGAAATGTTATGAGTTTTCTTTGCATGCAATTCAACAAGATAAACGATAGTAATTCATTAGGCTATGGTCTACTGGTTGAGATAGGGTGTCACCGTGTTAATGGGCCAAGTTCAAACCCCAAAGAATATTGATCCCTGGATTATCAGTTGGATCATATAGAACAACTTGTCACAACTTCTATCATGAAGGAAAAAGAGGAAAGATAGTGTATCCCTTAACTTGTGCAACAAACTTGCAATGAAGTAAAATTGTATTTCAAATAATTCTCATTTAAAGTTGAAAGGCTCGGTGCCTTAACAACCTAAATTATGCCAGCTTAATGGACTTTCTTTTAGGTATAATTGAGAGCCTATCGTAGACCAAGTTGAAAACAATTTGGCGATGCCTTTTTTGTGGTAGTTTGGTACCATGGATCTTATTATGTTCTTGTGGCTAAAATATAAGACTATCATGGTATAATATTTCCAGTTTGAAATGTTTAAGCTCGAAAGCCATAGATATATGAATAAAGGTGATTCATTTCATACATTTGATTAGCATTTTTCCATTTAAGGTTGCTTCTATACTTTCTCTCTCTTATTCCTTTAAAAAGTAGATCAAATGACTAATAAGTCACAAGTACTTTCATAAACACATCCTACAAACGTATCTTTGGAGTTGCTACCTCCTTATCAACTTCAAAGGTTGATTCAACAACATATGGAACTATACCTTTACTCACTATGGTGTAAATAATACTAATTTCCTCTTGTACCTTGTAACTCTTACAAAGACAATTTATCACTCAACCAAAAGTAATAGTAGATGGAATGAGTTCCTTGTTCAATATTTCAATGAGGAAATCATAACTATAGTCTATATTGCCTATCTTACAAAATCCATCAACTAACACATTGTAAGTAAAAACATATGGAACACATCACCTTTTTACCACCTCATGGAAAACTTTGGTAGCCTTACAAATTTTCAACTTATTACAGAATGCATATTTCAGAATGTTGTAGGTTGCAACTGTAGGGATAAATTAAAATTTTTTCATCCTTCTTAGAAGTAGGCATGCCTACTTGAGGCACCCATTTCTACAAAAACCATGGATTAGTGTGCTACAACTAACCACATTTGGAGTGAAACCTTCACTCAACATCTTCTCATATAACTAAGTATCCTCTTTGACCTTGAGTGCCTTACAAGTATTCTTTATTACTATGTTATAAGTGATGGAATTTGGAACACAATCTTTGGTATGTGAAATCAATAAATCACTTATTTCTGAGAAGAAATCACTATAAGATCACTTATGTATTACTCAAAAATAATGTATATTGTAAAATGGGTATATTTTCAAGTAGGGCAATCATTGCATCCAAGGTGTAAATCAATTAGTAATGACATAGTTCCGGTGATAGCTAACAACACCTAAGGCCCGCTTCATAATTACTTATCACTCTGTCTACTACACATTTATAGGTTGTCATTTCATACTAGTAATTAGATCTAAACGCAATGTCTGCCAGTCCATTTAAAATTTATTGTTTATTTCTTTACTCAGTCAGCTTGAAGGAAACCTTGAAAGACCATCTTGTACTAGCCATATCACACATCAAGGAACTCCTCCAACATCTTGTTGGCATAGATCAGTTCTTTTATTTGCACACAAATTAACATAACGATGAAAACACTCCTCTTACAATTAGCATATGAGTATTAATACTTAGTATTCTCACGTAAACAATGTATATGCTTGCAAATTAGTTTGGATGAGGCACTCTGTAATCATAGCCCATTAAAAATATCATGACATCAAAATATTCCACACAAGATCTAAATGCCTAAAGGTAAGTCAACCCACATCGAGAAAATACTCAACCTATGAGATGAGTAGGCCAACAGAGAAAGAAAAAAAAAATTCACACAATCTGCATTGACTAGTGGTGAAGAAAAATACTTAGAGGGGAACTTGAGTCAACCAGTAGTGAGGAAAAATTCCCATAGGATGAATTGAGTCAACCCGTAGTAAAGGGAATATTAAGATGATGGATGGTAATATTCCTCGTCCTAAGTAAACTGACATTGTTATACCCTCATTAAAGGAAAATGATCCTGACTAGCACAAGTAGGCCAATAGAGTGGTAATAATGAGCACTTCTAGTCTAGGCAACGAAAACGTTTTAAGAGATGCCACACAATGGGTTTAGTTAATGAGATATGCAGAAGTTGTTTATGATAGCTCTAGTATAGTATCCTAATCTTGATCCACTATCATATAACTATTGTTGTTAGAAAAGTCCTCTAAGCAGACGAATCATTTAATTGATAACTGATTTTAGGCACAATTATGAAACATACAGAGTTACATTCAGTGATTTATACCTGACGTAGTAGGTGAAACTTCCTAAGGGAATCTAGAGAGTAATAACCAAGGGGAAATTTCCATTATGCTAGAGAGTATTGCTAACCCCAATTGGATTATAGTCTCTCTGCAAATATTGCAGTGTGATGTTGCACTTAAGGTTGATACAAGTTCTGTAGTTTTTGTAAGGAATTTGAATGCTGAGAATAAATCATTGTCGATATGTGCATGTGCTCACCAACTTGTTGAAATATTGAAAAGGCTAAGGTAGCTATGATAAATAGAGCAACACCTAATCATGTTTCTTTGGTTTATTCTACATGTCGACACCCCTCTACCCAAGAGTTTTCACAAGGGCATACACTATGTTCCAACCACCAATCACCACCACTTTCATTTACTATTCCCACTACATATATGCACAACAATATTTTCCATCCACGACAAGTGCGTATTCTATTCCCGTGAATTAAACCATGTTATTGCGCACTATTTTTTATATAGGTATTCCTTATCCCACTACCTGAATTCCACAACCATATTTTTTATATAGGTAAAATATGATAGTACCCTTGTATTATGCCTCTGATATGGGTATTTTTAGGCCCCCTGCCTCAATTCCACAACCATTCTGGGATAATAGACAATAACAAAGACAATAGTTCCCCATTTGTTTTCAAGCGAAAATTGTTAATGATTTCCTGCCATGGTTGTCCCTAATTAGGTCTTATAGATTACACTAACAAAGTACCCATTTTCCAGACATATTACGAGGTTATTGTTGAAGGGAACTTGGATAGTAAACAATGCCTTCCACAAACATCTATAGTATGCATTCAATTCCTAAAATATCCATGAAGTAACTAAAGTAGGAGTTCAGGGTCAAGTCACACTAGAAGAAAATTTTTGCAATTTGAAGATTTCCTATGATGAAGATGAGTATTTTTCCTTGGCGTTTCTCCATTTCATAATGGGGAGTAGCTGTCCACTCCCATGGTCATGAGGAGATTCAAAATAACAACACCAACAATTTTGAAGAAGGAAGAGATTCAGAGGCTCTTGCTTCTACCTCCACCAAGTTGCTTTCAAGATCAACAAGTCTTGCATACCAACAACAAGAATTTTTTTTTTGGTAGTAGTAATTACCCGAGTTTCAAAAAGTTGTTCTTCGAGAGTTACTCTATCTATTTTATTTTTTAAAATGGATTCCTTTTTCTGATCTCTGCAATGAATGCATCAAAGTCTAAAGATTGAATAGTTTCTAGAATCAACTGCGTTTTGAGTATAAAATTCAATTGTACCACATAATTCATGGAGTTTCTAGAAAGGAGTGGAAGGTTGGAATCATAATTGAGAAACGGTGCCTTGGATTTATATAAAAATATTTCAAATGAGTTGTAGGTCGAATACGAGGTTGGTTACTCAAGCAACATTAAATTGTACTACATTATTTTCTTATATGTTTTATCATGGAGTTCTAAAATGGAGAAAAGAGCAGGGTTTCTCGACTATATTTCAAGGTGAAACATATGCAGGAATAAAACTATTCCAATGGAAGTTATAACTGTGGATCCTTTTGCGATCATAATTATATATATATATTTTTTAGATAAACATGTGCTTGCCTATGGTTCTCATGTAATTAGAGTGTCACTGTGAAATTTTATTCATTTCTTTCCATTACCTTCTTTTATGTTGGATTCCCAACTACTGAAAGTAATTATTTGAAGAATCTAAATGAGGATGCGACATGTAACTCTATTATTATTTCAATTCTTAGAGCTACTAGAAGGGTAAGTTTGGCTCCACTAATAAGACCTAAGGATTTAATGAAGGTCAGACATGGCGGGTGTTCCCAAGCTTAGGGTATGAATCAAGCTTTGATACCATGTGTGGGGAGCATCTTTATGATATTCCAATCAAACTCAAGGCAAGAATCAAGATAGAAACAACAAGTTATAGATAAAGGAACCCAACTCACATTTAACTAAACACTAAGTGGTTTGATTTAAGATATGCTATTTCAAAAAATAAGCAAATAAATATTCCATTTTAACTAGTTATTCGATCCCCACATCCATTATGAAAGTCACATATAATTAAAAATACATCAACATTGATACATAAATTTTAAGGTACATATGTCAGTAGCCCATAAATTTATAGTTCAACCATCATATCATTCAGTTTTACATTTCGGTAACTATAGATACAACAAAATCATGTAATATAACATCAAGAATAAAACATGTATTGTTCACCCAGAATTGGAGATTCGATCTCAGATTTTCCACTACTTGTGCTCCCTTGTTGCTTTCCATGTTCATGTGTGGAGAATGATGCGTCTCAACTAAACGTTGATGACTCACCGATTGATCTCCCAACCTACTCCTTGGGTATTGTTCTTCCCCATGAAACCCCAGGTTGCAATGAGACTATATGTAGAGGAAGAATACTTACTGATGAAGGAGAGCACTCTTAGCTCAAGAGTACCCTCTCTAATGACATCTACCTCACCAAATTCACTATAGGATTTGTAATCACTCCCAATAGCATTACGCAATCCATCCAACAATAGGGCAAAAAGTCCCTCCTCTCCCATAAATTTCCCCTTATTTTAGAGGAGGATTCATAGGTGACACTTGGAACTTCATGCACAAATAATTATTTTTATTAATCTAAAAAATTGATTATTCACCCACCCATGTGTGAACCTCTCACTAGGCCTCTCATAATTTATTTTCTAATTATTATTATTATTATTATTATTATTTTTGTTCGAAAATAATATTTTTCCTCCCCCCAACATGACTCCCTATTTCTTCTCCTAGTTGTCTTTTGACCCCCCTTTTTACTCCTTATTTTGTGTTCATTGTTATAGTCAATTGGTAGGTCTTAGATTTGGCCCCCCAAATACACCCTAGTTTATATCAAATTGACTCTTAGATGGAGATTCTTGTGTTGGCTCTCGTCACATGGAGGTTCTCTCATGAATTTAAATTTCTCTTATTTAATTTATTATTCTTTATTTTAACGAGGTTAAACTATTTTAGGATTAATGTTTCTAATTATATCTATTTCTCGTTCCCCCTTTCGCTTATTAAAACACTTATGTACTTTGGAGTTACTTTATATGCACATTATCAACCTAAGGTTTTCCAAATGTGGAAGGGTAGAGTTGTCAAATGGTCCAATATTTTTATTACTTCTTATTCTCCTTTTACCCAAAGGCTTATTATTGTTTTATATAAATTGGTTCTAAAACCTCATTTACTACATTATGTGAATTAGTATAATTATCATAATTTAATTATATTTCAATTGTTTTTTGTTGATTCCAAGGGCCAAGTCGATCGTGCCCTTGAATAACTTCCCTTCGAAGTTACAAGGGTGCCACATCAATCAGTTTCTTTTTGATGCCAAGGGTGCCAAGTCGGTCATGCCCTTCAAGAAATTTCCTTGAAGTTCCAAGGGTGCCACATCGCTTTCCCTTCAAGGATCCAGTGACTATGAGGGGAAAAACTGGGTGTGATGATGAATATCCCTATCCTCTCATACGTTTCCCTCTATAGTGATACTAATGGTGTTAGGGATCAAGGAATATTCCTTAATGTGTGGACCCCAGTATAATCCTTGTGAGTAGGCCAATCTCGGTGTTTGATCCCATGGCATCGTGATCTTCAAGGCGAAGGTATCCCAACACCTTCCAACCACATTCATGATGGGAGTGCTAGCGGGTGAAATGAGGGATGTTTTTACACCCCTCCCATGAAGTTCCATCTATCTGTATAGCCCCATCACCCATGTGTGTGTCATTCAACCAAGAAACTGACCTGTGCTTGTAGCCACTAACATGACATTAGAATTCACAACATAATTTTAAATTGAACTTTAATTTTTTTTGAGACAATAGTATGTAATTCAAACCAAACCAAAGGTTTCCGACTCATCACATGCAAATGCATCATGGTAGTCTCTTTCCACTCTCAATAATCATAAGTCTTATTTGATTCATAATATTAGCCACCAATGTAATTTTGTATTCTAAATCATCATCATGACATAATCATCAACATCTTCACAACTATAAGCAGGAACTAATGTAAATAACCACATAATGAATCAATCGCATGATTAGACATAGTCATAAAACATATCCATCACAATTATTATCATCATAACATCAAACTAGAAAAACAATTATTATCACATCCACTCATAGTAAGAGTCAAATATATGAATAATCAACCTAAGGTCCTCAAAGAAGAGTGTATCAAGGCTAATGCCATATAAGGGTCAATAAAGTAGAGTGGGGCACTACAATATGTAAGATAATCATTAATGCAATTACAAATATACAACATAGTCTTCATCACATGGGTTTATAATAGTAAAAATAATCATCGACCCTGATGTCCTCAAAATATAACAGAAACCATAAAATATGTCTCAAAAGTGTTGGTCTCACAGTCAAGGTAAAATGAGGCATTACAGTAAAAGTAATCTAAACTCGAGTTAGGACCTTACATATGCCTTTACCCTTTTAATTTAGTGAAAATTTTAATAATTTTTGGTATTTTGTTTTTCATCTGATTTTGATACTTTTATGACATTATAAATCTAACTCCTTTAAAAACCTTGCTTTCTCTTCCTCTATGGTTAATACCAACCTACATCCATTTTAACTTCGGATCTATCAAGCGCTAAGAGGGATCAAATCTCTCAAGGTGAGAATCTCTTTTTTGACTGCAAAACTTGAGGAGATGTTTGCACCTTGAGAGAATTGATCCCTTTTGGTGCTTGATAGATTCAGAGTTAAGATGGATCTAGGATGGTTAGTACTATTCACAAATAAAAGGTTGAGATAATAGGTTTATTTTCTTTCTAAGTTGTGTGAGCCTTGAGATGACTGCACGCTTAACCTTTGGCTTGAGAAACCGTGACCCAGGGGCATCTAAGCCATCAAGATCACTCGCGAATCACACCTAGCCTGGGCCACACCAACCCTTAACATGTCTATATTTTTGTCCATAGAGTTTTGAATTGGCGACCTTCACATCACAAAGTTCCTTAATAGTACACCCCATCACCATCGATTCTACACCCAATGGGAAAATGTTGGGGTGATAGTTATCCCCTTTTAATTAAAAAAATGTCATATAAACAAGTGTCATGTGAAATGATAATGGTTTTTTGGGCATGTGATATTGATGAGCCATGGTATTGTAACAATGCCTATTTACAAATTAAGATTCTCCTTAATTTTTATGATTTTTAATTTTAGCATTGAAATACGTGTTTTGATGTTTATCATGGATTGATGCCTATCCATATTTACCAACCGTATAATTTATATAACTACTTTAGTTAAATACTTTTCTCTTCTCTCTTTTAACTTAAAAAAGAAAAAGAAAAAGAAAGATAATATTTATATTAAAATGGTTGGATACATGGCCATAGCCATTTACATGTGTCAAAATTATCCAAGGCTTGCAAATTTGAGATTGATCACAGAGGCTTATTCCAAACCCTCAAGCAAGTTCCCCCCGTCACAAAAATTTCAGTCCTTTCCAAGTGAAATTTTTCCAAAAAACCCCCAATACCCAGGCATATTTACATTCCATTTTCACCAATTTTATAATGATTTAGTCCGACTTCTTGTTTTTCTCGGTGAAAAATTTTTTACTTTCTTCTCAACTTGAGTCCAACCCCCATTTTATGCAAAACCTAGAAAATTTCTCTTTAGTAAGTGCATGATAATATTCTTGAAATATTCATCATCCGCTTGATCTACCCAAGAAGTTTCATTTTCAACAATATTCCTTGTGGTTTTCGAAGGGGATCTATATTCCACAGGGGGATGTTGCTTTTCCACCAACGCTACATTCAGGGAATCCTTATTGGAGACCAAAGGATCCACATTGGCATGCGATTTTTCCCACTTAGATTTTGTTGCCATGAATGTGTTTTCTTTGGCCATATTTCCTTGCTTCATATCTTCTGGTTCTTTCTTGTCTTGAAGCTCTTCCTCTTTGCTGTATAGTGATAACCTTGCGATCCTTCCCACAATTTGGTACTTCAAGATTTGTTTCAAGATTTTCTATCCTAAGAGCGTTCAATTTATAATTACATGCCCCATTTCATAACATGCTATACATCAAAATTAAATATTCTCATAGTTGATCTTTAATACCCAAACATAGTGTGGAGCCATCAAATTACTCTCTGCAAGAAAACCCTTGTTGAATTCCATCTGCACACAAATGCGGGCGTAAGTAGTCTTGTAATTTTTTTTTTTGTTTCTAACAATGGAGATAACACTTTCCTAGCACATTCCCAATGGAGGAAAGTGATGTAAGATTCTAAAAATGCAAGGGAAGGTTCAAAAGCATTACCCAAACTAGGGTTGTGGAGATTGATGTCGGTACTAGATAAAAAGTGGGAGTCTAATGCTGCATTAAGAGACTAACACTACCACAAAACCATGGTCCAACTTCAGAGATGGATTTTTTTCCCTCTATATTATCAAAAAATAAAATGAAAAAACCTCGATCCATAGGGCAAATGTTCAGTTCATATGTCAAAAGGGGCTTCCATGTCTTAGAGATCCATTTGTGCAGATTGGCCGGCCACAACTAGTACCCATTAAACCTGCAAATCAAGCCATTCTACGAAAAATAATTTTCATAGCTGAAAGCTTCCTCATCCACATAAACATGGAGGGAATTATTGAACCACCAAAAGACCAAAACCAAATTTCAAGATAAAGTTGTACGAAATCGAAGAAGAGCTAGCTTGACCGACAACCATACCTACAAAAGAATATATATTTTTCCTTGAATCATAGGGATTCACCATTGAACGATGTACAAAAAAGATATTCATAAAATCCACCAAACAAAACAAAAATTGGATAGCTAGGACAAAACCCTAGCCGCCACAAGGATTTTGAGAACTCTTTCCATGTATAATGTAATTCAAAATATTTCCCTTTTCGTTACAATAATTCTCTCTTTTAGCTTTTAAAAATTATGTATACCTCTAACCTTTTTCTTCACTTAACACTCTTTTGAAATTACACAACTTTCCAATAAATACGGTCTATAATTACATGTACATATTATTAATGTCTAATTTAAATTTATCAAATCACTCGAAAATATTTTTACCTATAAATTTTTTTTATTAATGATTAAAAACTTATTGTCCTTTTCTAAGTTACCTATCCAAATGTAATTTTATCTTTTCGATCCACCTCAAAATGTTGCTTGAATTGCATCATGTTGGATCTAGAGATTTATGGCACCTCATGTTCTGTGCCCCAATTTATATTTTCCAAATGCCTAAAAATTATCTTGTAATGAATTTGAAAGTATTGGCAAAGGCACAAGTTTGGGTGTAAAATTTATAGTCGTTGCAATCTACGTCAGGATTCTGAAGTGGAGTGGAGTCATGGTGCATTGAATCTAGACAAAAGCAAAGAAAAAACCCATGTAAACTAAGTTCACGTACCAAATTGTGTATATGTAAGCCTCAACCATTGATCAAGAGTTTATGGAAGACATCATCCCCTCACACATAGATCCAACCCCAACATTCTGATGAGATTTATGAAATGGGATAATCAAAGTTACAATTGACATTGTTTACCTACCATGTTGATTTTATTTAAAAGATAAATACACCTAGTCAACATCACCTTTTATTTTGAACATTTAGTCACATTCGATAATCAAAATTGAGAAATCAGTCACGTTATGTTATGATTTCAAATCAAAAGTAAACAATCTCAATGAAGAAATAATGTGTAGACCTTAAAATCCACAGTCTACATTTATAAAAGTTTAAAAACACAATAGAAATACGCTAATTGAAAGAACTACATAACAATGATGATGCAAACATAACATTAATACAATAACATTTACTAACCAAGTTGTGAGAAATATACAATGATCTTATTGAGTTTGACTATGTCATTATTGAGTTGTGCACTGTTTCATTAGAAATACTAGAACATTAACTGTGAAATGCAACACTTCAATTTGGCTTTCGGGTTTCAATCTGTGAAACACAACATTTGAATTTGGTTTTCAAATTTAAAATGTAATGATTTGACTTAGTTCTCAAAATTGCAATCTTAAACCACTTATTTTAAAGATGTCTCCTCTGTGTAGAAATTAATATAAATTTGCTACTACTGATGAAATCGAAATGATATCAATAGATTACAAATTTCCTCTACTATTCTGCGGAATGAAAATCACAATTTAGAAAAACATGCAACCATCAAAACCACAAAAACATAATGATTTTACAGGGGAACCCAATTGGGAAAAACCCCTATGTTGCTTTTCATTAATTAGATGAGAATGAGAAACTATTACAATGTCTTGCTTCAAATATGCCACTGTAAACTTGTTCTCCTCCTGACTGTCCTACTCTGGCCAAAACTTAGCCAATTAAAGGCTCCCAATTCCTCCTATTTCTTTGTGCAATCCTCGAGGAAATTATCTCCTAAAAGTTAGGAATTTCCTCCTTTTTGCTTGTGCAATTCCCAAGGAATGATCCACCCACTTAACTGCCAAACTTGTACACTCAACTAGTATACAATTTATAATTACAATGTGCCTTTCCTCCACTCCAGCTAGGAAATTCGAATTCCATGCATGTCTGGCCTATTTTTAACTAATTGACTAGTTTAATTGAGAAATCACTGAGTTAACAATAGTTATACTGTTCAAATGACCTTCAAATGGCTTAATTAATTACTTGAGCTCAGTTAACTGAGTTCAACTGAAAATAACTGAACTAGATTGCTAAATTTCAGCAATCACTACATGCACAACTCTACTTCTAGCCTATAACTCGAATTTACTCAGTTAACTAGTAGACGAGGCCATGCCACTCTAGCTAACTTCCATCCAAGTCATCCTCCTGATGTGGAAAATAAAATTACTAAATTTGACTAAGGCACAAGTAAAATTTATCCTTTCTTTCAACAATTTCTAACACTCCCTCTTAGCAAGAAACAAATTTTGCACCACCCCTATCCCGCACCTATGGAATTTGAATTTTCCTCTTGACAATGCCTTTATCAAGGTTTCTGCATCCTGCTCCTCAGTTGGAATGTACTATAGCATCATAATTCTCCTTTGTACACAAACTCGCAAGTGATGGTACTTGATATAAATGTGCTTGGACTAGTCATGAAATACCAGATTATCAAAGAGTTTAATACAACTCTGAGTATCACAACAAATAACTTTCAGATCCATATCCTAACTGAAAATACCCATAATTGTTTCTCTCATTTATATGGCCTCACATGCTGCTTGAATTGCAGCCATGTATTCAACCTTTGTTGAGTTGAGTGCCACAGACATCTGTTTCCTAATATACCAAGAAATAACTACATACCCAACATTTAAGATAACACTTGAAGTACTTTTCATGTCTGATGGATTCACTGCCCAATTTGCATCAATGAAGCCTTACAGCTTCACTCCCTCTGTCCTCCTATACCATAACCCATACTCAATCATTCCTATGAGGTATCTTAACACATGATTTGCTATCTTCCAATACAACTTGGTAGGCTTGACCATGGATTGTCAGCTGATTAATTGCATAGAATATGTCGAGCCTTGTGTTCACCAGATACATCAAGGATCCAACAAGATGTCTATAGATGGTGGCATTTACTTCCTCTCCTGAAGAAGCACTCTCCTTCCTCCAGTTTGTAGCTAGAGGTGTTCCCATAGACTTGTATTTCTCCATGTGAAATCTTTGAAGTATTTCAGAGGAATACTTCCCCTGACTCACAAAAAAATCACCATCACCCTGCCATACTTCCATCCCAAGGAAGCAATGCATCAAGCCCATGTATTTAATTTATAATTCTCTTGCAAGGTCCTCCTTGCAAGAGTGGATCAACTGCCATCACATGTAAGTATCAAGTCATTAACATACAATACTAAGATAAACAACTTCCAATCTACCATAATGTGATAGAGATTGGCATCTGTTTCACTTTTGGTGAATCCAAATCCACTGTGATATGTGTCTATTCGAGTCTACCATGCTCGAGGTTCCTGCTTGAGACCATACAGGGCTCTCCTAAGCCTACACACATGTGTATCCTTGCCATATGTCTCAAATCCCTTTGGTTGCTCTACGTAAATTTATTCCTCAATAACACTATTGAGAAAGGCGATATCCACATCCATATGATCGATATTCCACCCCATCTACGCAAATAATGCTAGAATGGTTATGATTGAGGAATATATTTCCACAGGGGCAAAAGTTTCCTCATAGTCCACTCCCTCTACCTACGAAAATCCTTTCGCCACAAATTTGGCCTTGTACTTCTCGATGCTCCCATCAGCTACATGCTTCAATTTGTAGATCCATATAGAACCAACTACTGATTGTTCTCTAGTCTTGAAACCAACTCTGGCATACACTCTTCTTCATGATGGAGTCATACTCCTCCACCATGGCATCAATCCACACTAGTTGAGAAATTGCTTCCTCAAATGAAGAAGTCTCTGACTCAATGAGTTATGTCATGAGAGCCATATACCTAGTGTACTTGTTTGGTGACCTCCTCTACCTCCCTTGAAATGTGGGAGCTACCACATGCTCCCATGCATCCTTAACCAATCTGTCAACTTCTCTGGTTCTCTTCCTACCCTTTCTGGAAGATTCTGGTTGAGTGGGTGTCTCCACTTAGAATCTTCTCTTCTCCTCCACTTGTGGCTTCTCAGCAACATCCCGAACCTCTGCATCACACTCCTCCTTTGGATCTATAAGCTCCTCCTTTAATGGGATACTCAACTCCTCCTTTAATGGGGTACTCAGCTCTTGCTCTAGAGAGCATATCGTAGTCATCTCCTCATCAAATTTGACATCTATCCACACTACTGTCACCCTAAGTGAGGGAAAATATACTCGGTAAATACGTGGTGTCTTTGTGTATCCTACAAAGAATCCCATCTCAGCTGTAGGCTCAAGTTTCTTCTTGCTATCCTTAGAGACATGACAATACATAGTAGCTCCAAAAATTTGAATATGAGATACATTTGGCTTTCTCCCAGAGAAAGATTTTTTGGGTGTGATCATGCCAAGAATTCTATGAGGGATCATGATCTACAAATAAAATGTGGTGTTGCATGCTTCTACCCATATATTTAATGGAAATCCTTGATCATGCAACATGGCTCTTTCTTCTCCCACTATGATCCTATTCTCCCTTTCAGCCACCCATTTTGCTATGGGTTATGGGGTGCTATCGATTCTCTTATAATCTCCTCTTTGGCACAAAATTCCTTGAAGGTGTTAGAAAAAAATTCTCCTCCATTGTCATTTCTCAGGGATTTTAATTTCTGACCAGTCTCCTTTTCAACCAATTCTTTGAATTCAACAAATTTTGACAAAACTTCATCCTTCTTCCGCATGAAGAAGATCCAAAACTATCTAGAAACATCATCAACAAAAATCACATAATACCTGTGGTTTTCTAGAATGCTACAGAAAATGGTCCGCATACATCATAGTGGACTCACTCCATGATTGCACCAGCTCTGCTATCTTGGCCCTGGAAGGTGGATTTGACCTATTTCCCCAATGTGCATCCCTTGCAGGCATCATGCTAGTTAAGGGTGCATTTCGGGAGACCGATGGTAATCTATTGCATGATTTTTAAGGCCCCATGGTGTAAGTGTCCCAAGTGCTTGTGCCAAAGTTCTCCAAAATCTTGACTCTACACCTTTTATTCCTTGCTACTCAGTGAAACACAAACTTCCACCTCAAGTTTGTAGATATTTTTCACTCTAACTCTAGTCTGTTTCACTTGCCCAGTAGCTACATGTCTCAGAAAGGATTTCACCATACTAAAAACAACATCATAACCTCTATCCTCTAATACAACTACACATATCAAGTTCTTCTTCAGCCCAGGTACATACATAACATCTTTCATATGAATATGAGAGCCCAACTCCCTGTTAAAGGTTACAATTCCAATTCATTTAGTAGTGTACTGCCTATCAACACCAAGTTCTGTGTGCATATGGAGATCCTTCTCCTCTAGGATACTGAAGAATTATTTGCATCGTGTCATATGGAACGAGGCATATGAATCTAGATACCACACACTCCCCATTACAATGCTCACCATGCATTCAATTAGGGTGAATTCTAATTTGAATTGTGAGGCAAGTGCTTCACCTCCTTCTCCTCTAGAGGGATTCTTGTTAAAATTATTGTGCGGAAACTTCGTTGCATAGTGCCCATATTCGTGGCAATGATTTTTTTTTATCTTGATTAGGTCCTTCTTCTTGCCATTGTTTTGGTTGGAATTTGGCTTGCTTTGGGCCTTCTTTCCCTTCCCAACCAAGGAAAAAATATCTTCCTCCTCAGATTTTGATGTTACTCCATATCTAATGTTCCTTTGGATTTCTTCCTGCACCAAATCAGACCAAACTATCTCCCAATTTAGAAATTTGTCCCTTCCATTTATAAAGTCTTGGTAGCTGTGCCAGGATTTTGGAAGGCCTAGGAGAGTTAGGCTCACTAGCTCCGAAGATGGTATATTTTCTCCAAATCCTCCAAGCTCATCTCGACACAGAGTGAATCTGGAGAGGTAATGTGGAATGGTTTCATTTTTCTGCATGTGTATGTTTCTGAGATTTCCCCCCAATGCCAAATTCCTAGCATCACTACCATTTTCGAATAGCTCAGTGAGGGTCTTCCACATAGCAAATGGAGTCTCCTTGCCATGCAAATTTGAGACTATGTGGTCTCTCATACCCTCCAAGATGATCCTCTTGGATTTTGCAATATCCTTTTTCCATTGGGCTAACTGCTATGCATTTGATACTGCTAGTTTTGGAATGTCAGTCTTGGTGTACTTCAATGCTCCATTATCATCGAGTACAAATTCCATCATGTCCTTCCAAACTATGAAATTTGAGGTTCCCTCCAGGGCATACTCCAATCTCAACATATTGAAAGACATTTTTTCGCACGGAAGAAAACTGCTTAACTGAATCTGTAAATCTTAATCTCTGAAGGAGAAGCTCTATTTACTGGTTTCTAGTGTGATTTATTCTTTGATACCATGTAGAAATTAACAGACATTTTCTACGAATGATGAAATTGAATTGAAATCAATATATCACAAATTTCCTCTACTATTCTTCGGAATGAAAATCACAATTTAGAAACACATGCAATTGTCAAAACCACATGAACACAATGATTTTACAGGGGAACCCAACTAGGAAAAACCCCTATGCTGCTTTTCATTAATCAAATGAGAATGATAAAATATTACAATGTCTTGCTTCGAATATGAAGCACGCCCTGCACTGTAAACCTGTTCTCCTGTTGACTGTATTTCTTTGGCCAACACTTAGCCAATCCAAGGATCCAACTTCCTTCTGTTTCCTTTGACAATATTTGAGGAAATTAGCTCCTAAAACTTAGGAATTTCCTCCTATTTGATTGCATAATTCCCAGGGAATGATCCACTTGCTTAACTGCCAAGCTTGTACACTCAACTAGTATACAATTTATAATTACAATGTGCCTTTTCCTCCACTCCATATAGGATATTTTTACTTGATTGACTAGTTTAAGTGAGAGATCACTGAGTTAACAACAATTCTACTACTCAAATGGCCTTCAAATGACTCAATTAATTACTTGATATTTTTTAATTAAGTTCAACTGAATATATAACTGAACTAGATTGCTAAATTTTAGAAATCACTACATGCACAACTCTACTTCTAGTCCATAACTCACATTTATTGAGTTAACTAGTAGCTAAGGCGATGTCACTCTAGCTAACTGCCATCCAAGTCATCCTATTGATGTCAAAAATCGAATTACTAAATTTGACTAAGGCACAAGTCAAATTAAGCCTTTATTTCTATAATTTCTAACACTCTTACCATTTGACAGACAATTTTTGTCACTCATTTTAAAGACAAAAAATCTATTTAATTTCAACGTGGCTTCTAAAAGTACATGATCAAATGATGTAAACCTTTGCTAGAAAAAGCAAGGACTAAACTCCCTTGGCTATTCAAAAAAGGTCCGAGCGGCTTGTCTTTCCAAGAAAGTAGTAGTCACCCCTTTCTACCCAATAATTTTATTCTTCAATGCCTAAAAATTTCACCTTTTATTATGTTTTTTTTGGATAAAATTTGTAGAAACATCTTAATCAACGAGCCAAAGGAGTAATGCTCAAAGCTTAGTCCTCCCTTCAATCCATGTGTACAATTAAGCATATTTTTAATTCTCTAACTCCTTAGTGAAAGATAGCAGTAGTGAGAGAGATGTGAGTGAGCGACAGGGAGAGTTGTGAGAGCTACAACAGTGAGAGCGACGAAAGTGAGAGCTGTGGCAGTGAGCGGCAATGGGAATTGTGAGAGACAATGATAGGAACAATAGACAATGGGAACAATGAGCAGAAGTGAGAAGCTTGAGAATAATGAGAACAATGAGAAGTGAAAAATATACAGTGGGAAGTGAACAACTGTTAATTTTGGACAACTAGGTCCAAAACCCATGTTGTGATGTTGAGATGAAGATACCAATATTTTTATTGGGTTCCTCTTACGGAGAGGTGCAAGATCGATCTAAATATCATCTTGATCCGATGAGCAGAACATTTATTTTGAATTTATTCAAGATATTTGCAGGTCGACCTTAAGGTTTTGTGCCCCAACAGTTGTGTCACACACCCTCACTGATGGATATATATTGGTCAATGTTGGAGGAAATTTTCACTCATCTCACCCTCACACATTTCTCTTTCCTCATTTGATTGGTTCGATGTCCTTGGTGGCTCTTCTCTCCACATGTGGGAAATTTCCAGCAACAACACATTTCTGATTTCGGTCTAGGGTTTCTGCAGCAAACTTTGACCAATGTTGACTTTGGTCAACACAAGGTCAAATCGACTCGAAACTCTCCCAAAATTTTGATTTTCCTAGTTTGCATTTTCTGGCACTATTCCCAAGGCAAAATGTTGACTTTGACTTTTCAATGTTGACCTAGCTGCTGCTGTTGTTTGTGTTGACCGTTGAATTTTGAGTTGACTGTTTGGCTGTCCTAGAGGGTTGTGTGACATTGCTGGTTGGCTAACCATATTGAGACTTTTCTGGTTGAAGCATCCTGTTGACCGTTGTAACGCACCAACACACTTATATATTTCTGGCTTGTCTTTTGTCGATCTACTAGTATGTTCTATCAACATTTTACTTTATTGTTTATGTGATTGCTGTCTAATATTGAAGAGAAAGTAAAGTTGCATCAAGCATAGAACATCTACATAAATTTACATGGTATCAGAGCAGAGGTGAAGACAAAGCCCTAATTTGTAGCAATCACCGAAGAAGAGGATGGGTTCCTCAAACTACAATGGCTTTAAGGCTGATGACAAATTGACTGGGAAGGATGACTTCCATGCTTGGAAGATGACATTGGATCTTAACTTGGAAGACCAAGATGTCATGGACTATGTGCAGGGTAAAATCCAAGAGCCTCCATCCACTGCTACTACTGCTACCAAAACAAAGTATAAGAGGGGGGAGATCAAAGTAAAGCTGATGATCAGGGACTCAATTCACAAGTCTGGTTGCCCACATCTCTGAGCTGGGCACATCCAAAGAGATGTATGATAAGTTGGTCCACATGTTCAAGGCCAAAAATGCGAATCAAATCCTATTCTTCAACAATCAATTGAAGAATATGAAGAAAGGCAGGGATGAGTCTGTTCAATTATATTTTCTGAAGTTGACCAAGATTGGGAACAATCTACTGGCTATTGGGGAACTGATCAAGATATGGTACTCACCACACTTGGAGGGCTCTCATTCGAATGGCATGTGTTCAACGATACCATTCTAAATAATAATGTGATACCTGACTTTGACGAAGTACTATTGAGATGCGTACAAGAAGAGACAAGAATGAAGGAGTATGAAAATGAAGGAAATGCTGCCTATGCTGCTCATTCTAGAAAGAAGAAATTTGGTGGTCTAAAGAACAAAGGAAGAGTAGGGGCCCAAGGAAAGAAGGGCAAATTCTACACTTGTCATAGGCCAGGTCACTATGCTAGAGAATGCCCTTTCAAGAAGGATTCTCCCGATGATGACGACACCAACAACCACCGGAGGAATGGCAATCAAAGGAACAACAGGTTCAAGGGAAAGAGGAAAGCTCCCTCGGCGGAAATGATCAACCTTTCAAAAGGTTGAGAAACTCTAGGTATGAGGAATCAAATGTCGTTGATAAAATAATTGAATTCATTGTTGTATCTACCCTCTCTGTTGCATCTCCACCCGACACTATGGATGTCTAGTTGATAGATAGTGGTGCCTCAAGGCACATCACCGGGTTCAAGGAAGCACTTTGTGATATGATTAAGAAGGATAATAATCTGAAAATTATCCTTGGAGATAATGCCACATATCCCGTGAAAGGGACAGGGACTGTGACCCTCCACTTGTCTCAAGGTCAAGTCCTCCACTTGCAGGATGTATTCTATGTACCTAATTTGAAGAAGAGCCTTGTGTCTATATCGGCCATGGAAGACAAAGGTTTCAATGTGGCATTCATTGATGGGAAGGTGCGCATATGGAAGAAGAGATTCAAGGAAGCTATCACGATTGGGTTTAGAGTTGATACACTCTACCAGGTTGGAGGAAGTCCACTGGGAGCGATGACATGTGATACTATCCGACAGACAAAACTATGGCACCAAAGGTTTGGACACCTTCACTACAAGGCCCTTCCCAAAGCAAGGAAGGTGGTGATAGGGATGCCCGAGTTTTCAAATAATCATGAAGGTGTATGTCAGGGTTGTGCCGAAGGAAAGCATACAAGGGGACCTTTTCTCTCAAGTGTCACAAAGACATCTGATGTCTTGCATTTAATACATTCTGATCTATCTAGGATGCTGCCTGTGACATCCTTGGGAGGATGTTCTTATTATATGACATTCATAGATGAATTCGCTCACAAAACCTGGATATAATTCTTGAAGAAGAAGGATGAGGCTTTCATGTGGTTCCGTACCTTGAAAGCCTTGGTGGAAAATCTGACAGGGAAGAAGATCAAGAGATTGAGGATCGATAATGGCACTAAATATGAGATGAACGAATTCAAGAAATTTTGCAGAGAAGTTGGCATCAAGAGGGAGACCACAACTGTCTATGCTCCTAAGAAAAATGGAATTGTTGAACGAAAGAACAAGACCATTGTGGAAGCTACCCGTGCCATGCTATGTGACCAGGGTCTACCGAAGTTTCTGTGGGGAGAAGCTGCGAACACTGCTGTGTACATACAAAACCGATGCCCGCATTTCGCTATGAACTCCAAAACTCCCAA
The DNA here is from genome assembly GCA_034641835.2 of Pinus albicaulis. Lineage (NCBI taxonomy): Eukaryota > Viridiplantae > Streptophyta > Pinopsida > Pinales > Pinaceae > Pinus > Pinus albicaulis. Next base: position 147,080,773 of record CM076582.1, read on the forward strand.
AGAGCTTTTTACTGGTAAGAAACCCGACGTATCACATTTTAGAGTTTTTGGATGTCCTGTTTATTTTCATGTGTCCAAAGAGAAGAGGAGCAAGCTGGATGCTTTTGGGAAGAAGGGAATGTTTGTGGGCTACAAAATAACTTCAAAGGCCTATAGAGTCTATGTGCCTGGTCAAAGGGAAGTGGACATATGCCATGATGTCACCTTTGACGAAGATGCTTCCCTGAGGAAAGTAGTAAATCTTCCGAGATTCGAGGAAGATCATGAAGCAAGGCCTGGAAATCAAGAAGAACCAAAGGATGAGACGATGCCCGATGCTGAAGGACCAATGGACCTGATTGATCCACCTCCTTCACTGGGGAAGAGACCATCATGGGTCAGGGACACTCTTGAGGATGCTAAGGGACATATGGCCCCAAGGGGGATATTCTGTGAAGGCAAGAAGTTGAATAGATACCAAGGGTATCTAGCAGCCATGATTACTATTGTACAATCTAAGCCTAGAACTTTTGAAGAAGCCGTAAAGAATCAAGTCAGAAGGATGCTATGCACGAAGAGTATGAGTCCATATTGAAGAATGATGTCTGGGATGTGGTTCCAAGACTGGAGGACAAAGCAGTTGTCACCTCAAAATGGCTCTACAGGATCAAGCATGGATCTGATGGAAGTGCTGAAAAGTTCAAGGAAAGATTTGTTGCCCGAGGCTTCTCTCAAAAGGAAGGCATAGTCTATGATGACATATTTGCATTTGTGGCCCGATATACCACCATTAGATCTATCACAGCCCTTGCTGCTACGCAAGGATGGAGTCTTCATTAGATGGATGTGAAGACCACATTTTTTCATGATGCGATAAAGGAAGAGGTGTATGTGGAGCAACCTTTGGGGTTTGAAGTCCCGGATCGAGACACCCATGTCTGCAGGTTGAAGAAAGTCCTCTATGAGTTGAAGCAAGCACCCAGAGCTTGGTACGAGAAGATATATAGCTACCTAATGAAGTTGGGATTCACTCGTAGTAATGCTGATATGAACCTTTACTTCAAGGTTGATAGAGAGAAGCCTCTCATTCTAGTGCTGTATGTGGACGACCTCTTCCTAACAGGTGCTGGCCCTCTCATTCATCAGTGCAAGAGGGAGTTCGTTGCTGGGTTTGAGATGAAGTACCTAGGACTGATGCATTACTTCCTAGGCCTAAAGATCTGGCAAAGACCTGGCGAGATTTCCCTTTCTGAAGGAAAATACATTGTGAAGCTTCTAGAAAGATTTGGTATGGTGGACTGTAAGTCTGTGTGGACATTGATGGAGCTCAACTTAAGAAGTTGAGTGGCAGCGCTGCTGGGCCCGTGTTAGCAAATCCTACTGAGTATCATCAACTTGTAGGGGCCCTGATGTTCTTAGTGAACACCCATTCGGACATATGTTTTGCAGTGAACACTTTGAGTCAATAGATGGTTGAGCCTCATCACACTCACTGGGTTGGTGTCAAGAATCTTCTGAGATATCTTCGGGGCACGATAAACCATGGGCTGAGATACACTGCCGGGAGCGTGACACTCCTTGGATATACTGATGCTGACTAGGCTGGTAGTGTGGTGGATCGTAAAATCACATCGGGATGTTGCTTCACACTTGGATATGCTTCGATATCATGGATGAGAAGGAAGTAGAAGTTGGTGGCTTTGAGCACCGCGGAGGTTGAATACATTGCTGCAAGTATGGCCTGTTGTGAAGCAGTTTGGTTGTGAAAGCTCTTCAGTGAGCTGTTCAGGCATGTGCTAGATACCATCGTGATACTTTGTGATAACCAGAGTGGGATTTGGTTGTCCGAGAATCCCATGTTCCACGATCGATCCAAGCATATTGATATCAGGTACCATTTTATCCGGGATATGGTACAGCAAGGTGCTATAAGTCTTGATCATATAGGAATTGATGAGCAGGTCGCGGATATTATCACAAAGCCCCTGGGGAAGGTCAAGTTCCTAACCTTCCATGAGAGTCTTGGTATCGTGGAATGACCCTATGCTGAGGGTCCTATTGGACGACGAGCTTTGGGAGCTGTGGGGGGATTTGGCAATAGCTTCTCAGAGCTATAAGCAACCACAGGGCTAGGCTTTCCGAACCTTGTTGGTGTGCTTCTGCCCCACCGTTGTGATGATTGAGTTGGTTCACCTCTCATTATCTGTGCCCCGTATGCATCCTACCCATTGAGTTCAAGGCTCATGGGAAATACCTCTCATTTGGCCAGTGAGGTGGGAAAAGTTAGAGACTAGTAGCAAAGACTAATGGACACATCAAATATTTCCGTACTCTCTATCTAGGATGGCATGGTCCAACCACTTGATCTGGGATTAAGTCTAGTGAGGTTTCTAACCTCCTACTGACTTTAGGTTAGATAAACCAACTTTGGGTTGGTATGAGACTCTTTGTGAGTCCTATAGAGGTTTCAGACCTATGGGATGAATTTGTCAGCCGGGAATGATGTCTTTGTGATTGAACCACTTCTGTTCTGAAATAAAGAAGCCAACAAAGCAAGTTACGACGGGATGACACACAATGTTTGGATTGCACAGGTGGATGGAGTTCTCCCTAGTTGAGAGGGAGTGTTAATTTTTGACAACTAGGTCCAAAATCCATGTTGTGATGCTTAGATGAAGATACCAATATTTTTATTGGGTTCCTATTTCAGAGAGGTGCAATATCGATCTAAATATCATCTTGATCAGATGAGCAGAACATTTATTTTGAATTTATTCAAGATATGTGCAGGTCGGCCTTAAGGTTTTATGCCCTAGCAGTTGTGTCACACACCGTCACTGATGGATATATATTGGTCAACTCATCTCATCCTCACACATTTCTCTCTCCTCATCTAATTGGTTTGATGTCCTTGGTGGCTCTTCTCTCCACACGTGGGAAATTTCCAGCAGCAATACATTTCTGATTTCGGTCTAGGGTTCTGTAGCAAACTTTGACCAGCGATGACTTTGGTCAATGCAAGTTGGAAAGGGGCCTCCTAACAAGCTACGAAACTGGTCCATTTTGGTTATTTTTGGTTATATTTAGTATAGCGCTAGGGTTTTGGGGCGGGTCAAAGCCCCAAACGCATTGTAATGGGTTAAAGGGTAAACTAGGGGTCCGGAAACCATGGGTTGCAGACCATAGGATTGTTATAAATAGAGAGGCATTTCGGATTTTAAGAGATAGGATTGGATGAGATATTGATGCGATCTATTGTGTAAGCGAGCTGTTTGGGTTTTTGGGAAAAAGACTCCTGCTGGCTGTGTGCGCGGAGATCCTAGTCCAGCGGTGTGCGGACCTTGCTGCTGTGTGCACAGGTTGGGAAGGGAATTGTAAGAAAAGGTTGATGAATGAATGAATACACAAGATTATTAGATCTGAATCTGTGAGTACTATTGAATGAATTACTAGTAATTACTGTGTCATGCATTTTCTGTCTTTGTGCTGCGAAGGTCTGTATATTGAATGAATGGATCTGTTCTGCTATGGTTATATCATGCTGCGAAAGTCTGTATATTGAATTTAATATAGATCTGTTCTGTTATGGTTATGTAACATTGTGTTATGAAAAGAACATAATTGTAGATATAGTGCATGTGGATGCAATCAGATACATAATTAACCCTGCGCAGAGACAAGGTAATCTAAACAGAACGCAACCCTACTTGCCTTACCCTTCCTTTCTCAGGGTGCAGAAACTTGGTTCCAACACCCACCCATACTACTTCGGGTGAGACTGTGACCTGCACAGGCAGGTCACTGCTGAAAGGGCTAGTAGTATAGGGGTTTGTTGGAAAACCTTGCACACTGAACCTGGGTCAGGACCCCTCAAGCCAAAAAATGGTTCCGTCGCTAGGACTAGAAGAGATTTGAGGAAGGGATCGGGTAATGAGCAGAGGCATGACGCGGAACGATGAAAACCATCGAAGCAGTCGAGAAGAGGATCGCCCTGCACATAGTTCGCTGAAACCTACATAAGATCAGTCAGCTGCCCTGATGCTAGGGCTTCAGGAAGGTAAACCGGAGGAGCCAATGGCAGCACACTTAAAATTGCCTACCTTTAAAGGAGCAGTCGATGAGGACCTAGAACGATTCTGGTTCGTGGCCAATTTGGTATGGACGGTGCAAGGGGTGGTAAGTGATACAGTAAAAAGAGTGCAGCTATCCTTCGCTTTTGAGGATAGGGCGCTGGACTAGTATATGCGGTACATATCTCAAAACGGGAGCGCAACACTTCAAAATATTAAAGATGCCATAAAACAACAATTCCAGAAACCGAAATCCTATTCCCAACTGGTATCAGAAGTAAAAGACTTCAAACAAGGAGCATCTGAGTCAGTTTGGGAGGCTGATTAGCAGTTAAAAAAAGAAATTCGGGAAGGCGAGTTCAAGTACGACAACAAAAAACACACATAATGGTTTATCACTATGCTCCTACCTCACTTGCGTATGCCCATGGGCCATTAGACTTTTGAATCGCAAGAAAAAGCCTTGGAAGCTGCCATGAAACTTGAAGCTGCAGCTAAGGATGACACAAGGGAAGGAGTACAACAAATTCAGGAGTAGCTCAAGGCCATGCACATGGAAATACATAGCTTATGGATGGAGCGAGGAAAGGGAGTAAGCAAGGACCTCTGGTGCGAGGATTTTTGGGTAGCAGGACTGCATGATACAACCCAGTGTCCGCAGATAAATAGAGGTGAATTGAAGCAACAATTATGTAGGTTCTGTCGATCTGTAGGACACGATGAGAAGAATTTCCACACATATGACTTATTGGTAGATCGGGGAACCCTCTATAGGGTACAGTCCAATCCTGCCTCTCCAAGATCCCCCACGAGCTTTGGTGGCTCCCTTGCACGGGGCAGGGGGGACGAGGAGGAAGCGTTGGGCGAGGACGGGGCCAACTGATCTGCTACAACTGTGGAGAGGTAGGGCACTTCGCCCGAGACTGCTCAAATCCCACTAGGCAGACCTGTAAATACTGCCGACAGTTGGACCATGAAATCGAAGACTACTCGATTTTGCTAACAAAGATGAAGGACAAACGGTCTACTCCCACACAAAATGTACAGAGAGACAAAACAGAGCTAAGAAGCATAATGCATAGTGTGGTCACCCAGAAAGCAAGAAATGAGCTTTCTATAAGGGAGGAACCAGATCCCAGAAAGTAGGAGTCACGGGGAGCCCCTGTGCAGCTGCTAGAGGAGGAAGTTTAAACCTTTTTAAGGGCATGCTTGAAGCTACTACGCAACCTGCAGACGGGAGAAAGTCTTCAAGTATTGCTACAGGACTGTGCAACTCAGCCCAGCATGGCGATTGAGGTTAAGGAAGTACACAAATTACACAGCTACAAAAGGCACACCGGGAGAGAGATGCACTTGACTGCACAGATTGGTGACTATGAGATAGATCAGGTTGTTCTTGACCTTGGATCTGATGCGAACGTCTTACCAAAACAAACTTGGAAACGCATGGGGGAACCTAAACTAGACTGGTCCACCATCTAGCTGCAAATGGAAAATCAAAAAAAGATCATCCCTCTGGGATGATTGCCAAGGGTTATGGTCGATATCGCAGGAGTAAAATTCCTGGTTGAATTTGAGGTCATAGAAATTGTGGAAGATATGGACCCCTACCCTGCACTCCTGGGGATAGACTGGGCTATCGACGTAGGGGGTGTCATTAATCTACAAAAACACAGCATGGTGTTTGAGAAGAATGGTACACGTGTGATAGTACCACTGGATCCCACTGAGGGCACATGGTATATCGAACCAACATATGAAGAAGAGGAGCTCGATCACATCTATAGGATGACAGCATAGGACGAGGACTAGGATGATCCTACAACAGGTGGAGTATTCAACTGGGAAAAGAATAGGGAGTACTTTTCTGACCCAGATGAAGAACTTGAGAATTAGCAGACCCGGCTACGCGATGTCTCAACCCTACGATGCCTTTCGGATTGCAAGGACTCTCTACTGCATCACTTCAGAGGTAAGGGACCTTCCCCACTTTGATGAGTCTAGTACTGTCCAAGAATTCTTAAGGATATTAGAAGCTAGGGTGCCAAAGGATCGACGACTCTGGGCACTTAAACTGGTTCTACGTGGCACACCTGCCTGATGGTGGGATACCCACAAGAAAACATTTCCGAACTGGGAGACGTGTCGGGATAGGATGGTGTTGCGATTCACACCCCCTGCTGATGTACGCACCAAGATATTCTTGGGGCCCGGAGACCCCCGTGCGCATCTACGTATATGGACAACCAAGTGGGCTGACCGAATCACAGATGAGTGGATCCATCTGTTTATACATGCCCTGGGCCCTATCCCCACTACTTGATACTTAGATGCCGAGTTACATCAGCGGACCCGCCACTGGGAGATATTAAAAGAGGACTTCCTCGGAACATTCAGACTTATTGGAGGAACATAAATGCTTGACGAAGCCCTGCAAGACATTGATGCGTTCATCTTTAGGAGGCCTCACCCACACGCCCCACCAGCCGTTCTGACATGGGAGGCCTAGATGCAAGACATAGTCAACTGCCGAAGCTTGGTGATTAATGAAGAGGAGGATAACCCGCAGAGTATCTCTGTTCCGGAATCTGAAGGGGAACGTATCGTTATCGGACCATCGCTCCAAAATGTCGATGTTACACAACCCATCCGGCTACACGAGGTTAATATTGGGATAAATGAACACCCTAAACTGGCAAAAATGGGGGACTATAGGGATGAAGGCACTATGGGCAAAGTCGCTGAGCTACTAACGGAGTACCAGGACTTATTCCATACAAAGTTTTCTGAGCTCAAGGGAATCACGGGGGATATCGGCATTATGCACATCACTCTAAAGCCGGAGGCACGGGCCATCAAGCAGCGACCCTACCGGTTGAATCCTAAGTATAAACAAAAGGTTAAAGAAGAGTTGGACAAAAAGCTGACCGACAGGACACCTTTCTGAATGGTCTATGGCAAGGAGGTCATCATGCCCATAGAATACATTGTTCCTAGCCTACACATTGCAACATTCACAAACATGGCAGACTCCGATATCATAGAAGAATGCCTGGTGCAACTGGTAGCATTGGAAGAAGATCGGTTTATTGCCCAGTTTCAACAACAGGTACAAAAATCTAGAGATAAAGCCTGGCATGATCGATACATTCGCCAGAAGACATTTGTCATAGGTGATCTAGTCTTGTTATACGACAGCCGATTTGCGAAACATCCTGGAAAATTATGGCAGCATTGGCTTGGTCCCTACATCGTTCAGCAGGTTACGAATGGCGGAGCAGTCCAATTAGCTACCCTGCGCGGTGACCTTCTCCCTGGCTTTGTCAATGGAGGTAGACTCAAACCATACCGGGTTATGGATGATGGGGTTGCAACTGTGCAGTGACTTGGGATGAGTCACAAGATTGTGTTGGGGGACTGTTGGAACGGGGTCTCCTAACAAGCTACGAAACTGGTCCATTTTGGTTATTTTTGGTTATATTTAGTATATCGCAGGGGTTTTGGGGTAGGTCAAAGCCCTGAACGCATTGTAATGGGTTAAAGGGTAAACTAGGGGTCCGAAAACCATTGGTTGTGGACCATAGGATTGTTAAAGCTATATTGTTATAAATAGAGAGGCATTTCAGATTGTAAGAGGTAGGATTGGACGAGCTATTGATGCGATCTGTTTGGGTTTTTGGGGAAAGGACTCCTACTGGCTGTGTGCACAGAGATCTTAGTCTAGTTGTTTGCGGACCCTGCTGTTGTGTGCGCAGGTTGGGAAGGGAATTTTAAGGAAAGGTTGATGAATGAATGAATACGCAGGATTATTAGATCTGAATCTGTGAGTACTATTGAATGAATTACTGGTAATTACTGTGTTATGCATTTTCTGTCTTTGCGCTGCGAAGGTCTGTATATTGAATGATTAGATCTGTTCTGCTTTGGTTATATCATGCTGCTAAAGTCTATATATTGAATTGGATCTAGATCTGTTCTGTTCTGGTTATGTAACGTTGTGTTATGAAAAGCATATAATTGTAGATCTAGTGCATGTAGATGCAATCAGATACATAATTAACCCTGCGCAGAGACAAGGTAATCTAAACAGAACGCAACCCTGCTTGCCTTACCCTTCCTTTCTTAGGGTGTGGAAACCTGGTTCCCGCACCCACCCATACTACTTCGGGTGAGACTGTGACCTGTGCAAGCAGGTCACTTCTGAAACGGCCAGTAGTATAGGGGTTTGTTGGCAAACCTTGCACACCGAACCTGGGTCAGGACCCCTCAAGCCAACATTCCTATTTTAGAGAGGTGCAATATCGATCTAAATATCATCTTGATCTGATGAGCAGAACATTTATTTTGAATTTATTCAAGATATGTGCAGGTCGACCTTAAGGTTTTATGCCCCGACAGTTGTGTCACACGCCCTCACTGATGGATATATATTGGTCAACGTTGGAGGAAATTTTCACTCATCTCATCATCACACATTTCTCTCTGCTCATCTGATTGGTTCGATGTCCTTGGTGGCTCTTCCCTCCACACATGGGAAATTTCCAGTAGCAACACATTTCTGATTTCGGTCTAGGGTTCTGTAGCAAACTTTGACTAGCGTTGACTTTGGTCAATGCAAGTTGAAATCAACTCGAAACTCTCCCAAAATTTCGATTTTCCTAATCCGTATTTTCTGGCACAATTCTAGAGGCAAAATTTTGACTTTGAATTTTCAACATTGACCTAGCTATTGCTACTGTTTGTGTTGACCATTGAATTTTTGGGTTGACTTTTGAGTTGACCGTTTGGCTGTCCTAGAGGGTTGTGTGACATTGCTGGTTGGCTGACCATATTGAGACTTTGCTGGTTGTGTAGAAATTATATGCACTAAGCATGCGTATGTCCTATATCCACTTAATCTCACACTATTTAACTTTATGCAAGATACTGAATCTATTCCACTTGCTAATCTTTTGCAGAAAAATTAATTGCACACACATGCGAAGCATAAACAAAAATTATCAATCGCACATAACACAGTTTTTAACCGGGAAAGCATGAAGCTGAAAACCCCAACTATATATTATGTAACATGGAGATCATATGAAAATCTCATACAAACATACAAAGCTTATCACAAGCTCTCAATACAGTACAATCGTCATACACTATACATGCCTAATCTTGCAAATCCATGCACCAATCTATGCCACCTGCCAGCCTGCCTCCACTATGCAATCCTGCTGAAGAATAGCTTTGAATGAATTTGAATTACTCTTGGATTTACTGCGCAATCCTCATTGACATCTCCACTGTGTGTTGGATGCAATCAATGCATCACTAATAGTCACAACATATAGTCTATCTTGCCCTTTCACCTATCTCTCCACTGGTCTCCACTGAAACTGCCATGCACTGTAGTTAACTGCTGTATTGTTCAGTTGATTAATGAGTTATTATTTATGAATTAATTAACTAATTAATTCACTCCACTCTCACTAGTGTATCAATCAGTTAGACTAGACACAACTAGCTCAACTGAGTCTAACTGAGTTAAACTGAATACAACTCCATAACTACTTCTTCCAACTGTGTCATAACTCTACCGCTTGAGTTCTAACTGAGTCCTCCATGCAATAGCTCCAGTAAACCCTCAGGAATAGTGCAATTCCTTTTGTCAGCTGCTGTGCCACGTCTGTGCACTGAACTGAAGTGTCCCAAGAGAATAAGTTGCTGTTTAGAGTCTGATTATTATTAAGAGCTAATAATAATCGACATGCATCTATTTTTAGATTGATGATCTATAAATAGACTTCGCCCAATATTCTAAAAATAGAATTTCATCTATTTTTCCAACTTGATCAACCATACATAAATAGCATCGTGCAACTTCTGAAATATGACATCATGTCTAAAAATAGACTTGCGCCAAAAATAGCTCGAGGGCCCACTTAGTGAAGGCGACTCTTTTCACTAAGCTCATCATCTTGTTGAATCTCAACAGGTTGAAGCATTTTGTTGACCGCCGTAACGCACCAACACACTTATATATTTATGGCTTGTCTTCTATCGATCTACTAGTATGTTCTATCATCATTTTACTTTATTGTTTATGTGATTGTTGTCTAATATTGAAGAGAAAGTAAAGTTGCATCAAGCATAGAACATCAACATAAATTTACAACAACAGACAATGGAAGGAACATTGGGCAGTGGGAACAGTGAGTAGCACAGGAGGAAACAATGACAACGGGACCCATAGAGACCAGTGAAAGAGGGAATTGCGAAGGAACAACCATACTAGTGCCCACATGTGTTTGATACCCACATCTTTTTTTCAGTTTATTTTTTTGTGTGCATTTCTGGGGTGTCAAGCAAGAAAGAAAAAAAAAAACCTTTCAAATCTGCGTCCATTAAAACTCTGTTAAACCTCTCATATCTGAAAACATTAAGATAACCTGATATGGGGACAGGGGGACCTAGCTCATAAAAAATGTTTATTTTGGTGGAAAATGAATACCCAAGAAACAATGAGCTAAGAAGAAACACTTCAAATAGGTGGGATGTAACAGGTAGTTACCAAAGGCAAATAATGAGTTCAGTACTAAGGAGACTTCTGGAGGAAAGCATATGCACATCTTGGAATACCAATCTCCAAATATCAGGGGGTGATAGGGATACCTATTACAAAACTAGTGCAAAGAGCATAAGTGAGATTTGCAATGCCTATCTCCCAGAGTTTTCTCAAGCCAATGCATTTGGCATAAATGAAAGACTGATCTTTGTGAATGCAAAGCAATACAAAGGGATTTTATGGCGCAGGTAAGCCAAAAATATGAGACTCACTTGGATCTTACCAACGACAACTAAAAGTAATACAAACCTCACAACCAAAATGCTTTTATTAGTAGCAGAGCAGGCACACCAAAATGGGATTTTAGCAAGAACAAAGAGGTCGTAACAAAACAAAAGAAACCTAGGTCAAAGCAAAAAAAAGTGAAGATAGTCCAACAAGAAAAGAGAAGATCAATAAGAATACATACAACCCCACAACCTCACCATTGTTGTGGTCGTCAGAGCTCTATGTAAGCGAGCTCATGAGAATGAAAAAGAGAATTGAGTATATGGATCTACAGGGACAACATGAAGTGGTCAAGTTAAAATAAATTTTGGAAGTCAGTCAGAAAATTGAAAGAGAAAACAAGGTCCTCAAAGAGTAGTTAATATGCTTACAAAAAAATATGGAAAGAGGGCAGCAAGAGTTGATCACACTGAAAAAAGAGTTAGAAAAAATGAAGACAGTAGAAGAAAAAGACACAGGGGTAGGGAAAAATAGAAAAGAAAGCCAGATAGAATAATTTCAATCAACAATTGCAAACATGGAAATGAGAGAAATCAAATGAAAGCAACAAATAGAGGAAGCTAAAACTTGGGCTCAAGTGGTAAAGGAACCGATGGTTGAGCAAAAAGAATCTATGGAGAGATAAATCAAGAGGCAAATAAAAGAATAAAAAGATAGTCAAGACAAGGCAACAAATGTCACCATCAAAGGGTTGAAAGACTATGGAGAAAAAGAAAGAACAAATACGTTAGCAAGGGATTTTCTCTGGGAAAATTTGAACTGGATAGGGTATATTTCGCAAGAAAATATGATTGGTAGGAAGACATAAAATGGAAGAGATAGACATGTCAGGGTCGCACTAAAAATTATAGAAGACAAGATGCATATCTTAAAGAATAAAGGGCTACTTAAAGGAGCTCATATTTACCTAGACGATGACTTGACACCTGAGCAACAAGATGAACGAAGGAAGGAATGGGAGAAAGTGAAATCAGCAAGAGATGCAGGAAAATGGGCATGGCTGAAAAATGGGAAAGCCCAAGTCAACGAGTGCTTAACAAATCAAAAATAAGGATTCTGGGCTCCTGGGGAGTATCTAGACATGGTGAGTTGGAATTGTAGAGGTTATCCATGGAGAAGAGGACCGAGATTGTGGCCCATAACACAAGGGAAAGATATTATTATGCTTACAGAAACTCATGAGCATGATGGGTGTAGGGTTCTAGAATTCGAAGGATACAATAAAATTTCAGTGTGGAACGAAGAGACTAGCACAGGGAAAGGGAATGGAGGGATCACCATTCTAATAAGAGAAATGTGGAATGGAATAGTGAAAGTAGAAAAAGAGGATCCAAATAAGCAATTTATATGGTTAAAGATAACAAAAAACAAAGTAACATTCATGCTAGTTGCATGTTACTTTACCCGAAAAAAATCAAAGTTCTACAAGAGGAAACATTTAGATAAAGAAGACCCTTATGCTGCTTTAAAAAGAGATATTGCTGCTTTCAAGAGTCTAGGAGGTATAGTGAAAATCGACAACTTTAATGCTAGCACAAAAAAAACCAGTGCATTCAGTGGGGAATTGAGGGGAATTTGGACAACAATCCTCTTTGGTTAGAGGATAACGAAGAACAAACATGGAAAAGAGCTTCTAAAGATGGGAATGGGAGTGTGTCACACTTTGGAGCTGAGTTTTTAGGCTTATGTAGCCTCCATGACATTGTAATCTGCAATGGCATGAAAGCGTGGCCAACATCTGGTGGCATCATGTGTAAAACATACAATGGTAGAAGTGTGGTGGACTATGTAATATGCTCTCAGGGCCTTATCTGCAAACTGTTAGAGTTCAATATTGAGGCTTGTCCTATAGAGATAAATTCTGGCCATATGCCTTTTTGTATTAAGTTAGGCATACACTCAAGTGGGATACAGGAAGGGAAAACCCAACAAGGTCATAAAAAAGTGCATGCAAATGAAAGAATCTTCATAAATCAAGAAAAACAAGAGCTCTTTGTTGTTGCTTTAGAAAATCACTTTCAGTGGGAAAAAATTAACACAAAAAACAAGGAATACAATGCAGAAATAGAATGCATGGGCAACAACATGCTGATCCCTCTAATCCACAAAGCCTTAAAGGTGTGCAAAAGGGTCTCAAACACCTTTCAAATGAATCCTTGGTTTGATGAAGAGTGAGAAGAAGCTAAAAGATCCCTTAAGGAGAAGGAAGCAGATAGTGAAAGCAAGAAAAAGTATACAAATTTGATAAAAACAAAAAAAAGAAATATATGTGATTGCAAGAAGAAAGGATTTAATCTCTTTGGGAAAGCACAACCCTAAAAGGATTTGGCGAGAATTACAACAAAAGAGAAAGAAAATAGATAATAATATCTCAACTACTCATTGGGTGGAATATGAAAAGCTTCTTTATGAGAGAAATGAAGAGAAAAGTAGCCCCCCCATAATCAGCTCCACAAGTGTATTATTTTCAATGGAGGATATCTAGTGAGGTATAAAAAATTTAGCGACTGGTAAAGCGCAAGACATTGATGGGTTACAAGCAAAATTCTTAAAATGGGGTGTTAATATCTTGGCCCCAATAATCAAAAGGATCTTCAACAACATCACACAAGGCAATTTTCTAGTGGAATGGACAACAAGTATTGTTATCCCTCTTTACAAAAGTGGAGACATCAATAATACCTCTATTTATTGCACTATTATGGTCAATCCTCTTCTTGGAAAATTGTTTGGGAGCATGATGGAGCGTAGAATCACCAGTTGGGCAGAAAAATAGGGTAGAAAAGAAAAAGGACATACTGGTTTTAGGCCAAGGCATTCTACACTTGATCATTGCATCACGCTTAGGCATGCCATTGAAAAGGTATGGGACATTCAGGGTGGGGAAACCTTTTATTGCTTTGTTGATTTCAAAAAAGTTTTTGACACTGTTCCTAGGGATAAGTTTTGGAAAAGAATGGAAGATCTTGATATCCCAAATGAATATAGAGCTGCTATCCACAAACCATATGAGAAAGTTAGTGCTAAAATTAGAACTAAAGAGGGATTTTCAGAATGCTTTGGTAGTGACATTGGGGTCAAGCAGGGGTGCCCCTTTCCCCCACTCTATTTGGTTTATATATTGATAAGCTAGAAGAATGGATAAACAACACTAGTGGAGAAGGTATTCAACTAGTAGGGTACGTCGTGAAGCTACTTCTATTGACTGATGATCTTATCTTAATGGCAAAATCTGCGCATGGTTTGAGAAAGCATTTGAAAATATTAGAGATTTTTTGTCAGGAGGTCGAGATGCAAGTTAACACTAGTAAAACCAATGTCATGATCTTCTCTTTGAAACGAAAAAAGAAACATGATAGCTTCATATTTGAGGAAAAACCTCTGGAGATAGTGGAAGAATACAAGTACCTATGAGTTGTTTTTCACAATAGGCTCAGTTGGGAGACATGCATAACTAAAAGGATCCAAGGGGGGTGGAAAGATTTTTATCTTCTCCAGAACAGATGCAGGGGAGAATAATTGTGGGACTGGAGAACCAAGAAAATTCTATTTAGAGTGTTGGTTACCTCGGTTGTCTTATATGGATGTGAAGTTTGGGGCAGCAACATGTCAAATCACAAGTGGAGACAAATAGAAAGAATTCAAAAGCACTTAATCATTAGTAACCTCAAAGTCAAGGCAATAGTCCCATATGAGATCCTGGTAGCTGAAGCTGGAATGTTTCTGGTGGAGGCTTCAACAATCATTCATTTGTTAAAATATCTAAAAAAGGTGGAAAACATGGAGGCATAACATTGACCCAAGATGATTTACATGGAGGAGCTAAAGCACAGGAAGAAAAGATGGAGGAAACTAAATGATAAATGGATGAGCAAATGGGGAATTAATTGGCAAGATTTTCCTAATGCTAAAGAGGAGATAAAAAATTGGGTGGTTGAAAAATTCAGGACTGCCATGTGGGAAAAACAGGTCGGCATAAAAAAAACGATATGTGTCAAAAACTTCAACCCATCACAATCACATGAAGAAAAGACTTATTTGAGTGAGACAATCAAGGGAAAGGCTAAAATTTTAATAGCACAACTGAGGACCGGATCTTACCATCTTAGGTGCGAGACAAGTAGATGGATAACTCCTAAGGAAGAATGGGTTTTGCATCAATTCTTAGTTCTCCCTTTATAAGATGAAGAATATATTTTGAGAATTTGAAATTGTATGGTTTTCCAACAAATCTCATTGCTTCCTTCCTTGTGTAAGATTAAGAATATTTTGGACAATCAAATCCTACAGTTTTGTAGCAAATATTAGTCCTCCCTTCTTTAGATATGACTATTGCAAGAAGGATTTTGACATTACTGAAAGTAATGCAACTTCCAGGAGTGAGAAGAGTCACAATCCAAGGCCTGATCTTCTTGATATTGGCATAAGTCCCGTTAGTTCTACCTAGGTCTGTCACAAACATAATATTCCCTTCTCCTGTCTCCACTTGAGTGCGGAGTCCAGAAAATACACACAGTATACTAATATTTAATCACTAATCTTCTATTGAAAAAATTGAGAATTCAATTCACCTCCCTCATTAAACTGAAAATGTTCAGAAACCACAAATCCTAATCCTAATGCTGAGGCGTATTTTTCTTCATCTTATTACACACACAACCATGAATTTTAAATTAATAAATGGAGAAATCTATCATCCAGTGGGGTTATAGATTGAAGAAGCTCACCCTGCTCAGACGAAATGTGCCAAGAACAATCGCCGTACTATTTTCCAGATGCTTGGTCGTTTCGTGGCCTGAAACACATAGCAATCTTAAAAACCCAGTCATAAGAAATTGCAGAATAAGCATAGACAAATGAAAAAATATGGCAGAAAGAACAAAAATACTCATAGGAAAATATGTGGGATGTGAAAACATGGAAAATGTGTGGGTTGTGAAAACAAAGAGTGTAAAAATTAGTAATTCTAAATTATTATTATTATTATTATTATTTTTAAATTTTTTATTTTTTATGTAATTTGATGTGGTCAAAATGTTTATAGGACAAGATATGACATGACAACAATCTCTTTCATATTAAACTAGAGAGCATCTTTCTACTCAAATTTTTTTTTTTGTAAGCTTGGTAGTACCTTTCATTTTTTTGTGCAGATATATCACCTCGATCGAGAAAAAGAATTGAACTTGTGATGAGTGCTATAACAACCCACCTCATCACCGTTTAACCAAGACCCCACATACTTCTTTACTCAAATATTCAATATTACACAATACTATATATTATAAAAATGTTAATATTATATTATATTAAAGTTATTGATATTAATAATAATATATAATATTAATGTTAATAATACAATACATTATAGTACTTGGGGTCCATTTTAGTTGGCAATCATCATGATGTGAAGTATTGTGTAAACTAAGAGATCAAAGGTTCAAATACTCTTGAAGTAATTTGGTCTACGAAGCAGAGGATAAGCCACAAATCCATCCTTCTCTAGTTATAAAAAAATAAAAAATTAATAATACAAAACCTAATATTTATTGTAATAACATTAGAATTTTTTTTGTTGATTCTCTATTAGTTTAGTCAAATATGTCAAATCTACACTTTATTTATTAGCATTTATCTCTCATTAAATTGGTTGTTAATTTGAATATATTATTGCCTAATGCCTCAAATAACTACAAACTAGCCAATAATACATAAGCATTATCAGATTTTGTTTTTGAAATTAGACTTCATAAATAAATATATATGTAAAAGCAAGCCATTAAATATTTTAACCTAGGTGACATAAATATATTTCCAATACAATAATGGAAAAAATCTCGCGAGAAGATGCACTTATCCTAAAAATTGGACTAGAAACAAGACGGACTATTTCGATTGAAGTGTCAAACAAAACAAAGAAACACATGCTAAAACTTGGCTTTGGTGTGTTGCCCATAAATACAATTGTACTTGCTAGTGTTTGCTGTGTTAGTTAATTTTTTATTATTTTTATGCATAGAGGTTTAGTGGGTGGTTTACTATTTATGGTCTTATTATTCTTATTTTTAGGTTAGTATTATGCATGGGCATTTGCCTGTTGTTTATAATTCAGTTATAAGAAATAATTTTCATTTTAACAAAATATAAATTAAAAAAAAAAATCATTTTCTACAATATATTTTATTGGCATTTAAAAGATATGATATTCTATTGACATTTAAAATTTATTTTATAACAATAAAATATATAAAAAATTATACTTTTTATAAGTTGAATTCCCAATTGATATGGAAACATATATTTACCGTGTACACAAGGAAAATAAGTAAATTATAATTAATTTATCAAAATTAATATTACATTGCAATAAATTTATTATAAAATTTTAATTGTATTTTACTTCTCAACTTTATTTTACCTATTATTACGATTAAATAGGAAAAACTTATTATTATACATATGTCATTTACACGTATTATAATTAAGATGAAAAATTTCCAATAATAATTTAGTAAGCTAATTTTGCAATCTCCATAATAGATAGAATTTTTAAAACTAACTTCTTTATATTTTCAAATTTATATGTTTATGGTCACTAAATATGTTTATCATTCTATATTTACTTAATATAGTTATAACATTTAATATTTCAAAGATCATTTAATATTTTTTCCATATCCAAAAAAACTATATACTACAATTAATTATTTATAAATAATACATTATATTATTTCTTATTTTTAAAAGTTAAGATGCATATTAAATCACAATTTTCATGATTATGAAATAGATTGAAATGCCCCAAAGATACATTTTACAACTATATTTACACATCATACTTGCTAATTCTTTTAGTATATGGCAATGATGATCACATGGTTAGTTTTACCATTTTTTTTACCAAGGGGAAGGGAGAAGCTACTATGTAGCATTTGCTAATAATATCATAATAGGTAATAATCTAATGGAATAATTTGCCTACATTATAAATAATTTTCCTAGGTATAATTTGTCTTATCATATGACAACATTCAAGATTTTAAGATTGTTTTCATAATGTCATGGTTTAATACTCTACCATAGAAGTCAATGCACTTCATCAATAATTACTTTTTGCATACACTAAAATCAATACACATTATTAATCTAACTACTTTGAAAGCAATGCATATCATCCACTTATTTACATTAAATAAGATATTAACTTCTACACTGAAATCAATGCATCTAGTGCAAACAATCAAATTGAATTAGAAACCAACATTTAAGCTTAAAGCAATGCATCTAATGCAATCAATGAAACATGATCAAAATTAATGCATCTATTTCAAATAAAAAAAAATTAATGTCAAAATAATCTAAACTTGATGAAGACCTTACATATGCCTTAACCCTTTAATTAGTGAAAATTTCAATAATTTTTGGTATCTTATTTGTTGTTTGATTTTGAAAATTTGATGGCTTTTCAAATTCCAGTTCTTTACCCTATATAAAAGTCTTCCCATTTCTCTATGTAAATAATGTTTAATGTTATATAATACTTTTTAATATCAAACATAATATAATATAATATAGTATTATGTTTTTGTTTTGTAAGTCAACTTTTTCTATTAATTAATACCAATATTACAACTTGAAAAACTCAACAACAAAAAACTTCAGGCTTCAATTCTACCATATTTGACAAAAAAAACTTCAAGCTTCAATTCTACCATATTTGTTGGCCCAATGATAGAAACAAAACCACATTACAAATAGATAAATCGAACTATATGGTTGCAAACGAAGAGCCCCAAAAGTCCAAAAAGTTCTAAGAACCTGAAAAACATCCAATATTATATAGTATTATGTTAAATATTATTTAACATTTTATTTTTAAACATTAGAATATTATATTTACTATTATAATACTATGTTTAATATAATATAATATATTATAATATTAAACTTAATATTAGAATATTATATAATATTAGTGTCAATGTTCTTATTATTATTTTTAGTGGTAATATATATAAATTTTTAGATACAATGTTATATATTTGACATGAGGAATATATGTATACTATCAATACTGTCGACTTTCATCATGTTACTTGAGAGAATTGAATCTAGGTAGGGAGGATTCTGTTCCTTCTTCCAAACCACCCGAGATAATCCCAATTGACTAGTGGTAATATATATATATATTAATGTTATTAATATTATTAGTAGTGGCGGCCTATTGTGGTTACATTTTTGCAAATGGAATCACTAACGCTATTTATGACAGCAGGTTGCAAACCCTCCATCCTCGTCTATCTCTTGATGCCAATTCTCGATTTCTTGTTGCATATACTGTTGGGTAATTTAATTGTTAGTTAAATTATGTCATTAAATTTTCAATCCAAGGTTCATGTACTTGTGAAGTTTATGTACAGAATATATGCTAGGAGATTCATTTCTTGAAAAAAAATATTGAATTCAAATGAAAATTGTAAATCCAATCTATTCAAGACTAACTCTCATTAAGTGTACGCACATTTTCTTTCTATAAGACTAGTTCAAATTGAAATAAACTTGAAAGCAATCTATGTTAGAATGAATTAAAACTAATCTAAGAGCAAGAATTGGAAATCTATTCTATTGAGGTTAATGAAAATTTTATGCTCTTGAACTCAATTGAAAGACTATTCTAATTGAAAAAATTGAAAACTTATTTTATTTAACTAAATTGAAAGTCTGTGCTAATTGACTTGAAATAAATCTATTCTACTTTGTATGAAAGGGAAACTATTCTAAGTACTTTTGAAGTTTATTCTAAGAACACATAAGTAAATCTAACTAAGAAACATGACTGAAATGATCCTTGAAAAATAGTGATTTAAATTGTAAGTCTTGTCAGATTACTGGTGTGCGCAACTGCGATTAGAACCAATCTGAACATCAACTTTTAAATCTGAAATAAACTAATAAAATACCAATCAATAAAGGAAATATTTTTGGTATTTTTAGTTTAATGATGATGAGCGCTCAACCTGTATAAATGAGTTATTGATGAGTAAAATAGAATTGAGAACAAAGCATTAATAGATCATGAAATATCTAACTACTTGAAAACCAATTGAAATAACTTCTAAGGTAGTAATGAAATTAAATAACTATACTAGCTTGCTACTCTTTAGGGTCCCTCCTGTTGAGCACAAGAAAGGAAGAACTCAAATCAACGAATCAATCACCAACACACTCACAATATTGTCAAGAACAAAGTAATTATATTTCTGAAACAAAGTATATGATAACAATAATTTCAAAACTAGAAAAACTGCTTATTGTCTTTGTTGTCAAAGCTATTTATAACATTTCTAAACTAACAACTTTGAAAAGTTAGAAGCCGAGAAACAAATTCTTCAATTTACAGATAAATGTTCTATTTGAAATAGGAAATGCGCTTCTCATGATTTGATACGACAAGAGAAAATCGTGAGAAGATTTCAAATCAACACATCATCAATTTTAAATCCAAGTATCGCTCATTTGATTCCACACTCACCTAATGATAAAATTATTTTCCTTGAAGCCCTGCGCAAGAATAAACTAGAGTTGACTTTCACTTTGACCAAGCAGATTCTCGAACTTAATGATCTTCCATATAGGCATACTAGGTGGATATGCATGTACTTGACATTTGGAGACCATCTGTGTAGCTTCTCACTTTCAAGCTTGCTGGAACCAACTTAACCTTAGAAATAGCTGCAAAAATTCAGATTAGCTACAAAATTTGCATATTTTGGTAGCCATAGCGATATTTCAGTCAACTTCATAAAGAAAATCTAGATTATGAACTGCAAATTATTGATAGCTTATGTTATAGCTGAGGATGGCCCAAATGAATTTATAGCCTGTAAATGTATCAAAAACATGTTTGGGATGAATGAAAAGAAAGGAAAGAAATTTCAAAATTGAGGATAATTCGAGGATCTAACATTCCCCCACGCTGAGGATGTTGCATGTCCTCATGCACCAAAATTCAAAGTTGAAGAAGTAATCTACCACTGAACTATTTTTGAAGCTTGGAATAAGATATACAAGTTGGTAGATGTTTATTTTCTTTGAATATTAAGTGACCATGTAGGTTTCCTCAATACGTTTTTCCCCTGCAACCCCTTGATCTTGTTTTTGAGAATCTTGTTGTTTGCTTTAAGCTTCTGGTTCATTTTTATACCCATAACACATTCTCAACAACATGATATCATTTTTAGCTTTCAATATTTCATTATGTACCTTTAGTGCTTCATGCTCTTATTTATATGTCTATTTAATACTTTTAATTCATGGATTTATTGTTTCAAACTATTAACAAATTCTTGTTCTTCTTGAGAAGTAGTATTTTTCTCTGAATTGGCCTTGAGAACATCATCATGTAAAAGCTCTTCATAAAATTTAGTTTCCAAAGAAGAATTTACCTTCTTTAGTTTCCAAAGAATAAATCATATATTTCTTATTGAGGAAGGTAAATCTCTGGATTCTTTCTTAATGAAGCTTCTATTGCTTCTCCTATATCCACGCGATCTTACTCATCAAGATTAATAGTCTCCGAGATTTCTTGTCCTGTTTGATCACTTAAACGCTTGGAAATGTGTTTTCTGCTTCTTAACTTTGGTTTTGGCTCCACTATTTCTTGCATAATTTTCCTTTTGTTGCCTTGTTTATGTTCTTTCTATTGGTTCTTATTTGTTTTATCTGTCTCTTTTATTGTTTCTGGTTTCTTTTCAGTTTGATTGGATTTATTTCTTCTAACATTTTGCATATTATTTTCCTGCTGAACTTTCTCCAAGAATTGACTAAGTGGAGAGTCATCCTCCGTTTCACCTGGTGGAATTTCCATTTCTCCTGGTTCATTGACTGTTAAACCCTCTTCTTCTTTTATGCCAGATTTAGGGTTAGGGTTTTAGGAAACCCTACGTCGATTTTTCTTGGTTTTTGGTTGCTCCTCTTTTTGTGAAACTTCTATGAAATGATTCCTCACTAAAAATTATTTCCAATTATCACCACTAGACTAAAAGTGTGTTTCAACAATGATTTTTCACTAAATTGTGTTGTTATAAAGCCCTATCAATATTTCTAGAGTCCCTTTTTATATTAAAATCCATTTTCTTTAAGCTCCACATGAAATAACAATGCAGGTTTAATTCTCTCCCTTTAATGAAGTGCACTAGCAATCTTGGGATGGTAAAAGAGTAGGGTCCCAAAGATACCTTCACAAGTAAGAAAAATTTGAACTAACAACAACAGGTTCCCCCATTTGGATTTGAGTGTTGTGACTGGAATCCCTATCTTGAAAGTTGAAGTATCCGTGCTTGATTTTTGTAAGAACGACTTTTAGTGCTCGTCCTTAAGTTTCTGATTCTTAAACCAACTCACGCCACTTTGAGGAACTCCCATTGCTTATGCTATAAATGATTATGTGATTTTTAGCCTTATGTCTCCTATTTCAGCCTCTACGCCATCAAATCCCGTTACAAATGCTCTAGTGACCTCGACTTCATGTCCATTAATTTTTTCAAAGAATTGTAGCCTTCTGCAATTATTCCCTGAGTCATGGATAAGTACTAACGAAATTTGTTCCATTTAGTTCAAATATGACAGTAACACCCATTGTGGCAAAGAAGCCATGTCCTAAAATTGTCTGCTTTGACATAAATGGTGAATAAAAGAGCGATGAAGCGGAATGAGTTGATGGTGGGAGGTTATGAATCGAATGAGTTGGTGATTTAATTTGAACAAAACTCTTCCTCTTCTACTAATACTTTCTCGTGAGTTAATCAAATCCCCTTTTGTAGAACCATTAGGATTTAGGATATTTTGAATGATTTGGATGTGATGGAAGGGTTTTTGACATGATGGAATGGATTATGGAATGGATGATAGGATGAAGTTATAGGTGCAATCATAATTAGGATCATTTTTTCAAAAGGTGCATCATAATCATTATAGAAGCTCATAAATATATAATCTTTTTAATGAAAAAATGACCTAATATCCTATGTGCATAGCTTTTGATATAATAACTTTCTTCTTTTGCAAATTCATGATGCCTTTTGGATGTTTGCTGGTTGAAGAATGGTTGCAGGTTTGTCGCTAGCTGTAGAATATGAAATTGGCTACGAAATATTTCAGATTTTGCAGCTACTCCTTCAATTTGATCATTTGCTTGAAAACTTGTTGCCGCTGATATGGATGATCTTTATTGATGTTGATGAATTTTGATAATGCTGGGATTTATTAAAGATTTATATTTAAAAGAGAAACAAAGTCTTCAAATATATTTATTAAACTTGCAATTTTGTTCAAAGAAAGAGAAGGATAAAGAAAATGGGAAAAATAAGGAAAGGAGATGTGAAAATCTAAGCTTGGTTTTCAGCTAATATTTTATGCATAGAAATTCTATCAGTGATGGATTTCATAGCTATGCGTTTATTAATATTTACATATTTATTTTTTCTCTCCCTTTTTTTTAGAAGAAAAAAATATAATTCTTTTAGTGATAAGGAAGAAAAAATCTTCCCTTATCACTATCTTGAGATAAGAATTCTCTTGCAAATATTTGACAAATTCTTCTCTTGTCAAGGGCTTATGATATAAATTTATGTTATGCCCATTAACGAGTAAGGTAATCTTTTCTTAATCAATAGTCCTAATTCTACCTGCTCCATTATAAAAAACAATATCTATTTCATAGGGACCAAACCAGCGTGTTTGAAATTTTCCTTGAAAATTCTTAAACTTAGAATAGAAAAGAAGAGCACGATCACCTGACTTGAATTTCTTGACTTTGATGATTTTTTTATGCCACTTAGTTCTTTGTTGTTGGATTATGTTTGTTTGTTGTATGGGATCTTGTTAGATCTCATATATTTCATTCAATTGTTCCAATATCTGTTTTTTAACTTTAGATAGATCAAGCCCCAACTTTGTTGTTGTTCTAACGGTCTCCACTTGGAATTCAATTAGAAGCAAGAATTGCTTCCCATAGACAAAATCATAAGGAGTATGAATAATAGTGTTTCTCCATGTGGTGTGATATGCCCAAAGTTCCTCTACAATCCTGTCTTCCCATTCTCTTCTATGCAAGTGTACAGTCTTGGTGAGTATTTCTTCATGTACCTTGTTGGTAGACTCCACTTACCCATTGGCCCATGGGTCATATGTAGTGGATTTCCAATGTTTGATATTGTATTGCTCCATAATTTTCTACACCAACTTGGATATGAATTGATCACCCTGATTTGTCACAATTTCCCTTGGGACACCAAATTGAGTGAAAATATCCTCAAAAAGAAAAGTAACTACACAATTTTCAGTAGCAAAGGGAGGTGGCTGAGTTTTTACCCATTTTGTAACATAATTTGTACAAACAATAATATACCTCTTTTGTTTATATGAAGGATAGATTGGACCAATAAAATAAAGAGCTTGTTTTTTAAAAGGTTGTATGAGTATCTGAGGTTGTAGAGGCATCTCATTTGATGGAAAGGGTTTTCCCATTATTTGACAACAACTATCACATATTTTGACATATTCCTTGGAATCTATAAAAAGAGAAGGCTAGTACTTTGTATGTAGTTCTTTTATCAACGAAGTGTCCTCCATCAGTTAATCATGACAAGCTTTTAATATCTCTGGTACTTCATCTTCTCGAACACATCTTCGGATAATTAGATCAGGCCCTTTTTGGTACAATTCTCCCTCTATCCATGTGTAGGGGGCATTGGTCTTGATAACTTTTTGTATTTCTTTGGATGATAACTATGGAGGAAACTTTCCTGTATCCAAATAGTTAGCAATATCTGCAAACTAAGGAGTTTTAGTAGACATTGCAAAAAAAATATTCGTCTCGAAAAATAACCTTTATAGTGGTATTGATATTATCATTATGCACCCTAGAGAGGAATTCAAGAACTATGTTTTCCTTTCCTAGCCTATCCAAGATGGTAATATTGAACTCCTGTAATAATAACAACCATTTGGTAATCCTGCCATTAGTATTTGGTTTATTCATTAAATATCTAATAAAAAAATGATCTGTATGAATGAAATGATCATAACAAGTAATGTAAGGTCGAAAGTTATTAATGGCATGAACAACAACTAAAAGCTCCTTTTTCAGTAACAATATAATTTAACTTTGCAGGAGTCAAATTTTTACTTGTATAACAAATAACACAAGGATTTAAGTCTTTATGTCCCAATACAACTCCTAAAGTTGTATCTAAAGCATTAGTTGAAATATGAAATGGGAGAGACCAGTTTGGCCCTCTTAAGATTGGTGCTTCGGTAATTTTCTGTTTCAATGATTCAAATGCATCTTGGTAGTCAAAATTCGAAATGAAATCACAATATTTTGTAAGAATTTTAAAGAGTGGAGAAGTTGTTTTAGTGAAGCTATCTATGAATATTCTATAATATCTTGTAAAACCAATAAAAATTCTAATATCTCTTTGACTAGTAGGAACTTAAATTTTAGAGATTAGCTCTACCTTAGATGTATCCACCTTGATTCCAACACTTGAAATATGATGTCCCAAAACAATTCCCTCATTAAACATGATAAAAAAAATTTCATGACTTAATGAAAGACTTGCTTCTTTGCATATAATGATTTTTTTTTGCAATTTATCCATAGCTTCTTCAAAAAAATTTCATATACATTAAAATCATCCACATAAAATTCTACACGATCATGAATCAAGTCAGAAAAGACACTTAAAACTTACCTTTGAAATGTAGTAGGACTAGGTGTATTACATAAACCAAAAGGAAGTACCTTGTAAGCATACATACTCCATGGACATGTAAAAGTTGTTTTGTCTTGATCTTTTGGTGCCAGTTGAATTTGGTTATACCCACTGAACCCATCAAAAAATGAAAAATATTTCTTCTTTGCTAAATTATCTAATACTTGATCAATGAAAGGTAGAGGAAAATGACTTTTAAAAGTAGCCTTATTTAGTTCTCTATAGTCAATGCACACTCTCCACTTTCCATTCTTCTTAGGAACAATCACTAAAGGTGAGACCCATTGGCTATTTGATATTGGGTAAATGAAATTCACATTAAGAAATTTTTGTAGTTCCTCCTTAACAACTTCTCTAAGATTGGGATTCACCCTTCTATGAGGTTGTCTCACTGGTTTGGATTTTTCTTGAATATAAATGTGATGCATACATGTATTAGGGCCAATTCCCTTCATGTCAGTGTATTCCCATGCACACACAAAAAAATATTTTTGTAGCATCATTATTAGTTGTTTCTTTTGAAATTCTTCCAAGTTGTTATTAATATTTAATGTTTTGGCTGGAAAAATTTCTACTAAAGAATTACCAAACTTTTCCATAGATTTTAAAGCTACTTTAATAAATATACAATGTTACATTTCTCTTGAAACTTTGATCTTCTTTACAATATGAAGAAGAGTCATTATTATTCATCAAATTTATTAATTGATCCTCCTCACCAAGTTGTGAAAGAGTAAATACAGGTTGAATATTTTCAAAGTCTTCATTATCATCATCATCAATCCAAACTTCACTTTCCATTTCAGTTGTTGTTTTTGCAGGTGGATCTAATGTGAATCTCTTAGTGGAACTTCCATCGGAAATGTACATATCACCATATCTACAACTTATAAATGCATCAACTGTAGCTAGCTAAGGTATACCAAGGATCAACGGATGCCCTCCTAAATTATTCTTGAGAGTCCAAATCATGAAGTCAACATGATATTCCCATGAATCTAAAATACATATGCATCTTATAATATACCATCAAGTTTAATAACAAATCTATCTACTAGTTGAAATAAAGTTGGGGTATACTTAATATTAGGAAGCTTCAATTGATCCATAGTTTGTTTACTCATAATATTAATTGTTGCTTCTAAAATAATCAAATTTTTTGAGATGTCACAACCATTGATGTGAATTTTTACAATAAGGCTACTTGGATCTTAATATTTTTGAACTATTGGTTTCCCTATCATAATATTTATAATATTTCATACTAATTGAATATTTTTAATGTCTTTTTTTTTTCCTTCCTGATATTTTAATGCACAACTCCTTTATTGTTTGTGCAAATATGGGTATTTCCTTTATAGATTGAAGTAAAGGAATTTTTATGCAAATGTTTTTCAATTAATCTAGCATATTATATTCAGGTAAAATGGTTTTCCTTTCTATTCCCTTATAAATTTGAATCCTTTCAGGAAAGGAGGACTTAGTAAGGAAACATAAGGTTGTTCTACTAGAGGAATTGTAGGAGTTGATTTTATTTGGTTGTCACCTAATTGTGTAGGATCATATTCCTTTGGAGGAGTCTTATCTTGATCAAAAGATGCCTTTATTTTTCAGAAACTTTATCCTCATATTCTTGGATGACAACTGGTGGTGATTTATTTTTCAAGACTGTACTAGATCTAAGTTGGACATCATTCAGACCTAGAGGATCTATCATACAAGCTTGAAATTTTTGACCCTCAACCTTATAGATGGGTTGTTGAGGAGTTTTATTATTTTTATTTGGGAGTGGTTAAGTAGGTAGTTGATTATATTTTTGAGGAAATGGAATGGATGGAAAGGGAAAGGGTTGAGGAGGATAATATTGAGGTTAGTATTGAGGATAAGGCTATTGAAATTTAGTATTCTAAGGATTCCTACCATAAAAAAATTTCCACCCGTGTGTCCAAGATGGATTTTGGGGTTGAGGTGGCAAAATTTGCCAAGGCATAGGTGTATTCCAATCACTTTGTGGTTGTGCATATGGTTGATATTGTGCATTGGTATCTTGTGCTATACTTGTTTGTCAAGGCTGTCAAGGTTTCTTGGGAGCAACATAACAAAGTGATTCAACTTGACTTGTTCCAACTTCTTCTTCGAAAACAACCTTAAGGACAGGTATTGAAGGGAAACCCTTTATATCATGGTTTTCTGCACATATAACACATAATTCAACACTTCTAAGAATAAATTCCTGTAAAGCATTCTTTTTCCTACACCTAGGACAAAAAATGGATAATACAACATTCTCAGTGTAACCACCCTTCCAACAATTACCCAATTTTACAAGCTCTCCAATGTAAACATGAGGCGAGTGTCACTATGATATGACCTGAACTACAAGTTCCAATTATGGAAGCAGGGCCTACACACTGACAACAAACTAACATCCCACAGGGACTACAGACCATTCAAGAGCTTGTAAACAACCCCAATTGATCAATCCCTGAGTTGTAACTCTTTTTCACTAGGTTTACACCCAAACCACACCCTTGACACTCTGTGCAGCTAGTTATGAGGCTCCAACCACACCCATAAGCCCGCGTGCATGCCGTTATGACTAAAATTTCCTAGTTCAGTGCATGCAATCGCGATATCTATGCCACTTTTTCAGGTGAACCTCTAGACCACTACTTATAACTGTTTGTAACTTTCCAGTATCATGATTAAGATAACAACAATGCCAAACATTCAAACTTGAAAAAGAACTTGACCAAGACATGCCTAGTACACAACAGAAATTTCGTCAAACATATGGTAAACATATATGCTACAGGTCATGAATGCATATTTGATCATAAACTTCTGAAATTCATCTGAGAATCACCAAGAAGGCTCCAAGCCCTCTCTATATAGCTTCAATAACATTTTTTAGTCCATGCATTCATCAACCATCTAGTACTTAATAAATTATGAATGAGATACATATCTAGGGCACATCATATAACTAGGTATATAACCATAATGGAAACCATGACGAATCAACCATAATATGCACATGATAACCAATAAAGTGCTCATAGAGCATAATAGAAAACTATCTCATATTAACATATGGAAATTCTAACCAAGTCAGGGACTTCCATGTACCACCCAACCATAGATTGGGCTGAACCAAATCTCTCTTTCAGACAATCACCCCCACTCTATATTCCAAGCATGATTGTTGGATAATATGGGTTAAACCAAAACAAAACCAACCAAGGTTTCCAGAGGCCAAACCACCTCAATATTCAAGCACAATGATCTCACCTATACGGTCCAAAATCACTAATATCAATAAGATTGACGTCTAGCATGTTGTCCAGGGCTCCACGAACTAGTAACTAGACCCATAACTAATTAAGGGCTCCAAATAATTTGTTCCTATATGTGGCTCTAGGGAGTAGTAATTCAACCCAAAAGGCTCCAAAGCGTTTGTCCCAACCTACATGCTACAGGAACTAGTAATTCAACCCAAGCTGTTTCAGGGCTCTAGAGCGTTTGTTCCAACCCATAACCATAGGGAACCTGAGCACTAATTAGAAAGACAAGTGGGAAACCCACAACATTGTGTCTATCCAGAAAATGGCAAGGCAAGGCTGAAACCACTTCCAATCCAGGAAAATATCCATGCCAATGGAAATACATAACCAAGGAACCACATGCATATACCATGCATCCAAAAATCAATAAGGGGATCACACATGCAACCTGTTACCTGCAAAGTATCTCTGTTGTAGATATTGATCCAACTTTTCCCTTGCAATCCCTTTCTTTCTCTAATCCAAGTGAATGATAGAGTGCTCCAAGCATGCTCCAAGAATGCTCTAAGTGTGCAAGAGTATGACAAAATGAGAGAATGAAAGGAGAGTCAAAATTGAACTGACAAAAATTGTAAATGACCAAAAGCTGTGAATCGATTCTCTGATGCCTATTTATTATTGATGTCTCCTTTTTCTTCATTTTCCTTCATTTTTCCTCTAATTTCCATTGCATGCAAATTTGTGTCTCTTCACCTTCCTTTTCTCTTATTTTCCTAATTAAATTCCAATTATTGACTCTTTACCTTTGCTAGTTTCCATAGCCATTAATTAATCACAAGTGATGCCCACTATAATGTTTTTCCCAACATTTAACTTGGAATACATGTCCCATGACCTTGGTCTTATTTTATTTATAGGGAAAATCAACCAGGGGCAGTTACAAATCCCTCCCCCTTTGGGGAACACTGTCCTTGGTGTTCAATGACACTTATACCATCGAAACATGCTACCCATGGAGCTTTATAACACAACTCGATGCAAAATTTACATCATACCAAACTACTGAAACCATGAACACCATACTTCTTATTGGAGCTTTATAGCAGAACTTGATGCAGTGTTTGCAACAAACTACTTATTGGAGCTTTATAACACAACTCAATGTAATATATACAATACACATGCATATATAAACATAAACCAAAACACATAAACCAAAATAATCTGCTCAACCAGCAAATAAGGAAGGATACAAAGCCCACATATGATTAACCGTATCCCATGTAGCTTCATCAGGCAAGTGCCCCCACTGCGCTTTAACTTGCTCTATTGCTCGATTCTAAAGCATGAGTTTTTTCCGCTGCAAAATGCATTGAGGTTCTTGCTGGAATTCTCCCTGTGTTTCCACCTGCAATACAGACCAATCAATAACATGATCAACATCCTGGACATATCTCTTAAGCAATGAAACATGGAAAATATCACGGAATTTCACTGTTGGTGGCAGTGAAAGTCTGTAGGCCACTGGTCCAATCCTCTCAAGGATATGAAAAGGCCCGCAATACCAAGGTGCGAACTTGGCACATGACCCAATGCTCAAGCAGCTCCTCTTGGGATTGATGCGCAAGTACACATGCTGTCCAACCTAAAACTCCTTGAATGCTCTATGTTGATCTCATAACCCTTATTCATGTTCTGTGCTGCCTTTAAATTCCTTTTAATAATCTACATCTCCTACATCTCAACTAACATATCCGGTCCAATCAATACCCTATTCATTGGATCACTCCAGCTGATAGGAGAATTACAACTCCACCCATAAATAACCTCAAATAGACTCATCCTTAAGGACTCCTAATACCCATTACTATATGAAAACTCCACCAGTGGAATATACTCTTCCCACTTCTTCTGCTAATGCATGACATACATCCTCAACATATCCTCAAGAACACTCTTGACCCCTTCTGTCTGTCCATACATCTGCGTATGATAAGATGTGTCGAAAGCTAAATCTGTCCCCAAGCCTGCAAAAAAATCCTTCCAAAACCTGGAAGTGAACTTGGCATCTCTGTCTAATATGATCTTCTTGGGAACACCATGCAATCTCACTATCTCTCTGATGAAGATCTGAGCTACCTTACTATCTGACTTAATAGACTTCACTACAATGAAATAAGATATCTTACTAAACGTTTCAACCACAACCACGATGGAATCATGCTACTTCGATGTCCTTGACAAACTTGTAATTAAGTCCATGGAAATAGCCTCCTATTTCCATTCTGGAATCCGAATATGTTGCAACAAACCAAATAGATGCTTACACTCTACTTTCACTTGCTGAAAGTCCAAATATATCGCAACAAACTCAACCACCTCTTTCTTCAAGTTCGACTAATGATAGAACTACTTAAATTCTATCAAAGGATTTTGATATCATGTGTGACCTGAATACATCTTGACATGAGACTCCCTGATGATAAGATCATTGATCCCACTGTTATATGAAAAATAAATCATGTTCCTAAATATGACCATGCCATCTACCGTAAGGTGACACCCCTCATCCCTATCACCTTCACCTTGTTGCTGCAACCTCTCCTTCAGTTGTTGGTACATGTCATCATGTTGCCCTGCATGTAAGATATGCTCCTGGATATCTGTACCATAAGAGCTCGTAGATGAAATATGATTCACCTGTAATCTCTTATTGAGAGCATATGCAACCCGGTTCTCCTTTCCCTTGATGTATTTGATCTCAAAGTCAAACTCACTAAGGGTAGCCAACAATCTAGCTTGCCTGATATTCATATTGGGTTGGTCAAACAAGTACCTCAGTCCACTATGATAATTCATTAGAATAAAACTCTTCCCAAGAAGATAATGTCTCCACATCTTCAAGGCACAAATGACAACTGTCAACTCAATATCATGAGTGAGATAGTTCTGATCGTGCTCTTTCAACTTCCTTGAATCATAGCACACTACCTGTACTTTCTACATCAAGACTCCACCAAGTCCTTTCTTGCAATCATATGTACATACTATGAACTCTTTATCAGGATCTGCAATATTCAAGACTGGAGAATTTGTAAACAAATTATTCAACTGCTCATAACTAGTTGCACACTCCTCAGTTCATTCAAACTTCTTCCCTTTCCTTTGCAAAGATGTAATAAGATAGCCAAACCATGAGAAGTTCTAGATGAACCGCCTGTAATAACCTGCTAGTCCCATGAATGATCTGACCTCATCCATATTCCTCGGAGCTAGCCACTCATGATAAATTTAATCTTTTTTTCAGGTCCTCTGTTATCCCTTCCTTGGAAATAATATGTCACAAGTATTGATTCTGAGACTAAAAGAAACCACACTTGCTAAGCTTGGCATACAACTGATGCTCTCTCAACAACCTTAATACTGCTACCAGGTGATCCGCATGCTCTTCCTCATTATTGGAGTATATCAATATATCATCAATAAACACTATCACAAATTTATCTAGGAAAAGATGCAACAAAATGCTCATCAAACACATGAAAGTGGCTGGAGCATTAATAATACCAAAAGGAACCACCACAAACTCATAATTCCCATACCTAGTATGGAATGTGGTTTCTTCTTTAATATGTACCTAATGATATCCTGATCTCGAATCAATCTTTGAGAATAATGATGCTCCCTTCAACTAATAAAAAAAGTCATCAATTCGAGGCAAAGGATACCTATTCTTGAGAGTCACCTTGTTCAACAACATGTAATCAATGCATAACCTGAGAGTACCATCTTTCTTCTTTACAAACAACACTGGTGCACCCCATGGTGACACACTTGGCCTTATGTATCCATTATCAAGAATTTCCTTAAGCTGCAACTCCAATTCTAACAACTATGAAGTGTAATCTTGTAAGGTGCCTTTGATGCTAGTGTTTCTCCCAACATCAAATCAATAGAAAAGTCCACCTCTTGATGAGGAGACAACTCTACATGTAGAAAAAAAATCCTAAAACTGCTGCAAAAAAAATACCTCTTCAGGAGTTCATTATTCTCAACACCTTCCCTTTGTCACTGGAAATATGCATTACAAAAGATACACATCACTTCCCACAACTGCGATTTTCCTGCATAACTGTAGCGGTTCTCACTGATCTAGGCTTCTTTTTTCCCTACAAGATTCTTCTTTCTCCATCATCATAGAGGCACTCAATAGCATTGTCATAGAAATATACCTTGGTCCAGTGAATTAATAACCATTCTATTCCCAAAAGAATTCTATATGATCCCAAAAGAAGCACATTTAGATGTGATGATGTAGGTATACCATTTAGCTCAAATGAACAAGATATCACCCACTGATGAACTCCTCTCTTGGTCCCTGTAGCTAACTGCACCAACCAAGATTTTGAATGCACTTCTTTATTTGAGAAACACTTGTCCACCAGGATAGGACTAATATAAGTATAGTTAGATCCATCATCAATCAAAATGGAAACAACTTGATCACAAAGCTTACCTTCCATCTCAATAATGGATGCCTCATGATCAACCTACCTATTATCCACATGTAATAACCTTGGTCAAAATTCCATGTAAATAAAGTTAATAAAGACAAAATAATAAACAAGGTTATGGGACACTTATTCCAAGTTGAATTTTGGGAAAAACAACCTAGTGTGGGTGTTCATTTGGTTTATTATGGCTAAGGAAATTGGCAAAGGCAATGGAAAAGGCTTTGGAAAGGCATGACACACTAATTGGCAAAGGAAATGGCAAAGTATTTGGAAAGTAATGAGGCATTAATTGTAATTTTATTTATGAAACTAATTGAAATTAGGAGAAAAGGAAGATGAAAAGTCATAGGTTGTATGTGAGGAGTAAAATGAAGGAAAATAATGGAAATTGAAGAAAATGGAGGCCTCATTAATAAAAATACTTCTGAGGATCAGTTGATACCTTTTGTCACTTGGTTTTGGATATCTCTCTCTATTCTCTCTCTCACACACCCTTGGACACTTAAATTTTTCTTGCAACACTCTAGCATTGGATCAAGGAAAGCAAAGGAAGGACTAAGAAGGCAAAGAAAACCAAAGATTAAGAAAGGAAGAGCAGGATCAAGCAACTACATTAGGATAGCTTGCAGGTATCGATTTGCATGTGTGATTTCCTTGCTATCTTTTCCATGCATGTGTGTATTTGGTTCTCTTGCTGTCATTGGCAAGGGATTTTCCAAGTGTGACATTGTTCTTTATCCTATCCTTTCCATTTCTGGATATTCATGGTGTGATGTGTTCTCTTATATTTAGTTAAGCTAGATTTCCATATGGTTTCAAAACTAAGTGAGGTGATCTATGAAATAAAAAGCACATGGCCTAGAAATCCCTGCACTGGAGAAGGTGGGATTGCAGTAAATATAGATTTTGTGTGACTCGGTAGGCCCAGGAATCCTCGTCTGGTGAATGGTGGGATATGCGGTAAATCTTAGAGGTGTGCACCCTCTATCAGGCCTAGGAATTATTGACCAGCGTATGGCAGGATATACATTAAATCCCAAAGGGTGGAGTCTCGATTAGGCCTAGGAATCCTCGACCGGTGAATGGCGGGATATATATTAAATCCTAGAGACTAGGAGGCAAGAAAATTCCTCATGGTGTAGGTGGATAAATACGGTGGCATCCATGCTTTTCATGGCCTAGTGATCCAGTGGGGATTGCGGTAAAGCCTAAGGAAACCTAGTTTGGTTTGGTTTTGAGTCCCACATTCATGCTTGGAATATGGCCTAGGGGTGATTCGTCGAAAGAAAGATTTTGTTCAGCCAATCTATGGTCAGGTGGTACGTGGAAGTCCCAAACCTGGTTGGATTTTTTATTCATTAATACGAGTTTCTTCTCCTTGGTATTTCATGTGTAAATGCACTGGTTTATATGTGGATTTTATGGCTGTTATACCCTTGTTATTTCTGTTGGTTATATGCTAGTTGTGAGCATGTTTTATGACAAAACTGATGTATGGTTCTCATCATGTTTTGGTTAGAAAATGAATGTACAGTGTATATATGTCCTAATAGATGATAATGCAGGCTTTGTGATATGGAAACAATGCTTCCTCATGATTTTCAGATAAGTATGAGACCCCTATGCTCATATATAATTTTATGATCTGTAGATTACATATTTTCAACATGTTTGACGAAATTCCTGTCATGGATAGTAAGGGATAGATAAATTATTTGTATAAATTTTGCATTAGTATCTTTGTTCCCATGTTATTTATCATTTCTAAAGTTTTCATGAAGTTCTGGGAAGTGGCTTGAGCCTTGGCCCTGAAAAATTGGCACAAAATCTGGGGTTGCTAGCACAAAACTAGCTAGAAAAGTCCACAGTCACTAGCATGTCTTGTTTTGGGAGTGATTGAAAGGCCTCAGTTGCTTGTAGGGTTTTTCATGGGAGTGACTGAGGGTCCAGGTCAGTCAAATGATGAGTTGTCTCAAAGGTTGAGCACATAGAAGGGTTGGTTGGCTCTTGAAGGTTTTGTAGTATGTGTGGAATGTTGGGTCCCTATATTACTAGTATAGTCCCTTATTGTTGTTAGTTTAACCCCCTTATTGTTATTATTGTACCCCTGTAACCCCCATATTTTTATTATTGTGCCCTTAAATTATTATGGTCGGCTAGGATTACATTGTGGCCCCATGGACTCCTATATATAGAAAGGAGGTTTTGTAATTTGTATCATCTAGGAATTGTTCATAGATGTAATGTATTGGAGGTTTCCCCCTCGAAGTGGCATATTTCTAAGGCATTGATATCTCTTTTCTTCTATTTTTGGAGTTGGTTTCACAACATTTGGTATCAGAGATTTGGATTATAGGGTTTCGCTGCTCCAAATAGGTTATCATGGAATTTTTGATATAACTGTTTTTCTAAGAAGGTTTAGAAGCTGAAATTTTTAGAGTGTGAAGCCGAAATCCAAAGGAACATCGTCGCAAAATTTCAGAGCTTGGTTCGCAATATTTTCAGAGATATGATCTGTGGAAGTTAGGTCCTTTTGCAGGCTCCTGAATTTAACCTAAACAGGTCATCGCGGAATTTTCGCTATAAATTTTTTCTACGAGGGTTTAGAAGCTAAAATTTTTAGAGAGCGAAGCCAAAATCTTGAGGAACATCTTTGCAAAATTTCAGAGCTTGTTTCATAATATTTTCGGATATATGGTCTGTGGAAGTTAGATATTTTTCAGGCTCCCGAATTTCATCTCCAAGAGGTGATCGTGGGAAAATCTTCATAACTATCTCTCTGAGCATCGGATTGGAATTATGTAAATAGTAATTGGAAGTACACAGACTGTAGTTTCCTGTCTATAAATTTCAGAGCCAAATAAGCAAAACAGTGACACGTGGCAAGTCGTACAAGTTCGCTCTACTGAACCAGTTCATAATTAGGTCATTGTGGGAGATTGGACATAACTTTTCCTTGAAGAATCCAAATCAAGTCAGACCTGTGGCATTTGAAAGAATCTTGAGAGGAATAATACAGGGCCAAATTTTAGATATTGAGGATCTGTAAGTATAGAGATAAGTCAATTTCAATATCGAGCTCCTCAAAAGCAAGTAAAAGGTGTGTAATTTTTATTTTCTGAATTGCATGTCTTGTTGGAAGAATCAAGTTGAATTGATTCCAAGGGCATATTGTAGAATAGATATCAGTATTGGATTCTCAAATGGCCCCTAAAAAGAATTCAACACCCATTAAGCCTTTAGAAGGCTCTACTATGACTCATGAAGATGAAGAATGGCAACATGACATATCAAAATTACAAGAGCACTAAGGACAAATTAGTCTCGCAAAGAGGAACAAAAAATGACATGGAAGTTTTGAAGAAAGGCGTGAATCTAAGATGGATGACATGGAAGCTAAGATGGAAAATATGAAGAATGATCTAAAAGCAGACATGGTAGGTTTGACAAAGTTGATACAAGAAATGTTTCCTAATGGTGAAAATATAGTAGAGGAAACTCATGATGAGAACAAAATAAATGTTAATCGTGACTTCATAAACTCTAATGTTGGCGGGAAGAACCGCCATATTCCAAAAATGGATATGAGGAAGTTTGATGGAAAGGATCCTGTAACATGGATACTACAGATGGAGCAATATTTTGATCTCCATAACGTGCAAAACACACAAAAGGTACGCATTGCAACTTTACATTTAGAACAAAATACATTTGTATGGTATCAATGGCTTTGCTCCCGTAAAAAAATTGTCACTTGGTCAATTTTTACTGAGGAAATGATAGCACATTATGAGGATACAAAGAGCAACACCTTCTTTAGCCAATTGATAAATCTCAAACAAAAGGGTTTAGTGGGGCAGCACATTGAGGACTTCCAAAATTGAATATAAGGGTAACTGATATTCCAGAGGAACACAGGATTGATCTCTTCATAGGCACTTTAAAGGATAACATCCAACATGAAGTTCGCGTTTTGGAACTCGATTCATTGGAGAAGGCATTCAGGTTGGCAAGAAAAGTTGAATGTAAAATTATGGCGACAAGGAAGCCTACCACTCAATTCTATAAAGAAGGAAGTGTTGCTACGCCTAGATTTCCACAACCTACAAGGTTGACACCACAACAATTGGAAGAAAAAGAGCAAAAGGGCTTTGCTACAGTTGTGATAGAAAATACACTAAAGGTCATAAGTGTGCTAAGAAGAAATTATTTTACATAGATTGTGAAGAGGAAGAAGAAAATGAACAAGAAGAGGATATGCACCAGGAACCAACCCAAGAAGAGGAAGAAATGAGTCTGACCATATCGTGTAATGCATTGGCAGGAATTACCACTCCTCAAACTCTCAAGATAGAAGGACATATCAAGAAGAAAAAGGTAATAGTGTTGATTGATTCAGGTAGCACCCATAATTTTATTCATTGTGAGGTAGCCAAGGAATTGAATTGTTTCCTATACCCAGCACCAGAATGTCAAGTGATGGTTGCAAATGGAGGAACTATAAATTTCTCTGGAAAATGCCATAATATCAAGCTAACCATGGGGGAATATGTATTGACTAGTCCAATTCTTTCCATTCCTATGGGAGGTGCCGATGTTGTACTAGGAGTACAATGGTTACAATCTTTGGGGACGGTAGCTTTTAATTTTCAAGAACTTTTCTTGAATTTTTTTTCAAAAGGAAAGGAAGTCGAACTACGGGGTATTGCAGGGAAGCTGGGAAAGATAATAAGCTCTAATGACATGACAAATCTTCTAAAGAAAGAACAACGAGGTGTAATTGCACAATTATGCTCACTAGAAGTTCCAACATCAAAATCATCTATTTCTGCAGATCTCCAAAAGTCTTGGACAATCATTCCAAGGTGTTTGAAACTCCCAAAGGGCTCCCACCTATTCATGATCATGATCATGCTATTCATTTGATTCCAGGAAGTGTTCCTCCAAACATCAGGCCTTATAGATATCCTTATGTCCAAAAGAGCGAAATTGAACGTATGATTGCAGAAATGTTAGAGGCGGCTATAATTCAACCTAGTCAAAGTTCTTTCTCTGCTCCCGTAGTATTGGTACACAAGAAGGATGGATCATGGCGAATGTGTCCGGATTATAGGGAGCTCAATAAGCTCACCATTAAAGATAAATTTCCCATTCCTGTGATTGATGAATTATTGGATGAATTACATGGAGCAATTTATTTTACCAAGTTGAATCTTCGTTCAGGATATCATCAAATTAGAATGAAGACTGAAGATATTCCAAAAACAACATTTCAAACTCATGAGGGTCATTATGAATTTTTGGTCATGCCTTTTGGCCTTAACAATGCACCTTCTACATTTCAAGGGTTGATGAATTCCATTTTCAAACCCTTCCTTAGAAAATTTGTGCTAGTATTTTTTGATAATATACTAATCTACAACAGGTATTGGAAGGATCATGTTCAACATGTTGACAGGGTGCTCAAACTATTGCAGGAGAAACAATTATATGCAAAAACATCCAAATGTTTCTTTGGAGTACAAGAGGTGGAATATCCGGGTCATATTGTTTCTCACGAGGGTGTGTTACACTGAAAATTGTCATCCTGACATTCTGCTGACTGTATGAGCTCATTATTACTCATACTTCCCCCTTTTGCAAGTCTAACACATCAGTTCCTCCTGTCAAGTCTTGAAAATCAGAAAAAGTTCCTAAAGTTTCCTAAACTTTGGTATCGCACTTTATGGCTATCTTGCCTGCGGTCCCGCACCCAATGTTCAGTTGTCCTGCGTTCCTGAATGCACTTTATCTGTGTTAAAAGTGCGGACCCCTGTAAGATAAAAAAGGCGCAAGTAAATTCCAAAAAGCTCAATAAAAGTGAATTCTGGAAGCTTCTAGAATGGAACTTTCGGTGGAAGAACCGCTCTTGTGAGGTGCATGAATCCCTTACCTTATGGAGCTAACCCCTTGATGTAAGGAACTATCCATTTGAAGGAGGATTTTATCCCTTTATCCTTGGAACAGAAAACCTCCTCTTTCCCATTATAAAAAGAGGCATTGGGTAGCCTCAAAGGGTTAAGATTTTTTGAGTTCAAGCTTTTAGAATATTTGAAGTTAAGTGCTGTTAAGATTTAGTCTCAGATAACTAAGACCTTTGAGAGGAGAGATTACATACCTCTTTCCGTCTTGGTTGAGGAGTGCAGAGCTTTTCAAAGTAGAGGAGACTCTTGCTTCGGACCCCGGGAAGGCCTGTACGACATCAAGGGTCAAGTTGTAAGGTTTTTCTTATATCAAGATTAATACAATCAAGTTTTGTTTTTCTCAATAAGTTGTCGTTTGATTACTTGTTGTTGGCAATATGATGATGAGTGTTGTCCTTGATGGCAACCCACTTGATGAAGATGATGGCAACCTACTTGATGAAGTTGTCCTTGATGGAATATGTCTTGATAAACTTGTTAATGATGTAAATCTGATATATCTACAATCAGTACAAAAGGTAATGATGAAAGGAATTTCAGTGTGTGCTAGATCAATGATGAAAAGTGTATGTCTCAAGGCATACACGGGTTTGCTTAATAGAAGTAGCGTATGCACGCGGGAAATAACGTGCCAAGTCGCGTATGGTCAAATGCGCTCTAAATATGTAAAACCAGGGGTTACTGCCATGGTATTGACCCATTGTATTGAGCGCTAGGTTGTCTATTTGATCTCGTCTAGGAATACCATCGGAAGTGATATGGTTTTTGCTCATGGTATTGATAAAGGGTAACCTTATATAAGGAGAAGAAAATCATTATGCAAATGGTGGGCAAGATGGCTGAGCTTGAATGAATACTTCTCTCTGAAGTATATCTGTATGGAATGGGTAACAATTTGATGATAGATCTGAATCTGTGATGCACCTATGAAGAAATGATGAAGAAGGGAATCTAGATCTGAAATGTATTTGTATCTTCTAGATCTGTTTATGGAATGTTTAGATCTGAGATGAGGCGAACATCTGTCTGAAGTAAAGGGTTAAATCTGAACTGTAAATCTGATTTGAAGAAGTATGTTGCTCTATATTTTCTGAAGATCTATACGCAGGTTCGTCAAGGAGGAAGTGCGTATATACGCGGGTTATATTAAGAGAAAGAGCGTATGTAATGTGAAACTAGTTCTGAAGTGTGCAGAGGTATACGTGGGTTTATAAGCATTAAGGCACGTATATACGCGGGATCAGTGAAAGGAAAGCGCGTATGAAATATAGGGTTTGCTGAAGTATGAAGTATGAAATGTATGATCTGTTCTGCTGTGTTACTACTATCTGATCTGGGTTGTCTTAATTGATAAGTATCAGTTTTGATGTATGATTGAGCTTAAATGTGTGGAGTGGGTCTAGTCTGAAAATATGATGAAAAGTGGCCTGCAAGTTGTGCTTTGTTGAAGATGTTGGATCCAATATGAAAATTGATGAAATGTGGTCCATGGTGGTGCTGAGGGTTGTAGCCTTCAGTCAGGGGGTTGTAGCTCCCTTCCAGGTGAGGCTGGTAAACGAGAGTAGGGGGTCATAGCTCCCTTCCAGGAGAGGCTGGTAAACGAGAGCAGGGGGTCGTAGCTCCCTTCCAGGAGAGGCTGGTAAACGAGCGCAGGTGGGTGCCTGCGTGCTGGTATGAGTCTACGCCAGCACATAAGTTGTAAGATGTTTTCTCTATAATAAAATATTGAAGGCTGAGCAACGGCAGCGGTGGTTTTCTCCCGACTTGGGTTTCCACCTAAAATCCTGGTGTTCATGTGTGATGCTTATGTGTGATGGTTTATTCTGTTGTTACTACACATGTTTACTGTTAACTTAACATCAGATGAATGAATGTTGCAAAGAACTAAGTTAAGAAATATCTGCATAATTAGATCTCTGTTCATACACTAGTTTTATGAAGGGTATCCGCGTATATACGCGAGTCTGGGTCAGGAAAGTAGCGTATGGGTTTTGAAGTAAGAAAAAGTAAAAGAGTTGAGTATGCCCAAAATACTGATTCACCCCCCCCTCTCAGTATTTTTCCCAACAATTGGTATCAGAGCAGGTCCTTCTGCAGAAGCTTGATCGCTTGAAGGAGATCCGTCGCAATGGGAAAGACGCAAAAGAAGAAGGCTACTCAAGGAAAGGAGATATCTCAGAAAACATGTGCAGCAGAAAATGAAGAAGATGAAACAGGTATTGATTGTTGTTCTAGTGATTTTCTTCTTTGTGCAAGCAATGGTGAAGATAGTGAAAGTAATGCTATGGATCTAGAAGCAGTTATCAAAGATCAACAAAGATTCTTTAATAAGAGAGAATCTGACTACAAAGATATGATCACTAGACTGAAAAGGCTGTATGATAGTGTAACCAATCAAAGTAAAGGACTTGAAGCAGAAATTGTCTCCCTCAAAGAAGATCAGGAAAAATCAAATAGGAAGAATGGAATACTTGAACTAGAAAACATCTCTCTGAAAGAAGATCTGGAAAAATCAAATAAGAAGAATGAAGAACTTGAAGCAGAAGTCGTCTCTCTGAAAGCAGATCTCGAAGAATCGAATAAGAAGAATGATGAACTCTTACAAACTTTTGAAGTACAAGAAAATGGGTTGAAAGAAGAGATTCTAAATCTGAATGATCAATTAGAAGAAAGAAAAAGGGTTGAAGAAAGTATGAAGAAGCAATGCCAGAGCTTGGAAGTTGAGGTAAACATTCTCAAAGGTAAATTAGAAGACAAGGATAAAATTTTGAGGTTTCAAGATAGTACTAAGATTCTGGACAATATCCTTAGTAATCAAAGGTCTCCTTCTATCAAACTTGGTCTTGGTTTTCATGAAACGGTTAAAGGAGAATCTAGTTCACAAGGAGGTGCTAAAGATTCAAAGGATATCAATGCAAAATCTGAAGTGTTGAAAGAAACAAAAGGTCAACCGACAATGATGAATTCTCAAAGGAAATCATTCAATAATGTTGAATGCTTTAAATGTCAGAATTATGGGCATGTTGCAGCAAATTGCAGAAGCAGATTGTTTTAGTCACAAACAAACAGATTCTACACAAGAAGGTACTCTGGTTTCTTTAAGGGATATTGTTTTTCATGCAACAAGTATGGTCATAAAGCAGCTGATTGCAATGGAAGGAAGAATAGAGAAACACATATGAT
Source organism: Pinus albicaulis (assembly GCA_034641835.2). Taxonomy (NCBI): domain Eukaryota; kingdom Viridiplantae; phylum Streptophyta; class Pinopsida; order Pinales; family Pinaceae; genus Pinus; species Pinus albicaulis. Next base: position 147,123,384 of record CM076582.1, read on the forward strand.
CCTTATGCTTACTTCTCTGGTCACATGAGATGTTATGCTTATAACAAGTATGGACATGTTGAAAAAGAATGCAGGATGAACAAATATGAGAAATTGGATGACTTCCAGCGCACAATTAGAAATTTCAAGAAAATTTGGAAAAAGAAGGAGGACCGATAAAAAATGTAGGGAATACTGATCCTACAGCAGTCATCCGCTTCTAAAGCTTACTTCTCTTAATGACTACAGGAAGTGATGTGAGATACATTAGCGGAATTAGTAATGTATCATCACAGGGGGAGTGATGTATGGTGATTCCCATGATTGTTTTGGTTATTCTGGTTATGCTTATTTTTGACAGTGCATATGATGTGAAGAAGATAGGTACAGGTGGTACAAATTCAGGGGGAGATGGAAGAATGTGAAATTTTCTATTTTTCGCTTTCCATACGCGGGTTCGATGAACTAAATCCGCGTATACACGCGAGTTCCAGTAGACACAGACGCATATGCATTTATGATAAGAAACATTAATATGGCAGCTGAAGATCAGGAGTACCAGTTCAGGGGGAGCATCAGTCTGACTATTAATGATTGTATTATTGGCACTGTATCTGCTTATTTCTCAGTTCTAAATGATGATGACATGATACATGGTTTATTATGATGAGATTATGGATGAACCCTGTTTGTTTTTGCTGAAAAGTATTCTTTGCTTTCACACATGGATAAGATGGAAGTCTTGTGATTCAGAGATAAGGATAAATCATGCAGAGTTGGTTGATGGTTGTAACCTCTTTTAATTCTTTCATATGTTACCTCATGATCATGATAAATCTTGAAGATCTTGGTGATATCAGATCACATAGATGATTGCTGATTGCTTGACACATATTGTTTTGGTATGATAATTCCTCTTGGGAAGAATATGTTGATGCTGCAAAGAGTTTGAAGGCTTGGTTACTAATGTGCTTATGTTACAACCATTGGATGACACTTGAAGACACAATTACATTGTCCTATCTGTCTGCCCTCACATATTCCAGGGAAGCATTTGAATATCACAAACAGAAGCTGGAGTTGTCTCTGTCTGTCAGAAGAACAAATCTACTTAAGTTCAGAAGATTAAAATGGATACACGGATTTCCTGAAACACAGTTGCGTATATACGCGAGTTCATACACATAAAACCGCGTATGTGTGGTTGCTGACAATGTTTCTGGGTCAGCATTTCTTCAGCACAAGCTGTGGTGTTGTTTGGTATCTCTGATGCTGTTTGAAGTCTCTGGTGGTATTTCAGCTCTTATATTTCTGTCTCATTCTCTGATATTGGGTGAAGATGCCTTGATGTTTTGCTGTTGAAAGTGGTCAGGATGCACAAGCAAAGGGGGAGCTTTGGTCATATGGAAAGGATGCTTGGATGCACATTTTCAGGGGGAGCATTAGCCTCGCTGAGTATAATGCATTGTTGGCATTATGATGATTCTGAAATATGATCTCTTTCTTGAGGTCCTTTTGGTAGTGGTCATGAAATGTCATATTTGTAATTTGATGGAAAGGTCATGTTGAGACCTATGATGTAAAAATTGTAATATTCAGTCATGTAAGGACTTGTTCAAATGTGTAAACCCACTTGGTTGGGTACTTGAGTCAAAATGTGTAAACCCTCTTGGTTGGGTATTTGAGTCTCATATGTAAATCCACTTGGTTGGATCTTTGATGTAAGTATGAGTCCTTGGTGATAGGAAGGTCATAGAGTCATGTATTTCACTGAAAAATATGATTGAACTCAGGGGGAGCATGGTAACTTCAATGTATATCAGATCTGCAGAACACTTCCTTCTACATGAGGAGAAAAAGCTTGTGTTGGTTTTGATCCGCCCTTTGCCCTTGATGTCAAAGGGGGAGAGTGACATGGTGTTTGAATAAGGGGAGAGTATCATGGTGTTAATCAATGTATCTATCTGCTGTGGTGATCAAACACCATCGTGGTTGCCATCAAGTCCAAAGGGGGAGATTGTTGGCAATATGATGCTGAGTGTTGTCCTTGATGGCAACCCACTTAATGAAGATGATGGCAACCTACTTGATGAAGTTGTCCTTGAAGGAATATGTCTTGATAAACTTGTTAATGATGTAAATCTGATGTATCTACAATCAGTACAGAAGGTAATGATGAAAGGAATTTTAGTGTGTGCTAGATCAATGATGAAAAGTGTATGTCTCAAGGCATACACGGGTTTGCTTAATAGAAGTAGCGTATGCACGCGGGAAATAACGTGCCAAGTCGCGTATGGTCAAATGCGCTCTAAATATGTAAAACCAGGGGTTACTACCATGGTATTGACCCATTGTATTGAGCGCTAGGTTGTCTATTTGATCCCGTCTAGGAATACCATCGGAAGTGATATGGTTTTGGCTCATGGTATTGATAAAGGGTAACCCTATATAAGGAGAAGAAAATCATTATGCAAATGGTGGCAAGATGGCTGAGCTTGAATGAATACTTCTCTCTGAAGTATATCTGTATGGAATGGGTAACAGTTTGATGATAGATCTGAATCTGTGATGCACCTATGAAGAAATGATGAAGAAGGGAATCTAGATCTGAAATGTATTTGTATCTTCTAGATCTGTTTATGGAATGTTTAGATCTGAGATGAGGCGAACATCCGTCCGAAGTAAAGGGTTAACCGAACCGTAACCGATTTGAAGAAGTATGTTGCTCTATATTTTCTCAAGATCTATACACAGGTTCATTAAGGAGGAAGGCGCGTATATACGTTGTGGTTATATTAAGAGAAAGAGCGTATGTAATGTGAAACTAGTTCTCAAGTGTGCGCAGGTATATGCAGTGTATATAAGCATTATATACAGATACACGCTGGATCGTTGAAAGGAAAGCGTATGAAATATAGGTTTTGTCACATGAAGTATGAAATGTCCGATTCGTTCTTACCTGTTACCGCTATCCGATCCGGGTTGTCTGAATTGATAAGTATCAGTTTTGATGTATGATTGAGCTTAAATGTGTGGAGTGGGTCCAATCTGAAAATATGATGAAAAGTGGCCTGCTTTGTTGAAGATATTGGATCCAAGAGCAGCCTGATGAAACGTGGTCCATGGTGGTGCCGAGGGTTGTAGCCTTCGCTAGGGGGTTGTGCCTCCTTCCAGGTGAGGCTGGTAAACGAGAGTAGGGGGTCGTAGCTCCCTTCCAGGAGAGGCTGGTAAACGAGAGCAGGGGGTCGTAGCTCCCTTCCAGGAGAGGCTGGTAAACGAGCGCAGGTGGGTGCCTGCGTGCTGGTATGAGTCTGCGCTAGCACATAAGTTGTAAGATGTTTTCTCTATAATAAAATATTGAAGGCTAAGCAACGGCAGCGGTGGTTTTCTCCCGACTTGGGTTTCCACATAAAATCCTGGTGTTCATGTGTGATGCTTATGTGTGATGGTTTATTCTGTTGTTACTGCACATGTTTACTGTTAACTTAACATCAGATGAATGAATGTTGCAAAGAACTAAGTTAAGAAATATCTACATAATTAGATATCTGTTCATATGCGAGTTTTATGAAGGGTATCCGCGTATATACACGAGTCTGGGTCAGGAAAGTAGCGTATGGGTTTTGAAGTAAGAAAAAGTAAAAAGAGTTGAGTATGCCCAAAATACTGATTCACCCCCCCCTCTCAGTATTTTTCCCAACACTTGTTTCATAGATTCCTTGATCACTATGATGGATATGTTTTATGATTATTTTTTATACAGGTGCTATTGAATATTTCCTTGTTTATGATTGCAGGTGGATGAAAGAAATCTTGTTGTGACGGAAGCACTACAACTGCAAATAAGCATTTGGATCTAAGGTAGGATCGACACCTTTATAACATTTATTTGTAAAATGAATATATCTAGAGAAAGACAAGCTTGTTCGTTTGTTGCTAGCATGTATTTTGACACTAGGGAGATCAGTCTTGTCCGCAAGACGGATTGTCCACACAACAAATTGGTGACCATACTAGGGAAAGAACTTGTTGTTTTTGGTTCTCTTTTATTTTGACTTGTGGAAACGTTTTCCTGGTTTTTGATTGATAAACATTTGCCTGGGTAGCTTAGGTTTTCTCTGTTTTTAGAAATTTTGAAATCTTTTGAGTTTTTCTCTAGTTTTTCTGGGACCGCACTTTGCCTTGTTTTCACAGTGCGGGCAGTTTCGCACTTTTCCTGTGTAAACAGTGCAGGACCGCACCTGTGATATCTTGGAGCCTGCGGACCTTGTTAAAATTTTGAAAAACTCCATATTTCTTCCTTTTAGTTTATCTTTACTTTGATTTTCAGTCTTGTTTTCTACCCAGATTGATGATTGTTTCTGTCAAAAGCTTTCTGTTAATAAATCTCAGCAATATTGGTGTTTTGATGATTTTCTAGAAGTTTTGCATTTTGGATTGCTTTTCACTTGGTCTTTGTAGCGATTTCAAGCATTTGACATTTAGAAGTACTTCAGATTACCTTGGTTTTTTTTTTTGTCTTTTTGCTGAATCTGACCTGATTGTGAAATCATCCTTTATTGAGAAATCAAGTTACTTGTTTCTTTGCAAATCTTCGAAAAACTTTGTTACTGGTTTTGAATTTCATTTTTTATAAAAAACATATTTGAGTGTTTTTGATCTGTTTGTTATTCTGGACGAATAGATCCTTAGTTTGCTGAACAACTAAGTAAAACATTCTTCAAAAACAATTTTAAAAGCTTTTATTCAAGTAGATTATTAATTTTGTAGATATCGAAATTAGTTTTGTAGTTTTGAGTGCTTTAAAGTGTTGTAGGTTTCTTTTGAAAGACAATTGTTTTGTAGCTTCGAGTTTTTGGAAAGTGAAAGGATTTTTATTGTGAGCTTTGATTATTTGTTGGAAAAGGCAAAAATAGTTTCTTTCAATTGTTCTTTATGTTTAAAGAAGGAATTGTTCATTAAAAGAATTGCATTCTCTAACTTTTCCTTAATTAGAATTTCATTGAAAGAAAACAATCTGATTATCATTTTTAGGTGCATTTTTAGTGTTTTTGGAAGTCGAGTCTTCACACCATCAAAGTTTCATTTCCGCACCCATTGACTTAAGAAACAACTCTTAAAAGTAACACTTAATTAAAATTCATCTGGCAATATTTTTATTTTCTAGGGCTCTAATCACCAACATAGCTTAGGCTAGTATCTTGGAGTAGGGAGTAATTAACTCTCCAAGATAGTAAAAACAAAAAAGTAGACGAATCTTGCGGTAGGAGATAAATCCAATTGTAATTTGTATAATCTGGGAAGCTTCTCTTAAAGAAGTCAATCACGAGATCATGTCCGAACCTTTGAGACAATCAATTTTGTTTCATTGGGGAAGATAGAAGATTTTGCGCGTATTACAAACGGTAAACCTCAGATTAACCATTGTCGAGGAGCCTGGGGTCACTTGTTGGTAAACCTCGGATTAACCATGTCGAGGAGCATTCAAGGGGATTGAGCTTGCTACTCTGCCCTTGCGCGTGAAATCGGATCGTAGACTGTTCCCCCAGTTATATTTGTTACTGTTGGTAACCTTAGTGTCCATTATCTTAAGATTATTTCCTAAGGTGACGGTGAAGGAAAGATCTCACTGTACCTAGAGCAGACGTCGACTAGACTCACTTGGACTCTCTGGGGGGTTCTCTTCACACGAGATGGCTTTGTGAGGAAACTTGTGCCAGTCTGTTTCATTAAGCAGGTTGTCGGGGTAACTGTTCCAACCGCCCTTTCTGTATTAAATTTCTACTAAGTTGGATTTCATCACCAACTAGTGTTTTTGGTATGGGAAGTTACTGTTTGTGTGTGGTTTGAACTCTTAGATTTTTTAAGCGTGTGATTCAGTTGTTTGTTTCTTTAGAAACTTTAGGTGTTTTTATTGAAATTTTCTTTGTTTGCGTGTGATTAGTTAATTTTTAATCGTGGCGGAATTGCCGAGACAATCCCGGAGACTACAAGGGAAACCCCCTGAATATTCACCAAGTCAACTTGAAGGGCTTCGTGCTCTGGTATCATCCAGTAGTGGTAGAATTAGATCAACAGAAATTGGAAGTTCATCTATAGTTATTCATCCTGATCATCAAATACCCACAACATAATACATTCAAGAACCGATTTCAGTTTCTGAAGTTACAGGTAGTATTACTCCTTCCAGCGAACTAGCTGACGAACCTGAAACTGAACCTTCTGTTTTGGAAACATCTTCGGGATTTAATTCACCAAATTCTAGCGATCTTGATTCACCTCGGGTAAGAAATATTATCACTGAAGATCTTCCAGCTGGTCTTATTTCAATTGAAGAACTTTCTAACCCAGACGAAGATATATCTCTTCCCAACTCCCCTCAATCCTTACATCTTAGGGAGCGTGAATCTATTTTCTACAATCCTATTCGAACTACTACTTGGTATATATCCTTAACAAATTTTTTAGATAATCCGGGTCTTGCTTCTTATCCACCTCGAATTCCATTTCATCCAACACCCAGAGGTTACTATCCGTCATCTGCTATGGCAGGAGAGTCATCCATGTTTTCCCAAACACTGGAATCATTTTTACATGGTGGTCCTTCTGTTCCTTTGGGATATCAGGCTTTGTCTGGTACTTTCTCAGGAGAAGCTCCTCAACCAATTGAACAAGTATTGTCATCTGGTAATAGTGGTGTTAAAATTGAAACGTTGGACGCAGAGCAAATCTTTATGATGTCTGGTAATATTCCGAATCCTCAACCTCAAGGCAGTCAGTTACCGCCTTGAGGGTCAACACAGGGAAATCCGTTACCGCCTGGGGGGAAACCTTCAGGTAGTCAATTACCGCCTGGGGGGCAACCTTCAGGAAGTCAATTACCACCTGGAGGACAACCTCAAGGTAGCTTTTTCCCAGGAAAAACTGTAGAGTCATATTATTTTGGGGGACAACCCCAAGGACAATACATACCTCAGGGTTATCAACCTTCAGGACAGTATATGCCCCAAGGTCAACCCCAGACTCAATATGCTCCTCAGGGTCCTTATCAACCCTAGCTTCAGTACGCGCCTCAGGGTTATCAACCTCAAGGTCAGTACCCAATTCAAGGTTTCCAACAGCCTTCTTGTCAGTCATCTATTCAAGGAGCCGGAAATGTACCACTTACTTATCAACCCTACGTTCAACCAGGTTATGGTCCTTTTGTTCAACCTTCTGCGGGACAATACCCCGGAATGAATATGGTGTGGGATCCATCCCAATATCAACAACCTATGCAGCCTAATGTGCAGTTGCCTTATCAACCTGGACAACCTTTAATTACTGGTCCAACTCAGCATCCTGTCCAGCCTACTATTCAACCTTCTGCACCTAGTACTGTTCAGCAAGCTGGTCCTAGTTCACCTAAGACTCCGCCTCAAACTGCTGCAACTGCTACTACAACTGTTCAACCTGTAACACCTGTTTCTGGAGTATCTGTAGCCCTGAGTTCCTCTATCCCTGCCTCCGTGCAAATCCCTCAAGTATCTGTACCCCAGTCAGGATCTTCAATTCAAACTTCGGTTCAGATGCCTATGGGACAAGCCGGTACGAGTACAGTTGTCACAAGTCAGCCGCAATTCATGTATCAACCGTACCAGGGACAACCACAATTCAGTCCTTATACACAAAATCCAAACTATCAGTATCAATCGTACCCTGGCTATACTTATCAACAACCTCAACAACCCCAGTTCGGTCCGGTTAATCCTGGTTTTCCAGGAGGTTATACAATTCCTAATGCTAATCCGATTCCTAGTTATCCTGGGTATCCACCTCCTGGACCTGCTTTGGCTACTCAAGGTTTTTGTGACCCTAACCGTCAGTTACCATTTATTGCAACTTTAGATTTACCTGATTTGACGCGCCTTACGAATGACCCAATTTTCTATTATCCAACTGGCTGCCAATGCCGCATAATTTGCCCAGTGATATACCAAAATTCGAAGGTAAGTCAGGAGAGGATCCATCAAATCATGTCATGACTTATCACCTATGGTGTGCATCTAATTCAATCATTGATGATTTGATTCGCTTACATCTTTTCCAAAGAACTCTCATTGGTCTTGCAGACAAATGGTACATTGAGTTACCACGAGGCTCGTTTCATAACTTCAGTCAGTTAGCAACTTCCTTTTTGACTCATTTTCAGTTGCCCGTCCGATACGACAATGGCACAGAATTATTAACTTCGCTAAAACAATCCACGTCCACGTATATTTCTGATCATATTCATGAATGGCGACGTAGGAGACGTTTGGTGAAAGTTTATATTCCGGATCAAATTTTGGCAGAATGGTTTGTTAAATCATTGTTACCCAAGATTACTGAAGATGTAGCTAAGGCTGGTGTTGTTACTGAAGAGAAAGTAATTTCTCAAGCTCAGTACCTTAACCTTGTTTACACACAGTCAGGTACTTTACATGAAAAAATCCCAGACCTTCCAAAACAAGGTCAAATAGCTGCTGCTCCCTCAGGGTCTCATGCCGCTGACGGTATTATTGGTACAGTCAATACTAAAAGCAAGAAGAAATATTCAAAGAATTCTTCTCCAATTGTAACTTTACCTGATTCCCCGAAAGGAGAATCTTCCCCCGAAGTTTCTGCCGATATTCATGTTGTGGAGACATCTACGACCAAATCTAAATCCGGTGGTAAAAAGAAAGAGAAGAATAAAAACAAGAAGAATTCAAAAGAAAAAACTGATAAAAATGAATCTAATGATGAAAAACGTAAACCCTGTTATCCTTGTTTCATTTGTGACGAAGATCATTTTACTAAGGAATGCCCACATCGGGCCGAGGTTGCGAAATTTGTTAAAGGTTCACAACAACCTGCTGTCTTGAAGGATCCTTTTCCGACTCAAGATAGTAAGATGGTTGGTTCTACCTCGACTGTTTCAGAAGAGCCCATTTTGATGATGTCTCATGTAAGGATTGCGATGCGAGCGCAAGATTATGGAACTAAGAATCATGTTGATGGTAAAGAAGCAGAATCTTCTAATGCAAATACATCAACTACACCTCCTCCTGTTTCTGGTCCGCTACAGATCGAGAAACCGAATCCAGACTTAATAATCAAACCGCCTGCTAAAGGTGTTCTTCGTAAATCAGCTTTCAATCCACATGCGAGAGCTGCTCAGAATTACAACATTGTTGAAGACTTAGCTATTTCTCCTTCAACAATGTCAGCTTTGGAAGTGCTGCAATCATGCCCAGCACAGCGTAAATTACTTTTGTCTGCTATAGGAGCTGTCGATGTTCAAGATTCTAATCTTATAATATTCGATCTAGAAAATAGTACACCTCGCTTACCTCACCAAATAGCTTTCCAGATTCCAGTGACAGTAAAAAACAGACCAATTTATAGGACTGTGATTGATGAGGGAGCTTCAATGTGTATTATGTCGATTCAGTGTTGGAAATCACTTGGTTCTCCTACACTGAACCAATCTCCGACGATTCTTAAGGCTTTTTATGGTCGAGGTTTTCAACCTTTTGGTATTTTGCAGGATTTACCCATAGGGGTCGAAGGTAAAATCATTAATCTAGATGTGGAAGTGGTTGATGCCCCTCTAGATTACAACCTTCTTCTGGGTCGTAGTTGGTCCTATGCTATGACTGTTGTTGTTTCTTCGGTCTTTCGACTCATAAAATTTCCATATGAAGGAAAGATCGTTTTTTTTTTTCTTCTAGTTTAGACTAATCCTAATCTTTCCATTTTTTCCTCCTTCCCTTACAGGTTTTCGAACCGTGACCTTCTGAACGGGTGCCTTAACGGTACCCCATCATAAAACCCCCATTCTGCCGTAGACACCTATAAGAAAGATCGTTACAATGATCGATTAACTTATTTCCACAGGCCAGCCTCTCACAGGAGCGGTGGCAGGCGTTGGTAAAAAGGCTATCCCTTACAAGGATGTTGGGGTAGGTTTGAATAAAGATTCTGGTTTGCTAGGAACTTTTTCCATTTCTCCTCCTAATGTATCGCCTTCTGTTGCAACTATTCATATGATTTCGTTAGACTCTGTTATGTTTTATGATCCTTGGATCGTACCTTCTGAATCCGAGTTAGATTCAATTGATGGCATGATCCCTTTGAGTCCATTTGAACTTGCATATCAGGCTGTACAGTCATTTTCCGACCCCTCTTCAACCAAAATTGATCCAATGAATGGGATCCATGAAGAATCACTTTCAATATCTGGTTCAGCCACAATGGAATTTCCTGAACTTGTTCATACTGATGAGCAAATTCGTGAGTTTTTGTCTATTAACGATTTACCATGGGAAGATCTACATCACCGATCTTCATTCTTACCTGAACTAGATCATTTTGAAAATTATTTCGATTCAATTTTTACTGTTGAATATGTCAAGGAACTGCAGAATCTGTTGAAAAATCTTGATTCTGAGTTAAATTTGGAAAATATCTCTCAAACGATTCCAATTGACATTTCAGCGAAACCTAGAATAATTGAAAACATTCATATAGGTGCTTGCTGTACTGATGATGAAATTCAAACTTATAAAGCCCTATTTCAAGAGTTCCAAGATGTGTTTGCCTGGTCCTATGAAGAAATGCCAGGGATTGATCCGTCAATCGTCGTACATGAAATAAATACTTACCCAGATGCCAAACCTGTTTGTCAATGTTTACGTCAAATACATCCTAGAAAAGCTGCTGCTATCAAAGCAGAAGTTGAAAAATTACTTCGTGCAAATTTTATTTATCCAATTCCTTTAACGGATTGGGTATCTAATACTGTTCCTGTAACTAAAAAACAAGGAACGATACGAGTATGTATCGACTATAGGGATATTAATCGAGCTTGTCCCAAAGACAATTATCCAACTCCCTATATCGATCAAATACTTGATGATTGTGCTAGTAGCGAAATGTTTTCCTTTATGGATGGCTTTTCCGGGTATAATCAAATAAACATACTCCCTGCTGATTAACCAAAAATAGCTTTTATTTGTCCGTGGGGGGCGTTTGCTTATCACAAGCTACCCTTTGGATTGAAGAATGCTGGAGCAACTTTTCAAAGGGCAATGTCCTATGCGTTTCATGACATTAAGCACATTGTGCAGCCATATCTTGATGATTTACCTGCTCATTCATTACGTAGGGTCGACCATCTCACACACTTACGAGCTATATTTATGAGGTGTCGGCATTACAAAATTAGGCTGAATCCACACAAATGTGTTTTTGTGTAGAGTCAGGTCGTTTACTGGGATTTGTTGTCTCGAAAGCAGGCATTCGCGTCGATCCGTCGAAGGTTGAAGCTATTGTTAAATTACCTCCTCCTTCGACGTTACGCCAACTCCAGAGTTTGCAGGGGAAAGAAAATTTTTTACATTAGTTCATTCCTAACTACGCCGAGCTTACAAAATGTTTTACCCGGTTGCTGAAACAGAACATTTCATTCTTTTGGGATGAGGTCACTGATCGATCTTTTGATGCACTTAAACACGCGTTAACCCATGCACCGTTATTGCATCCTCCCAACTACAACGAGGATTACATTTTATATCTCGCCGCTTCTCATTCCACCATTGGGATGGTGTTAGTTCAGGAAGACGAATCTCATAGTGAACATGTGATTTACTATCTTAGTCGAAATCTGCATCCAACTGAGATTAAGTATACACCTGTGGAAAAATTGGCTTTGGCAACTGTTCAAGTTGTCCAACGATTTAGACATTACATTTTGTTACGTAAAACCACGGTAATTTCTAATTGCAACCCTATGATGTATATTTTAACCAAACAATTGCTAGGGGGCAAGTATTCCAAATGGATAGTCATCCTACAGGAATTTGACTTGGATTTTGAGAAATCCAAGGCCAAGAAATCTTTGGTATTTGCCGAACTAATGTGTGATTTTCCCTCTACTGATATTGAAACTGTGGCAGAAGAGCCCATTGTGGAAGAATCTCTGTTTCTTATCAGTACACTCGATCTATGGTATGGAGATATTATTGTTTATCTCCAAACCCAATATTTTCGGCCTGAAATGTCACGATCTCAGCGATGGAAAATATGCTTCCAATCCCAACAGTACAATATTATTGGTGATACACTTTATCGTCGTGGAGCGGATTCTATTTTTCGATGCTGTCTTATTCATGAAGAAGCTGAAAAGGTTTTGAATGACTGCCATTCTGGAGCATGTGGCGGTCATATGTCTGGGTATGCCACTGCCCAAAAGACATTGCGCGCTGGTTATTTCTGGCCATCGTTATTCAAAGATTGTATTTATGCAGTTCGGAAATGCCACAATTGTCAACTTTTTTATCGTAAAATGCACACACCACCTGCTCCTCTTCATCCCATAATTGCTGTTGGTCCTTTTGCGAAATGGGGTATCGATTTTATTACATGTAACCCTCACTCGGCCGGGGGGCACGCATATATTATCTTAGTAGTAGATTATTTTACTAAGTGGGCCGAGGCGATACCTACATTTTCAGCTGACGGCAAGACTGCTGCGACTTTCATATTTAATCATATAATTGCTAGGTTCGGTGTTCCTCAAGCCATTATCACTGATCATGGAAGCCATTTTCAGAACGTCATAATGACTGAACTGACAGATCAACTGGGCTTGCATCACAATAGTTCCACTCTGTATTATCTGCAAGCTAATGGTCTGGTTGAAGCCATAAATAAAGTTTTAGTCACCATGATTAGACAAATTATTGGTATTCACAAAATGAATTGGCATTCCATGTTATTTTCAGCACTTTGGGCATATCTAACCTCAGTCAAAACATCAACTGGTTTCACTCCCTTTCAACTCGTTTACGGTTTGGAAGCTGTGTTGCTGATTGAATGTGAAATTCCGTCACTGAAATTAGCTGTAGAATTACTCCCAGCTATGTCTGAGGAGGAGAAACGTTTCTTGTACTTAGCACAGTTGGATGAGAATCGGAGAAACACTACAATAGCAAACGAGGCTCATGTTAAACGGATAAAAGCTCAGTATGATAGAAGTGTTACCCCTCGAAATTTTTCAGAAGGAGACCTAGTCTTAGTTTATGATCAAGCCAACGATAAGCTAGGAGCTGGGAAATTCGTGCCCATGTGGCATGGTCCTTTCATTGTTAAGCGAAAGCTGGCAAAAGGGGCCTATGAGTTGATAGATTTTGATGGTATCCCTTTAGATAAGCCCAGAAATGGGTTATATCTGAAGCGATATTATGCTTAAACTTGGTATGGAGATCTTTTAGTTTTTAGGTTAGATTTCTTTACTGCTTGTGTGTCTTAGATCAGAAAGGTATGCCTAATTTAGAAGTGTGTTTTTATCACTATTCCTGCTTTTCTGAGTTTTACTCTTGATATTTCAGATGTCAACATCTCTTCAAACCTATATTGGTTTTGCTGATGGTGCTTGTCGTAGTACACGGAACATTTCTTCCGCGGCTTGGGTTATCTATTCACCCTCTGACGAGTTAGTTTCCATGCATGGGGTAAGCCTCAGTCAAACAATGAATAACATTGCTGAGTATAGTGAAATGATTGAGTTATTATCTGAGTCCATATCAATTGGGATTCGGAGTTTGATTTTGAGGTTGGATTCTGAACTTGTTGTATTACAACTTAACAGGGTTTATTCCATTAGAAATCCAGTGTTGTTACGGTTATTTTTAAGATTTCGTCTCTTGGAACGTGAATTTGACTACATTGAATATCAACATATTCTAAGACATTTAAATACATTAGTAGACGCAGTTGCTTCTAGTATGATAAATCGACGTTTGCAGTGATCAAAACAGTAAAACAAATAACATTCATAACATGTATACATATAGCTGGTAAATAGTGATATATCATAGGATAGAAGTGTTTTCAAAAAATATACATTGTCTTCAATCATAGGTTGGAAACACCTTATGATCGACAAATGATAACATAAAAAGTCAAAAATATGAGTCTACAACATGATCATCCCATCACTGATGGTGATCACGATAAGAAACCACTGCCCGAGCCACCCTGCACAGGAACCTCCTAAAAGGTCCTGGAACACCAATCACGTATCTCTGCAATCTGAGTGGAATGTCATCTATTTCTGTCTCCGGAATATCTAGAGTCAAACGCTCTAGATGATGCTCTAAATCAGTCAATATTTCTGCTGATTGGCCTGCTGAAGTTGGTGCAGCTACAACTGGTTGTCTTCTTTCATAAGTTTGGAGATGGGCTGGTCAGTGTGGGCCTACATCTGTATTCAAAAAAAATTTGGTTATTAATTTTCAAGACGATTTAAAAATAAAAAATTTTAGAACTTAGAAACTGTTGAAGAAATATTTTTTACCTGAGTCATCCCACTATTCCCTTGCTGGGAGAGTCAGCTCTCGGTCGCCGTGGAAATATATCCCGGCATATGGAAATTCCTCTATGACAAAAATTTGGCGATCTAGCCAATGAAAATATGAAGAAGAAAATCAAACTATCTCAGCGCCCTTAATACCGTGACGGGCCATCAGTGCGGACCAATGAACCATCCTAGGTTCTCTAAGTCGACCGACATCAACAGGGATACTCTGTGGAGCTAGCATAGGAATCCTCTCTAGAGCAAAGGAGATGACGATGGATCCATATCCAAAGTTATTCAGTTTCCCATTTTTCGCTCTAGTTAGTTGGCCTTTTATATTAACCAACACAGCGTCACACCAGTTGAAAATGGTGCCGCAAAAATAGTCCACAGCAATGCGCATCTGAGAACTGGTAGCTACATGCAATGTTGTGCTCCCGCACACTCTGGTAACAGTAAGTGCAATAACTTTTAGCTCGGGACGGATGATAGTTTTTATATCAATACGTTTGTCCTTGGGGTCTGCTTCATCGTTACAGAATTCTTGCCGAAGACTAGCAATAGTCTGGCCACCTGGCCTAGTCCCAAACAAGGAGAGTTGTTCACCCCTCTTGGACAAACCCGTCAGAAAATAAATTTCCTCCAGCTCGATTTCGAGCCGGTGGCCACCAATAATGAAACACTGGTCTTTCACATTCCACCTGTTTACCAGCCATGTTAGGAGCTCTACCTATGCTCTCATGCCTTGGATGGCCAAGAATTTATATAAACCGCATGCTCTTAATGCTTGCATTGTGGGCATATGGAGCATTGCGGCGTCATCCACATCCTCATGCTCACGTTCTCTCCAAATAAACATCTTGTTAATCCTACAATACATAAAAAGATAGATTAGAACAATCTAATTTGAAAAATTTTGGGCGGAAAAAGAGAAATTTGAGTTTTAAATTTAAACGCGCGGGGACCACACTTTACCTTTGTAAACAGTGCGTAGGAACACACACGCTTTGTAAGGAAAGTGCAGACCCATGAATTTTTTCTTTGTAGAAAAAATTCGGGGTCCGCAGGTACCATGTGTGTCACCTACGGACCCCCGCGGGCGATTTTCGAACCATATTTGTTCCTTAAAAATAAAATTTAAAGCCTAAAAATGAATTGTAACGGATGAAATGCAAGATTAAGAGGTCATGGATTACCTGGGACTGATGGTTCTCGATTTCAACGGATAGATTTTCTAGAATCTTCACAGGAAATTTTTACCCAAAAGCTTCTACTTTTCACTTTGAACTTGAACGGTAAAAATGAAATTGAAAAAGTCCTTTTTATAAGTTTTTTTGAATAGATGAATTTTTCAATTTATTTATTTTTCACTTTAAAAAGGGTATTTTTGAAGCATTTTTACTCATCTTAAATAGGCATGTGTAATGTTTCAAGTTTTTGTGCAGAAATTGGATTTTTTAGGAGAGTTGATCATTTTTCAACAAAGAGCATACTTTTATCACTTTTTCGGACTCTTTCAAAAATTCACGAAAAAGCAAAACATTGGAGTCCTCTTTTAAGCCCTTTCGGACTCTCTAAATATGAAAAGATTGCCGAGTACTTGATTGTTCGAACTCGTTAAAGTAAATGAATAATTGTCCCTTCAATATAAGTTTACCCCTTTTACAGAATGAAGTGGACTATTTACGAAAATGGTATATGTTGACTAATTATGGTCAATAGAGTTCTCTCCCACATTATTTTATCCTTTTTCGGGCCTGAGAGACTAAATTTACGAAAAAGTACACCCATGGAGTCTTCTTAAGTTTTTCTTCTGACTACCTAAAAATGAAAAACACCGAGTTTCTCCTATACTGGACTTGTTAAAATTTAACAATAAAGGACCTGTTTAATTTTCAACAGGAATGAACCACTCCTTCTTAGGGTTCAAATATTAAACTAAGTTGGACTCGTCCGAAGGATGAGCTTATAAACAAGAAAATTTTATCCTCCTCAAGCTTGTCAAAAATAAAGAGGTACTTGCCAGAAATGGTGGGGGAAAAGAGAGGAAAATGGGCGTATTTGTTGTATTTTGATTCTTCGAAAATTCAGTCGACCACTCTTGAACACGACACTTTCATTCACCTGGGTTGGGAAATCCTTTTCCTAATAGTTAATCAAACCTCATTTGAAAGTCTTCATCCGGTTTCTGGGTATTAGCTTTGGGTCAATTGTTACCAAACCATCTGCAGTGTCGTTATGTGTTC
This sequence comes from Pinus albicaulis, assembly GCA_034641835.2. NCBI lineage: Eukaryota > Viridiplantae > Streptophyta > Pinopsida > Pinales > Pinaceae > Pinus > Pinus albicaulis. The sequence goes on from CM076582.1 coordinate 147,139,971, forward strand.
AAGAGGACAGTTTAAATAAACCATTCATCTGCAAAATATCTGTCATCCATTTTGACCATCCCTGAGTCATTCCTTGCCAATATATTTTCAAAACTTGATCTATGATTTCGTGTTGTGGGCTTGCCTATGACGGATCACTTTCTATTGACGACAACTCATTATCTAGGAAGTTGATCTAGAAATCGCCAGTACCTTGAAATCTACATGACTCAATGGTAGGTTTCTCGCCTTCGATGACAGGTTACACCATTAACCTTTGATCGAATGATTCCGTGACATGTTCGACTTCAGCTCATTCATTCACATTTCATGGATTGGACTGGGTACTTTGAGAGCCATTGACATTACTGGTGGTTACTCTCACACTTGTCAATAGTTTACATCATTGACTGGTAATCAAATGGTTTCTACCATGTTCGACTTCGACACATTCATTAAAATGGATAGAATCATACTAGTTCGAAATGAAAAAATCAAGACCCTGGATCTAGTTTCTACCATCCAGGCTGCGAGGAATTTTTTTATCATTTATACAGCGGACTATTTATGAACAAATGGCTGCGTCCATACTGTGTCTACACATGTCTATACTATGATGTACTCAAAATCGTTCCTGTATCAGAACAATTAAATCAATTTTTAGTTAATTTTGATCTAAGTATGGGAATGCCTACCTCAGTGATGATATGTATATATATATATTTTGCATTGAATGTTTTTACGATCGTAGGTGTACAGGATGATCCTTAGAAATGATAAAAATCTTGCCTCTTCCATATATGACGGAGAAACTGACATCATCTATTCCGGACTTTGCACTTTGGGGGCAATATGTTACCATTGAAAATTGTCATCCTGACATTATGCCATAAGTATGAGCTCATTATTACTCATACTTCCCCCTTTTGCAAGTCTAACATATCAGTTCCTCATGTCAAGCCTCGAAAATCAGAAAAAGTTCCTAAAAAGTCTCCTAAACTTTGGTATCGCACTTTCTGACTATCTTGCCTGCGGTCCCGCACCCAATGTTCAGCTTTCTTGCGTTCCTGAACACACTTTATCTGTGTTAAAAGTGCGGACCCCTGTAAGATCAAAAAGGCGCAAGTAAATTCCAAAAAACTCAATAAAAGTGAATTCTTGAAGCTTCTAGAATGGAATTTGCGGTGGCAGAACCACTCTTATGAGGTGCATGAATCCCTTACCTTATGGAGCTAACCCCTTGATGTGAGGAGCTATCCCTTTGAAGGAGGATTCTATCCCTTTATCCTTGGAACATAAAACTTCCTCTTTTCCACTATAAAAAGAGGTATTGGGTAGCCTCAAAGGGGAGTTCAAGCTTTTAGAATATTTGAAGTTAAGTGCTGTTAAGATTTAGACTTGGTTAACTAAGACTTTTGTGAGGAGAGATTACATACCTCTTTCCGTCTTGGTTGAGGAGTGCAGAGCTTGTCAAAGTAGAGGAGACTCCTGCTTCGGACCCTAGGAAGGCCTGTACAACATCAAGGCTCAGGTTGTAAGATTTTCTTATATCAAGATTAATACAATCAAGTTTTTCTTTTCTCAATAAGTTGTCGTTTGATTACTTGTTTCATAGATTCCTTGATCACTATGATGGATATGTTTTATGATTATTTTTTATTCAAGTGCTATTAAATATTTTCTTGTTTGTGATTGGAGGTTGATGAAAGAACTCTTGTTGTGACAGAAGCACTACAACTGCAAATAAGCATTTAGATCTAAGGTAGGATCGACACCTTTATAACATTTATTTGTAAAATGAATATATCTAGAGAAAGACAAGCTTAGTTGTTCATTTGTTGCTAGATTTCCTTTTGACACTAGGGAGGTCGGTCTTGTCCGCAAGACGGTTTTCCCTGACGAGTTTTAGGTAGGCCCTAACAAAATTAAAGCCATTAAGGAATGGAAAGTCCCCACAACTATAGCGATTGCGAGGATTTCTCGGGCTAGAGGGTATTATCGCAGAGTTTCAAGAATTATGGGAGAATAGCAACACCTCTAGCAACATTTTTGACGAAAGATGCATTTTCATGGACTCCTGAAGCAATTAAGGCCTTTGAACATCTTAAAGAGGCAATGTGCCTAGCACCGATCTTAGCTACGCCAAACTTCACAAAAACCTTTATTGTGGAATGTGATGCATCAGGAAATGGAATTAGTGCTATTTTAATGCAAGAAGGAAGACCCATTTCTTTTGAAATTTGTCCAATCAAAGGAAAGTATTTACAGAAACCTATTTATGAGAAGGAAATGTTAGCAATACTGCATGCACTAAAGAAATGGAGAACTTAACTAATGGGAATACACTTCAAGGTAAAAATTGCCCATGATAGTCTTAAACACTTTTTGGAACAAATACTATTTTCAAAAGAGTAGCAAAAATGGGTGCAAAGATGTTGGGTTATGAATTTGAAATAATCTACAAAAAAGGGAAGCTAAATGTTGTTGCAGATGCACTCTAAAGAAATAATGAAGAGGTGGAAGCATTGCTATGTGCCATTTCTATTATGGAACCAGATTGGATAACCGAAGCAAGGGATGAATGGAAGAAGGACGAAGAAGTGTGGACACTCATTCAAAAGTTGCAGAAAGATCCTAGTACATCTGATACATTTAGTTGGAAAAGTGATTCCCTATGGTACAAAGATCATTTATATATTTGTAAGAATTCCCAACTAAAACAAAAGATTCTTTTGGAATTGCACACTTCTCCTTTAGGAGGACACTCATGATTTCTAAAAACTTACCACAGGGTGAAGATTTTTTTTTTTTTGGATGGCCTTAAATCTGATATTCAAAAGTTTGTGGCGGAATGTTGGGTTTGCCAACAAAATAAAGTTGAGACAATTAAGACCCTAGGTCTTCTACAACCTTTATCCATTCCAAGTCAACATTGGGAGGAGATTTAAATGAATTTTATCACGGGTTTACCTAAGTCCGAAGGAAAGAGTGTCATCGTGGTGGTAGTTGATAGAATTACCAAGTATGCACACTTTTGTGCATTATCTCATCCATTTAAAGCAAGTATAGTTGCTGCACACATTTATGGACACAATTCAAAAACTACATGGAAACCCAAGGGTTATTGTGAGCGATAGAGATCCCATTTCTTGAAATTTTTGGACGGATTTATTTTCTTGTTTGGGTACTCAATTAGCTCATAGCTCATTTTATCATCCTCAATCTGATGGTCAAACTGAGATAGAAAATAAATGTTTGGAAGGATATCTTCGTTGTTTTGTATCTGATAAACAAACACGATGGGTCAAGTGGTTACCTCTCACTGAATGGTGGTGTAACACTTCCTTCCATGCTACAACAAAAATTACCCCATTTATGGAACTTTATGGATATCATCCACCATCCATCACATCATCTTTAAGAGAAAATTTGAAGGTTCAAGCAGTGGAAGATCACATTGAGCATCAAAAATAATTTCTCCAACTCTTAAAGGATAGCCTGAATTTGGCACAAAATCGAATGAAACAACAGGCAGATCAACATCGCAGCGAGAGAAGTTTTGATGTAGGAGACTGGGTATTTTTATGGCTACAACCATACAAACAAATTTCCCTCAAGCAAGCTAACAAGGATAATAAATTATCGCCAAATTACTATGGTCCTTACAAGGTGTTGCAAAAGATTGGTACTATGGCTTACAAATTTAAGCTTCCTGCTTCTTCACGAGTGCATCCAGTTTTCCATGTTTCATGCTTAAACAAGGTTATAGGGGACAAACTTTCAGTTCAAACAATATTGCAAGAACTTGATGAGGAAGGAAAAACCATATTGGAACTGAATTAGTCACGGAAACAAGAAATCGATAGCTACGAAATCGATTAATTTCAGAGTATCTCATCAGATAGAAGAACTTACCCACTAAATATTCTACATCGGAGGATGAAAATTTTATACAGAAGCAGCCAAAGCTACTCAAGCGTTGATGACAACAATTTTTGAAGGAGAGGAGTATGTTAGGTCCCTATATTACTAGTATAGTCCCTTATTGTTATTAGTGTAACCCCCTTATTGTTATTATTGTACCACAACACCCCCATATTGTTATTATTGTGCCCTTAAATTATTATTTTTAGGTCGGCTAGGATTACATTATGGCCCCACTAGGATTACATTGTGGCCCCATGGACTCCTATATATAGAAAGGAGGTTTTGTAATTTGTATCATCCAAGAATTGTTCATTCATGTAATGTATTGGAGGTTGCCCCCTCGAGGTGGCTTATTTCTAAGGCGTTGATATCTCTTTTATTCTATTTTTGGAGCTGGTTTCACAACACGGAAGGCCATATTGGTGGTGTTATGTCGGTTCCACTTCCTTAAGGTGACCCAGGAGGTCGAATCACATCATGGTAGCCTAATGTCACATGTTTACCCTAGCAGACCGGTTAACTTGGGTAAATGTGGGAGGAGGGTGTTACATAGTGGTATTAGAGCAGGTTGTGTTATCTTTTCGTGGTGTCTGGTTTCCATTCTCTTTGTGTGATATCTGATTCTACAAAGTGGTATCACAACATGGTTCACCCCTTGGACTAGATGGGCGGTGTGTTGGTCATGCATACATGTCGGTTGCATATATGTTTTTTATGCTTGTGGTCTATGTGCTTATGGTGTATGCATGGTGGTGGTCATGGTTGCAGTTGTGTCACCATGTAAAAGTTGATGGTGTTGATGTTGGAAGTGTTTATCATGAATGTATGTCGTTTATGCATTGGTTATGAATGCTAATGTTTATGTGTTGTTGTGGATACATTGACATGGTGATAGTTGTTGTGCATGAGGTCATGATGTGAGGTCGGTATGGTCATGCATTAGTAACTAGATAATGGTCAAAATGATGTTTATATATTATTATGATTATGATTATACATGTATCGTTCTAATCTGTTTAATCTTGTAGATGAGATATCCTCCCCTGAACTATCATGAGGTACGTTGGTTGTGTTTATGTTTAGTTTACATGGTATACTTGTAGCAAAGAGGTCAAAGATAACTAACCATATGGTAGAATACAGTTCACAAGATTCTACCTATGGATCAGATGAGAAATATGGTAGTGGGAATTATTCTGAATTAGTTGACACATTGAGAAGCTTGAAACAAAAAATAAGAAGTTTCAAAGAAGATAATGACAGGATCATGCAGACACAGGAGAAATAGCAGAGGTCCATGCAATAATCCTTCAAAGTTTGTCAGAATTTTAGAGATAGGGACCACTTCAGATCAGCCATGGATAGGAGGACAAGACTAATGGGGCATATAGCAGTAGATCTCATGGTGGGCACAAGTCAGATAGAATTAAAATGATCAAAGATGGACGATTCTTGGATAGTCCTGATAGGAAAGGTGATGGACATAAGTTTTACTCTAGTTCTGGTTCTGACAAACACTATGATCATCATCATTATCATCCTCACAGGAGGAGTAATAGGGGATATTTTTCAGAAAATATCAAGAAAGCAAAGCCACCTACCTTTGATGGGGACTTGAAGAAACTGGAAAATGGTGAGGCATGGTTACTTGGGATGAATAAATTCTTTGAGTTGCATGAGTAACAAAGAATATGAAGGCCATAATAGCTATCTTTATCCTCAAAGGGAAAGCATACATTTGGTGGGAAGATGTGAAGCGGGTTAGATACATCAAGACAGAAGAGTTGAGTTGGCATGAATTAAAGAGACCTGTAAGGAAGAAATACTTTTCAAAGAGGTACTATGGAAATGAATCTAAGGAATTCTATGAGCTAAATATGGGATCGATGATAGATGAGGAGTATACTACCAAGTTCCTAGTATTATTGAGGTATCAACAATATCTTAAGGATGAAAAGGATAAAGTTCAGAGGTTTGTCAGTGGATTTCCATTAGCATTTAGAGATCAGATTGAGTATGTTGAGCCTCAGTCACTTGAGGAAGTTATTGGGAAATTGAAGCACTATTATGAGCATTCAAAGCATAAGATATAATATCAGCAAGGTTGGAAAGGGAAATACAAAGCTAAAGGTAAATGGCAACCGAAGAGAACAAGACCTCAGGATGCAGAAGAGAAGGAAAATGTTTCACCTGATAAGAATTTCAACGTAGTTAGATAGGGACATGGGTCACAACAATAGAATATAGGTGATGGTACAGGATGGTTGCAGTGTTGGACGTGTGGTAAGGAGAATATTAAGGGAGATTGTATGCATAATATGGGTGGTAGGCCTTAGATTTATAGTGCATAGGAAGTGCAGAGTGTCAGGGATGTTGGGAATAACATCCCTCGTATCTATGAAGCATTGGATAACAGGTAGGCAAATCACTAATCATTTATCATTGAGATGGACGGTAAGATTTTTTATCAAGTTGTTTCTATTTTGATTGAACCTGGATCTAATTATAGTTATGTTAACCCTGTCTTGGTGAATAAGTGTGGTTTGAATAAAGAAGTGTATGTAGAATATTGGTTAGTGTAGTTGGCTATAGGTACAAAGAAAAGAGTTCATCATTGGGTAAGAGCTTGTGCATTTGAGTTGAATGGTATGCCTACATCAACAAATTTTAATGTATTTCTGTTGGGATCGTATGGTATGCTTTTGGGTATGGAATGGCCATATCTTCACATGACTAAGGTAGAATTCTATGATAAGGATATTGAGTTCTTGGATGACAATGGAGAATAAACACTCTTACAGGGTAAGAAGAAACCAACATCAGTTAGAATGGTGACAACTATGCAGGCCAAGCGCAGTCACAGAAAAGGATGTGTGTTATTTGTAGTGCATATTTCTAGTGATAAAGATAAGGATCATGAGGATGAAAAGATATTAATCAGGTACCCAATCTTACATCAGTTTTAAGATGTGTTTACAACAAATATTTCAGAGTTACCGCCTCATAGAGAAGTGGACTTTTATATTAAGTTGGTACTAGGGGCAACACCAACATCAAAGGCACCGTACATGATGAGCACTCTAGAGTTGGTAGAATTTAAGTTTTAGTTGAAGGAAATGCTTGACAAGGGATACATTAGGCCAAGTCTATCACCATGGGGTGAACTAGTTTTGTTTGTGAAGAAGAAAGATGGCACTCTTAGGTTATGCATTGATTACAGGAAGTTGAACAAGTTAACAATCAAGAACATGTACATATTTCTGAGGATTGATGACTTGTTCGATCAGTTAAAGGGAGCAACAATGTTCTCGAAGATTGATCTGAGATCAAGATATCATCAGGTACGCATTAAAGAAGAGGATATTTACAAGACAACTTTCTGGACCAAGTATGGGAATTATGAGTTTGTTGTAGTTCCATTTGGTTTGACTAATTCTCTAACTACTTTTATGTGCTTGATGAATAGTGTGTTGCGTCCTTATCTGGACAAGTTCGTTATTGTATTCATTGATGATATATTGATATATTATAAGAATGAGGAAGAGCATGCAAAACAATTAGAAACAATATTAAGATTGCTAAAAGAGCATCATTTGTATCCTAAGCTTAGAAAATGCAGTTTATTTCATACAAAGGTACATTACTTGGGGCATGTTGTCTCCAAGGAAGGCATAGCAATGGATCCGAAAAAGACAAGGGCTATCATGGAGTGGGAAACTCCTATAAATGTGGATAAGGTAAGATCATTCATGTGAATAGAAGGTTACTATAGGAGGTTCATCAAGAGCTTCTCTTAGACTGCATATCCTATTATGTCACTATAGAGGAAAAGTAAGAAGTTTGAGTGGACGGAGGAATGTGCAACAATTTTAGAGGAGCTGAAGTAGCTGTTGACAAATGCTCCGATGTTAAATATTGCAGATCCAAACAAAGAGTTTGTGGTGTGCATATATGCTTGCAAGAGAGGGGTTGGCGGTGTTGAAATTCAACAAGATGATGAGCTATATGAAAAGTAAGCACCTTCACTAAGTGGGGCCTGCAGGCTATTTTTAGGTGTATGTATATTTTTAGACATGGTGAGCATATTCTATAAGTTGCAGGATGCTATTTGTATATGGTTGGTAAAATGTGAAAAATAGATGAAATTCTATTTTTATAATATTGGGCGAAGTCTATTTATAGATCGTCAATCTAAAAATAGGTGCATGTCGATTATTATTAGCCCTTAATAATAATCTACCAATAAATATCAACTTATTCTCTTGGAGCGCTTTATTTCAGTGAACAGATTTGGAAAATCACTGGGTTGAAGGAATTACACAATTCCTAGGGTTATTGGTGGTTCATGCATGGAGGACTTGGTTAGAACTGAAGTGGAAAAGTTACGACAGAGTTGGAAGAGTAGTTATGGGAGTTGTTATTCAGTTTAACTCAGTTAAGTGAGTTAAACTCAGTTGAGATAGTTGTATCTAGTCTAACTGAAAGATACACTAGTGAGAGTTTAGTGAATTAATTAGTTAATTAATTCATAACTAATAACTCACTAACAAATAAACAAATACAACAGTTAACTACTTGCATGTCAGTTCCAGTGGAGACCTAGTGGAGAGATAGGTGAAAGGGTGAGATGGACTATATGTTATGACTATAGTGATGCATTCAATGCATCTGACACACATTAGAGATGCCAATGAGGATTGCACAGTAAAGGCAAGGCCAATTCGAATTCATTCAGGGGTCTTCTTTAGCAGGGATTGCACAGTGGAGGCAGGTTATCAGGAGGCAAGAAATTGGTGCATAGATATGCAAATTTCTGCATGACAGTGTGTAATGATTGTTGATTATAGTGAGAGCTTGATGTACTAAGCTTTGTATGAGATTATTACATGATCCATTGATATACATAATATATGATAGTTGGGGTTTTTAGCTTTAATATTTCCCATCAAACAACTGTGTTTATGTGTGATTGATTTTCTTCATATGTGTTTGCAATTGGCGATTTAATTTCCGCAAAATTAACAATGGAAGGATTATGTATTTAACATAAGATTAATTTGTTAGAACGTAAGAATCCGGTAATATACATGCATATTGTATAATTTCTACAAGTGGAGTCCTTATGTAGGAATGAAATGTAGTATGTTACGAGTCACAAAAACTGAATGAGCACGAGAAAAATTATCTGCCACATGATCTTGAGTTGGCAGTGATCATTCATACACTGAAGATGTGGAGGAATTATCTTCTTGGCATGAGGTTTTTATTGATGAGTAATCACAATGGATTGAGATACTTGTTTGACTAGTAGAATCTAAATTCCAGACAAGCTAGATGGTTGGTCACGATCAGGTACATCAAGGGTAAAGAGAACAAGGTTTCATATGCTCTTAGCAGGAGGATATGAGTGAATCATATAACAACTATGAGTTCTTATGGGACAAACTTACAGGATCAAATATTATAGGTAGGACAATAGGATGACATGTACACAAATCTTAGGCACATGTTACAACAAGGTACAAGTGATCAGGATGTGGACTATTGTCTTACAACAGATGGTTTGGTCAGATTTAGGGACATGATATACCCGTCGAATGACAATGAGCTCAAGAAGACTATATTGTGAGAGTTTCATGAAAAATCATATTCAATTCACTAAGGATATTAGAAAACATTGAAAATAATGAAGAAATTTTATTACTGGATGGATCTGAAGAAGGAAGTGGCTGCGTTTGTGGATAGATGTTTGGACTGTCAGCAGGTAAAAGCAGAATCTAAGCATCCATATGGAATACTACAACCAATTCCAATTTCAAAGTGGAGCTGGGAGGTCATTCCATTGACTTCATTATAAGTTTGCTGAAGACATATAGACATCATGATTCCATCATGGTTGTGGTTGACAGGTTGAAAAAGGTAGCGCATTTCATTTCGGTAAATTCTATATATTTAGCTAGTAACATGGCACATGTATTCATGAGAGATGTGGTAAAATTACATGGTTTTCTATGGAATATTGTGTCAGACAGGGATGCTAAGTTCACTTCCAAGATTTGGAAGGAGCTGTTTGTAAGTTTAGGGACATATTTGGCCTTAAATACGACTTATCATCCATAGAAAAATGGAAAGACGGAGAGGGTCAATAGGACATTGGAGGACATGATGAGGATGTATGTGATGCATTAACAAAGGATATGAGAGGAGTACCTTCCATTGGTTGTGTTTTCTTACAAAAATGGTTACTAGGAGTCACTGGGGATGAGTCTGTTTGAGGCACTCTATGGGTGGAGTTTTAACATTCCCATCAATTGGAGTGATCCAGTGAACATGGTGGTTATAAGACTGAATATATTGGCGAATATGAAAGAATAAATGCAGATAATCAAGAATAATATAAAGGTAGCACAAGAAATGTAGAAAATTTATGCACATTGGAATAGGATGTCTAAGGAGTTTCAAGTTGGGAAATAGGTGTACTTGTGCATCAAGCCCAAAAAGATCTCCTTGAGGATTGGATCATGTCCCAAGTTGGAACCTCGGTTTTGTGGACCTTTTAAGATTATTTAAAGGATTGGACTAGTAGCCTATCGACTTGCACTACCTCCGACAGTGAAATTACATGATTTTTTCCATGTGTCATTAATTAAGAATTATGTTAAAGATGTCGATCATGTGATTGAATGGTTTGTATTGCAGGTGGAGCCCGAAGTAGAATTCCAATCGAAACCGTAGTGTATTTTGCCGAGAAAGATGCTCATGATATGGAACTAAGCAATCAAGTAGGTTAAAGGGTAGTGGAAGCACTTTGTGCCTGATGAAGCTACATGGGATATGGCTAATCAGATACGTGATATGTATCCTTCTCTATTTGCTGGTTGAACAAATGTTTTTGGTATATGTTTTGGTGTCGTGTCTTGGTATATGTATGTAAATACCACCATGAGCTGTGTTATAAATATTCAATAAGTGGTATGAGTGTCATGTCATAATGGTTGTTATGTTGTTATGTTGTCATGTTGGTTTTCTTCTCAGAAGGTTGATCATTGTAAATACTGCATCGAGCTAAGTTATGAAGCTCCATGAGCAGTATGTTTTGCTTTCAACAGTATTTTTGGTTCTAGGTGTTATTGAACACCGAAGACGGTGTTCCCCCAAGGGGAGGGTTTTGTAACAACCCTGGTCAAAATTCCATGTAAATAAATTTAATAAAGGAAAAATAATAACCAAGGTCATGGGACACTTATTCCAAGCTGAATGTTGGGAAAAACATCCTAGTGTGGGTGTTCATTTGGTTTATTATGGCTAAGGAAATCGGCAAAGGCAATGGAAAAGGCTTTGGAAAGGCATGAGACATTAATTGGCATTTTATTTAAGAAAATAATGGAAATTAGGAGAAGAGGAAGGTGAAAGGTCACAAGTTGCATGTGAGGAGGAAAATGAAGGAAAATAATGGAAATTTAATAAAATAGAGGTCTCATTAATAAAAAGGCTTCTGATAATCAATTGGTACCTTTTGTCAGTTCAGTTTTGGAGCTCTCTGTCTATTCTCTATATATCACACTCTTGGACACTTAGAGTTTTCTTGGAACACTCTAGAATTGGATCAAGGAAAGCTAATGAAGGACCAAGAAGGCAAAGGAAAGAAAAGTTCAATTAAGGAAGAGAAAGATCAAGCATCTACAATGGGATTAATTGTAGGTATCAATTTGCATGTGTGATTTAATGGCTATATTTTGAATGCATAGTACATGCATGTGTGTATTTAGTTCTCTCTCTATCATTGGCATGAGATTTCCCAGGTGTGATAGTGTACTTCATCTTAGGCTTGCCATTTTGGTGTGATGGGTTCTCTTGCATTTGGTTGAGCTGGATTGTCGAATGGTTTCGAAAATGAGTGAGGTTGTGCCTGAAAGAAAAAAAATGTTGTGTAGGAGTCCATGGACCGAAGAAGGTGGGATTGCAGTAAAGCCAGATTTTGTGTGCCTCGGTAGGCTTAGGAATCCTCGACCGATGAATGATGAGATTTACTGTAAATCCTAGAGGTGTGTGCCCTCAATCAGGCCTAGGAATCCTCAACCGATGTATGGCAGGATATATGGTAAAGCATGGAGGATGGAGTCTCGATTAGGCCTAGGAATCCTCTACCAGTGAATGGAAGGATATATGCTAAAACCTAGAGACTAGGAGGCAGGAAAATTCATCACGGTGTAGGTGGAGAAATTCAGTGGAATCCATGCTTGTTGAGGGCCTAGTGTTCTGGTGGGAATTGTGGTAAAGTATGAGGAAACCTGGTTTGGTTTGGTTTTGAGTCCCACATTCATGCTTGGAATATGGCACGGGGGTGATTGGATGAAAGAAATATTTGGTTAAGCCAATATTTGGTCAGGTGGTACACGAAAGTTCCAAACCTTGTTGGCTTTTGCATTCATTAATAAAAGTTTCTTCTCCTTTTTATTTCATGTGTAAATATATTGGTTTATATGTGGATTTTATGGTTGTTATATCCTTGTTATTTCTGTTGGATATATTATGGTTGTGAGCATGTTTTATAACATACTTGATGTAGGGCTGTCATCATCTTTTGATTAGTAAATGAATGTACAATGTATATATGTACTAATAAATGATAATGCAGCCTTTGTGATATTGCAAAAATTCTTCCTTACGATTCTTAGATAAGTATGAAACCCCTATGCTAATATATGATTTTATGACTTGTAGATTACATCATTGCAAAATTTTTGACGAAATTCATGTCATGGCTAGTAGGGTCCAGATCAATTATTTGTATCAATATTTTCATTAGTATCTTTGTTCCCATGCTATTTATCATTTCTGAAGTTTTCATGAAGTTATCCGTAGTGGCCAAAGCCATGGTCTTGAAAAAGTGGCACAGAATCCGGGGTTGCTAGCACATAACTAGTTGGAAAATTCCACAATCGCTGGCATGCCTTGTTGTGGGAGTGACTAGAAGGCCTCAATGGCTTGCAGGGCTTGTCATGGGAGCGACTGAGGGTCTAGGTTAGTCAAATGATGAGTTGTCTAAGGGGTTGACCACTTGGAAGGGTTGGTTGGCTCCTGAAGGTTCTATAATATGTGTGGAATATCGGATTGGGTTTTATTTCAGTTCCACTTCCTTGAGGTGACCTACGAGGTTGAATCACATCATAGTACGCTCTTGTCATATGTTTACCCCAACAAACTGGTTAACTTGGGTAAATGTGGGAGGAGGGTGTTACACCACTGCTGCATAAATCTGAGGAATAATTTGCCCAACATTTCTAAATGTCTACGCCTCATGAGCACTATAAATTTGATGCCTACAACTCTAATGTGATGGGAAATATTTCTTGCAATGCTCTTCACCACAAGTCCAACACTGCAAAGGCTTCCTGTCATCACCCTTATTCTGCTCCTCAGACTGAAATCCATATCCTCTGTCAACTGTATTGAACTTCTTATAAGGTGCCACATTCTCCTTATCACTTGCGTCCTGAGGTATTCCTCGCTTATTATCCAACTTTCCTTTAGTCTTCTCATTACTTTTCCAATCTCGCTTAGGCCAAACTTGCACTTAGAATGCTCATAACAATGTTTCAACTTCCCAATGAATTCCTCCAATGATCGAGGCTCATCATACTCAATATGATGCTTAAAGTATAAAGGTAATCCATTGGTGAACTAATTCTTCTCTACTTAATGTTCAAGATGAAGATTTGCTTACTCTTGACATGACTAGATCTCTTGGGTTCTTAACATATTTTTCCTTTCCTCTTGAAATGTGTTTGCACAACTCACAAATTTCTTCAAATGACAACTAAGACACATCTCCTTTACCCATTAAATTGAGAATATCAATCCATTCATCTCTTATGGTTTTTAGCAAAAGAGTTTTTAATGTCTCTTCATCTAAATTGCGCAATTTATCCCTTTTGATATTGTAGGCAAACCTTTCCACCATATCTTCAAGGTTTTCATCCTCTTTTTGAACCATTTTAAAGGCATTATCCTTAAGGTCACGACGCATAGAGTAATATTTATATTTTTCTAGGAATATTATTTTTATATCATCCCATTTTATGATAGAATGTGTTCCTAGACCCACGAACCATTTAAGAGCTCCATATTTTAGAGTAGCTAGAAATAGTTTCAATCTTTGAGTATCAAGTAGATAATCATATGACCTGCATAATACTTCAAACTAAAAAATAATTGTCTCTGGATCCTTAATTTTTAACCCATGAAAGTTAGGAAGGATGGATGGTGAGATATTTTTCATGATAGCAGTGGTGTCTGTATCTAAGATGGGGAATCCAAAAGGGTCCCCTCCATGAAATAATATATCATCTCCCCTTCCACCTCTATCACCTCAACCTCCTTTGTTACCTCCTTTACCTATTCCTCCACCAATCCTTGGTCTTTCCTCTCCATTGTGTACTTCTCCTTCTCCCTCTCCTTCCATTGTATATTCCTTAGAGCTAATATAAGGTTTAATAATAGGGTTGTCTACTTTTTATTCCTTTGGTTCTTATACTAATGGTATGATATGAAAATTAAAATAAAAAATAAATTCCTATATAAACTTCTCGAAAATGGCGCAAAAAATGTCGAGCAATTTAATTGTTAGTTAAATTACGTAATTAAACTGTCAAACCAAGGTTCGCGTACTTGTGAAGTGTATGTGCACAATATATGCTAGGAGATTTATTTCTGATAAAAATATTGAATTCAGATGCAATCTGTAAATATATTCTATTCAATACTAACTCTCATCAAGTGTACACACATGTTATTTCTATAAGGTTTGTTCAAATTGAAATAAACTTGAAAGCAATCTATGCTAGAATGAATTAAAACTAATATAAGAGCGAGAATTGGAAATCTATTCTATTGAGGACAATGAATATTTTATGCTATTGAAATGAATTGAAAGACTGTTCTAATTGACATAATTGAAAACTTATTCTATTAAGTTGAATTGAAAGTATATGCTAATTGACTTGAGATAAATCTATTCTACTATGTATGAAAGTGAAACTATTATAAGTACTTTTGAAATTTATTTTAAGAATGCATACGCAAATCTAACTAAGAAACATGACTGAAATGATTCTTGAAAAGCAATGATCTAAATTGCAAGTCTTGACATATTACTAGTGTGCACAACTATGATTAGATCCAATCTGAACATTAAATTTTAAATATGAAACAAACTGATAAAAGGAAAAATGATAAAGGAAGCCCTTTTGGTATTTTGAGTTTAATGATGATGAGCAGTCAACTTGTGAAAACGAGTTAATGATGAGTAAACTAGAATTGAGAACAAATCATTATTAAATCATGAAATATATAAATACTTGAAAAACATATTGAAATATTTTCTAATACAATAATGAAATTAAACAACTCTACTTGCTTATGACTCTTCAAGGGGCCCTCCTATTGAGCGTAAGAAAGGAAGAAATCAAATCAACGAATCAATCACCAATGCATTCACAATATCGTGAAGAAAAGAGTAATTGTTGTTACACCATTTTTTGTTCATCTAACCCATTAGTATTAGATGAACCCAAGTACACCATGTAGGACCAATTTTACCCTAAGTAAAATTGCATTCATTATGAAAATAACTTAGTAAAACCACCTTTATTAAGTTGCTTATGGTCTAACAGGAAACCCCGTGGGGAAACATTAAATAAATTCATATTTGTTTGATTTTCCTCAAGGAATAATTAGTTAAACAACAGTTTAATTAATATTCCTGGTTATATTTAACCCAAAACAAGGAAATTAATTAGATAAATAATTATTTATCTTATTATTTTCTACGAATAATTATTTAAACATTACTTAAATAATATTCTTTGTTAAATATGACTAAATATCCCTTAAATAATTAAATAAATCATTATTTATTTGATTATTACTCAACCATATCCTTAAAATGATAAATAAATCATTTATTTATTTATTATTACTCAACCACATCCTTAAAATGATAAATAAATCATTTATTTATTTATTATTTACAAATAAAGGGATTTGACCCAAGTCAAATTCCTTTTCCCTCCAACAAATATAACAAAATATTCCATAAAAGTTGGATCTTGATTTGGTTAATAATATTTTAATTATGCACCAATATCTAGACTAACTCAATATTTTGTTATAAATAGAAGGGTTTTCCCATTCATTTATCACCTTTTGTTGCCTAAAGATCACTCTAGATCTCAACTCTTGGTCTGGCTATTGATCCATTATCATAGCCATATTTTTCCATTTTTGTCTCGGTTTTCTACACCATCAAGAGAGAGGAATTCTAAATCTAAAGTGCTGAGGACTTACAAGAACCCATCCCATTGAGGAGAACAGGGAACACCCTCTTGTGTTTTCCTCCCAGGTGCCATTAATAAAAAATTTCATTGGATATATCCTTGTCTTGTCTATTGGATCTATGGAGTAAATCTTATTTTTTCTACTGTTTAATGTCTTCTAATGCATAGATCTAGATTTTTGCAGCATTTGTCTTGATCATCTAACTGCAGATCTGAATATAATAGTAGTCAATTATGTTGTTAGGGTTTTTTTTTATGCGCAGCTAAAGTGGTCTTTTTTCATATGCTTCAAATCAAGATTCATACTAACAAATAGCGACTCCACATGGGTTTACGATTACGACTGGTGTCGTTTTTCTGATCCTTGCATATCCAGCTGCTTCAAACCCTAGGATTTCTCTTCAGCCCCTTTTTTTTTCTCTTCTTAATGTTGTTTTTGACCTATAAAACCCTAAAACAATAAAATTTACGACTTCAGTGTGTTTTCGGACCTATTGCGCAGGTCACAGACATCAGCCGCAGCTGAGATGACAACTTTTTTTGAAACCTATCGCCGAGAGTGCCAGAAGTGCAGATCACACTTTTTGGCCCAAAACCTGCGACCTGGACCTTCAGGGCGCACTTTACAGCCCAAAAAGTGTGACCTCTGCTGAAAACAGGTCAGAAACTGTGACCTGGACTTTTTGCAGGGATTTTTCTGAAAGTTTTCTGGGTTTGTCTGAGCCTCTGTTCAGGGTTGTCTGACCTCCATCTCCACCTATTTTGGACCTGTACTTGTTCTGTTTCGCTCAACTAAGTGGGAACCTAGCCCCCTAGTGCTTCAATACCCTCCACTTTTTGTGGAAGAGTTTTTATTGTTGCAGGTTGTCTGAAATTTCAGAGTCTTCAGCCATTTTTTCAGATCTGATACCTCACCTTCAGATCCGCTTCAAATCAGCTTGTTATCCATCCAAATCACCTCATCTAGCTTTTTTTGGGTTTTCCTCTTGGGTTCACTATGTTTCCCTTCAGGAGATGGCCTTTCGCCACCATTTTTACAACAATTTTTCCTCTGATTTGTTGCTGTTTTCTGCACCACTTTCCAGCAGATTTTGTCTTTTAGATCCCTGTCCCTCTTGACCTTAGATCTATTATTTTTTTTAGTGTGTTTTGATTATTTTTTTACTCACCTATACACTAGTTATTGAGAAGCCCACCTCCTTGGGTTTAGATTATTTCATTATTAGCTGTTTATTTTCTGTTTTTGCAGGCCTATATACTGTCATTTGCAGGTTTATTTACAGCCATACAACACACTTTTTCTTTTTCTCTACAAACATCTGGGTTTAAAAATTAAAATTTACACACTTTTACACACACACCCTAAGTGAAAAAGGGCTTGGTTAACACCGCCAAGCAAAGGCTCTAAAACATTGAACTCAATTGATCCTACACCTTTCTGCCCTTTGACATTGTAATGAGTTGATCTTGCACCTCCCTACCCTTGTCGGTCTCTTTTTCCTTTGTGTCGTGTTTGTGTCATCACCCTTGCACCACCAAGGCATTTATCCTGGAGACTTCTTGGCCTTCATCCTCACTTTCCGGTAGGAAGACTTACTCCTCCACATAGGATTCGAGTTAGTCTTCCACCGAGTCCACGCACCGACTCTTCTTCTGGTCCTTTGGGTTCTCCTTCTCGTTCCGCCTTCGGTTCTCCCCCTGACACCTTCACCATGTCTGGTGCAGGACCTTATGCTGGTGGCAACCTCGGCCCTCAGGCTGGGAATACCACTAGTGGGACCGCTACGGACGCTACCCCGGATGTGCCCTTACTCCCCTTCATGGCAGGCCTCAGCCTCCTTGACTTGGACCGGTTGATAAATGATCCTATACACCATGACACTAGTTGGCCTGCTATGCCAACAAAGCTCCCTTCCGACATCCCAAAGTTTGAAGGCCTTGCTAGAGAAGATCCTTCAAATCATGTTTGATCTTTCCACATGTGGTGTTCATCTAACTCCATTACCGATGACTCTGTCCGTCTTCTGTTGTTCCAATGAACACTTACAAGTGAAGCTTCTAAGTGGTATGTTGATTAGGCCACCTCCTCTCATACCACCTTTGCGACTCTTGCCTGGGCTTTTTTATCTTACTTCTAGCTTCCCCTTCATTATGACACTGGTATCGAACTTTTGACTTATTTCCGTCAATCATCTATGACCCGCCTATCCGATCATGTCCAGGAATGGCAGAGAAGAAATTGCCTATATCAATCCCCTATCTTCGAAGATCGTGTCTATATGGACTGGTTCCTTAGGTCTCTCTTGCCTCCTATCAGGAAAAATGTCGCATCGCATTTTCCTCAAAATGAAGAAGCCGCCCTCCAAATGGCGTTAAAATATGACCTGATATGCTCAGACGGGTTATGTTTATACCATTCTACCCGATCTTCCTAGACCCGGTGGTGCCAACGCACTGGGGGGCACCTCATGCCGCCGACTGTATCGGTTGAACTCTCTCTCATCCATACGCTCAACCTCCCATGGGTTATGGTTTTCCTAGGGGGGCAGCACCTCCTGCACTTTTCCCCCTCCCGGTAGCATGTATGCAGGATACGACATGCCTCCTCTTTTGGCCCAACCTCCTATTTACCACACTGTTACCTAACCCTCTTATTATTCGTATCCGTAGTTTGGTGCTCCAGCTCTTCCAGCATTAGCACCTCCACCTCCCTTTCCTTTTAAATCCCCGCAACAATAGCCACCGCCTCCTCAGGAGTAGGTGAATGCACAACAGGGATTTGTGGCTACCCAACCACCTGAAGGTCAGGTGGCCACTCAACCTCTTCCATCTGGTTCCCCCATTTACCAGATTCTCATGATGTCCTCTGATCAGCCTTCTGAACCTTCTTCTCCTGGCCCTTTACCTTCAACTGGTACTCATGAGCCCCTTTATCCTTCTGGAATGGTTCCTCCAAGCCTTAACAATCTTGGAACCATCCCGCCTGGTCATTACCCCCTTGGTTAGATACCGTTCCTAGCTCCCCCACCAAGAGTGTACACAGTACCTGTTATGGCCACCCTCTCTCTTCCTAACCTAACCCTTGGGATTCCCGTCTGGTACCTCGATCCTCCAGCTGCTACCTCACCTGGTCAACCCAAACCTTATCTTGATTTGACCCCAGTCCAACCGGTCCCTATGACTTCTCCCGTTGCAACAATGCCTCATTCACCTCAACAGGAAACACCTCCCGTTGCGACCGCTTCGAGTAAGAAGGGCAAAGCTCGCAAGGGGGCATCAAAGGACAAGGCTACATTGACAAACCCTGCCCCCTCTTGGCCTCCAAAGCATACCATCTAGTGTGCTTTGTGTGATGTTGTTAGCCACGCCACCCATACTTGTCCAGAGCTACCTCACCTCAAGTCCATGGTTAATGAGATGTGTCTGGAATCTGATATCCCAGAGGTATATGTCACTATACCTAATTCAATCTCGAAACTCCAACCATTGCGCACAAATCACCCTTGTGCTTTGTGTGATCTCCATGGCCACTACACTCACCTCTGTCCTCGCCTCGAAGAGTATCGTTTCTCTTTAGAAGCCTTACGCCAATTTTAGGCCAAGCACAACGAGTCCACTGCTCCCTTATTTGCGTGTTTTGCTTCGGAAAAACCAGAGGACATGAATGCTCCCATTGACATTCCCCCTCCTAATGTCGAGATGATAGAGCCTTCGTCCACCATTTTCTACCTATCATCATCCATGAGACCCTCGGTGGAAGCCCCCTTGGAGACTCCCCCTGATGTTTCGCCTAAACTCCCTTCAGCGATCACCCTGGGCTCGACATCGGTAGATCCTTTATCTGCTTACTCTTCTGTCACCACTTGTGACGATGCGCATGTGAACCCCTCTTCTCATGATGATGAGTCAGGTGGCTTCGCCGTGTCAGGTGGTATTTCTTCTGCCAGTCACCCCATCTTCTATTACGATGACGACACTATGGAAGTAGTCACCACCCCTGACTTTATCAATCCCCCCTTACATCAAACCCATGCATTCAAACCACATACACCTTGTGGCCATTACAATGACACCCAATGTTTGGGTAAGGGGGCACCCATATTTGAGAGACCCAGAAAAGAAATTCTCCACAACTCTCCTAGTGTATCTGGTCGTGTCGACTCTAGTACCATTATTCTTCCACATTTAGAAGAACCTCTATAGCCCCATATCACTTCAGATCACTCTAGGGATGATACCCCTCATCATTTCTTCATATTACATCAGCAACCCAATCTCATAGACATTGTGGTTGACCAACCTATGGGTTTTCTAGGAGAACATCAGTTCATTATCTCAAAATCCTCTCTTTGGGATAGTAACACCATGTATGCCAACTCGGAAACTTAAAGTCCATTTGATTCATATATGCAGTACCAAAAGATATTGGTAATCATCTATTTCTTTTCTCAAACTGCATAACCATATCGAAAACAAATGGCGCACCACATCATTAAAATGTGTTTAGATTTCCATTTTTCTAAATACATTTTGGCATGTCCACAACATGCTTGGGGGCACCTATGCCCTTCAACCATAAAAATCCCAGATCTCAGCCAAAAACAACAATGAAATCCCTTTCTCTAACAAGTCGCATTGTTCAGGTCATTTCCTGGGACATGTAACAGTTTTCTGCCCAGGACCTGCTACCCAAGTCACAGAGCAGACCCCAAAAAGTGCGACCTGGCCTGTTCATGAGCTCTCGGTACCTAATCTGAACTTTCAATCCACTGAAATGAAAGAGTAGGATTAGGCCTCTTACCTGCAGCTGACTGCTCTCAATTCCAACGGTCGGTTTGTCTGCTACCATCACCATAAGATTTAGGGCCTTCCCTCCTCACTACATTCACATAGCTCCACCTGCGAATGAGTGAATTGGGAGGGAAAATGCCTTATTAAAAGAAAACCATTGATTTTTCTTTCGCTTGATGCGGCCAAACCGTAGCTCAATTTGATGAACTGTATGTACCATTGGAAAACCCTCAAATGGGTATCTATTAGTTTTTAGTGATTTTATACTTCACCATGACACCATTTTTCCAAGAAGCGTCACTTCACTCTTCCTCAAAATCGAATTTCTTCACTTGCAACACTTGTACTGGGGGCAAGACTTTTCCTCCATACTTGTCCACGCTCGTGTCGACTTTCGTCATGAGTTACCATCTTCTAGTCATGTTTGTATGGTCCCCATTAGACCTTTTCTGTGTGGCAGCACCATCAAGTCACCCTTGTTTAGAGCATCCAAGATGAGTCATCATTGCATTCATGGAATCTATCTCGAGTCCCTTTGCATCCCGCTATAGTCTTCCATCCTTCATTGCTTGGTCCCTCTCTCATGTCACACACAATGGCCTTCAGTCCCACTGTCCCCTATCCCTCATGATATTGTGTCAGTCGCTGCCAGGTCATCCATGCCATTTATGCTCTAACAAGGGAACTCGTTCGTTCGCTACTCAGTCCCCCCATTTCATCATCATCATTGGTGTCAGTCTATCAATCACTCTACTATTTTCTCTCGTGCCTTAGTTGAGGATCCCTTATTTCCTCACCTATGGTGGACCTCCTTCTGTCGACATCAGCTCATTCATTCATTCCAGAAGACAGGTCTAGAGGGCGGTGTACCTTGGTTCCAGCTTCCTCTTTTGTTCGGCACCCCGGATCAGGTAAAGGGACTCCCTATTTCCCTTTGACTTGATTGTTTCTCAGCTCCAGCTCCTTTTAGCATGATCGAGATCCGTATACTTGATGGTTCAGTGATGCAGTAGTTGATATCAGTGATTCCCGGGTGTGTGTGAGATGTCACAACCCTCATGAGGGGGTGGCCCTACAGGTAACCCCCCACATACCCAGATGCCTTCTTCATTTCAACCTCCGATGCAGCTCCATAGATTTGATGATACCGACCTCAGTGGCTTGCAGCGTCTTCTTGATTACATATATCAGTCAAATTTTCAGAGCCCTTTCCTGTTTACATGGGCATTTGAGTAGTATTCATATCTCTTGTACTTAGATATTATTGTACAAAGTCCTAGCTGTTATCCCAGGCACAATATTTATGTGGGATTCATTATCTTGTTATTCATCTGGCTCATGTTTATGTCAGCATATGATTTATTACTTCGTCCTGTGGTTTTCCGGACGCCTCATTGTTTGTACTTTGCCTCGGCGGGCATAGGTATGCCTCCCTTGCTGCCTATAGCAGGTACTCACTCATCAAAAAGACTTGTCACAGCTGCAAGTCGCCTCCTCAAGGTATAGTTCTCTCAGCACTTTGGTCTACCTTACACTCCTCTCTCTTTGACTTCCCCTTTGACGTCTAGTGATTGAGTTCTTACAACGTACTTCAGTCATAAGATTAGCTCCTAACGCTCGCACACTGGGGGGAAATTTGTTACACCATTTTTTGGTCATCTAACCCATTGGTATTAGATGGACCCAAGTATACCATGTAAGACCAATTTTACCCTAAGTATAATTGCATTCACTATGAAAATAACTTAGTAAAACCACCTTTATTAATTTGCTTATGGTATAAACAGGAAACCCCATGGGGAAACATTAAATAAATTCATATTTGTTTGATTTTCCTCAAGGAATAATTAGTTAAACAATAATTTAATTAATATTCCTGGTTATATTTAACCCAAAACAAGGAAATTAATTAGATAAATCATTATTTATCTTATTATTTTCTAAGAATAATTATTTAAACATTACTTAAATAATATTCTTTGTTAAATATGACTAAATCTCCCTTAAATAATTAAATAAATCATTATTTATTTGATTATTACTCAACCATATCCTTAAAATGATAAATATCTCATTTATTTATTTATTATTACTTAACCATGTCCTTAAAATGATAGATAAATCATTTATTTATTTATTATTTACAAATAAAGAGATTTGACCCAAGTCAAATTCCTTTTCCCTCCAACAAATATAATAAAATATTCCATAAAAGTTGAATCTTGATTTGATTAATAATATTTTAACTATGCACCAATATCTAGACTAGCTCAATATTTTGTTATAAATAGAAGGGTTTTCCCATTCATTTATCACCTTTTGTTGCCTAAAGATCACTCTGGATCTCAACTCTTGGTCTGGCTATTGATCCACCATCATAGCCATATTTTTCCATTTTTGTCTGGGTTTTCTACACCATCAAGAGAGAGGAATTCTAAATCTGAAGTGCTGAGGACTTACAAGAACCCATCCCATTGAGGAGAACAGGGAACACCCTCTTGTGTTTTCCTCCCAGGTGCCATTAATAAAAAATTTCATTGGATATATTCTTGCCTTGTCTATTGGATCTATGGAGTAAATCTTATTTTTTCTACTGTTTAATGTCTTCTAATGCATAGATCTATATTTTTGCAGCATTTGTCTTGATCATCTAACTGCAGATCTGAAGATATTAGCAGTCATTTATGCTGTTAGGGCTGTTTTTTATGCACAGCTAAAGTGGTCTTTTTTTGTATGCCTCGAATCAAGATTCATACTAACAATTGTATTTCTAAAACAGAGTCTTCGATAACAATAATTTCAAAACTAGATCAACTTCCTATTTCCTTCACTATCAAATCTATTTATAAAATTTCTAAACCAATAGCTTCAAATAATTACAAGCCGAGAAACTAGTGCTTCGATTAACATATAGATGTTCTAATTGAAATAGGAAATGCACTTCTCATGATTTGCTACTAGAAGAGAATTTCATGAGAATATTTCAGATTAACACATCATCAATTTTAAATCCAAGTCTCACTCACTTGATTCCACACTTTCCTAATGATGAAATAATTTTCCTTGAAACATTGCGTGAGAATAAACCAAAGTTGACTTTCACTTTGACCAAGCAGTTTCTCGAAGTTAATGATCTTCCAAATTTGCATATTAGGTGTACATCCATGTACTTGACATTCTGCATCCATCCATGTATCCTTTTCACCTTAAAGCTTGCTAAAACCTACTTAACCTTGGACTTAGTTGCAAAACTTCAAATTAGCTACGAAATTTGCATATTTCGGTAGCGATAGTGATATTTCAATCAATTTCATAAAGAAAATACACATTATGAGCTACAAGTGATTGATATCTTATTTTATAGCTAAGGATGGCCCAAATGAACTTATAACCTGTAAATGTATCGAAAACATGTATGGGATGGGTGAAAAGAAAGGAAAGAGATGTCAAAATCAAGGACAATTCGAGGATCCAACATAAACCCAAAAAATGATTATTTAGAACTATTTTGGTTGATTAATATATATATTTTATTAATTTTTCTTATGAATTTTTAGTTTTTATTGGAAATTTAGAAATAAATACATAAAACAATTAAGAAAAGACATAATAATTTTATCGACAGAGTCTAACTTATAAACAAAATGACCTTTTTCACAGGAATCTGGCCATAAAAGTTCAAGCAAGATTGTGATTTTTTGTTGTTTAAAATACATTTTTTAATGCATAAATTTATTCAACACCCTAAAAAACCCATGGGGCACTCAAATTTTACAGACTAAACAACTTGAACTCAAGTTTTTAAATTTTTTTGTTGGATTTCGTTAAAATCAACTAGAAAAAATGATCGAAGAAAGGGAATTTAGTTTATTAGTTAGCCTACACATTTTTTATCTTGAAATTTTTTGGGGTAAATCAACTCCAAATAATATATCTATTATTTCTAACTCATATAAAAATTAAAATGAAGCCTTTATGCTTTTAAATAACCTACATTACATTTAAATACTATGGAACTCGAAAACCACCAACGATGACTTAAATATGACTTGAATTTGTGACTGAGTAACCTAAGTACCGTTACACTCTGTTAATAGAGTTCACTATTTTACTGTACTTGATAACTACACTTGTATCCATTGTACTTTGAAGCTGTAATCGAATTAAAAAATATGGAATGTGTTAAAACATATCAGAATTTATTAAAACATATTGAATTTGTTTTAAAGATTTGCATTTCACCCATGGTCTCGATTTTCAAATTATATGTCCACACATCAATCTAAGGAGATATCACTATTCTCCTCTTCTCTATATCAATGCTTGTATCCATTGTTATTTTGAGTATATAGTCAAATTAACGAATATGGAATGTCTTAAACATGTTGACTTTGGTTTAAATATTTTCATCTTTGGTTTGCCCTCTTGTCTCAATGTTCACATTATATATTCATATATCACCTTAATTTTGTGGCGATAATATTCTCTTAAAGCCTTTGAAAATAATGCTTAAGAAACACATAGAATCTTGCTCTCAAAGTTGGAAGTTACACAAAGAAATGTAATTGCACACCACAGAATAATTTTTATAGCACCCGTTTGCATTCAATTACAACACATATATAGTTGGTCTGTGATCCAATTGATTCCAAACATGGATATGAGTTGAGATATTCTCTTAATCAAATCCAAAACCATATCTAAACTTAACACACTGCATTAATGGAAGCATTATCTCCAAGTCCCTCCCTTAATGCTTACATGTCAAATTATAAAATCACAAATTACAATAATAATAATGATCTTTGTGACACGGTTCTTAATTAACAGTTATACCCACTTTGGAATTTCACAGACTCGTTCTTCAACCACCACAACTTTTAGCTTCCCACTTGATCTCCATTTAAACTATCTATGCTTTTGACCATTGTTGACATATTTGTAATGATTAACAATATTGATATACTTCATTTTTCCAAATTAAATAGTTCACTGTATTTGTTAGAATAATTAGTCAAGTATCTGAACCATTCTATGGACAAAATCCCATTTGTCGGATGACATAGCTTGTTGTATCCATCAATTATGTAGGATAGTTGTTTGGGTAACGAATGTATTCAGAAGTTAATCATACAACTTGACCTCTTCACATGCACACACAATTGGCAACATTTAAGGATAACCTGTAGCCAATGTTCCTGGCTTCACATGACCCATCCAATTTATAATATACAATTAACATAATCAAATCAACGATGCGTTCTTGTGTCACCATATTCTCTAATAACACCATTTTAATTATGCTACTTTTTTCTATATAATTGGTTCTTCATATTTCACGAACAATCTTAACTAAAAATGGGAAGACAAATTATTTAGCAAGGAAGGTAATAAAGCCCATGATAGCAAAAAAAACAATCTCAGTTCTTTACATCAACCGCTCTCCTCTATTCCACTCTACACAATGCAAAAAATGCTCACTCTATCTTGAAAATTGGTTCCTTCATATCACATAGTTAGGCAAAGACGATATCATTTGTTGAGCTAGATAGTTTGGAAAAATGGCCACACTCTTGCAAAACAGCTAGCACAAAATTCCCTTGGCATATTTAAGGAATGATTAACAAATTTATTAGAGGAATAGTTGGAAAAGACAAAACAAAAATCCTGAAAGACTCTGATTCTGATTAAGTGGAAATCCTTTGATGCTGACATCCTGGTTCCAATTCGTACAATACTCTTTGACACAAATGTCACACCCTTCCCAATGTCACCAAACACGTAATCCTCCTCCTCATTTTTACCACCCTCAGAAAACACACAATTGTTGAGCCCAAAGAATCAAGGAATTGATTCAAATGATTCGAAGATGAAAGGGGTGAGATTAAAAACTCGAAAAATCGAGATCTAGCTCCAATAGGCTTCAAGCTTAGGCTTACACCCTCCTTACGCTTGGTGGAACTCGTTGAATCATCACCAATCAAAGGGGAGCCAAATGTGATGCAAAATACCAATTTTTATGGGCCAAGATTCCATTGCTTCTCCAACACCCATAACGTGGCCAAAGTAATTAAATAGTCAATGAAGTTTTTTTGCTTCTCTGAAGAAATTTTCAATGGAAGCTAGAACCAGAACGTGTCAACACTAAATCATTGGAATCCTTTGGCCTTGACCTGCTGGACAACCTTGCATTGACTGAGATGATATGAATCCGGTTATTTTCCATCATCAAATCAAGCACATATTTACTGACATATAATTTATGACTACAATGTTTATGATGATAAATTTATGGATTGATATGAGGGAATCATCAATATTACTGGCCGCCAATATGCACACTCAACTTATAACATGCATGTCCTCGTTTGGTGAAATTATATCAATTGTGAAAATATATAAATGTTTTCTCTCCACATGCAACACCTTTCTCTTTAAAAAAATATACGACAACAATGACAATGACAATGACAATGGAAAAACAATATAATCACAACACTTTGCACTCTCTACTTTACTTTACCTATGACCTCTATGAACCTAGGCCCTTTCGTGGGAATGAAACCCATATGGCTCTGATAAAAAAAAAAAATCTAATTGTACACCCCAAAATATTTTTTATTGAACCAATTTTCACTCAATTACAACACATATATAGTTGGTTTGTGATCCAATTAATTCCAAATGTGGATATGAGTTGAAATATTGTCTCATCCAAATCCAGAACCAACTCTAAAATAAAAAATGCGTTAATAGATGCATTAGCTCCAAATGTGGCGTCCCTCATATTTACACTTGACTATAATGGTATGAAGCTTGACACTTTTGAACATTAACACAAATCTCACAAGCTCATGAAAATTCCTTTCGTTAACATTGGAATTGTCATAGTTATATCTTTTACCAACATTTGGATTTTTTTTTTTTTGACATATATCAATATTCAGCCATATCATTGGGATATGATAAGATGTCATTGTTTTAATATAATCTAACTCATCATCATCCCCATGTCATTTCTAAATATATTCATTTTTTGTTTCTCCGCGGGTATTAGGGTTTTCACCATTTAGTGTCATGTTCGTTTGTTCGTCACAATCATGTATATAAATGTGTTTTTGGTATCTTGGCATTGATGTTGATCATTGAGATTTTATTTCAACATATTGGGTAACTTGACATATTATAAGGTGCATACACAAGGTGTGTTGTTTTTGTTTGTATTTGGTCATTGGCGAGTCGGTTTGAAATTTGAATTTTTTGATAACAAAACAAATTGAGCACAAAAACATATATAATTTTTGTGAAACGAAATTTTAAAATCAAAGAAAATTTGAAACCTTTCAACATACTTCAAATAGAAGATATTGATACCTAGTCCTTGTATTCATAGATGCACTATATATATATGTGTGTGTGTGTGTGTGTGTGTGTTTTTCTTTTGTTTGTTTTTCTTCTTTTCTTTTATTTTATTTTTAAATTTCAATTGAGCCAACTTTTTGTTATGTTTTAATGTTTTTATTGAGCTGAGATTTAAATGTTTACACTCATTTACAACGAATACAACATCTCACCCATGAATATAAGTCATTTTGTGGGACTGTAACCACTTTATTAGACCATTGAAAATTATTAGAACTTGCAAATTGCAAACCTTGATTAGCTTGGTACCAAACAAATTCTTCGTTAGGTATTTAGAGTTTATTGTGTATCTATTAGCTAAACAAGGTCCTCATCCAACCATAAAGGATTAGGGTTGGAATCATCACTTTAAAGAATAGTTTGATTAGTTGCATTTCTAACAATAAAGTCTCCTAGTATGAGAATGCTACCCTTATTTCTCAGATTGTAAATATCTTATTCTAAGCTATTGTAAGGACAATTTTTCTCTAGATTATTTTTCTTATGAAAGGTATAATTAATAGTTTTGAAAAATAGATTGCAGTATAAGTATTCTTAGCATTGATACGTGAGATCTCCATCCATATGTACTGATTGAGAGAGTTTATCTTATGAAGTTGAATCTGAGGAGAATTTTTTTTTTTCATGTAACAAGCTATGTTTTTAATGGCTCTATGATATGATTTTTTCTTCCATGCCAACTGTTGGGTGTGGAGCCTGATTTTCATCCTGATTCATAGATCCTTGTTTTAGCTAGATGTATACCCCAGGAAAACTGTACACCTGTGGCCAGAGAGGTGAACTTGCTCCCCCCCGTAGGGGTCCCGGGGGTTATTTGTTGCGGGGGGGTCGGGGGCCGATGGGGGTTTCGGGGGCAGCGCTCCCAAAGCTAAAAACAGATGTAAAATTGCCCTGTAAAAGTATATTAATTTCTAGTCAATCTGGGCCATTCATTAGGTGGATGATCTGATGGTAGAAGTTATGTTTAGTTTGGGGTTTTTTTCCCTAGAAGGCAACCCCTCACTTTGTATGAGGGTATTGTATTGTTTGTTGTGTATGGTATGAGTATTCTCGAGCAAAGAAACGAGATAGGGAGACTATGAGAGAGAATAGAGGATATTACAAAGGATCTGCTATAGGTTTTGTCTCTTCATTTTGCTGGATAATAGAAAGGAAGGACTAGCTGTTTGGGGTGGATGTAGCCCAAACTGGGTGAACCATGTATATCTATGTCTCTTTGGTTTTATGTGTTTTGTGTGCTTGTGTTTTTCGCATATTTTATGTGTTCCATTGCTCTATAATATATAATTTTCTAACAACTAGTTTCAGAGCCGAAGGTCTATTTGGCTGATAAACTCGCAGGAAAGAAGGGTTCCTGGTTCGAGTGGGAGAAATGGCGGAAGATGGTAAGTTTAGGGTGAAGAAATTTAATGGCCAAAACTTCCCGCTATGGAAGATGTAGATGGAAGATTAGCTGTATCAGAAATATCTGCACCTACCATTGAGTGGAAAAACAAAAAATCTGATGGCTATGACAGATGTAGAATGGGATATTCTCGATAGAAAGGCACTCAGAACAATACGGTTGTGCCTCGCGGCGTTAGTAGCCTTCAATATTTCAAAGGAAACAGCAACAGAGGGTTTGATTAAGGCATTGGAAAAATTATATGAAAAACCCTCGGCCTCAAACAAGGTATTTCTCATGAAACGTTTATTTAATATGAAGATGTCGGAAGGTGGATCTGTTGCAGACCATTTAAATGATTTTAATACAGTTACCAGTCAGTTAAGTTCTATAGGGGTAAACTTTGATGATGAAGTTAGGGCTCTTTTATTTCTATGCTCATTGCCAGAAAGCTGGAATGGTTTAGTTATGGCCATTAGTAACTTTGTCTCTGGATCTAGTACTTTAAAGTTTGATGATGTTTTCGGTGCTATCCTTAGCGAGGAAATGCGACGGAAAAGCTCTGGTGAGACATCGGGTAATTCTTTGAGTGCAGAGTCTAGGGGAAGAAGAATGGAAAGGGGAAAGTGCTCGGGTTATCGCAATAAATCAAGGAAAGGCAGATCCAAGTCCAAATCGGGGATAGTGTGCTGGAAATGAGGAAAGAGAGGACACCTAAAGAAAGATTGTAGATCTTGGAAGGGAAAAGAAGGAGTTGCATAGCAAGAAAACAATCATGAAGAAAATGTGACAGGTGATGTGTTACAAGATGCTTTGATTCTTTCTTTCGAAAATGTTACTGATTCTTGGGTTGTAGATTCAGGGGCTTCATTCCATGCCACACCTGATAAGAAATATTTTCATGACTATGTTCAAAGAGATTTTGGACAAGTTCGTTTGGGTGATGATAAACCCTGTAAAATTGTTGGAATGGGTAAAGTTCTTGTAAAACAACAGAATGGAAACCAATGGCTACTAAAGGAGGTAAGGCATGTTCCAGATCTGAAAAAAAATCTGATTTCAACAGGGCAGTTAGGCAGTGAAGGTTGTGTGACAAATTTCACGGATAAAACTTGGAAGGTCACCAAAGGAGCCCTGGTAATAGCAAAAGGCGAAAAGGTTGGTACATTGTATTTATGCAATGGTATTTCTAACTCTGTTAATGCTTTAACTTCCAAAGGAGCAGATGCAGCATTATGGCATCATAGGCTCGGACACATGAGTGAGAAGGGGATGAAGATTCTTCACTCAAGAAATTTGTTGCCAGGTTTAAAGAATGTTGATTTGGATTTCTGTGAAAATTGCATTTATGGAAAACAAAAGAGAGTCAGATTTCTCAGAGTTGGGAAAGAAAAGAAGAGCGAAAAATTGGAGCTTGTGCATACAGATGTATGGGGACCTGCTCAGGTATCATCTCTCGGTAGCTCTCGTTATTATGTTACTTTTATTGATGATGCAACTAGAAAAACATGGATTTATTGTATTCAGAATAAATCTGATGTATTTGATACTTTCAAGAAATGGAAAGCTTTGGTTGAGATTGAGACAGGAAAGAAGTTGAAGTGTCTCAGATCAGACAATGGAGGTGAATATTGCAGCAAAGAGTTTGATAGGTACTGTTCAGAGCATGTAATTCGTAGAGAGAAGACAGTTCCAAGAACACCACAAGAAAATGGTGTGTCAGAAAGGATGAACAGAACAATCATGGAGCGTGCAAGGTGCATGAGATTGCATGCGGGATTGCCTTTACAATTTTGGGCAGATGTTGTAGATATTGTTGTTTATCTAATAAACAGAGGGCCTTCAAGTTCCTTGGATGGTGGTATTCTAGAGGAAGCATGGACAGGTAAAAAGGTAAACTAATCTTTTTTAAAGCCTTTTGGTTGTGAGGCCTTTGTCCATATTAATAAAGAAAATAGAACAAAGCTTGAGGCAAAATCAAAGAAATGTACCTTTGTTGGATATGGTGCTAATGATTTTGGTTATCGCTTATATGATTATGAAAATCACAAAATCATTAGGAGCAGAGACGTAATATTCAATGAAAAGGTCTTGTATAAGAATCAGCTGCAGGAAAAGAAACAGAAAAAATAAAGCAAGGAATACACGATTCTTGATGAGATAACTGAAAAAGTAAAGGTGCCTGAAAATAATAATAATCAACAACCACAGCAGCAACAACCACCACAACAGCAACAGGCACCTCAAACACCTGAAAGTGGTGTTAGAAGATCTACCAGGATAAGTAGACCCCCTGAACGATACTCTCCTTCATTATATTATTTATTTTTGACTGATTCTGGTGAACCTGAATGTTATGAAGAAGCAATGCAGGTTGAAAGTAGGAAGAAGTGGGAGCTAGCCATGGAAGAAGAGATGGACTCCCTAATGCATAACCAGACTTGGGACTTAGTCAGGTTGCCTGCAGGTAAAACTACATTGCAGAATAAATGGGTTTATAGGCTAAAGGAAGAAGATGGAGGAAAACAGAGGTACAAATCTAGACTTGTGGTGAAGGGGTTTGCACAAAAGAAAGGTATTGATTTTGATGAAATATTTTCTCCTGTTGTTAAGATGACTTCAATCAAAACTATTTTAAGTCTTGTAGCAGTGGAAGATTTACATCTTGAACAGTTAGATGTAAAGACAACATTTCTCCATGGAGATTTGGAGGAAGAGATATACATGCAGCAACTAGAAGGATATGAGGTAAAAGGGAAAGAAAAATTGGTGTGTAGGTTAAAGAAGAGCTTGTATGGCTTAAAACAGGCTCCAAGGCAGTGGTATCTAAAATTTGACAAGTTTATGTCTGAACAAGGTTATACTAGATGTCACTCTGATCATTGTGTTTATCTGAAAAAGCAAAATGATGGAAGCTATATTATATTATTATTGTATGTAGATGACATGCTTGTTGCAGGGTCTAACATGCAGGAAATAAATGTGCTCAAAAGAAAATTGGCAAATTCATTTGCAATGAAGGATTTGGGAGCTGCAAAACAAATCCTTGGTATGAGGATAACTAGAGACAGGAAAAATCGCAAATTAACACTGTCTCGGAATGAGTACATAGAAAAGGTGTTGAAAAGATTTAATATGCAGAATGCAAAACCAGTTAGTACACCTTTTGCTAGCCATTTCAAACTTAGTAAGGAGATGTGCCCTAAGACCCACGAAGAAATGGAATATATGTCTAAAGTTCCATATGCATCAGCAGTTGGAAGCTTAATGTATGCAATGGTCTGCACAAGGCCTGATATTGCACATGCAGTGGGAATTGTAAGCAGGTACATGAATAATCCAGGAAAAGAACATTGGATGGCGGTAAAATGGATTCTCAGATATTTGAGAGGTACCACAAATCAAGCATTATGCTTTGGTGGTTCAAACATTGCTCTACAGGGATATGTTGATGCAGATATGGCAGGTGACAGAGATAACAGGAGGAGCACTACAGGATATGTATTTACTGTAGGTGGAACAACTGTCAGTTGAGTTTCAAAAATCCAAAGTGTTGTTGCACTTTCAACAACAGAAGCAGAGTATGTTGCTGCTACAGAGGCTAGTAAAGAAATGATTTGGTTACAAAGGTTTATGGATGAATTGGGTAAGAAGCATGATATGGGCACACTATACAGTGATAGCCAAAGTGCTATTCATCTTGCAAAGAACTCAGCATTTCATTCGAGGACTAAACACATACATCTCAAGTACCATTTCATACGGTCAGTATTGGAAGATGGAGAGTTGAAGCTGGAAAAGATACACACTAGCCAGAATCCTGCAGATATGCTAACAAAAGTTGTAACCAGGGAGA
This sequence comes from Pinus albicaulis, assembly GCA_034641835.2. Lineage (NCBI taxonomy): Eukaryota > Viridiplantae > Streptophyta > Pinopsida > Pinales > Pinaceae > Pinus > Pinus albicaulis. The sequence goes on from CM076582.1 coordinate 147,173,668, forward strand.
AACTGAGAATATGCTCAGTTTCAATTGGTCTTCAAGGATGACGATAAAGATGAGAAACAACCAGGTCCAAAGAGGAGTCATTTTCCAACAAATGAAGTAGTGGTGGAGTTGCTACAATCAGTCTCCAAGTGGGAGATTATTGGGTGTGGAGCTTGATTTTCATCCTGATTCAGAGATCCTTGTTTTAGTCAAATGCATACCCCAAGAAAACCGTACACCCCTACAGCGGGGGGGACTTGTCCCCCCCGTAGGGTTCGGGGGGGCTGATCCCCCGGCTGGGGGGTCTGGGGGCCAGCGGTCCCCCGACGGGGGTTTCGGGGGCAGGGCCCTCGAAGGTAAAAATAGATGTAAAATTGCCTTGTAAAAGTATAGTAATTTCTAGTCAATCCGGGCCGTTCATTAGGTGGATGATCTGACGGTAGAAGTTATGTTTAGTTTAGGGTTTTTTGCCCTAGAAGGAAACCCCTCACTTTGTATGAGGGTATTGTATTGCGGCTGTGTATGGTATGAGCATTCTCAGAGCGAGAAACAAATAGGGAGACTGTGAGAGAGAACAAAGGATATTACAATGGATCTACTGTAGGTTGTGTCTCTTCATTTTGATGAATAATAGAAAGGAAGGACTGGCTGTTTGGGGTGGACGTAGCCCAAACTGGGTGAACCACATATTTCTATGTCTCTTTGGTTTTATGTGTTTTGTGTGCTTGTGTTTTCCACATATTTTACGTGTTGCATTGCTCTGTAATATATAATTTTCTAACACCAACCACAAGAGAAATCCTTATACATTGAGGAGCTCAGATTCTTCATGCTCACAAGTTTAATTTAGAAATATAATATAAATTTCACTTAGGATCAAACTTAATATAGGACTTTTATGCCCTAGAAAGCCACTATAGTTCTAAGAGAGGATCTAGAGTGTCCTAAATTTCTATTTATTATTATCCTTTTGGTCTCTATCCCTAATAACAATTTTTTAATTCATAATTATTGCCCATTTTCCTTCCTCCATGCTTGTTTTACCTTTTGAACTTTCTTAATTCAACTTGGTATTCTAGAATGAAGTATTCAGGTATAAATATTATTGACCTTTTAAGCTTGGAGGTTTATGGAGTACATCATATTTATGGTCATTAGAGCTTATCTTGACATGAAAAAACCTATCTTCGTGTTCAATTATTTTCCCAACCTATTTCCTTTTATGAGGCAAGTTGTTTAAGTTTGTGATTTAGTTTTGAGTTCTTCTTTTACTATTGCTAGTGTGTCTTTCTCTTTCTGCTCATTTATACCAACAATTATGAGGTTCATGTTCGGTGTTTTTTATGTTCTCTGCATGACTGCCCCGATGTCTCATATGTTGCATTGGGTGTTGTAGGGGTGAAAGTCCTCCTACATTAGGGTTTAAGGGTAGCACACCCACAAAAAATCTTTAGGAAAATTTTTGCATCTGTTTTTGGCAATTTTCAACACATAATGTTTGTTTTTAGCACTTTTGTGGCACATGGTGGTTCATCCCATGGTTTTCTTAAAAATGGTTTAAGGGACTATGACTATATTCTAATCCTAGGAAAATGGATTGTAATTTTTCATATTGTAAAGAAAAATATGCTAAAAATATCTTTCTAGTTTTATTGGTTTGGGTTTCAAGGGTTAAATATGTCTTAATGTGTGTGTGTGTGTGTGAGAGCCGTTACATATTTTTTTATTTTATTAAGAGTATATTTGCAAAAAATAACTATATAGGGTTAAAACCTAGAGTTCAAGATTCTTTTGTAACACTCATGATCTAAATTCATTTATTTTTTTTTACGGGTTTTACATTCACTTTAGTCTGCAAAATATTTAGGACCAAATTGTTTGGTACCTTTTTTTCTAGCTCTTTAATCTTGTCCCTTATATTACAAATTTCTCCACCCTCCCTTTCTTGGGTTGATTTTTTATTTTCTTGGATTTCTTTTTCTGTTTCTTGTAATGCAACCTCTATTTTCTGCAACCAAGGCTCTGACCCTAATATTCTATTATGTAATTGTGTCTAAATCTGATCTTCTAAGGATTTAAACTTATTATCAAGCATTACCTCTAACATTGTTTGAAATTTTGCTTCTCTCTTCTATTTATTTTTCTAATGATTCTATTTGTTCATAAATATTATGTAGGGTTACTGTGCCAAGCTTCCCCTCAAGAGGTTTTGGTATATGTAGTGAATTGTTCATATTGAAAAACATAGGAAACAAGTAAATAAATATATAAATAAATAAGAACTTATACGTCTGATTTATGACATGGTTTGAATAATAGAAAAAAATAACAATATGGAGCTTAAATATACTTCATTGCATACCAATACTCTTTTCCAAGGGATGACCCAAACTAATATATTTCATCTCACAAATATTTTGTTTGTGTGTTTTTAGAGAGATTGAATTTTATTTTCATCCATTTGTAATGAGATTAAAGTAAAGGTATATAGGTTTTCAAAGAAATATATTCAAGGTTGAATCTAAGTTTGTTAGTTTTAACCACAAGTTTGCAAAATTTGGCAAGGTTTTCTCCTTTTGAAGTTAGAGAAACTTGTAGAAAGCCCAACTTTTATTGTAGTGTTGACTTTCTTTTTGAGCAAATTTTCTATTTGGTCAAACTTTAGTTTTAACTTTTTAGCTAAAAGAATATTCTAACTCTCCATTTTTTTTCAAGATTATGAGATTAACCAATAATACTTTTTCCATTTTTTCCTCCAAAATTTGTATATATTATTTTGGTTGAATTACATTTTATCAAATTTAATGCAACATTTTACTTTGCCAAAGGCCTCATAACATAAAATAATATTTTTTTTCAAAGTTCAAAATTTTCTTGGCTTGAAGGTTCTGGCTAGCTACAAGATTTATTTTTTGGATCCAATTTTCTTATTGGTATAAACTTGGGCCTTTTTAATAAATAAAATATTGATACAAGCTTTCAAGGTTATATAATTGAGTAAGCATGAGAAGTAGAAGATATTATAACATATATTTTTTAATCACAACTCAACTAACAATATTTACCATTTAAAAAAACAAAGAAACCATGAGAAAAAAGAGAAGGACAAAAAAATAAAAATGAGAATTGGAAATGTAATGATGATGTAAAGAGAGGGTTTTATGTCTTAATGATGACGGGTATGTTGCAAACAATAAATAAACTCTTAATTTAATGAGGAATGATATGGAACTAATGATCCAATCAAAGAGGAGGCTAATAGATGTCACATCTCATAATTAATTGGAAATTGCATTGATATCCAAATTGATGATGAATTCTTAGAGAACACTGATATAAACTGAAGAGTTGGGCCACACAATTTCCAATCATACTACATAAATGTGTGTTGGTAAGATTTTCATTTTTTTTTTGAAAATCAGTTAATCGTGCCAACACAAATGAAAATGCTTATGGTTTGATAAAGTACAAGAATGAGAGAGTGTGTATTTCCACAATTATTCATATTGAGATAAATTTTGTAGGTGAATCTGTGTGAAGGATTATCCTTCACACAATTTCGCCCGAAAAATTTCTCTAAAATTACAATAAGTTAAGAAAATCTACCACATTAGTGGGTGTAAAAATTCCTACAAACAATCAAAGGTAAAATAGATTACATTTGAAAATATAGCTATAGATATAATATAATTTGTAAGGTCATGAACATTCAGTAGCAAGGTTGCACATAGAGCTATAAATGTAATTATGTTACACCGATAAATTCAACTGAATGCTTGTTGACATACATACCAAGAATATTGGGAACCTCACTAAAGACACTTCATAAGCATAGAAAAATCAAGATGTAGTTAGACATGGGCCATTACTTTGTAGGAACCCTAGAAATACATACTATAAGAAGGTATTAGAGCAACAATTCATGAATACCGAGTGTTAAATTCTCATGTTTCACTCAGTAAAAAGGAATTGGTGCAACCCAAAATACCAAGAGGTAAGCATGAGGAACATGTGAATTATTCATTTGAGTTTACTCAAGTTGAATTGTTCAATAATTTCAAAGAGATTCATTGTGATATAAATCTTACAATCAAAATTTTATGAATGATCCATCACTGGAAAAGATCACTATCGACAAGAAGATATATGAATAACATCAAAATCACACTCATTTCATGTGCTTCCTCTAAAAGGCTAGACTTTCTTGAGGATAAAATTGTTGTGACAAATCTCATGAAGATTTTTGGAAACAAAATTTGTAAATGCATCAACTGCAACATCCTTTTTCTAATCCTAGAGTTTAAAAAATGTAATTAAATGATGATAATATTGTAGGGAAAACATGGCTATCATGCCAAAAATATTTCATGTAAATATCCTATTAAATTTAGTTATAATTTTCTAAAGTTGAAGAGGAGGATAAGGTTATATGGATCCCAATGTTTGAATGGAAATATTTCTTGAGGAATCTTGTAAGGCAGATTGAGAAGTTTCCTATATTTCCTCAAGTTTATGTTTCTGACCTCTGATCTTTAAGTTGAACTACTTAACTACCAATAGGTTATGAGAGGGATGGGGAAGGATTAGGGTTTGTATGTGATCTTGTATGGATATTTCTAGAAGCCATATTTTCCAAGAAAATATGATTATAGTTTGGTCTAAACACATCTTTTCGATGTGTGATTTCAGCCTGATTGATACCTACTCACTTCCATCCACAGGAGATAGATCTAAGCTTTCAAAAAAAAAAATTATCCAGGTAAAATGTATCCTTCGTTCCCCTACAATGATGCCAGAATGTTAACACTTTGTAATTTCCTTTAGGCTGAGAAATGATTACAAAGGTAATCTCATACCACTTTTAGGCTAGGATCCAACCCTACTAGCCTTGGAGAGGGCTCTCTCACTTGGGTTATTCTCAATCAACCTAATTACTGAATGATTTTGGATCTTAGATTGGTTATGAGGATCAGAAGAACATATTTGATTTGCTATTTTGAAGACAAGTAAGAGAAGAAAGACCCACTCAACATAGAACTAGTTTCAGCTAATGATTTCAAGTGAATAGGGATAGTGAAGGTGATATAGGCAGGGGAAGGATAAACAATTTTGATGATAAAAATAAATTTATTTCATTGTAGGGAGGGTGAGTGCAGAATCACAAGGATGGAAATTAGAGCATCAAGTCGCAGATGAATTCGAATTGTTGTTAATAAGAAAAAGACACATAATTTTTTTAGCTTATATAAAACATAGCACAAGAGTGAATTATGAAATATTTTCTCTTAAGCTAAAACATTAAGACATGTGTTTAAACCATGAAACGATAAGATAAAAATCATAGAAAAAAGGATAACATACCAACAAAGATTTGACACAAGAATCCTTCTGCCTTCTTCTATTCACTTGAGAAATTGATACAAAATACAAAATAGGAGCCTTGATCCAACCCATACTCTATTACATTCACAACATAAAATAGACTCAAATGAGTTAGTTCCCACCTATAGGAGTCGAATTCCTCATTTGGATTGTCGCTTCTAACTTTTGCAAGGAAAATAGAATTAACTGATAAAACTAGTGACTTGTTTAAATTCAGATTTGAAACCACTTGTTTAAATTCAAATACTTACCAATAAACCACAATTCAAATTTGTGAAATAAGTGCCATAAAAATGTTAGTTAAAGTTAAAAATATTAATCATTCTACAAATTCGACTAACGAGGTAACAATTTGACAAATACCTAACAAAACAAAATTCAAGATTTTTAGGAGAAAATCAAGTGTCTAAGTGCACTTGTCAATCAATTTCATTCCACCAAAATATTTTATTTTCAATTGAACTCAACCTCTTATAAAAAATAATGGATCTCACAACCAATTTATTCTATAAAAATTGGGAAAACATTGAAGCTACAACTCATCGTTTTATTTTTTTGTTGCAGGTTTGTACAAGGTGCGTTACAACAAATCTCATGGGTCATTTTCTCACAAAGTATCAGTTGGATTTTGCTCAAATTTTGTGGACATGTTCCTAATGTTCTAATGTTTATGCATACCAAAAATCAACACTATCCAATGCACGGATTTCGATATATAATCGAAATTTCTGTAAACTTCAAAAACAATTTTCTCACAAACTACATATCGAATTTGCACACTGAAAACCAGATCGATCCAATGCACGAATCTCGAGATATAATCTAAATGGTTGTAGGGGATTATCTTCATTTTCTCAAAAACCATGAAGCGGTTTGGGTTCGAATTTTCAGGGATTTTTCATCATAATATTATGTACTTCTTGTAAAAAAATTATGAAAACCGAGTTCCTGGTTTGTGACATATATTCAGTTTAAGTTCTGTATTTTTTTTTAAAGAAATTATTTTAACAAATTTTGAGACAGATGCAATCTAAATTTGGAGATTAAATTTTGAGTATTCGAATAACCTAATCTCTCACAATGACCTAATTATGGACTGGTTCAGTAGAGTGAAATTGTACGGCGTGACACATGTCACTATTTCTCCCTTTGGATCTGAAATTGATACACATAAAACTACAGTCCATGCACTATCCTCCACTTTTTATAGAATTCCAATCCGATACTCAGAGAGAGAGTTATGACAATTTTCCCAAGGTCACCTCTTTGAGATGAAGTTCAGGAGCCTGCAAAAACCCTAGATTCCACATATCATATCTTTGAAAATATTACGCACCATGATCTGAAATTTTTACAAGAGATTCCTCAGGATTTCGGCTTCGCCTCATAAAAATTTCAGCTTCTGAACCTTCGTATAAAAATAGTTATAGCGAAAATTCCACGATGCCCTGTTTCAAGTAGCGAAATCCATACATGAGGAGGATATGAGGATCACAATTTATATAAATTCTTAGGTTGAGAGGGAATTAACCATGTGAATGTGGGAGGGAATTTAGGAGCTTAAAAATTATTAATTATTTAATTTTCAATGACCACAACCAATTATTAGTGTCATGCCACAACCCCATGGGGTTTTAGCCCACTAATTGGGGTTACTAACTTCAAACATGAATATCTCTCAAACCACGAAGAATTATGTGGCGTTCCATATATCAAAGGAAACATCCTAAAAAGTAGAAACCATCAAAAACATCCTTGAATCGGAATATAGTAATTTGGTAGGTAAAAATTCCCATGCAAGGTCAGGGTAGCCCCTAGTGCTGCTTGGGTTGACATCAAGAACAACCATTGATAAAAAATCTCCCCCTTTGGCATTGATGGAAATACAAGTACTCCCCTTGCGATCATGGCCCCTCTTCCTACAACATTCTCTCCCCCTTTGACATCAATAGAAAAGGGTAACTCCCCCTGACACACAATCATCTTGCGGACCTGTACACACTTCCACTCCCCCTTTGTATTCTGAATAAGGAAAATCTAATGAGAACTTGGGAGAATCCCAAGCTTTTGGCAAAGATATTCAAATGCTTCACGAGGTAAAGGTTTGGTGAAGATATCAACGATTTTTTCTTTTGTACCAACATATTCAAGTTTGATATTATTTTCAATGACTTGTTCTCTAACAAAATGATATTTGATTCGAATGTGTTTTGTTTTTGAATGCATGACAGGATTCTTGGAGATGCTAATGGCACTGGTGTTATCACAAAAGATGGGAATAGGCTCATTGAATTGTAATTGAAGACCTTGCAAAGTTTGTTTCATCTAAAGGACTTGAGTATAACAAGTTTCCCTTGCAATGTATTCTGCTTCTACTGTAGATAATGAGATTGAGGTTTGATTTTTGCTTAACCATGACACGAGACAACCACCTAGATAGAATGTTGCTCCACTAGTACTCTTGCGATCATCAACGCTTCCTTCCCAATCTGCATCTATAAATGATTCAGTAATGAGATTGTTACCCTTGGGATACCACAAGCCATATTCTATTGTGCCCTTTAGATATCGAAGAATTCTTTTGACGAAAATAATATGTGATTCTTTTGGTGTTGCTTGGGATATTGCTACTTGTCCAACTGCTTGCATAACATCTGGCCGGGAGGTTGTTACATATAGAAGACTACCAATCATAGATCTTTACAACCTCTGATCCACATCCTTAGATGAGTCGTCTATGCTTAATTTGCAACATGTTACCATTAGAGTAAGGACAGGTTTGCAATCTTCCATTTTGAATTTCTTGAGCATTTCCTTGATGTACTTGGCTTGACATATAAATGTTCCTTTCTCTTGCTGAGATATTTGAAGCCCTAAGAAGTATGTCAACTCACCAAGTAAAGACATCTCAAACTCACTTTGCATCTTTGTAGCAAATTTCTTACTTAGTTGATCATCATTGGTACCAAATATTATATCATCCACATATACCTCAACGATTGTTAAATTATCTTTATCTATTTGTACATAAAGATTTCTATCAACAATACCTTTCTTGAACCCTTGTTGACATAGATATCCATCAAGACGAGCATACCATGCTCTCGGAGCCTGCTCGAGACATAGAGCCTTCTTTAACATGCAAACATAGTCTTATTTTTCTGATAGTAGAAAACCTTCAGGTTGTTCGATGTAAAATTATTCTTCTAATTTGCCATTCAGAAATGCTGACTTAACATCCATTTGGTAGACTTTGATTTTTCTTGAACACGCATAGGCAAGAAACATTCAGATGGCTTACATTATGGAAACTGGTGCAAATTTTTCGTCTAAATCGATTCCTTCCACTTGTGCATAGCCTTTGCAAACCAATCTTGCTTTGTTTCTGGTAACCTGTCCATCTTCATTCAATTTGTTCCTGAACACCCATTTAGTCCCAATGACATGTTTATCTTTTGGTCGTGGAACTAATTACCAAGTGTTATTCTTCTCGATTTGATCCAATTCTTCATTCATAGCTGCTACCCAATGCTTATTCTGGCGGGCTTCCTCAAATCTACTAGGCTCAAAGGTTGCTAGAAAAGCAATGTGAGCTTTTTGTGATGAACGAAGCTGCCGACCTTCATTTATGTCACTAATGATTTGATTTGATGGATGGTTCTTTTGAATCCATTCTTTTGTTCTCTTTGGAGGAGCTTCTTTTTGTTGTTCTCGTATATCTTGATGATCATTATTTACTTCTTCTTGGTTGATAGTTGCTTCTTGTTCTAGAATTTTTTTGGTGTCTTTTTCAGCCTCTTTCTCAAGTTTCAAAGATTCTAGATCCTGATCATTATTTGTTAGAACACCATCTTCATCAAATGTAACATTTATGCTCTCCACTATATGTTTTCATCTTATATTATAGCATTTATAGGCCTTTCTTTTACGTGAGTAACCAACAAAGATACCTTCGTCAACACGTGATTCAAACTTCCCCAAATTTTGATATTCTCTTTTGATATAACATTTTCTTCCAAAGATTATGAAATATTTTACATTAGCCGGTTTTCCTTTCCATAATTCATATGGGGTCTTGTTGCAATTATTTCTGAGAAGACTTCAGTTGATAATGAATACTGACATATCAATTGCTTCAACCCAAAAATTTCCATTCAACTTTGCATCCTTCAACATTGTTCTACCCATTTCCTATACGGTTCTGTTCTTTCTTTCAACAACTCCATTTTTCTGAGGTGTCCGTGCTATTGAAAATTGTCTTTTTATTCCATTTTCGTCACAATATTGCTGAAATAATTTGGAAGTGATTTTTTTGCCATTATCTGATCTTAGACACTTTATTTTCAAATTAATTTCATTTTTGACCAACTCCTTGTAGATCTCAAAGCACTCAAATGTAGATTTTTTCTTTAAGAAACTGATGACTGTCATCCTGGTATAGTCATCTATCATTAACATGAAATATAATTCTCCATCTAAACCTTTTGTTGTCACAGGACCACATAGATTGGTATGTATCAATTCCAATGGATGTGATGCAAAGTTTTCTTTTGTTTTAAATTTGACTTTTGTCTGCTTATTGTGTCGACAAGCCTCACATAGTGTGTTGGAAGGTTTTGAGATTTTTGGAATTTTTTGTACTGCTTCCTTTTTGCTTATCCTGACAAGATTATCAAAGTTTATGTGACCCATTCGTTTGTGCCATAACCAATTTTCATCTTCTTTAGCTAGTAGACATACTTTAGTTGCTTCATCTAGAACATATATGTCGTTTGGAGCTCGACTTGCTGTAGTCACAATTTTACCATACCTGCCTTTCCTGATTTCACATTTTGTGGAGTTGAATAGCATTGTGTGTCCTTGATCACACATTTGTCCAACACTGAGCAGATTGTGATTCATGTTTTCAACCAATAGAACATTCTTGGCTAGAACATATTTGCCTCCGAGAGTGACGGTACCCGATCCTATAACATTTGAAGATCCATCATTTCCAATGGATACGGTTCCATCCTTCTTCTCTTTCAAATATACAAATTTATTTGTATCTCCAGTCTTATGCATTGAGCAACCGCTATCAACATACCACACATATTTGTTGTTTTGAGCCTTGAGAGCGAAATAACAATTATCAGTCTTCTTCTTCTTCCATGTTCGTTCGTTCCGTGGCTTCAAAGATTCTTCTGGAGGATTTTCAAGTCTGCAGTCTCTATGTGTCCAAATTTTTTACATTTGTAACATTCCATATTATTTCTTAAATGTTCAAATCAATTGATGTTTAGTTGAGCCCTGGGAGGTTCATATTTGATAGATCTCTTGGAATTGTATTGGTTCCTAGGGTACGTGCGACATTCTACAACTTTATGACCAAATTTTCCACATGAATAACAATAGCCATGAAAAATATGTTGGTACTTGGATGGAAATGTTCGTCGAGGAATTGTCTTCCAAGGCTATTCTTGCAAATCTTGTCCAATGAAGTATACATGCGTGTCAAAACTCATAGGTTCATTGTATTTTGTTGTAGAAGGTCTCGCTTCTTCTTCTTTGTAACCGAGACCAATTCTGTCGTTGTAAGATCATTGATTGTTGATGAGTTCTTCCAATGCCCTTGAGCTGTTGGCATAGTTTTGGACATTTTTTCCCTTCTTCACTTCCTTACGCAGAGAGACTACTTTAGCTTCTAATGCTTCCTTTTCTTGGTTGCTTTCTTTCAACTTATTTTGAAGTGAATCTTCAATACATTTGTGTTCTTCAACTTCAATTTTGAGACCTTGAACTTGTTCTTCAAGAGTATTGGAATGAATCTTCTCAGCCTTGAGCTCTTTTATAAGCCTGATTGCCTCCCTAGAAAATTATTCTATGGTCAACCCTTCTTCTTCGTTGTTTGATACCTCTTGTTTATTGTGCTTGGCCATAAACAATACTCTCTCATTGGCTTCTTCTTCGTTGTCACTAGCTTCATTGGATGATGAGCTATCTTCTTTAGAGAGAAAGTTCCTTTTGAATCCTTTCTTGTTGAATTTCTTAAAGCCTTTCTTTCCTTTTGAGTTGCCATCACTTCTGTTCGGACATTTTGTTGCGAAATGCCCAATTTCACCATAGACGAAACATATAAATGGAAGTTTACCTTTGAATTTTCCCTTACCAATTTTTAGTTTTCTCATAAAGTAAGCATATTCTCCATCTAAAAGACCTTCTTCATCATATTCCTTTTCTTTACACTTACAGGTGCAGGTATTTTCCTTTGAAGTTTGTTTGTCCTTATTGGTTCTCTTAGATGCAACGAACACAGTTTCTAGATGCGAAGTACCCTCCTTCATCAAGTCTCATTTCATATTCTATGAGAACTCCATGTAATTCCTCTATGTTGAGTTTGTCCAGATTTGCACTGTATACTAAGACTGATACCTTTGGGTTGAATCTCCCTAGTAACGTTTTAAGAATATTTCGTATAATAGTCTTCTCGTTAACATGCTCTCCCAATACTTTGAGAGTGTTGGTTATTTCATCAACGTGTTGGAAGTATGCAACAATGTTGCCATCTTCTTTCATTCTGAGTTGCTCAAATTTTTCTTTGTAGATTTGAAGCTTTGCTTCTTTGAAATTTGAGTCACTTGCATATATATTCTCAAGATTTTCCCATACATTTTTGGCGGTTTTACAACCCAACACCTTAAGATAAACAAATTCAATAAGTCCACTGATAATAATATTCTTTGATTTTGCATCATTTACCAAATTATTCTTACCTTGTTCATCCACGGTTGGTGTAAAGCCATTTTGAACAGTGTCCCGTACTTCGTAACCTTGCGCCAAGAGATAGACCTCCATTCTTCCTTTCCAGAGTGCATAATTATTTTCATTGAACAAAGGTACACCATTCTTGGTATGCTCCCTGACCTCCTTCCAGCTGTTAAATTGCTATTGAAGGAACCAAGTTCTGATTCCAATTGTTGGAAATACTGAGAGGGTGGGGGGGTGGGGGGGGGTGAATCAATATTAATTTCAATTAGTAGTATTATTAATCTTTCATAGCATTAGTTAATCTTCAATTATTATCAGTGTTTGTACAATGATAGCAGTAAACAAAAGGAACACAAATGCATTTAGTTTTTAAGGTGGAAACCCCCTCCGGGACAAAAACCACTTGAATGATTTTCTAATAATTCTTTAATATTCAACTCCAATTGAAAAGAAAGCTCCAACTTGCTAGAATCTAGAAAATCATTCTTCTCCAGCTCCCACTGAATGAACGCTCCAACTCCCAAGATTCTTCAGTATTCAACTGAACGAATGCCCCAACACCCAATGAGCTACAACTCACCCTAGCACCACCCTACCACCCTGGAGTTTTCACAGGCTTGAACCTATTGGTGACTTTATGCACTAGCCTAGCACCACCCTACCACCCTATAGAATAATAAAAGAAGAATGGACTCCCATACCAGGGAAAATGGTACACTTTACAATGATATAGAATTTTGTAGACCATAACCCCAACTATGACACAAACACATAATGATGATCCTAGACCTCCCGACACTGCCTCTTCAATTCTTGGTAGATAGAAACTTGTACAAATTTTACAATGATACCTTTACAATGACTGTATGCAGTGGTGCCCACGTGAAGACTTCATGTGGTGAAATTCTTGTTGATGTTCTACACCTTGATTTCTGCTCTTGTCATGCTACCCTTTCTCACTCTTCATAACATTATATCATGCATTGAGTCTTATCTTGATGAATATATAATATCTGCAAAAAGTATTCAAGGAAATACCCATGACGTGATAATAGCAAAATTTACCTCATCCTATAGAGCATATGTCAGTGCTAAAAAAAAAAAAAATTAGAAATCAAATAACATAATGCAATTAAGAGATGAACATGCATATACAGAATATAATTACTTGGAGCTTACCTCTGCTGCACCTTTCTTTGCTTTGCTACCCTAGAAAGGCTGGTCCTTTGTAGCTCTTCACAGCACATGATCTAGCTTTTTCTTGCCTTCTAGGAGCTTGATATTAAATCTGGTGTATCTCTGTTATTTCAGATCCCCAATATGTTATTTTCGGTCTTGTAGTAGTCCTCTGAGTCTTCTTTACAATAACACAAGTCTGACCCAATTTGGATTCTTCAAGATAAAGTTATGCCCAATATCTCACAATGACCTAATTATGGACTGGTTTAGTAGAGAAAACTTGTACGGCATTCCACATGTCACTGTTTCTTCATTCAGCTATGAAATTGATACATAGAAAACTACAGTCCATGCACTATCCGCCAATTTTTACATAACTCCAATCCGATACTCAGAGAGAGAGTTATGATGATCTTCCCAAGGTCACCTCTTTGAGATGAAGTTCAGGAGCCTACAAAAAGCCTAACTTCCACAGATAACATCTCCGAAAATGTTGTGCACCATGATCTGAAATTTTCACAAGAGCTTCCTCGGGATTTCGGCTTTGCCTCATAACCTTCGTATAAAAATAGCTATAGTGAAAATTCCACGATGACCTGTTTCAAATAGCGAAATCCCTATATGAGGAGGATATGAGGATCACAATTTATATAAATGCTTAGGTTGAGAGAGAATTCAACAAGTGAATGTGGGATGGAATTTAGGAGCTTAAAAATTATTAATTATTCGCTATTTAATGACCACAACCAATTATTAGTGTCATAACACAAACCCATGGGGTTACTAACTTCAAACATGAATATCTCTCAAACCATGAAGAATTACGTGGCGTGCCATATATCAACGGAAACATCTCAAAAACTAGAAACCATCAAAAATATCCTTGACTTGGAATATAGTAATTTGGTAGGTCAAAATTCCCATGCAAGATCGGGGTAGTCCCTAGTGCTGCTTGGGTTGACATCAATGACAACCATTGATCAACACTTAGTTTAGAGGTTGTGGTGACATTAATATTAATTTTTCTGTTTTACCTGCAGGGAAGCTACACATGATGCACTCTATGATCGTAGATGAGCTTAAGTTACATGAGGCCCATTCTCACACAACTGCGGTAGAATCAAAGAAGCATGCCACAGAAGCATAACACAAACACACAAGCAGTATAGGTAGCCTACCGCGCAACCTAAGCCCATCACACTGCGCTCGAAGAAAAAATCCACCAAGTGTGTAGTGAAGTACCAGCAGTCCTGGCTATAGCTGCCCCTAAAGAGAAATTGGAAGGACTGGCTGCCGCCTTGAAAGCCTCGCGCACTGAAGTGCAAACCGTCCATGATGAGTTTGAACATCAAATCGCTGACCTACAAATGAAGTTGCATCCATAAAATCCACCTGAAGTTAGAGCAAAGTGGGCTTCTGAAGTGAAGCAGGCGATCGATAGTATTTCTACCACAGTCACGTAGTGTGGAAAACTTTTGGACGAGGCTATGGGCGTCTGGACTTCGGTTCAGAACGACCTTGTGGTACAACAACTACGCACTGAGCTACACATAAGGGAACAACAATTTGTTGAGATCAGACGATGGTGCCTACCCTTGTTTTTACACATCACCTTGCCTGCCTGTAGGAGGGCCGAATAATTCAAATGAAGATCGAGGATCTGCATCACAAAGAGAAACTGTTGGAGGAAATATTGTAACCATGGGCCGAGGAGGCTCTCCAGTTATCATGGAC
Organism: Pinus albicaulis; assembly: GCA_034641835.2. Taxonomy (NCBI): domain Eukaryota; kingdom Viridiplantae; phylum Streptophyta; class Pinopsida; order Pinales; family Pinaceae; genus Pinus; species Pinus albicaulis. The sequence goes on from CM076582.1 coordinate 147,188,689, forward strand.
TTTGGACAACACATTGAAGGCTATTCAGCAGACGCATCAAAGTATGGAGCTGGCCACTAAAGGGCCCACCATTGATAAATTTGTTCTTCAAGTGCAGGGTGTTGCTGCTTAGAGTCTGGAAATGGTGCTCCCTCAAAAATCTTCTATTAGCATGTTCCAAGCTAAGATGAACGAGTAGAAACCACAGTGACTCAGAACAAGTCACATGTTTGTGTTGGGGGCCTGTTGGAGCGCGGTCCCCCAGGGTACACTTTTTGGTATCTTTTTCTATAAGTTTTGTATATGCACACTGCTTGGATAGGTCAAGGGGCTTTGGGTTGGTCAAAGTCCCTATTTTGATGTAAAAGGGTTTTTAGGCTAAATTGTGTGTCTCAAACCATGGTTTGAGACCATAGTATCTGCGCGCTAGATTGGATAAAAAAGATAGATCGATTCTAAGGAAGTAGTCAGTAATTATCCATGTTTTGGATATAAGTGTTTATGCGTCTGTGATACTTTTGTAAGGGTTTCAGTCTAGGTTGGGTAGAAGGGCTCCTGCTTGCTCTGTGCATGGAGACCTAGTCCTAGCTGTGTGCGGACTCTATTGGATGTGTGCACGGAAGGGTAAAGTGTAAGGGAATTTATGATGTACTGAATTGCTCTGAATTAATACGCAGACTGATTTTGGTGAAATCATTGTGTTATCTATTTACTGTTCTGTCTTAAGTTCACTTTACTTCTATTATGATTACTTGTATCTGCGCAAATAAATATGTTATTTATGCATGAAGTTATATTGATGATTGAATACGTGGATGAATCTGCTTAAGTGATTACATATTGGTTCTTAAACTCCCGTGGTTGTTGTTATTTGCATAAACCAGATCATCCACAGTACCATAAAACAATTTTCGACGTTTCGAATCCCAACGGGGATCCATCTTTAGGACAAGAAATGAATTAAGGAAGAAAGAAGGTCGCAAGAGGTCAAGGTATAAATGGTGAAGGCTAATGAAGATAAAAAGATGAAAAGATGAGCTGACACCAAGTCATGCTAATTAAAAATTTTAATAAATTTTTAAATTTTTAATATTTTAATTAAAAATTTTTATTTAAAATTTTTAATTAAAATTTTTACTCAAATTAATTTCTAATTCTCTTAAGCTTATTATGATAAATAATTAAAAAATTTTAATAAATAATTAAATTTTTTATTTAATAATTATTAATTGAATTAATTCTAATTCTAACATAAAATCCTAAAATAATTTCAAATTTCTTATAAATTCAATTTATCTAAGTTTTATTAATGAGAGGAATTTTTGTGTTTTAAATTTTCCTAACTATATGTTTTTTTTTTTTTTTTCTAAATTATACTAATTTTATTTATGAAAACATACTGTTACAAAACTGCCTCAGTTCAGCTATGGGAGCCTGAAGACTGGGCTTGATGTCCATGCTTTAACAAAATAACGAACTGCCCTGAGTGGGAAACCAGTTCTTTTAAGAGGAGTTTCACCGCCCTTGAGAGGGAAACCGGTTCATTGTTCATTGCATACAACATACTAAAACAAAAAAGACTAGAGTAGCATGTAGCTGTTGCTGCTGTAGAAAACCAAAGAAAATCAGTGAATCTCCCAAAACAGTAGAACGAATGTACCATGTTGAACCAAGACAAATGGGAATTACTGCGCGTGAGCTGGAGAAGGCGGCTCCTCCACTATGCGACACCAATACTCGCCCTCCGGATCTTCAACATCTTCTTTCTGTTCGCCATCCTTACTTGTGATGCCCGCTTCCACCTGCATGGGTTGCCTGCCCAGGTCGGAAGGTGTAGAACCTGGGGGCGTGACCGGTCTCTCAGGAAAATTCGCAACCAGGGTGGGATTAAGACCAAGGGGAGGGGGAGTTAGACCGGGCATGGGAGGAAGACAGTGAGGCGTTTCTTCTCTCAGGGTGACAGTAACAAAGGCAGTGACAATGGGCTGGTTGAAGGAGCATTCAAAGCGGAATTCCGCCCTCTGAGAGGTCTGACGCAAAGCGTGACTGTCAGAAGCACAAGAGGCAGGGGAGACAGGTCTAGGCGGAGCAGCAAAAGGAGGCGGGGAGGGCTGAGCTATGCGTGCATTGCCAGGATGGCTAGCGCGACCTCTGTGTCTGTGGGTGTCTGGGTAACGCCCCCACTCAACGTCCTCAGAGGAGGTCTCTGCATCTGAACTGGTAGAGGGACGTGAGTGTGCAGACCGGCCTCGACTCGCACCCCGGCGATACCGCATTCGGTGACGGAGCCTTGGCATGGCGAATGCAATAGTTTGAAGCTGCCTGAGACAAAAAGAACAGGAAGGGGCTGGAGGAAACCCGCAGTGATTGACACAATGAGATTGCAGACATGAATTGGAGCAGCAGAAGGCACTTTGGGAAAAATGATAACCAGATGTAGTTTCCAAGAAACTCAAAAGAGAGCAGCGTCGCCCCCTCTGTGTGCGAGTGCTTGGCTCGGCACAAGCAGCAGGGCAAGCACTCCACAGGGGATGCAGAGAGCGGCAAGCAGAGCAAGAACAATCTAGACTGCCCGAGACGAAAGCCATTGTTAACCAACTGAGCAGGACGGGAAGAAGAATACGCCGGCGAGGGAGAGTAAATGCAAAGGGAGCTGGCGGACTAATTGCGAGGTTAATGGAGTCGCAGGGGGCCATATGGCCACCCCATGCGAGCCTCCTTGAGATGTGTCCGGGGACTGACGTCCCATCAAGCTGCGCCACCATTCGCATTCGGATTTCCTAACTATATGTTACTAAATGAGTTTTAATCAATTCTTATTAATTAACCCTAATAAAATACCAACCATTAAATTAAGCGCACCCATGCGGCTTTAGATAGGCTAGGGTGCATGGCTCTTTCTTTGCATCTGAGGCTTGCTAGTGTAATCTGTCGAGATTTATGGAATACCATTGATGCAAAGGCTACGATCAGAGCTCAGATCGAGGGTCAAAAAGCTCATGATAGACAATCGAAGAAACTGGTTAAGTTTAAGAGGATGGCTCTCGATGAGACTCGGGTGTCGGAAAATGATGCTGGCTTGTTTTATAAGAAAAATACACAGTCATCCAGACGACACCGTGAGCAGGTAGGATCATTCAGTAATGTTACTCTTGTGGACGTAGATGGAACATACATATGTGTCTTCGGCTCTTCAAGGCCTAATTTGAGGAGTGCAAGCCTCTCAGCCTCCGTTAAATAGATTAGCTCATCTGACAGGAGCAGCAACAACATTGTGAAATCGAAGAATGAAGTTACCAGTGGTTTTAACAGTGAGCAAAGGAGTTTGAGCAGATTCGAGGACGGATCTGATGCTGCAACAAGAAACCAATGTGTTTATTCTTACAAATGCACTGAACTATTAATGATCAGAGATAATTTTCCTGATATAACTCCTCCAGACCTGTCGTTGAGCCTGCGTAACTGGAATGATAACGGTTTTTCCGTTGATTCTAACCACGTAGTCGGCACCAACGCAGACAGAAATAAGGTCCCGCTCATAAAATCCGGTAGCTGCTCAGATGATCCGCTGGTTGAGTCTGTAGCCAAGTCTTATAATGAGAGTTCGGTTTTTTAGAATGGTTCATTCGTGGATTCTGTTGGTTCACTCATTGATTCCAGAGTAAATCTTGAAAAATGTGGCTTGGTTCACTCCGTGCTTAACCCGAGTAAAACCGTGGAGGAGTTTTCCCTGAAATCCGTGTGCAGGTCAGATTGTTTAATTAAATTAAACAAGGATGTGGATTCTTGCCACATAGTTAACCACCTTAAGGTCATCAAAGATCAACGATTAAGTAGTGAAGATAATGTTTTGGGTTATGGTCTTTTGCATGGTTCAATTAATAATAATTCACAATTATATGGAATAAAGGAGCACATACCATGTGACTCGTTGCATGGAGGTTCGATATTAAGTAGTGTACCTCGGAGCTTAGAGGAGAGAGACATTAATAAGATCAGATTTAATGATGATAGAAATATTAATATGGAACCTTTAGATGAATGTGAGAATGGTATTAGCATGAATGAAGCAAGTATTAAGAAGATACCCTTACATGATGAGGACAGACATAGGGGGCCTTCATTTGGTGTGGAAGGATATATTAATAGGAAGTTTTTTCGTGATGATTCTTCTAACAAAAATGTTGTTAACCTCTCTTCAGTTGAATTAAGTAATGATACCTGTAGGATTCTCAGCAAAGGTTTGGGATTCGCTATTGCTCCTAGAGGTATTCCCAATGAGAGCATTTTGTGTAGCATTAAGGAGGGCATTCAAAGTTTGCCTTTGGATGACAAATAAGCTCTTAGATAGGAATGCTCCCTGATTCTAAGGAGAGCTAAACCCCCTAAGAGCAACCTGAGCGAGGAGGAGATAGGTGCTCTTAGAGACCTCCGCAATAACAATGAGATTGTAGTCCTTAAGGCAGACAAGGGAGGAGCTGCTGTCGTTTTAGATAAGGAGGATTATATTAGAAAAATGAAAGAGCATCTTGATTGTGGCAGCTATAAGAAGTTGAAGTCCAACCCCCTGCCAAAGGTGTTAAGAGAGGTTAAGAAGGAAATCTTGAACTCCCATCTCGATGATAAGTTGAAGAAGAAATTGACACCCTTAGGTGAGGTCACTCCGAGAATTTATGGGCTTCCTAAGATTCATAAATATGGGGTTCCTCTTAGACCAATTGTCAATACCATTGGATCCCCCACCTATGAACTGGCGAAATATGTCGCAAAAATTTTCAAACCTCTTGTGGGGAACATTGATTCCTTGATAAAGGACCCAAGTGACTTCGTCAAGCTTATTGATAAAGAGAAGGTGGATGAGAACGACATCTTGGTAAGCTTTGACGTGGTGTCGTTATTTACCAAAATCCATTTAGATGAAGCAGTGCATGTCATTAATGAGGTCACAGACCCTGAAATAGCCAAGCTTGCTGAGATTTGTTTACGATCCACCTTCTTCAGCTTCCAAGGAGAATTATATGAGCAGGTATCCGGTGTCGCAATGGGATCACCACTCTCACCTATTGTGGCCAACTTATTCATGGAAAAATTCGAGAAGAAAGCCCATGCGTCCTTTCCCTTAAGTCCAGCTTGGTGGAAGAGGTTTGTAGACGACACTAACATAAAGTGGTCGCATGGTAGGGAGAACCTCGAGAAATTCTTCGATCACATCAACTCAATTTCCCCAGATATTAAGTTTACCAAGGAGATGGAAGAAATTAGGAGCATTCCTTTCTTGGATGTTCTAGTTACCCGAAAAGAGGATGGAACATTAGGGCATCAAGTTTTTAGGAAGAAAACCCATACTGAAAGCTACCTTCACGCTGATTCTTACCATCACCCTGCTAAAAAATTTGGTGTCCTCAACACTCTTGCTGTAAGAGCCCTGAGAATATCAGATGAGGAGCACTTGGAGGAAGAAATCTCTTACCTAACTCATGTTTTCTTAGGTCTAGGTTATAAGGAAAGAGAAATCAGGAAAGCCATAAACAGAGCGAAAACCGTTGTCAGGTCCAAGAAATGCTAGGATCCTCAAGAGAGGGGTGGAAGGGTTTTTCTGCCATATATTAGGGGTGTGACAGATAATATTGCTAGGGTTTTGGGGAAGAGCAACATTTTTGCACAATTCTTAGCTGCAGGTACCATTAGACAAAAGATGCGCTCAATTAAAGATAGCATTAGTAAGGGTCAGCTCAAAGGTGTTTACAAGATTGACTATTCTTGTGGGAAGTGTTATATTGGCGAAACTAGGTGCTCTTTGCGTAAGCATCTGAAAGAGCATGGTGCCGATATTAAACATGAACGATCACGAACCTCGCCCCTTGCTGATCACTCCTCAAAAACAAAACATCACTTGCGCCTTGAGGATGCTATAATTATTGCAAGGGAGGAACACTATCAGAGACGTAAGATTAGAGAAGCGCTGGAGATTATAAAACACCCACACAACATCAACAGGGATGGAGGATATGAGATTAGTGATAGTTGGCGACCGCTTATTAGACAGATTTTCTCCCTAGGTTCGTCCTCATCCAAGGTATAATGTTGCAGGTATTCTTCTCCCTCCTTTTAGCTTTCTAGTTTAGGGTCGTGTCAACTCAGAAACTCTTATTATGCCACTTACTCATAATAATTATTTTCATTAATTAATTTTTATTCTATTAATAAAAGTTAATTAATTATTATTTATTATGAGTAAAGGAAAATTAAAATTTAATGGTACTCATAATTAAGTTTTAGAATTACAATTTATTAGGAATTAATTAATTTGAAGAAATAATTGAATAATAATTAATATTAGAATTAACGTTTAGTAGGGTTTGTTGGATATTATGGGTTTTAGAATTCAAAATTTATTAGGAATTAATTAAAATAAAAATTTAATGGTTGGTATTTTATTAGGTTTAATTAATAAGAATTGATTAAAACTCATTTAGTAACATATAGTTAGGAAAATTTAAAACATAAAAATTCCTCTCATTAATAAAACTTCGATAAATTGAATTTATAATAAATTTGAAATTATTTTAAGATTTTTATGTTAGAATTAGAATTAATTCAATTAATAATTATTAAATAAAAAATTTAATTATTTATTAAAACTTTTTAATTATTTATCATAATAAGCTTAAGAGAATTAGAAATTAATTTGAGTAAAAATTTTAATTAAAAATTTTAAATAAATTTTTTTAATTAAAATATTAAAAATTTAAAAATTTATTAAAATTTTTAATTAGCATGACTTAGTGTCAGCTCCTCTTTTCATCTTTTCATCTTCATTAGCCTTCACCATTTATACCTTGACCTCTTGCGACCTTCTTTCTTCCTTAATTCATTTCTCGTCCTGAAGATGCTAATCCCTGTTGGGATTCGAAACGTCGAAAATTGTTTTATGGTACTGTGGATGATCCGGTTTCTGCAAATGATTACACATTATATAGATCTGGATCTGGTTCTGTTATTATACATCTGCGACAAAGTGATCTATGATTATGTCTCTGTGATCTGATAAGTGTTATTGCACACATCTGTTTACTATTGATATAAGTCTACAATCAATATGTTTAGGGCCACTACATTATTCTCTTCCTCAAGGTGCGGAAACCCAGTTCCAGCACCCCCCATACTGCTTCAGGTAAGACTCTAATCTGCCCAAGCAGGTCATTTCCGAAAGGGCCAGTAGTTGGAGGGTTTGTTGGTTGCACAATAAACTTTGAACTTGGGTTAAGACCCCTCAAGCCAACAATTTGCATTATGAAACAAGTTTTATTTGACAGAAAGGAAGAGGAAAATGGGGCGATTCAGCTTTGTAAGGGAGTTGAATGATTTTATTTTTGCGTTAAGGGTGAGTGAAAATGAGGTAGGAAAATATGAATATTGTAAAGCGAAAATGAGTTTTGAAATCATGGTTTGGCAGTAGAGAGATTGAAATTTATGGATCAATTGTAGGCTCACAGTGAGTAGCAATGGTAAAATTGGTATCTCAGAGTCCTTGTTTAGTAGCAATTGTGTAATGGATCTGATTTGGCATGGAATGAACATGATTTTCAAGAAAAAAAAAACAACTTGGTCTTTAAAAAGACACTCATGAATATATTGATCTTCTTCCTAGAACCTACAAAAACTTAGCACTTTTCTGTAATAAAATGTAATATTATCGAGAGAGAGAGGTCTCTCTTCAAATGATATATACACATAAAACTTAGAAATAGTACTAATAAAACAAATTCAAGGAAGAAAAATTAAATGCAATTTTACCTATTTGGAAAGTGGTACCTTGGACTACCTATTGGTGTTTTGTTGGTAGCTTCTTCAATTTTTTCTGCCTCAATTGCTAATGAAAACTCTCTCATCACGTAGATCTCATCAAGTTATTTCCAACGACATTTGAATCATCGAAAACTAATGTCGTATAAAAGGGTTATGATTGTTTGAAGTTTTTATGAAACATGAAAAAAAATTGTGCATGGGTGCCACATGGAAACACGAGGGACTGCCACATGGATTCTGAAGTGGGTAGATGACATGGCATGCACACATGGCGAGCTGATTTTTCAAGGTGACATGGTGGACACCGAGGCAATTACTGTGTAAACTTGACCAATAATACATTGCCACGTGGACCAATCCAATGTTGCCACATGCTAGAGAAATTGTTGCCTAGTTAAAGAATGTCAAAATTGTAGAATAGTTGACAAATTTTGGCTTTTATGGGATTTGGACTCATGATATCTATTTTACAAATTCAAAGACTTACCAATAAACTACAATTCGAATTTGTGAAATAAGTACCATAAAAACATTAGCTAAAGTTAAAAAATATTAATCATTCTACAAATTTGACTAACGAGGTAACAATTTGACAAATGCCTAGCAAAACAAAATTCAAGATTTTTAGAAGAAAATCAAGTGTCTAAGTGCACTTTTCAATCAATTTCATTCCACTAAAATATTTTATTTTCAATTAAGCTCATCCTCTTATAAAAAATAATGGATCTCAACCAATTTATTCTATAAAAATTGGGAAAACATTGAAGTTACAACTCATAGTTTTATTTTTTATTTTTTCGTTGCAAGTTGCTACAAGGTGCGTTACAACAAAATGCCTGGGTCAAATTTTGTGGACATGTTCCTAATGTTCTAATGTTTATGCATACCAAAAATCAACACTATCCAATGCATGGATTTTGAGATATAATCGAAATTTTTGTAAACTTCAGAAACGATTTTCTCACAAATTGCATATCAAATTGGGTTGAAATTGTTTATTAATTTTTTTATGGTATGAATGCTTTTGCACACCGAAAACCGGATTGATCCAATGCACGAAGCTCGAGATATAATCGAAATGGATGTAGGGGATTATCTCCATTTTCTCGAAAACTGTGAAGCGGATTGGGCTTGAATTTTGAGGAATTGTTCATGAGAATATTAACTACTTCTTGTAAAAAAATTACGAAAACCGAGTTCCTAGTTGTGAGATATATTGAGTTTAATTTTTGTATTTTTTTTTTTAAGAAATTATTTTAGCAAATTTTGAGATAGATGCAATTGAAATTTGGAGATTAAATTTTGAGTATTTGAATAATGAATAATGAATTTAGATCTCCTATTATATTTTTAGATCTATGAATTTTATTGCAAAATTTCAAAGCTAACTTTATTCAGTTTTCCTTTTTGATCTTTCATGTCGCATAAGGCGCAAGAAGAGAGAATACTCAGGAATTTTGTTAACTCTTTATTCTAAAATTTGAAAAACAAAGTAAAAATATTTGATCTCAAACCTTAAATTTTAGCTCTCAAAACTCTGTTTGTTCTCCTCTCATTTTAGATCTTCCTACTAAATAATTAGTGAGGGAGGTGGCTCTTACTACATCACCAAAAATAAAATTGGAAATAAAATAAAATCTAACTTAAAAAAACTTAAAAACATCACCAAAGTTGGTTTTATTTATTAATTCTATCCTACTCTACTGGAAATAGAATAATTGTTTCAAGTGTATGCATATTTCCAGTGTAACCATGTGCGTAACAGGAATAAAAAGATATTCATGCTTAGGTTTGAAAAATGTGTATTAAAGTACATCAAAGCATGAAAGACTAGTTGTTTCGATAATGCAATCAATAAGGAAGAATGAAAGAGTGATGTGATTTGATCCCTGATTCGATCCATCTTCAATAAAGCTATGACATTATTTATTCATTTCTTGGTTTAGATCAAATTGAATAAACCAAGAAATGAATAAATAATTTCTTGGTTTAGATCAAATTGAATATCCTCCTTTATTATGCATTCATCAATATGAGATTCTATTGGTTGCTCCCCATCAAAAGTATTACATGATTCTTAAGTCTTTTCAACAGATTGACAAAAGGAATCAAATGATACTTGAAGATATTCTTGTGGAGGTGGATAGATAGGCAAGTTTTTGAATGCAGTTAAAACATACTCTTCCTGAGAAGCAAATATCTCAGTTGTTGCTAGGATTCGAGAAATTTCTTGGAAGGACATTCCTCAAATTCTTAATTGTTTGTGAATTAATCCAAATGGTTGATAATTCTTGTCTTGCACACATATTAGTACAAATTATTAAAAAATATTAAAATTTAATATGCATCATAAATGATTTTAATATGCTTTTAACCATACATCTGAGAATGAATGCAACTATTATGAGTTGTCTAAACTTTCAAAATAATTTAATTGTGAGTTAAATCCCTGTCATTTAATTGTCAACTCGGGGTTCGTGAACTTATGAGGTACACATGTACTATATGTACTAGGTGATTATTTCTCAAAATATATTAATCTAATGCAAGAAACTTAAAACAAATTACAAAGAAAATAATGAAAGAAAATGAAAATCAAGTGCACATGTTCTTTCCCAAGCATGCTATTTTTCAGTGAATTTATGTCTCAAGGAAGACTAACTGCACAAATGAAATCTATATTCCTTGAGATGACTAGTTTGAAATTACTAGGAGAGATTACTCATGTGCCAATCCAATCCAAATCTAATCCAATCCAAACATACGAAAATTAAATCAATCAAAACAACATTAATGAAATTGAAATAACATAAAAGAAACTAAACTAAACATGCATAAATGAAATAACAATATTTACAACACAATAAAGAGGTGCACAAGCTGTGGTTGATGGGGGGCCTCCACTCCTCAGCAAGCACACCGAATGATTATCAAAGCTTGTAGATAAAAGAAACAATATGTATTCCATAAAATGAAGTTGGAGAAACGCTCCAAAGATATTACAATGATTCAACTCTCTTCCTCTCTAACCTCATTTTACAAATTACATCTTGGATCATATTTTGAATGTGGCTTTGAATGAGGCTCCTTTGAAGGATGCACTCATATTTATACAATAACTTAAGATAACTAATCAATAAATATAGATCCACAAATCTCTCATAGATCCACGTTTATCTCTTATGGTTACAACCAATCACCTAAAAATATGAGATACAAATCCTCTCAAAATCCACTCCTAGTTTTGATAAGAGTCACATATCATGTTGGGATTCAACAAGATGATGATCCTAGTGAAAATTAACCACCTACACTAGGTGGGACCCACAGGCTATTTTTAGGTGATATGTCTATTTTTAGAATTTGGATCAAAGTCTATTTTTAATAGAAATCTATTTATAGATGGTTGAGCAAATTATATGGATGGATGGGCATCTAAGTTTGGAATGCATGTGTGAAGTTGTTTCATGGAATGCATGTCTAAAATTAGAATGCATGTCGATTATTGTTAAGCCCTTAACAATAATTAGACAATAAATAATTATATATTTTTCATGAGCACTTCGAAATAGTTAATTGAAGTGGAAAATCAGTTAGCTAAGTGGATTTCGAGTTAAAGTGGTTGGTTGGTGGACCATGCAGTGGAATTCATTGTAACTGAGTGATACAAAGTTGTAACAGAGTTGGATGTGTAGTTATGTGAGTTGTTATTCAGTTTAACTCAGTTAAGTGAGTTAAACTCAATTGTGCTAGTTGTAACTAGTTGTAACTAAAGATACACTAGTGAGAGATCAGTGAATTAAATATTAAATTAATTCACAAGCAGTGGTCTCACATGCAACTGAAGAAATACTACTGTTAACTACATACATGTTAGATCCAGTGGAGACCTAGTTGAGAGATACATGAAAGGGCCTGGTTGAATATCAGTTGTGACGATAGTGGTACATTCAATGCATCTACACACACATTGGAGATGCCAATGAGGATTGCGCAGTCAAGACAAGGCAAGATCGAATTCATTCAGGGATCTTCATCAGCAGGGATTGCGCAGTGGAGGTAGGCTGTCAGGAAGCAGTAAATTGGTGCATGTGTGAGCCAATTTTTGTATGACAGTGTGAGACGATTTTATATTGTACTGAGAGCTCTTGGAGTAGAGTTTTGTATGAGCTTGTTTCATGATCCATGATATACATAATATATGATAGTTGGGGTTTTTAGCTTTATGCTTTCTTGGTAAAAACTTTTGTGTTATGTGCAATTGATTTTTCTTCATGTGTTTTCAATTGGCGATTAAAATTCCACAAAGAATTATGTATTTAACAGTGGATATAATTGTTAGATCAGGAGAGTCTGGTAATACATCACAGCGTTAATAAAATTTCTACATATCAAAACATCCATGATCCTTCTCCTTTGAATGTGCTTAGTCAATGAACCAAATCTTCTACAAATATTCCACAAATATTCATGAGTTGGAATTGAAATTCGAATTTGTGGTTGATTGGCCAAACATGACCCTTCTAGAATCTTCAAATAGGCCTACAATATCATAAAACTCATACCAGTTTTAGATATAAATGAAAACATGTTAATTTCCTAATGTTTAATCATAGATTATCTTAAAATAATTAAAATAAATGACTTGGAAAATAATAATGATAAACCCATATGATCATGAAAATGGTTATTAATGTAGGGTTATGGAGCTATATAATATGGTTAAGAGTTACGGAATATGATAAATTGATGGAAATGAGGGTAAAAGAGGATGAAATTTTGGAGGCCCAACAGGGAGACTAAGTGGTGATCTGTTGTGCAAAAGGAATGAGATTTCCATCCTGGTTCTATTGCTTTATCTGTACCTCCATGTCTTGAATTACTATCAAGTCTTCAATATCCTGGGAAATTTCTTTATCCTACCGTTGCTTGCTTTCCTCCTCAAATAGGAGATTTTTCTCTTCTTCTTCGGCTTGCTTCAACATTGTTTCTTCCTCTTATTTTCTCCTTATTTCTTCTTCTTGCATCTGCCTCTCTTCTTTCTTTTTTTGCTCCTATTATTCCTTCTACCTTAACTCTTCTTCTTGCCTCTTTTGTTTCCTCCTCCTTTCCGCTTCCATATCCTGTTTTAAGATAATTGGATTTGCTTTGTATTTGCGGCTCTTCTCCTTTGTCAGACTTTGAATAAACTTCGTCTTAGACTTTGAGCGCACTGGGTTACATTTCTCTGATGGTTCTACTTCTGGAGTGGATTTTTTCAATAGATTCTAATGAAATGTACCTGCAAATTTTATTGGTGCGTGGGGCTTAGAGCATTATAATTATTCGTTATCTTTTCTTCCTCTAGTCTAGAATAAGTCTCGCTTGGCCAATTGAAGTGCATCTTTGCACAAGGCTGCTTGCAAACACTTCTAGGATCATACAAGTGGTATTACATAAGACCAAACTTGAAGTTATCTAACTCATTTCCTTCGTTTTCTATAGCATTTAGATTCTTAAACTCTTATGATCCTGTATGCAAAGGAAGAGTGGGCCAAGGTGCTTTCTTCTTCCTTTGCAAGACTCTTGATAAGCTTATGGAAATATGATAAGAAACCTCCTGCATGACCAATTTTTCAGTGGCATACATTGGTAGTAAATGTGATGACTTCTAACAACCAAACACCCTGAGGTAAGTGCCATTAGGTGAGGCCAACCAATCGACAAGTTCTACTATTGATTCCATAGCCTCACGAGACATTCAAGGTGGCTCTTCCTTGAAAATAGTCTAGTACAATACTATGAGGAAGTTATCAGTAAATTTCTCCATGACTCCTCTATAGCTGGTCTCTAGAAGCAATTTGCAATAGATTTGAACAACAAACTCATTTGGTGACCAATTCTAGCTCATGCCAGGCAAAGAATTATGAGCACATATCCCATCCAACAAGTATGTAGACATATAGAATCCGGCCTGCTTACCCTTAGGAGGGTTATTTGCATTTGTCACATGGATATATAGTTGTTGGGCCATCAAATACAAACAATTGAACACTTTACCTTCATTTACAATGTGATGCAAAAGATATGCCCATTCTTCACAAAAAGTCTCTGTACTCTTTTGACCATATATATCACAACATAGAACTATCAAGTACTGAAACACATTTCTAAGAGATTGGTCTTGTAGGTGTTGATGGGTGTTTGGCGGATTTGGTGGAAATTGGAAGGGTATTTTGCCCATCCTTTGATGACATCCTTAGTTCTCAAATAGCTGTCGACTGCATAAAACTGAGATTCCGTGTATGCTCTTGGAAAATCTAAATGATACATCAGCTGTAAATCATGTTCCATGTATGAGGCAAGTTGTTTTCCATTGACATTATTGAGGATCATGCTATTTGCATCTATGTGTGATAGGATCCAATTGATGATGTCTGCACAAGGGAAGATCAAGACCCTGCATGCAACTCTGTGAAAGCTTGACTTCTGGACATTTATGTAAACCTATATGTATTCTAGATATGCTTTGAAACTAGTTACTCTGAATGCATCTTTTATTGTGTGCCATGTGATATATAAATATTTATCTATGAAAAGTTGAGTGTCTGACAAAATAGGCAAGTTGACATGGGTACTCTCAACTACTTCATCAATGTTGCTCTATGTGGTGTCTTTTTAGGTTCATCTCTTTGGAGGCACGATGGCGGCAACTGATAAAAGAGAGATAAGCTAAAAAAATTGTAGTACATGTATCACATTATGAACTCATGGTGAATACAAATCAAATCAAGAAAATCAATTCATTCAACATGATTAAATAAAAAACTTAGTCACTGGACAAAAGGATTGTGAATTTTTTGGGTTGAAGGTGGTAGACTGGGCTTATGAACCATGTAGTGTGCAATATCAATATGCAAGGGAGGAGTGTGAGGTTTGATACTGCGCAATGTGCAGTCTCAACTGGTGCGCATTGAAAATTATTAGTGGCCAAGGATGAGGATTGAGGTCTGGAACTATGAAATGCGTAGTTTAGAAATCCATTGACTGTGCATTTTGTAGTCTTAGAGGTCAAGCACAAATCTTGAGCCTTGAGAATGTGAATTTTGTAGTTGCAAAGGGCAACATGTTGCCATGATTGTGCAGATCTGCCCGAGAAGGAGAGAGAAAATAATAAAATTTGAGTCCTAGGTAAATGAGGAATGTATATCAACCTCAAGGGAAGTTATATCAATGAAAATCAAGTGTCAGAAACAAGCATGCAAAAGGAAAAACACACATGCACAAAAATGACCCAGCAGCGACAACTGCTTGTAACCAAAAAGAAAGAAGTTGATTCGACACTTGTAAAATGTAAATGATGAACCGAACCAGCACTTGTACAAGCTAATAAAAATTAAAACACCAGCTACTATGAAAATAAATAGGAAAAATAGCACTCATAAAAGCAAAAGCGAAAAAACGACAGGAGAAAGCGACACATGCAAAACTTACTCGGAAAAGCACCGCAAACTAAGTTGAAATATCCTTAATCTAGTTGGGAAGGCTAGAGTTCCAAGATAGAATGTGAAAATGAGCTCCAGAGATGTCTATTATGTAGATCTAGTCGGGTTAGGGTTTATGAAACACATGCCTAAAATAAAGGAAAAAGTGACACTTGTCTTAAGATCAAAATTAACAACTTTGTGCTACTTGTCAGACATTAATTATGAAATCCATATTTTTTAGGGATGAGAACTTAGATTTCTCGGTGAAATTTCCCATTCACACTGGAAGAAGGGACTACAGAATTCCCAGCAACAAGGGATTGTGTAGTTCACTACCTTAGTGAATTATGTATTTTATGACAGGGGGAGAAGGCTCAACATAGTTTTTGTGCTCAAGGGTTGCATGTCTTCAAGGATTGCGTAGTTATGATCCTCAAGGCCTAGCGCAGTTTCCAGAGAAAATGCATTACACAGTTCCAAGAGGGAAGGCCGACAATAGGTACAAGATCAGAGCTAGGGATGGCTTGTGTTGGAAAATACTGAGCTAAGATCAAAACAACTCAATCAAATTATCAAAAGCACTACATGAAAATATAAGTCTTCAAAATCAGAAAGAATACTTGACGACAATGAAATATGGGTCCTTATGGATATAAGGTAGGCTCCAAAATCAAAGAATAGGAAAAAATTTGAAGGGGGGTTGTAGATGCTACAATAGGTCTCCAAATTGTCCAATTTTTCACCATTGTAAATAACCATTTTTAGTCATTTTACTACACTTATTTGCATGTATATTACCCATCTTGTTGTGTTTCTTCATTAATGTGCCACATTAATCTTACATGTTAAAGTAGTTAATTCTCGTTATTTTCCTTTATTTTTGATGAATTAGAAAGGATTATTGTTGGTTTTGTTAATGATGGTTTTCCTAGTGTTGTTTCAGTGGTTCCTAGCTATGTAGTTACATTACCAAACTCCATGGTTGGCATATCTACATAACTCCAAGAGGAATTCCAAAACATGGTTTTTTTTCCTAAGGTTGTTGACATGGATTTATGTTATCCAAGTCATACCTAGGTCAAATTAATTAGGCTCCAACTCATGATCTACACGTCAAACAACTCATGACAATAAGAATTAGGTGACCAACTTCAAATGCGTTTTTTGGAAAAACTAAGATGAATCTTGGAAATCTGCGACATGGTTTTTTCTCAAAACATCCCCAATTAGGTGAATAAGGAGAATTTCTCTAAAAATATTGTGGATTGGGTGTTGCGTGTGATTCTTTCAGTCACATCTTTCTTGTTGCGACTGTTAACATAATGCATCCCAAACAAAGAAAGTAATTATAAAATGAAATAGCCCCAACCTATTCTAAGATGGATTCTATGATAAATCAATCCTTTGTAATCATATATTCAACAAAAAATACATAAAAAACAACACTGTGTGAATTTTTACATGATTGATAGTCCAGATTTTTGGGGAATTAGTTCCAATTCAACCCTTGATATTTTCTTGTATAAATGTATGGGAAGATAGCAGGTTGATTTAGTGTTAGGATAGGAGGGGTTGGAACCATAATTATTGTAACAATGCATCTTTTAACTTCATTTCCAAGATAATGCAATCTCTGCAAATTGGTGGCTTATTTTTGAGTTGCTACTTTGTGAGCTGTGAATCACCAACCTCCTATTAGGGAGGAGAGGCCCTCCTCTTTAGCAGGGGTTGTCATCTCAGCAAAGGTATATATTTTTTTCATATTTTATTTGCAGGTTATGTTAATGTGATTCTTATTATAATTTCATTATTACTATTATAAATTATTGCTCATACATTGTTACAAATGTCGGTTAATTTAACTTGAAAAATATTAATGTAGGATGCTCGTTTATCAGCATAGTTACTCCCAGATTGATCCTCACTAATTGTGTTTTTATCATTGTTTCATTGGTGCTTTTGTTAGAGTGGTTTTGATGAAATAGTATTATTTCATTTCTGCAAGTGTGATTTCATTTCCAGCATTGTGTGCAGAGTGTTATTTAGATATGCAAGAAAGGGTTTGACAATGTGTTTTTTGTGAATTGATTTTCATTCCTACAAGTGTGAAGAGTGACAAATTTGAATTGATTGTGTTCGAACTCTTGTTGAAAAAAGTGTAGCATTAGGAATAAGTTGATGCCAGTTAGAAATTTCTTCCTACATATACTTTGCACGATGAACTTGACATAAAAATACATATTTGGATTGACAATTTATGTGTGAGTAGGATTGATTGTTCTTAATTAAAAGATAATTAATCCACCCAACAAGAGGTATGGAAAATTATTTTCCAGTTTGAGGCATTTATCATATTTTCCATTCCTCATTCTATGAATATTGCAACAGACACTTCAAGCAATGCAACAATTGTATTTGGTCCATTATGTCATGGTTTCTCTATTGAATTACTCTTAAAATCATTTTTTCTAAATAATACCACTAATTGGATATTTTTCAATAATGATTCATAGATTCTAGACTTCCTCACTTGTGAAAATATGTTCAAGGATGTTGTCATTGATGACAAGGTCCAAAAAATTTATTTTTTGGAGTGTAAAGGATAAGACAAACAGCATCAAGGGAAAACTCATTCCCAAGGGTGTGTTTTCCTTGGAAAAATTATTTTACCTGTAAACTAATTTCAGGTCAACAACAAATGTGAATACTATGGACAAAAACTAGGAAACCTATTCCTCAAATTCAAATCACCACATAAATTTGCAAACAAGAACAAATGTGAATACTAACAGATCCACTATGAGGCATGGACTAGTAAATTTGGAAACTACAAAAGACCCAAATTTCATCAATCTAGGAACTTTCTGCTCATAGGTTGAAAAGAATACTTTCACACAATTATTTACAAGCTACAAAGAATTTTTTGCATGAACTTATGAAAATCCAAAGACATATGATACTTGGATCATTAAACATGTCATTATAATCAAATAAAGCATCAAGCATTATCAACAAAAACTACAAAAGATTCACCCAACCCTAGAGCCCCTGGTACGAAAGGAACTCAAGAAACTTCTAGATGCCAAAGTCATTTTCAAAGTTAGGCATTCTACTTGGTTTTCAAATAAGGTACGTGTTAGGAAAAAATCCTGGTGAGATTATAATTTTTGTTGTTTTCATAAATCTCAATTGGTATTTAGGTAAAGACAACTATGTTGTTCTTCCCATGGAGCTTCAACTCATCTTTGGATTGGAAATGTTTTCTCTTTTAGACAGGTTTTCAAGCTACAATCAGATTCTTGTATCTGAATTGGACATTGTAAACTCCATTTAGCATGAAATGTGGAACCTTTTCCTATCATTGCATGACTTTTAGACTTACAAATGTGGGGGTGAATTTTCAATTTGCAATGGACACGCCTTTCAAAGGATTGGTTGGTTAGAGAATAATGGTATATCTAGATGATTTCATGGTGTTCTTTAAGAAAATATTAGATCATTTGCATCATTTGAAATATACTTTGGAAGATGTAGAAAATGTGAAATCTCTCTTAACCCAACAAAATTTTTGTTGTTGTTTTTTAAGAAGGGAAAATTCTTTGGCACATCATCTCCAAGGATGATATGTCTATGGACCCAAAAAGGATCAAAACAATCACATAGATTCCCCTACTCAATAGTAATAAATCCATGCAATATTTCTTTGGGAATATGAATTTTTTCAAACAATTTTTGGTTGACTTTGACAGATTTTCAACTCATTGCAACAAATGATCAAGAAAGACACAGTTTAAACGAACTGTGGTGCAAAGGAAGCACTTAATAATATCAAATCTACCATATCAAAAACTCCCTCTTTGTACAACATAGATTTGATACTATACACATTTTCTGCAGAATATTCTCTTGTTGAAGTGCTCAATGTTATGGATTAAATGTTCATAAATATATACATTTAAAAAAAATAAAAATAAAAATATTAAAATATTAATAAATTAAAACATTAAGCTGCTCAATTAAATTTTTGAAGAGGCATTAATTAAAAGACATGTCTCTTTATTTGGCATGGCCAATCAACTCCTATATAAGGAGAACCGCCATGGCCATGTAATCATCCAATTCATTATTCATTAATAATAATAATATATCTGATTATGATCATATCAATCATTCTGAAATTTTATAAGTGTGAGCATACATACTAATTGTACCAGTGGTATCAGAGCGACGATCTTCTCGCCTAGCAACAATCCCATGCCACCCTGCTGGCCATTAGGTCCTGCTAGCCTCCCGTCTACCATACCTCTATTGCTATCACCCTCATGCCACTATCGTTGTTCCCTATCGATGTCCCATGTCCATGCACCAGTCAAACTCCCACTGTGTCACCCATGCTCCCACCCTTTCGAATGTCTATGCCTTATTCCCACTCCGGCCACCAGTTAGAAGGCTCGTGCCAACCACAGACTCGAAAGACCAATAAAAAACCACATCGATGTTATTCAACACTCTGGCGACTGCAAATGACTCGAATAAACCCGTTGACCCATATCAGTGGCTTAATTGGTGGTGGGCCGAGTATAGTCCATACGGTGTGACGTTTAATGAAGTGTGACGAGTTTTTGTTTATACAGTGGATGGTTTCGATATAAGTTTAATTATAATAATTTATATAATTAAAAAAAAAATATTTGGGTCTTATAAGAAAAAGAGGAACAAAATGGGTAATGATGATAGTTCAAAAAAATCCAAGAAGAACTCGACAGGCAGTGAAAACTCGTTGACGATGTCGAAAAGAAGCAAGATGACTTCGGGAAAACTCAAAACAACATGGCACAAAATATCCTAGCTATAAAAGACATTGTGAGCCAGTCTAACAGAGGATCCAATCCACCCTCAGCCATGCAAAGTCCCCAGACCCCGAAAGATGAAAACTCTCTAAACCTTGGATTTTTGAGGCACGAGCAGCCACGAATACCACAACTACACTTCGAAGGAAGCCAATATTACACCAAGTCCCCCGAAAGAAACCATATTAAAATTAAAAACGAGTTACCTAAGTATGATGGTAAGGACTATAAGGGGGGCATCGTATGGGTAAATAAGATGGATGCCATTTTTTTAGTAAACACACCACTTGGCGAGCAATAATAGGTTATGACTGCATGCAACTACCTAGAAGCATAAGCATATGATTGGTTCCTGTGTTGGTCTTCTAAATGTGCAACTCAATTGTTCAATTGGAAAAATTTCAAAGATACCATCCTGAAAAGGTTTCATGACGAGGAAGAGGATGATGTATATGAGAGGTTTTTCCACCTCAAACAAAAAGGATTGGTGAGTGAATACACCCACGAATGGGAAGTGTTAGTGGTATGGTAAAGGGGATTTTCAGACGAAGAATTGTTAAAAATGTATCACTGTGGCCTTAAGGATTATATTTGGGAAGAATTAAAATTACATAAACCCAAAAGCGTTGTAGAGGGTAGACACACAACCATAATTATTGAACGGAAACATAAACTCCATAAAGTACCATATGCTAGTAATCACAAGTCAAATAGGTACTCCAAGGGGAAGTCAAGTAAATCGTCCTTAGAGCACTAGTAAGTACATTCCACCACCAATGCGAAATGGAGGAAAACAAAAATCTAATGTTGAAAGAAAAAAGGATGGAAAATTTTGGACATGCAGAGACTAAGTATTTCCTAGGACACAAATGCACGATGCAAAAAAATTACAACTGTGAAGCAGAACAAGAAGAAGAGTCTTCAGAAGATAACTCCGATGAAGAGAACAATGAGGAAAATGAAAACCCTAATCTAGAATAAGAAGAGGATATGCCTCGAATTTCTCTAGAAGCTATCACAGGAATAACTCAGCCACATACACTAAAACTTAAAGGCCAGATCAAGAAACACACTGTTATCATTCTAATAGACTCAGGAAGTACACACAATTTTGTAGATGTCAATGTTGCAAAAATACTGGACATTTTTTCTTATCCTATAGCAGATTTGAAATTTATGGCAGTGGATGGGAAACAATAGATGGAGTAGGAAAGTTCCATATAGTCAAACTACAATTGAACAAATATGAAATGGAGTCTAGTTTTTATATAATCCCCCTAGGAGGAGTAAACATCGTTTTAGGAGTACAATGGCTACAAACACTAGGCACATATTCAGAAAATCACCAAAAGAAGTTCATTAAATTCAAAATAGATGGGAGGAAGTATAAGTTGTTTGGGTTCCAAGCTCCACCTACATAAGTCATCTCTGCTCAATAGATGAAAAAACTTATTCGCAAGGGAGACCCAACATTTCTTTCACAATGTCAGCAGTTGGAGTTATTATCGATGGAAGGGAGTCACCAACCATCATAAATTTCATCCTTGATCTAGAAGTACGAGAAGGTTTTTCAAGATCTTCTAATGAAATTACCCCTTGAAAGGAAAATTGAACTCATTATTGAGGTCAAACTAGACTAGACACTAGTAAACGTTAAACCATATCGTTACCCCCATCATCATAAAACAATAATAGAACGATTGATACGAGACTTGTTAAAGCATGGAATCATTACGAAAAGTAGAAGTCCATACACTACACCCGTAGTCCTGACCAGGAAGAAAGATGGATCCTTCCGATTATGTATAGATTACAGAGGGTTAAACAAAATCACTATTAAACATAAGTTTTGATCTCGTTCATTGATGAGATTCTAGATGAGACACATGGTGCATAATATTTCTCAAAATTAGATATGAGACCAGGTTACTACCAAATACGGGTAATATTAGAAGACGTTGAAAAGACAACATTCAGAACTCACGAAGGGCACTATGAGTTCAAAGTTATTCCATTCAGATTAAAAAACGTGTCTGCCACCTTCCAGGCTACCATGAATGAACTTTTACACCCATACTTGTAGAAGTTTGTGTTAGTGTTTTTTGACAATATCCTCATTTACAGTAAGAAATGGAAGGAACACCTCAAGTATTTGGAATAATTACTATATGTATTAGGGAAGAATCAATTCTATGCCAATTTATCAAAATGTACCTTTGGTAAAAAAGAAGTTGAATACCTAGGACAAGTTATATCCAGGGAGGGAGTCAAATTGGACCCCAACAAAATTAAAGCAATAAAAGAATGGCCCAAACCCAAGAACATATCCAGGATAAGAGGATTTATAGGTCTAACCATGTATTACAGAATATTTATAAAAAAATATGCACATTTAACAACACCCCTGACCAAATTGTTAAAGAAGAACGATTTTCAATGGAGTAACCAAGCAGATGAATGTTTCGAGAATCTACAAGAGGTAATGTCAACCACACCATTACTAGAAACTCTATACTTTTCCAAACTATTTGTAGTAGAGTGTGATGCATTAGGATTCATAATTAGGGCCATATTAATGCAAGACAAACACCCGATAGCCTTCGAGAGTAGGAACTTAACAAACGAGAGAGTTTGAAATCAACTTACCAAAAGGAGATGCTTGCCATCATAAATGCCTTAACGAAATGGCGATAGTACTTTCTTGGGAGTAAATTCTCAATCTGAACTAACCACAATAGTCTTCAATTCCTACTTCAACAAAAGACATTGTTAATAGAATAATAGAAGTGGATGGAGAATCTGTCATATTTCTACCTAGATATATCACACATGAAAGGAAAGGAAAATTTTGTAGTTGATGCACTCCCACGTAAGGATGAAGACAACAAAACATGCACCACCATGGTAGTTGTTCCTAAATGGATAGATGAAATAAGAGTTGGATATTCCAAATATAAGGATTGTGATTCTATGATTGAGAATATCCATCAATATACAAATTTTGAGTGGAAGAATGAAATAATATGGTACAAAGGAAGAATTTACCTAACACCAACATCCAAATCTAAGACGAAAATTCTAAAAGAATTGCATAGTTCTCCTATAGTCGGACATGTCGGTTTTTTCAAAACTTACTATAACAAATGACAATCATTCTACTGGAAGGGAATGAGAAAGGAAATCCAAAAACATGTTGTAGAATGTGATGTTTTTCAATGGAATAAGAGTGAAAATATCCCAACTCCTGGTTTACTACACCCATTACACATTGCAAATAAAAAATGGGAGGATATTTCAATTGACTTCATTGAAGGAATCACTAATATGGACAAGATATTTGTAGTAGTCGATGGAATCACTAATATGCCCATTTTATGGCTATCAGAAAAACTGACACAACTAAGAAAATTGCGGATATGTTTTTTAAGAACATATACAAACTACATGGTTTCCCCAAGGTCATAGTAAGCGATAAAGACACAAGGCTAAAAGGTAAATTTTGGAAGGAT
This sequence comes from Pinus albicaulis, assembly GCA_034641835.2. Classification (NCBI taxonomy): domain Eukaryota; kingdom Viridiplantae; phylum Streptophyta; class Pinopsida; order Pinales; family Pinaceae; genus Pinus; species Pinus albicaulis. The sequence goes on from CM076582.1 coordinate 147,212,302, forward strand.
TTATGCCAACAAGCAAAAATATCTCTTAACATGAGTTCAGCCTATCACCACAGATAAATGGTCAAACTGAAGTCGTAAATAAATGTTTGGAAACATATCTTAGTTGCTTCGTCACCAACAAACAAAATAGATGGACCCAATGGCTACACCTGGCAGAATGGTGGTATAATACCACCTACCACACTTCAACCAAGATGACACCTTTCCAGGCCTTATATGGTTATGAGCCACCTAGGTGGAAGGACTTTGCACTACTCGATTCTAAGGTCCCAAAAATAAAACACCACTTAGAAGAAAGCCAAAGGTTCATTAATTTATTAAAATAAAATCTAACTATGGCACATAATAGAATGAAACAACAAGACAAACAACATCACACTGAAAGAGAGTTTGAGGAAGGAGATTGGGTCTGTCATTAAAGCAACAGGGTAAAAATAAGCTATCATCTAAATATTATGGACCATATCAAATATTAAAAAAAATAAGCAGTGTGGCTTATAAACTAAAGTTGTTAGACAATTGTCAAATCCATAACAACTTTCATGTATCAAGTCTCAAGAAAGTACTAGGGAAAAACCAAATAGCTCAAACAGAGATACCAGAGATAGATGAAGAAGAAAGAATCGTCTTAGAACCTGAAGGTATACTCGCTACTAGAGAAAAAGTTTTACGATCCAAGACAAGTAATGAGTACCTCATCAAATGGAAGAAGCTACCAGAGGAAGATTCATCTTGGGAGTTAGAACGATTTCTTTAGCAACACCCAACTCTACCTATGATTTGAGGAAAAAACATTTTAAGGAATAAGAAATGTTATGAATTAAATATTCAGAAATATATACATAGATTTAAATTAAATAAATTAAAACATTAAGCTGCCCAATTAATTTTTTGAAGTGGCATTAGTCAAAAGACACGTCTCTTTATTTGGCTTGGTCAGTCAACTCCTATATAAGGAGAACCGCCATGGCCATGTAATTATCCAATTCATTATTCATTAATACAAATATTATATGTTATTATGATCATATCATTAATTCTGATTGTTTATAAGTGTGAGCGTATAGACTAATTATACCACTCAATCAGAAAGATGAGAAAGGGAATGAACAACCCATCTCTTTTATGAGCACTGGTTTACAAGGGGTGAATTGAACTATCTATCCATAGAAAAATAAATTATGCTATTTAAAAAATAATCAAACAATTCATATCCTACATTCTAAAAAACCACACCAAGGTGTTAATGCCTCACATTATTGTGAAAGAACTTTTTGTTCAAAAGGAACTAGAAGAATGTAGAGATAGTTAGATGACCTATCTCCAAGAATGCTACCTTGAGATTAAAATTCCAACCATTTTTAGAGGTCAAGTATTGTATGAGCTTGCAACTGAAGCATTAGGCCCTATTGATTTGGAATAAAAGGGATGGGAAAATGAACTATCCATGTACACTAAGGAAATTCTATAAATACCATATCAAAGCAATTCATGGTACCATGACTTATAGAAATATTTGCAGCATGGTACTTACCTCAACTCTCTCAACACCACGCAAAGAAAAGCTCTGAGGCTCAATGCTTCACATTACCAACTTTCCAATGGTGTATTTTTCCAAAGATATTATGATGGGTACTCCTTAGTTGTCTTGAAAACTGAGATGCAAATAGAGTATGAACTGAGCTTCATGATGGGAAAATGTACAAAATTTTTGTTGGAGATACCACTATACACAAGATATTAAGGGTGGGATACTCTTGGCCAATAATATTCATAGATTCACAGGGTTATACTGGGAAGTGCAAGATCTACTTGAAATGTGCAAGACAGGGAAAAAGGCCCACAATGCCTTTGCAACTTGTAGCATATGAAGAACCTTTTCAATAATGAGGATTAGATGTAATTATTGAAATTAACCCCCATTACTTAAAGAAACATAGGCATATTCTTACTACTATAGATTATTTCATGTGTTGGATGGAAGTTGTTCTACTCACCAAAATAAATTATGAAGTTGTAATAAATTTTCTGGAATAACCTTTGATCACTAGGTTTGGAGTGAAACCTTCTCTTCTTTTCGATAATACTTTTTATTTTTCCTCATTGAAATTAACTGAATTTACTTTATATAAATGAATTTTCCTACGATTATCAGTCAACTTTTATCCTCAAGGAAATGGTGTTGTAGAATCTAGCAATAGAAACTTGATCTATCTCCTAAAGTAATTGTAGTTGACCACTAGAATAATTGGCACAATGCTTTATCGAATGCTCTCTAGCTAGATAGAGTTACCCTTAAATCTATCCTAGGTACATCTCCCTACTTCTTGGTGTATGGGAAAGAACCCATCCATCCTCTTAATATCTTCTTACCCTCCCTTCAACTATCCCAATATTCTTGTGGACAAAGTTGTCTTACTATCCAAAAGGAAATTAACACATTACTTAAACTTGAGGAGGAAAGGGATAAATCCAAGAAGTTCACTACCCACCAATAGACGATTAAGAGATGGTATGATACAAATTTTCCAGTGATAACAACTTTCATATAGGGTACCTAGTTCTAAAATGGGACAAACCACATGAGGACAAAAGGAAACACTCTAAATTTCAATAATTGTGGCTTGGACCTTACTAGGTTATAGAAAAATTTGGTCTCAACACGTATAGATTGCAACCATTAATAGGGGATGAGGACCCGCTCCTTATTAATGGTCAAGTTCTCAAATGATAGTTCACTTAAATACCTAGTAGGCAGTCACCTTGTACATAGATAACTATTTTTTCAATGTTTTCTTTTAATTCCAATTTTATGTTTTGTTTAATTTGGTACCTTTTTTAGTTTTTTTTTTTCAACTTATAATTATAGCTTGTGTTTTCTCTTGCATAATAAATTCTTTCTTGATGAATTTCATCAACACCATATTCCTTTAGAATGATCTTCTTTGCATCAATATCTTTCTCTCCTAATGAGGTGTAATACATAGAGGCCATGAGAATTTGTATAGGAGCCAAAGAAGAAAAGAACTGGTACTCTATTTGCATTTGTTACTTGCATGAGGAAATAATACTCTTTGGTCATGTGCTGGGTATATATGGAAAACAAGAGAAAATAGGAAAATTTTGATCCAAATTAACCTAGATGACCGGTTAGTCCCAAGGCTTCGTACATCATCCACGTAACAATGACTCATGTTCAATAAAAAATGATATCGACTTCTGCAGGAACATAATAAAATACAGAAATACACATAAACGCAGAGATGCAGTATAAATAAAACTTCATTTCATTAATATCAAATAACTGAAATATGGTTACAGATAGAATGGAAATAAACTAGCTAGGGTGCTGGTAGCTTATCTCTAAGAAGAGATGTGGCGACTACATGCCTCTGAATTGTGTTACAATGAGGCTCAAGGGAATTTTTATTATTGAACAACATAGGAAAACCATAAGCAACCAAAACCCTAACCCCAGGAGAGGAAAAACCAAAAAAACACTGTTTAGGGGGTTAAAACTGCTCTGGAAGTTTAGGACCTGAAAAAATGCTAAAAACAGTAAATGCTGCTATAGAAAAGGAAACTAATTAAATTGATTGGAGGTCTAGGTGGAATAGGTGGGTGGCCACCAATATCCACCTGGATCATTCCTCCCCCCTTAGGAAGCAATGGTCCCCATTGCGTGCAGAGCCTCCATGAGGTGAGGAAATTTATGTTGAACCTGGTCCTTGGTGAACCACTTTCCCTGGTGAAGGAGTTGGCCTGCTTTGACAACTCGATATATCTAGATCCTCTGTTGGCGGGTGTTCTTGATTAGTGTGCCCATGATCCAATCAGTTGTGGCTTGTTCCATGCAGTCTGGGTTAAAATATCTTGATGTGAGTTGTTCTTCCATGTCAGATGTGTTAAGAACCGATGGAAAGTAGGGCCAAAGGTGGTCCACTTTGAAAACTGGGTGCAGACCAAGGAATGATGAAATACTGAGCTCGAAGGCATTGTCCCGTATAGCCTTGGTGATGGTGTATGGACTATACCGGAGCGAGCGAAGCTTGCAGTGAGGTCCAATGAGGCACTCCTTCTGCAAATGTAGCCACACTTTTTCACCCACCTGGAAGTTGTGTGGCACCCACTGTTGATCATGTCGTTGCTTGTACTTGGCATTGGCTCTATCCAATATGTCATGAAACAGTTGGTGCATGTGCTGGATGCGCTCAATGAAGTTTTTTGCCTTGTCTGCTTCGGACTGACATGAGCCTAATCTTCCTGAGTAGCTGCAAATGGCATGGCTACGTCAATGGGACATAGTGCTTGGAATCCCAAGGCCACCTGAAAGGGGTTGTGGCAGGTTGAGCTGTGGAGAGCCTGGTTATAGTTGTGTTGTACATAGGGGAGGCTCTCATCCCATGTGTGTGGATGCTTTGAGTTGTACATGTGCAGAATGTGTACGATCATCCTATTGATTACCTATGTATGTCCATTGATTTGGGGATGAAAATTTGTGGATTTGGTGAGCTTGGTGTCCAACATCGACCAAAGGCTGGACCAAAATGTATTGAGGAACCTGCTATCCTGATCTGAGATGATATTCTGTGGGATCCCAAAATGTACCCACGCCCGTTCAAATAAGAGTTTAGCAGTGGCCTCTGCTATGATATTCTCCTTGCAGGATGCCAGAAAGGCCATCTTCGAGAATCTATCGACGACCACAAAAACAAAGTCGTTTCCATGCTTAGTAGAAGGAAGGCCCGACATGTAATCCATGGATATGGATTCCCAAGGTAGACTAGGGGTAGGAAACGAAGTATAGAGCCCTTAATTCTTGATGGTCGGTTTGGCAATGGCGCATGAAGTGAAAAATCATATGTACTTCCTAACATCCTGTCAAGGTTTGACCAATAGAAATACTTATGCAGTATTGCCACTATTTTCTCGACCCTGAAATGGTTAGTGACCCGAATTTAGTGTGCTTCCCAAACCATCTTGTCACGCTCGCTTGAAGGAACACAAAGGTGCCCTAGGTTACCTAGCAGTGCATCCTATAGGTGAAATTTTGGAACTTGCTTACCCTCTAAGAGTGTCTTGTATGTGCCGCCGAATTCTGGATCGCTTCTGTCGAGAAGCAGCCAATCGAAAGTCTCGTGCCCACAAGAGTTGAGCACGATGGTTAGCGCCACGATTGATGGTCAGCTGAGGCAATTTGCAACATTATTGGTGTTGCCCTTCTAGTACTTAGTGTTCAAATCAAATTGTTCCAGGTATGTGGACCACTTATGATGACGATCGTTTTGCAACTTCCCTTGTGTCTGTATGAACTGTAGGGGTCGGTGGTCTGTGTGGATATATTTTTTCTTCCCCAAAATGTAATTCTTCCAATGTTGGAAAGCCTACACAATGGAATACATCCCTTTGTGATAAGTGGGATACTTTCGGATTTTGTCGGAAAGTGTCTCACTGTGATATGCCACAAAATGCCCCTGTTAAGTAAGAACTGTCCCAATATCATAGTCAGAGGCATTTGTCTCGATCTAAAATGGTTGTTGAAAGTATGGTAATGTGAGCACTGGTGAAAAGCATATGCGACGTTTCAACTCTACGAATGCCTTCTGTTGAGATTCAGACCAAAAGAATTTTTATTTCGCTCCTCCCTTGGTGACTTTACTCAAGGGCCAAGTGATATGAGAGAATCCCAACATGAACCTGCAATAGAAATTAGTAAGACCCAGAAAGTTGCAGAGCTCTATTAGAGTCATTGGGGCTGGCTAATCTCGAATGACTTGGATCTTGGTTGGGTCCACATGCACCCCCTACTCATATATAATATATCCTAGATAATGAACATGGGTCATGCCAAAAGTGCACTTCTCCAAATTGGCACACAACTTGTGTTACCGTAGTGTTTGGAGGTCCCGTCGGAGTAGGATGTCATCCAAGTACACCACCAAAAATGAGTTGGTGAATGACTGCAAGATGTTGTTCATCAACCTCATGAAGGTTGCGGGATCGTTCGTCAACCTGAAAAGCATGACCAACCATTCAAAAAATCCCTCCTTGGATTTGAAGGAAGTCTTCCACACATCAGAGGGTTCGATTGGTACTTGGTGATACTTGGACTTCAGTTTGATCTTGATAAAATATTTTTCCCCCTTGAATTGGTCCAAAATGTCATCAATCCGTGGGATTTGGTACCTATTCTAGAAAGTGATATTTTTCAACGCTCGATAGTCAATGTAGAGTCTCCAAGTCCCATCCTTCTTCTGAACCAACACGATCGGGCTCCCACAGGGTGATGAACTTGGCCGGATGTGACCTTTCTGCAACAACTCTTGAATCTGCCTCTTGATTTCGTCGTTCTCCAAAACATAGCACAAATAGAATGGTCCATTGGGTAGCGTCGCACCCAGAGTTATATCGATGGAGTGCTTGACTTGACAGTGCATAAGCACCCCTGCTGGTGAGGTGAAGATGTCCCCATACTCCTCCACGACCTTGTCCATCTATTTTTGTCATGCGGAGGAGCCCTGTTTGGAGGTCATGGCCACAATCTTCTTCTTTCACCATAGGCAGATCATCAAGAAAACAAATTCCCCGAATTTGGAAATGAGTTTACTGCTTTGTTTTGCAGTAACCAAAGAGATGGCAATAGGCGGTGCTAGCTCTGGTATCCTGTACAACTTATTTCCAAAATTAACAATAACAACATGAGGCCTGGACTCATACACAACATGTCGCTTCCACAAGTATGGTTGGCATTATAATACATCAGAAGCATCAAGAGGAGAAATGTCACATAATGCCTTATCCATGAAGGGCTTGATGCTGAAGGGAAGGTGACACTTCTGGATGATGCTGAGATCCTATCCTTGGTGAAGCCACCCGATAGTGTAAGACTATGGGTGTGTTGTGGTCAGCAAGCCTAGCTGCTTCATGACCTCTGCTGAAATGAGGTTCTTTGGCTCCCACTGTCGAAAATGAACTGCAAAGGGAAACCCTTTACCCACATATGATAATGGAAGAGGCATTCCCCCTCTAGATCTTCTAGTTCTTCCTTTTGGATCTTCGTCGTGGCAATGGTGTCGTTGGGATCCGCATCGATAATATGCTTCCCTTTGTCATTCCCCTTGTCGGATTTTGATTCAAAGTTGAAGCATGCATTCGATTCAGAAGCCTTCAACTTGGTCACGAGTGACTTCTTGGCCTGACACTCACTTGTGATGTGAGTGGAGCTCTTATGGAACTCACACCACTTTCACGTGTCCTTCTTTGGCTTCACGGTGTTTTTCTTTGCTTGCGACTTTGGCAGGTTGTCCTAGGTCGCCCTGCCTTGGATTTTTCCTTTGTTCTGCGGTTTGGGGGCACCTTTCCCTTACTTCTGATTTTCAGATCCAAAGTCTCACTTCTTCTATTTGAATTTTTCTCAATCTTGGTAGAATACCAGTATGATGCACCAAGCGAGGAGATGTCGAGGAACTCCATTTATTCCGGAATGTATCTATGCAGATAATGCGGTACTTCAACACCAAATGTTTCTTTGAATCTTTCATACCCAACTTTGTGCGCAGCGTATAGAGCAAATTCGTCAGCTCATGCACATCTTGATCCCTTTTTTACCGCAGCGTAGTCCATTGTATGTGTGAAATTTTCAATCTAAAAAGTCTACAGTTGTAGTGATAGATTTATTCCTCCTACTTATTATTTCAATAAGTTATTTACATAAATATTTTGGTAAATTTCGAAGTAATAACTACTGCAAAATTCAAAATTATATATGCAGAGAAGTAAACAGTAAAGGACATAAGCACAAGAATCAATCACATGTACACAATTTTTTTGGACAATTGTTCTTGGAAAAACCCAATGTGGGAAAACCAGTGCAACAAATGAGGGTTTTATTAAATTCTTCAACAAATGATTATTTAAAAGGAATATACTAGTAGATAAAATCTAAAAGCACCTAAGGCAGAATTCTCGGCTCCTCCCGACAAATTCCTGACACCCTAATCAACCTCTGCTTCTCTCTGTGTCTGTTTGCATGTTTTCTCTGCGCAGTCCCTGTGCTGGACTATGTAAGTCTGTGTAGGTTCTGTGTGGGTTCACTACACTATAGCCATGTGCTACCTCTTGCGACCCATTGCATCCTTTTGTCCCTGACTTCAACCACTGCTGACTCCCTCCTCCTTCTACTTCCGAAACTCTCTGCCCTGCAACTCACCCACTGAGATCGAATTATATTACTTCATAATTGATCTCCTTCGGGTACTGATTGTATGCCCAAATTATTTTCCAAATGACCCTCAAGCCCTCTTTTATAATCTTCTTGTTGATGAATCAACGACCCATATTAGAAGTCTAATCAATGGCTAAGATTAAAACTTGACTTGATATTTGTTTTCTAGAAGATTCACACTCTGACTTATTAATACCCTTTAATTATTTAATTTTCCCTAAGTTTAGACTTAGGGTATCAATTAAAATAATTGATTATTTTAATAAGTCATGAACCGAGTGGAATTTCCATTGGGTTCTTTGGAATACTGATGTCCAAGCCTCCTTACAAAGTTTAAGACTTGGAACACTTTCTGATGCTACAAAAATAAACACTCCCTATTAGCGAGGAAGGTGTTCCAACAATATACCTGTTGCATGCTGCTCTACTTTTGAAGCACCCTCTGTGCTGCTGATCTTTGGATGCTGCCCCTCATCTGCTGCATTGCTGCCTTCTATAATGCTTCCTTCTATACTGATGCCCATGACACTGCCACTGTCACTGTTGCATATGTATTGCAGCTCCCTATGAATCCTGATCCTATCCACTCATGCTACTGGAATGGATTCTTGATCATCCCCATCTTCTCTCTGAAGTATACAAACTTAGTCTTCCCCCGAGCTTTCGTGAGAATTTTTTCCACCTGTTCTCCTGTTGGAGTGTACTGCAATTGAAAAACTCCACGTTGTACACAGTCCCTGGTGAAGTGACACCTGATGTGAATGTGATTCGACCAATCATGAAACACAGGATTTTCAGAGAGCTTGATGCAACTCTGATTGTCGCATAAGATACTTGTCGCTTCCATTTTCTCCTTTAGTAGGTTCACAAGCAGTTTTCGAAGCCATATGGCCTCACACGAAGCTATGCTAGCTGCCATATATTTTGCCTCTGCTGAGCTCAGTGCCACAGATTTTTGTTTACTGCTACACCAGGAAGTCATTCCTGATCCTAGACTGAAACAATACCTACTTGTACTCTTCTGATCTACTAGAATCCCAACCCAATCTGCGTCGGTGAACCCACTCAACCTGACATCACTACTATGAGTGTACTTCAATCCAAGCTCGAATTTTCCTTGAAGGTACCTTAGAACATGCTCAGCTGCTGCCCAATGAGCCCTCTTAGGTTTCACCATGAACTGACTAAGGGTATTTACAACATAACATATGTATGGCCTTGTGTTTACCAGATACATCAACGACCCTATGAGCTGCCTATAAAAAGTAGGATTAACCTCATCATCTTCGGACGTGTCGATTTTCTTCTAGTTGGCGATCATTGGAGTCATCATGGGTCTACAATCCTCCATATGAAATATCTTCGGAATCTCTGTAGTATATCTTCCTTGACCACGAAATATCTCCCCCTTCTGCTGCCAAACTTCCAACCCTAGAAAATAGTGCATCAGCCCTAGATCCTTCATATCAAATTCCGCAGCCAAATTCTTCTTGCATTCTATGATGAGGCTTGATGATCCTGAAAAAAATAGATCATATACATATAAAACTAGTATGAGGGGCTCACTCCCTACCCTTAGATAGTAGAGATTGGGATCTGCGTCACTCTTGAAGAATCCTATTTTTTGCAAGTAGCTGTCAATTCGACCATACCAGGCTCTAGGAGCTTGCTTTAGTCCATACAAGGCTTTCTTTAGCCTGCACACATGGGTCTTCTGATCATACGTCTCAAAGCCTTCTAGTTGTTCTATATACACCTCTTCCTCTATCACCCCATTCAGGAATGTTGTCTTGACGTCCATCTGGCGAATCTCCCATCCCATCTGTGAAGCAAGGGATATCTTAGATCTAATAGAGGTGTATCTGGCTACTGGAGCGAAGGTTTCTTCATAGTCGATCCCTTCCTTCTGAGCATACCCCTTAGCCACAAACTTGGCTTTAAATTTCTCGATGTTGCCATCTGCAACATACTTGACCTTGGAGATCCACCTTGACCCTACAACTGATATCTCCTGAGGTATGGGGACCACTTCCCAGACATAATTCGTCATGATGGAACTGTACTCTTACACCATTGCATCTACCCACACCAGGTGCTGAGCTACTTCTCGAAAACTTGAAGGTTCTCCGACTTGAGAAACCAAGGCTTGATACCTCTCAAGCTACTTACACTATCTCTTATCATTTCGAGGGACTCTGACAAAGTCTTCTACATCTTTCAGAATTTTCCATAGCTCCCTACTCGTTCTCCCACTGGTGGTGGGTGGATTTACCGACTCTCCCTCTTGCAAGTCCTCGGGAGACATGTCCCTTGGATCCCCATGCCTTGGAGAGGCAACTGAATTCTCTGCCGCTGGTTGTTGAGGTTGAACCAGTGGATCCTCCTTAGACTGCGTAGAAGAAGGCAACTTGCGGGATCTTCTGAAGGCCTTATCCTCCATGAATTTCACATCCCTCCGCACTATGAATTTCCTGCTCTCAGGAATGTAGATGCGATATGCCTTTTCATTCTCACTGTATCTTACCAGATACCCCTTTTCTTCCTTCATTTCCAACTTCTTCTTCCTCTCATTGGGCACATGGTAGTAAGTTGTACTGTTGAAGATCCTAAAGTGACTCACTTCAGGCTTGTTGCCTTTGAAGACACTTTCCGGCGTGATCTTTCCCAATGCAGCGCGAGGAGCCCTGTTTTGAACATAGACAACTGTATTACAAGCTTCAGTGGGCATTTCTTGATAATACAACATCGCCCTTGTAGCTTCGACAATAGTCATGTTTTTCCTTTCCGCTACACCATTCTTCTCTGGATTGTATGGAGCTGTCCACTGAGAGCAAGTTCATCCCCAACCTAGGCACATGCAGTACATTAGTGGCCCGGATCCTATTTCCAACCTCGGTATGAAATACTACGGTACCTCTTCCAATAGGGGTACATTTTTCTTTATTACTCATAGTTATTTAAAACTCATATGCTCCTCTCGGTAGTCGGAAAAACATTCTCGTACTCCCGTCATGTGAGCAGAAGCTCCACTGTCAATGTACTAGACATTAGAAGAAGCAGTGCGTGACACACAAGAAAATTCTTCTTCAAGTCTTGATGCCAAAACAAACACATCGTGATCCATCTATTCTATCATGCTTATTTCCATCCTTGGAGAACCGTGTGAACCCTTTTGAGCTGTTGCTGCAATGTCAGACTTTTGTCCACTTGTCGATTCTCAGTTCCTGTTACTCATCTTTGGCTCTGATACCATGTGAAATTTTCAATCTGAAAAGTCTACAGTTGCAGTGATAGATTTATCCATCCTACTTATTATTTCAATAAGTTATTTACAAAAATATTTTGGTAAATTTCGAAATAAATACTACTGCAACATTCACAATTACATATGCAGAGAAGTAAATAGTAAAGGACATAAGCACAAGAATCAATCACATGTACACAGTTGTTTATGGACAATTGTCCCCACAAAAACCCAATGCGAGAAAATCGGTGCAACATATGAGGGTTTTATTAAATTCTTCAACAAATGATTCTTTATAAGGAATATACTGGCAGATAAAATCTGAAAGCACCTAAGACAGAATTCTTGACTCCTCCCGACAAATTCCTGACACCCTGATCAACCTCTGCTTCTTTCTGTGCCTGTCTACGTGTTTTCTTTGCACAGTCCCTACACTGGACTGCGTAAGTCTACGTAGGCTATGCGTGGGTTCACTGCGATTCAACCCTGTGCTGCCTCCTGTGACCCACTCCGTCCCTCTGTCCCTGACCTCAATCACTGCTGACTCCCTCCTCGTCTTGCTTCTACAACTCTCCGCCTTGCAACTCACCCACTGAGATCGAATTATATTAATTTAGAATTGATCTCCTTCGGGTACTGATTGTATGCCCAACTTATTTTCCAAATGACCCTCATGCCCTCTTTTATAATCTTCTCGTTGATGAATCAACGACCCAGATTAGAAGTCTAATCAATGGATAAGATTAAAACTTGAATTGATCTTTGTTTTCTAGAAGATTCACACTCTGACTTATTAATACCCTTTAATTATTTAATTTTCCTAAGTTTAGACTTAGTGTCTCCTTTAAAATAATTAATTATTTTAATAAGTCATGAACCGAGTGGAATTTCCACAAACGGTTTCTGGGTTCTTTGGAATAATGATGTCCAAGCCTCCTTACAAAGTTTGAGACTTGGAACACTTTCCGATGCCACAAAAATGAACAGTATATACTTGTCCTCATAGCTCCCCATAGGATAATATTGTTACATGATGGCGTCTCGGAAAGAATCCCAAGTGGGTTCGGTCGAGAATAGAGTGGGTTCCCTCTTGTCCTTTTTCGCACAGTAGGTTTCCCACTAGTCCTTGACATGGGGGTGGATTTGAGGAGTGAAAAAGTAATATTTTCTAGGTTGGAAAAGTCATAAACTGAGAAATATCCTTCTAATAGATTCAACCGTTTATCTATGACGTCTGCATCTATTTCGCCCTCAAATATGGGAATGTCAAAATTTACTTGTACCTTAAAAGGAGTGGTGCCTCTAGAGTCGCTGCTAGATGCAGATGCACCGCTGGTGGGCAACCGTTGAAGGATCTCATAAAAGTTATCCATCATTGCGTTCCTTTGTTTCTCGAGGGCCTCCTTGTGCAATATTTTGATAAGATCTCCTGCTCCCTCATCTTTATTTTCTTCCCCCATGAGAAGCCATCAGGGTTTGCAAGGTTGATCTTGCAAAGGTACCACCAGATCGAGCCCTAACTCCTTATACCCCGACCTCGTTGGGGACATGCAAAGAAGGATCGAGAAAGAGCAGACCGCTCTGATACCACAGTTCTAGACTTATGCAAGAGCGCAATAAAATATATAAATACACATAAATGTAAATATGCAACAAAAATACAACTTCATTTCATTAATATCAAATAACTAAAATATGCTTACAAACAGAATGGAAATAAATTAGCTAGGGCACTGGTAGCTTATCTCCGAGAAGAGATGTGGCGGCTATAGGCCTCTGAACTGTGTTACAATGAGTCTTAAGGGCATTTTTATTATTGAACGACATAGGAAAACCCTAAACAACCAAAACCATAACCCCAGGAGATGAAATACCAAGAGTTTGTGGGCCATGTTAGGGTTAGTTGGGTATCCAACTTCTTGGGGTCATAACATTGTCATATTATCTCTGTTTGGCGCGTACATATATCATTGGAAAGATCTCTCCAAGTACTACAGGTTTTGCCATAGGCCCTTGCCTATCGCTATGGGCTTGCTGTAGACATAAAAAAACTTCATTTAGGGGGTCAAAACTGCTCCGGAATTTTAGGACTCGAAAAACTGCTAAAAATAGTAAATGCTGCTATAAAAAAGAACTGATGAAAGAGACTGCAGGTCTAGGTGGAATAGGTGGGTGGCCACCAATATCCAACTGGATCAAAAAAGATAATGGGTTGATCAAGATATTATATATATATATATATACTTGGAAAGAATCATAATATTTCATTGAAGTATGAAAAAGTTACATTTTGTAGATGCATTTTCTGCATTCCCAAAATCTTTTTGAGAAATAGAGTTCCAAAAATTATGCCCTCTTACTAGCCAGTGATAAGAAAACATGAAGTGTGCACTACATAAAATATTGGAGTGTCCTTAAATATCATAAACATACATATAAACATACATCTATAACTGTTGAAAGTCCAAACAAGAGTATATCCTAAAAAAATAAAACAATAAATAAAGATGATAGTGTGAATTGTGTTTCTATGTTTCCAATCATCCTTCCATGAAAGGACGATGAAAATATTCATGTGCCTCTTCACCTAGTTGTTATATGATCTTCCATATGCCCATAGCTTGCTCAGATCCTACCTTAGATAGAGCGTCAACCACTATGTTCCTTTCCCTATAGATATGGCTACATGTGATTTGGTCAAAAGATAGATTTAGGAGAAGAATCTCCTCCAAAATAGGTAGCAATGGGCAATGAAAATATTCATGTGCCCCTTCACCTAGTTGTTATATGATATTCCATATGCCCATAGCTTGCTCAGATCCTACCTTAGATAGTGCGTCGACCACTATGTTCCTTTCCCTGTAGATATGGCTACATGTGATTTGGTCAAAAGATATATTTACGAGAAGAATCTCCTCCAAAATAGGTAGAAATCTGTGATTGTGGCATCTTTGTGTTTCGTTGAACCAATTTATAACATTCACTTAATCACCGAAAATTTTTAGAGTGAAGAATTATTTTTCAATGGAAAAATAAAGGATTTTCAAGGAGAGCATCTCTGCATAGTTATTTGTTCCCCTGGCCAAACCAATCTGAGACTTGAAAAAATGATGTTCTTAAAGATACAGGACCAACCTACCTCCACAAGATCCATTGTTATGAGAGGATCCATCAAAATAGGCCCAAGGAACTGAGAAATTTATATATTCTTCTGAGATAATCCAATGAACTTGAGAAGTGTTCAAGGAAGGAAGAAGGGAGAAACTTACAAGAATTTGGGTTGCCACATGATCAGGGGACTAGACTTGATCCCGAAAAGTTTCCTTGTTCCTAGCTAGCCATACTCCCCAATATATGAGAGGAGGGATGTTTATGAGAGAATCATCTTTTGAAAAGTCCCACCAAGACTTCCAGGGATCATGAAAGGTATTTCCATGCCACACCAAACCATATGCCAAATTGATCTTTACAACTGACCAGATACTCAAAGTGAAGGAACATGACAAGTACATGTGTGTCACTGATTCCTCAACATTTTTACATAGTATACACCAACTGGGCCCTTCTTTTTGCTTCTATTGAAGATTTTCCCAAGTTAGAATTTTATTTTCAATCAGACACTAGAGAAAGACCTGAGCCTTAACATGACACTCACGAGAAGTGGAGAAACAATAGAGACTTGCAATGAATAGCTTGGCAAAGGATTGAGAAAGTATTTCCATATCTTTTTGAACAATTGCCTTCATTGAGGTTATGGACACTCATGGGAAGTCGAGAAACACTAGAGACTTGCAATAAATATATTGGCATCTCAGCCTCCAAATAAATTACATATCTTGTGATACCCCAGTAGTCCTAGAGAAAGGACTGAGTCAAGGTTAAAGAACTTGAATCCTATGCCTCAAGGAACTTGCCATAAATCTAAGTAGGAAGGATGAGACATCTTACTCATCACTCTCAAGATTAAGAAATGATACACATTGGCTTTGGTCATAATTCCTCAGTAAAGCTAGAAAATTTCAATGTGCATATCGATCATTATTTCTAGGCTTATTTTCAAATAATCATGGCTTCATCCAGTGTGTTTCCAATTGTTGTGCGAGAATAAAAAACCCTCTTTACAATTTGGGTCTCAAGGCATAAGATTCTCAAGATTCCCAGAAAAGTCACTTCTTTAGCAACACTATATATGATTCATTTTTCCCCAATGAAAGGTCTTGGCATTTGACTCTTTCACCGAAGAAGGAAGTTCCTCAATAACACACCACCAAATAAATCACCTACCTTGTGATAAATTGTGTGCCTTTTCATGACTAGTCAAAAAAGGGCTATAAAAGGGCATTTGATGCACTCAACTGACATTGTCATGTTATCCCATTCGCGCTGCCATTTAGGTCTCATACAAGCTTCAAAATTATTTCCATGCATGTCACTGGGCCCATTCAATTCGTATGACATCCATGTCATCACGAAACCTTTAGGCCATGCTACTTGTAAGAATCCATTACTTATTTGAAAATTTCCTTGTTTTTGATAATGTCAATCTATCACATATTTTTGGGTACTCTGCTACAATTTATATAAGTATATGGGATGGGGTTTACCCCCTCATTCCATTGGCCTATAATGCACATTGTTCCCTCCTTCCCGATTGCACTAAGGCTTGGGAAAGGGCTTCTTCGATAATCAACTATTGAAGCCTCATCCCATCAATTATAACCTTGCTCTCAACTAAATTCCTTAGAAAAATACAACATCTGTTGAGGGATTCCCATCCTTTCCTCGACAACCCTTTGGCTTTGTGACATCTAATACTATGGAGATTAACACAAGGAATTATCATGTAATAATTTTGATTCATACAAAATCCTATTTCTTTAGGCGTTGTACTTATAGGATAGGAATATAAAAAGAAGAATAAATCCCGAAGATTTTGCATAATCAAGTTGACCAAAAATTTATGATTCATCTGTGTTTGGTCAGAATAGGAAAACATGTTTGAATGAATTGATTCCAATTAATCTTTGAGACATAATGCATCAAGATAGGGAATATGAATATTCTTAATCCATGAAAATAATATAATGTATCGTACTTTGAAAAAATTGAACAAGAAGTCGACGTATGAGGTACAAATATCATGCTAGGTTCTATAGAGTGACAATGAAGACAACTTCTCTGCCAACTTTTCCACTATGATCCCCTCAAAAAAGAAAACTCTTCCTTATGCAAATTTTTCAGAGTATGATTAACTTCTAGATTTGAAATCATTGCTTATAAACCTTGTATTGACCATACTTTACAAGAACATCTTGTAGTATTGTCAGAGGAGGAAGGGTTAAAGATTTACTTGGTGTGAGATATCACATTTTTCGAGGAAACCTAGATGCTACCAAAGTAAATTATTTTCTACCATAGTTTTTCGAGATCCAAAAACCAGTCTTACTAGTGGTTAACATTTTGTCGAATATATTCTTGAATTCTTTTGGGACTTGACCAGAACTTAGATTGGGGAGGAAGAATATGGTCGCTAGGTTTGCATTATTGGAACCATGTTTCTAATTGGCCAAAGCTCTTCTTCCTTTGAATATTCTAAAATTACCTTACGGGAGTTAGCCACATCGACAAATGATATAATACTATAGTTTCTCTTGCTTCATTTATATCAGTAACATATCTATATGCATGCCTTGCAAAAAAAGGGTTAGGTTATTTTGGTAAATATATTCAAAACGATGTTACCAACTTAACGAGAACTATCATTTCAAAATGAGAACTCAAGCCTAGAACCCCCCATTTTTGTGAAAAAAAAACATGAAAAAGAACCTTAAAATAAAAAAGTGGTGATGTTGCATCACCCTTTTTTAGGATTAAAATTCCGACAACTTTTAGCCATGACATTAAAAAGAAAAATCACGATCACGAAAAACCTTAAAATTCCAACAAATTTCAACCATGACATTAAAGATCAAATAGTATGACTATAAAAAAACCTTAAAATTCTTACCTTTTTCATCCATTGAATTAAACTAAATATCACGAGTATAAAAAACCTATAATTTTCAACATTTTTTAGCCACTACATTAAAACCAAATATGTGAATAAAAGATACCTTAAAAATCAACACTTGAAGCAAAGAGTCATTTTATTGAGAGTAATTTTTTTTAAGGTTAGAAGAATCACTCTTTTGAGATCTTAGCCTAAGACAACTCGACCCATTTTCAATGAGGCACTATAATTGCATTTTTTTTTAATTGTCTTATAAAATCATCATTAGTGTACACAAAATTATGAAAAACATCCTAAAAAATGATGTAATGCAAAATTTTCTATTTTTTCAACTAAAACATGAAAATATTATTTTTTTTAATTAAAAGAATAAATTAGATAATTTTAAAAAATGCCCTTTCCAAACGAAATTTATTTAAAAAAAATTAAAACAAATTTTAACGAAACAAATAAAAAACAAAAATGCAGTGATTTTTTTTCTTTTAAAAATAATGCTAGTTTGTATTATAAGCATAATTTTGCGCTTGGGACATAACCTACACATCATGGAGGGATCTATGCCTTCATTCTGAGGCTGGTTAAGTCTAGAGACTCCTTGATCCCATCATAGAGAATGCCTAATTGATAACAAATGTGCCTTACAAGAACCGGGTCTTTGGAAGTGTAAACTTTCCAAAAGTCCTTCAAAGTCATGCAAAATTTCTAATACATTTGTCACCTTATAGGTTACAGAGGAACCTTTGCATTGACTACATTCTTTCCCTCTTCCAATAGGGGTGCACTCATATTTGGGATTGGCTTGTTCGCATGGCTTTCTGTGCTTGCCGTAGGAGACAATTGCAGAGTCATAATGTTGAGAATTTCTTGAATTTCTTCCACTTGTTGACGCAGACTACATAACTCATCATCCTTGCACTGTGTCTGTTTCCTTTGCTTTGTTAGAATGTCCAATGAGGTTGTAACTGTAGATGCTAACTGGTTGAAATTAATATGCAAAGTATGAACATCTTCTTATAAACCTTCCAACCTGGATATCTGTTGACTACCCATTTCATTTGGAGGAAGCATTCTTTGAAAGTTGTCCTCGCCTTAGTGAGACCTTTCTCGAATACAGATGGAAACTTTTGCCCTTAGTGAAAGAAGCGACACATATGCTAAGTTTCCCACAACAAATATGCCTAGAACCTGTCAAGGACCAAATGGGATTACCTCCATGAAAAAGCCACTTGCCTGTCTCACCAATTAATTTCCATTGCAACAAGAGATCTATTGCCTTTCTTCGAGAATATTTATTCCATGCGACTTACAGTCGTGGATGGTTGTCAAACTCCAACATTTAACTCAATCCTTACTAAATGATTCCTGAAATAATTTCTTCCTCCCATATCGTACATGGAGATATAACTTCCCACGAAGAGTTCAACTTTTATATCGGGAGGATACTCTGTCGGTTTATTAAGAGCATGGATTAAACACTGGGGAGGGGCCATGTATAATGTGAGCCACCTCCTTTCCCATGCTTTTGTGATTATTAAAACCATGATTTCCATCCAAGCCATTAGGGAAATGGGCTAAAGTTAGATATCCCATTCACAATGAGGACACCCATCTTTAGCTTCGTTCCTTCGTTAACCATCTTGTCTGTTTCATTGTTGTTGCTTCTAAGTATATGAAAAACCAAACCGAAGAGAAGGTTTGAATGGAGGTCCTTGTTCTTTCAATTATATTTTTTAACTTCCGGTGTTTTGGTATGGCATTGTTCACCATATATGAAAAAATTAATTGTGAATCTCCAATGAATTGAAGAACATCAACTTGAGTAGATTTTTCTAACATAATTCCTTGTAGCATTCCATATTGCTCTATGTAATTGTTGGCCATTTTTCTAGTTCCAAAGAATAATTTATTAGATTTTTTTCTCCGGGATTTAATAATATCCTTACCGCCCCTTCCACATCTTAAAATTTGAAGAAGCACATTGGGGGTGGACTTTGATCCACTTATGTGTGCATGTGTCATGAAACCAATTTTTAGTAAAGTTTATGTGTGCAACCACATGTTCGACCACTACTTCAATGTGCCTCATAACTTCAGGATTAGGCCCTAAAGGGAATTGAACCTTGTCAAAAGATGAAAAACTCATCGTTTTTCACCATTGAATCCAACCCCTTTAAGTAAAAAAAGAAAAATAAATAAAAGAAGAAAAATAAATAAAAGAAGAAAAATAAAGAAAATAAAACAATCTATATAAAGAATAATAATAATAATAAAAAGTCTATATATATCTTAAAAAAAACATCAAAATAATTAGAAAAATACAAAATGAAAAAATATATATTACTATTATTATTATTTTCTCAAATAAAAAAACTCATTTAAAGAAAAAAAATAAAAATAAACAACCAATTTTGAAAAAGGAAGAAGCTAAACGACATAATTTGAAAAAGGAAGAAGCTAAAAGACATAATTGGAAAAAAATAAATGTTAGAAAAAAAAAATACATATATATAGATTAAAAAAACTTAAAAATATAAATTAATTTAAGAAAAACACAATTAATTAAAAAAGTTGAAAAATTGAAAAAAATACATTAAAAAATGGCATGTTGTGTTGAGAGAGTGACTCTCAATCACACGATCTACCGAACATGCTATTTTTTTTTAAAGTTAATTTGTTTTATTATTATTATTATTATTATTATTATTTGTTTGCTAGGTAATATGAGTTTTGATGATTGACATTCCTAACATGTGGCTTGAGTAGCTGTGACCCAGAGACATCCAAGCCTTCAAAATCAAACGTATGAAGCTTGTGTAATATTTGGTGTATTCTCATGAGAGTTTTCTATCATAAATGCAAGTTATTCTTATGTGACCCAGAGACATCCAAGCCTTCAAAATCAAACGTATGAAGCTTGTGTAATATTTGGTGTATTCTCATGAGAGTTTTCTATCATAAATGCAATTTATTCTTATTTGGTATTTCTCTCATGCTAACTTTATTTGAGTTTATCACACTAATAATACTAATAATCTCTATTTTACTTATATCTTGGCTTGCATTATAAAACAATACCCACCCCCACAAGACTCATGGATTAGAAATAAAATACATGCTACATTGAACACAAGCTTCCATTGCCCAGTTTTGGGGGTCCCAAGGATCACAGTTGGCATGGCCACACCAGCTCTTAGCATGGTTGGATTGTTTCCCATAGAGTTTTGAACTAGTGACCTTTACACCACGGAGTGGCTTAATATGACACCCTACCACCATTTGCTCTACGTCCCGTGGGAAATTGTTATTATTATTATTTAAATCAGAGAGAGAATTTATGGAGAATTAGTAACCTCGAAAGTTCAATTGCGACTATTATACCATGTACTACTATTTCATAAATACCACAATCAAGCTAGTTACAATGTGTCTTCGGAGACTAAATCCACGTTAAGGAAACAAATTGTCACCAAACCACTTGAGCTAAGATCATTTGAAATTTTAAAAGACATGGGGGTGGGCTTCGATCCACTTATCTATGCATAGGTCGTGAAGCCATTTAATATGGTATCTCTAAGTGCAATCACACATTCGACCACCACCTTAAGGTCCACATTGATCCAAGAAAGTCCTCATAGGAATTGAACTTTGCTCAATGATGAAAAAATTCTCATGT
Organism: Pinus albicaulis; assembly: GCA_034641835.2. Lineage (NCBI taxonomy): Eukaryota > Viridiplantae > Streptophyta > Pinopsida > Pinales > Pinaceae > Pinus > Pinus albicaulis. Next base: position 147,233,453 of record CM076582.1, read on the forward strand.
TCCACTATTAGATCCAACCCCTTTGAGTTTAATTTTTAATTTTTGTAATTAAAGTTTATTTTAATTTTTTTATTATTATTATTTAAAAAAATAAAAAAATAAATGTTTTATTAGTTTTTTATTTTTTTATTTTTAAGTTCTTTTGATCTTTCTTTTTTATTTTTTAAATGTGTTTTTTCCAAAAAAAAAATGTTTTCTCCTTTATTTAATTAGCATTTTCCAGCGTTTTTAAAATACAAATGTGATTTATTTATTTTTTAAACTAAATTTTGTCCTCTAAATAATATTTACAGTTTTTTAAAATGTAAATTATTAAAAAAATAAAAAAATTAATAATAAAACAAAATTGATGTCATTCCATTTTTCGATTTATAGTTCGCATTATGTTTTTATTTTATTTTTGATGGTACTAATGCTTAAGGCCATAATGCCAATTAATTGGAAACCCACAAAATAAAATAAAAGATAGACAAATTTGAAACACACTTAAAAAACAAACATTTGAAAAAAAGAAAGAAAAAACATAAAGATAAGACAAACTTTAAGTGTTGATCTTAGGGTTTTTTGTAGTTATGATATTTGGTCTTTAATGAGATGGTTGAAAATTGTTTGAATTTCAACCCTAAAAAAATGGGTGATGCTGCATCACCAATTTTGCATTTTAGCATGTTTTTTCATGCCTTTTGTAGTCATGATATTTGATATTTAACGCCCTAATTGAAAAATGTTTGAATTTTAACCTTGAAAAAAGAAGAGTTGATATTGCATCACCACTTTTGTGTTTCAACATGTTTTTTCATGTCTTCCGTAATCATGATATTTGGTTTTTAATGCCATAGTTGAAAAATGTTGGAATTTTAATCCTTAAATTAAAAAAGAGTGATGGTGCATCACTACTTTTCAAAATTAGCATGAAAATTATGATTTGATGTGACCTTTAAAAAATGAGAACTCGACAAAGTTCTTGTTACGTTGGTAACATTGTTTCAACCAACCCTGATACTTTTACCAATTAACAGCTTAGAGGATTTTACAAAACTTTATCACTTAGTTTTCTACTTTTTGGAAATATATTAGCTAACAAATTGGTAGTTGCCATTCATGTTACTTTTGTACCCTTTGTAATCTCTATACCTGTAATGTTCCTAGGATTCTTTACAAGCGATATTCAAGGTTTCATCTTTGCAACTTTAGTTGCAACTTATATAGGTGAATTCATGGAGGGTCATCATTAAATCATCAAATCATTGTCAAATTAGAAAATATATTTCTAACTATCATACCAACTCATGACGATGTGTATGGTAGAAGCAAATCAAATCCATGGCACGACTTTTTGGGTGGCCATGGTGCTGCCCAAATATCCTGACATTACACCCCACTCTACATTTGTGCGTATTCCTACAATCCATGCCACATATTTTTTTGGTAGCATGGTGTTGCCAAAAATATTCCTCAACTCACCTATCTTCACCCTCGACAAACCATGGTCTTTGTTAATGGGTGAGTTCGTCTCCCACACAAACACCCTGTAGCAAAAAATCCCCAACCCATGAGTTGAGTGTGTCCTTTCCCTTTTGGGAAAAATCTTCACAGCAATAAGAAAATCCAACCATTTCATAACCGCAGTTACTCTTGGCAATATCAATATTTGGATCTAGGGGTGCTTGAAATAAATTCTCCTAGAAATCCCTTAAAAATCTTGGCAACATACTATTTATGATTTTCCTAACCACGCTAATGTGTTGTGTTCTATGGGTTTCTTTGTAAGGAAAATTCATGACTACTTACTATAAGAAAACAAGCAAAACCCTCATCATCGAGATACATGAAGATGAAGTCCCTCACAATGTTATTGAACCCATTTTTAATGACAATGCACCATCTATAGAACCACTTCATATTAGTGGTTCGAGGTGCATCATGCGTTCCAAATGGACAATACCTTGGAGATTCCAAAAATTGACCTTGATGTAGATGTGGTTTAGATCAAAGGATAGGCTACAATGTGGTGATATGTAAATGGGGTGTAGAGCGAAACTAAAAGCATCCACCTTCTAAACATAATGAATATAGCAGCAGGCACATTACTTGAGGGACATCGGTTTCACATCATATACCAAGTCTTGAAATTGGAACAAGAATCGAGTGCATTCATGTCTATTAGAGAATACTAAATAGAGAAACTTTCACTCAAAATTGCACTGAGAACAAAAACATTGAAGTCCATTCCAAAGAGAAACACCTTCGCATAATTTCAAAAATAAAATACAATTTTTATTTCACAAATGATTTGTGTTGTTAATACATGAGGGATATAAGTTTCATGTTTACGGATCATCCACAAGCTCTATGTTGAGAAGCATGCCATCTAGATCTACTACATGGGATTTGATTGTGTGGCTCACCCATCGTTGATTCTAGTGAAACAAAAATGCTCAAGAATTGGTATGGATAGCCACTTTCTCCAATCAAATCTTTCAACCAATCAAAAAATAAAATTACTTATATGAAAGTTTCAAAATATTATTTTCATATTTTTAGAAAATATATTTAATGATTTTTTTGATAAAACTATAAACATCTTTATAAAAATTTGATCACTATCATCATGTTAGATAAGTTTAATTGTTAAATGAAATTCATAATCTCTACTTAGAAAAGGATTAACAAATATTAAGAAAAAACTCAATTATTTTGATTGGATAAAGGCACATGGGAAAGACAGGTTCAAGTTCATGAATTATTTGTGGCTTTGATTATAAGCTTTGTATCTCATTTTTTTTTACTTGGAATGAAAGCACGAGAAACCTCAAAGCACTTGCCCACATTTTGTGGATGGTAAATCAAGTAAACAACGGGCTCTGATTATGGGACCTCGCCCCAAGGGAATCAAAGAGAATTAAACCCATGATTAGCAACAACTAGCAACAATATCAAAGAAATTCACGTTTGGCTCCAGATCACTTCAGCTAACCCTTGGGGATTTGAATTATAAGCTTATATAAAGTATTTCAATATTTTTTTTAAACACTATAATCATAATTTTTAATATCAAAATTCTCTTTGATCTTCTTCCTTACAAAAAAATTATATATATATATATATATATATATATATGAGAAATATCTTTATATTTTATATGAGGAATACACATGTTTTTGTCCTTGAGGTACTCTCAGACAACAAGGTTTGAGGGAAGTACAAAGGTATACTCTTTATGAGTTGAACATGGCATATGCAAATATTGAAGCCAAGTGAGGAGGATCACACATTTCTCCCAACCACCCAAGCTACATCCACCTGAAATATATTTTCCAAGGAAGAAATCAACCTCTCTTAGCTTGAGGGCTAAAGTGAAGATGTTGGTACCGAGCTAGCCCACAGAGATACTCAAGAGTTCACTAGGCTCGAAGCTAATAAAATAATATTCATAGACATGAAACCATTACAACAAAAGGTATTATAGTTCATCGTGTCAATAACACAAATTAGAACTTGAGTAGATAAAATAACAATAATTATGCCTAACAACCCGAGATTATATCAATTGACTCTAATTAAATATATATATATATATATATATATATATATATTAAAACTTTTATATATATATTTTTTATATTTTATGTTTAACATTACTAAATATAATCCATTACTATATATATATATATATAGTGTTAGCAAATTCTAATCAACTACCATTTGAAGTTATGATAAGCTTCTAAGTATTTTGAACTTATTATTTTGTAAAACGTTTTATATTTTACATTAATAATGGATGAAGATGAAATTTCACAAACTGGTTTATGATGAAATTAATTGTTAATGAAATGGTGGTAACTAATCAACTGTTAAATTTATTTTTTATTTATTTTTTTAATTTTGTTTTAGTCTATAATTTACTAAAATTAAAATAGTTAATCCATTATATTTAGTGTTATTGGGTCTAATCAACTATCATTTTTATTTATAATAAGCTTTGAACTTAATCAAGTTGAACTTATTATTTTGTAAGAAGCTTTTACATTTTCAAAATTTTCATTAATACTGAATGAAATTTCACAAGACTTGTTTAACTTATTATTTTGTAAGAAGCTTTTACATTCTCAAAATTTTCATGGATAGTGAATGGAATTTCACAAGACTTGTTTATGATGGAATAAATTGCTAAATGAAAGTGAGTTTTAATTTTTGTTTTCAACTTAGAGTTAAGTGATTTTAGTAATTAAGATAAAGTTTAAATTATTTAACATATTTTCATTTTATGTTAATTCTATTATAAATTATTATAAAATTATATTTTTTTTTATATTTAAATAAATTTGTTTTTTCAACTATTTTTAAACAAAAAATAATAATAATAATAATTTTTTTTATTCAAAATTTCCAAAAACAAATTTTATATATACACAAGTTCATGTGTGTTTAAAAATGTAAGTCTCAAATAAACAAGTCTAAAAATACAATCTATATTCTAGTATTCAAGAATATGTTTCTTCATTATGTAGAGAAATATAAAGTGACTATGTTCAACATCATCTAATTATATAAGGTTTTCCTAAACCACTCAATACACATACGAACTTCAATTTGGATAAAAAGATGAAATTATATGAACTTCACATGCGCGCATGCACACACAGTTAATTAAATTCTCCTCACCTCCTACACTAATGTGTTTAGATTGAGGACATTGGTACCTTTCCAAAGTCCCATGAATTTTGACACTCTTCCATGATTTTCCAAAAGGAGGATAGCATTAACTGCTAGTTGCAATGGAAGTTTTTAATCCGATATGACTTTATAAAATGGACCTTGCAACCTTCAAGGGAATTTTCCCTTCAAGGAAAGGGTTATACCAACCAAACTATCCATGGTTAGCTCAATTAGAGTTGCTCCTATACACAAACGTTTTAGGATCATATCCCATTGAGTCCCTTATGGTTACTAGTTGATATATAGTAAGGCCTTTACTATTATCTTCCATCTAGAAACTAGGAAAGAGGGGAAAAAATTACAAGGGATTGGGAAGGTATCATTGTGCTCACTTGGAAGCTTAATAGAGACCACCAAAAGACTTTATATATATATATATATATATATATATATATATATATAAGGTAAACAACCCAATGGACTGGAAAAACCTTGGCCCCATCTTGCTAGCATTTTTAATCGCGACGATGATGTTGCTTGTATTAAGCCAACACAAATTATATATTACATGCTTATAAGATACAACAATGATTCACATAAAGTCCAAGGCACAAATTTCCACTACATTTATGACAACACATGCCCAAAAAATAACCTAGTTGTCAGCTACAATCAAGGCCCCATGCAAGGGAGGATCTAACATAGTAGGATTTCAACTTGAGTCATCTTTATAACAACATCTCCCATTTGCTACTAGGCCATAACTTCACACACACACACACACACACACACAAGAGTTAGCTAAGTCAATTTATGCAACTGACCAAGATATTGTTGATAATCCAGTGTTGTATAGGTTCTTACTTTGATTCTCATGGAATTGGACACACTAAGTCTACACCACCCACTTACACTAAGTATCATCCTTAAGATGGTGGAAAGTCTCCATGGTGGAAAGTCTCCCAAATTATATATTACATGCTTATAAGATACAACAATGATTCGCATAAAGTCCAAGGCACAAATTTCCACTACATTTATGACAACACATGCCCAAAAAATAACCTAGTTGTCAGCTACAATCAAGGCCCCATGCAAGGGAGGATCTAACATAGTAGGATTTCAACTTGAGTCATCTTTATAACAACATCTCCCATTTGCTACTAGGCCATAACTTCACACACACACACACACACACACAAGAGTTAGCTAAGTCAATTTATGCAACTGACCAAGATATTGTTGATAATCCAGTGATGTATAGGTTCTTACTTTGATTCTCATGGAATTGGACACACTAAGTCTACACCACCCACTTACACTAAGTATCATCCTTAAGATGGTGGAAAGTCTCCATGAATAACTTGTGGATTTATTTCCATTTATTATATTATTTTTGGCAAATATGGTGTAGATTAGCATAATGAGAAAAGTTATTTTGTTAATATTTGTTTAACCTAATGTGGTATATAGTTATTGGTGTTAGCAAGAATTAATGATATATGCTTCTTTTTTATTATGCAAAAATGTGAAATATAAATATGGGTTTTCCTTATATATAAATATATTGACAAATTGGTATCTCAGTTTTGTATCAAATAGAGAGCTCTCTCTCTCTCTCTCTCTCTCTCTCTCTCTCTTCAATTTATCCAATTTTAAGGTCACGACCAAGCCAAACACCAAATCGGTGTATGAGACCCCCTTGTTTGTGGAACAAGAGACCCACCTCTACGCAACTATAGATCCACTATAGTTGACTGCTAAGCCTACGAAGGCATATACATGGTTTCTTCTTCCACTATAGATCCACTAATGATAATAAGAAACTTATTCTCTGATTGCACCAAGAGGTGCTCTACAACCCAATATAAGAGAGATGTGTATGTGTTAGACATAATGTAATGTAAGTATGTCAACATTTTTTAAAAGTCGGCTCTAGCCAAGTATGTGAGAAATGTGTAGTTAAAATGTAAGTATGCCAATATAAGTTTAACTGCTGGGTCTATTATTAATACTCAAATTAGAACATATATAAATGTAAAATGTAAAATGTAAAATGTAAAATGTAAATACCTCCACTTTACCATGGATATTATTAACTTGTAAATAGACTTTGTTACAAAACCATAGGCCAATACCATGGCTTATCAATACCACATGCCCAAAAACCATAACTCATTTCACAATTACAATATATAATAAATATTTTAATTTTTTTAAATTTTATTACTTTTATATTATTATTATTTTTAATTTAATCTAAAAAAAAAAATTATACTTACTTTTGAGATATATCTAAAACCTCTATCCTCATTACTACTAAAAATATTATGTGGATGTACGCTACAAAATGTAATGAAATGTAACATGTAAAATTAAAGCACAAAGCTACCAATTTGATCATAAGAAATTGGTCTATCTATAATGTAAAGTTACCATATTATTGTTTCTTTAATAAATTATTTCTTTACATATTATTATTAGTATAATAACCAATAATATTGATTATTATTATTCCAATATATCATAGTAATAATCATCTCCATTATAAGTATTATTATATTAGACCTTACATATATTATTGATTACATTGAATGACAAGTCATGATCATATGGATGGAGGGGCGAGAGGGAAAAAAAGAGAGACAAAGAGAGGGAGAGGTAAAGAGAGAGAAATGGAGGGGAGGAAGTGAAAAGACGAGATAGAGGGAGATAGTGTTGGAACAGGGTCTCCTAAAAGCTGCGAATTTTGTATAGTTTTGTATATTTTTGATATTATTTAGTGTAGCGCAGGAGCATTGGGGTGGGTCAAAGCTTCGAATACATTGTAATGGGTCAAGGGTAGACCAAGAGTCCGCAAACCACGGTTAGTGGATCATTGGAAGCGTAGGCTAAGTCGATATAAATAGATGAATGTTTTTTAGTCTTAAGGTAAGAAAAGATTAAGGTCGGATGCTAAGTGAGAATTATTAGATCTATTGTTGGGTCATTAGGGTAAGGACTCTTGTTGGCTGTGTGCGCAGAGATCCTCAGTCCTGCTGTGTGTAGACCCTGTTGGCTGTTTGCGCAAGCTGTGTCGGATTGTATTGGGTTTTGGATGATAATATATGCGGATATGGTTGAAGTACTTCTATTGTATTTGATCTAATGTATTTCTGCACTATTGGATCTGTTACAAATAATAGTGGTTACCTGTTTATGCTACGAATCTATCTATGTTATGGTATAACTTTAGTCTATTGATGATGCATTATGGTACTGTATGCTGATCACTGTTGATACACACATGGATGCGAAGTTATTAACTAGCTTGGTGCATGATATTAGATCCATATGTTGCAATTATACTGTTAACAACCCTGCGACTAGATCTGTTTGGTGCGAACTCGATAGGCTACGAACGCAGATCTGTTTGACTTACCTACTCTCTCTCAAGGTGTGGAAACTTGGTTCCAACACCCTCCCATATTGCTTCGAGTGAGACTTTGGCCTGCGCAAGCAAGTCACTGCCGAAAGGGCCAGTAGTATAGGGGTTTGTTGGCAAACCTTAACCTCCGAACCTGGGTCAGGACCCCTCAAGCCAACAAATGGTTCTGTTGCCGGGACCGGGAGCATTTTGAGAGAGAGATCGGGTAATGCCAAGAAAACAATGGAGACCTAAGAAGAAAGAAATCGAAGAGTGGTTTGAAAAGCAAGTTCAGGAATTTGCGGTGAAAGAGAATCACAGTGCGAAGTTGACCGCAGAGAAGTGGAAGAATAAGTACATTTTCACGGAGATCTATGAAATTTTCTTCGTAACATTCGCAACCAAGCTCCAGGAGTGGCTGGCAAGGCTCGTAGATTTCCAGACATGTTGGAAGGACAAACAGATCATGCAGTGGACTCCAAATTTGATCCAACAGTTAGAAAGAATTGATAATACCATCACTTGTACGGTCAATCACTGGGTAGATAGTGTGTTGGGAGGATTTGTGACGGAATTTGCAATTGACTAGTTTGTGTCCTATTCGGAGGTAGAGCGAAGGTTCTTCAAGGGTTTTTGGGGTAAGTTCTTGAAAACCTTGCCGTTACTGATTAAGATATTATTGTGCGAAAAGAGCATTTTGTGTAGCCATACAGAGTGAATGAGCTCCGATCAGAACGAGGGTACAACAAGCAGTGGTAAGTACTACAAAACTAACCAAGAAGGAGACAGATCTGTCTATAGTCCAGTAAGGGATTCGGCTGCGCAAAACCCTCCAACTACACCACCGTCGAGCCAGCACAGGGGTAAGAACTCACCTGTACCTCCACCTCCACCAGAAGACGAGATGGCCTCGCACATGAAGTTACCTACCTTCAAGGGCATAGGGGATGAATATATGGATCAGTTCTGGTTTGTCACAGGATCGGTATGGACTGCGCAGAACGTGGCCAGCAACGCTGTGAAGAGGGCGCAACTATCCCTTGCCTTTGAAGGAAGAGACTTGGACTTGTATATGGGATACATAGCTCAGTGTGCGAATGTGACCATTGAAGAGATTAAGAATGCCTTGAAACAACAGTTCAAGAAGCCCAAGTCCTACTCTCAGATAGTGAACGATTTGAAAGATTTCAAGCAAGGACCCTTTGAGTCTGTATAGGAAGCTGACTAACGGCTAAAGAAGGTAATCAGAGAAGGTGAATTCCAGTATGATGACAGGCAACACAAGGAATGGTTCATTGCTATGTTACTACCTCACCTGCGTGTACCTATGGGTCATCAAGCCATTGAATCGTAGGAAAAAGCCTTGGAGATTGCTATGAAATTGGAAGCTGCGCCAAGAGATGATACCCAGCTGGGAGTACAACAAATCCAAGGACAGTTGGAGGCGATGCACATAGAAATCCAGAATCTGCAAAAGGACCGAGGGAAAGAAGCTAGCGCAGACCTGTGGTGTATACGATGTAGGGTATTAGGGCATACCAAGGATCAATGGCCACTACTGGCAGACTACCTACAGGTGGGGGGACCCAGTCCGTTACGTCCAGGACCCAGTGGACCAATGTTATGGTGTGATGATTGTCATGTAGCTGGCCTACATGATACTAACCACTGCCCTCGCCTGGGTGCGTATGTCCCAGAAGTGAAGCAACAATGGTGCAGTTTTTGTAGATCTGTAGGACATGATGAATAGAACTGCTGGACCTATGATCTGATGATAGAAAGAGGAAACCTATATAGGGTACAATTGGACCGTTCTTGACCAAGATCCCCCTCAGGCATAGGTGGCTCCCCAGCTAGGTTCAGTGGAGGGGGTAGAGGTGGAAGCGCAGGTAAGAGAAGAGGACAACTGATATGCTATAATGGCGGAGAGGTAGGGCACTTCGTAAGGGATTGCACGAACTCGACAAGGCAATCTTGCAGATACTGTAGACAGCTGGACCATGTGATTGAAGACTGCCCAATTCTGATAGCCAAAATGCAGGAAAAACAACAGACGCCTACACAAAATGTGCAAAGGGTTAAGGCATAACCTCGAGACAAAGGACCAAGCGTTAATGTTATAACACGCAGTGGCATGGCTACCGGGGGGGGAGCTGAGGAGAAAGCTGTGGCGGAACCTCTGATCCGAAAAGCAGTCATCAAACAAGAAGGGTTGGACCTACAGAAGGAAAATGAAACCCTTGTTGCAACTCGGCAAAACTTTGCTAAGGCTGAGGCATCTACTTCTCAAACCCCCGCAAACATCAAAGCAGAGGATGAGGTCAAACCATTCTTGCAGGTGTGTATGAAGTTGTTGCGCAACCAACGGGCCGTAGAAAACCTCCAAGCACTAATAGACAGCTGCGCAAAAAGAACTAATCCACCCCTGGAAGTTAAGGATGTGCACAAACTGTACAAACATAAGAAACGTATTGGTAGGGAAATGCAACTGATAGCGCAGATTGGTGCTTAGGAAATGAATCAGGTTATTTTGGACTTGGGATCAGATGTGAACGTATTGCCCAAGCAAACTTGGCAGAGAATGGGGGAACCTAAGTTGGAATGGTCCACTATCCAGATATGCATGGCCAATCAGCAGAAGATCATACCATTGGGAAGGTTGTCAAAAATCGTGGTAGATATCGCAGGAGTCAAGGTCCGGGCTGATTTTGAAGTCATTCAGATTGTAGAAGATGCAGACCCCTATCCTGCGCTCCTAGGATTAGACTGGGCCATAGATATGGGTAGTATTATCAATTTGAAGAAGAGAAGCATGGTGTTTGAAAATGAAGGTACGCGGGTAATAGTGCCATTGGACCCGGCGGAAGGAGAACAATATACGGAACCAGTGCGCGAAGAAGAGGATGTGGAGCACATCTATAAGTTAACGGCGCAGGATGAAGATTGGATTAATCCCACGGCCGATGGAGTACTTCGCTAGGAAAAAGATAGTGAATGCTTCTCTGACTCCGATGGAGAAATGGAAATTTGGCAGAATCGGTTACATGATGTATCTGCGCTGCGATGCCTAAGGATCACAAAGGACTTCCGATGCATCTCCTCAGACGTAAGAGAACTACCCTACTTTGATGGTTTTAGTAGTATTAAGGAGTTTTTGCGAAAATTTGAAGCAGAGGTGCCAAGAGAGCGAATGCTATGGGCCCTTAATCTAGCAATGCGCACAACACCTACGAGGTGGTGGGATATGCATAAGGGCGCGTTCCAGGATTGGGAATACTGTCGGGATATGATGATCTTGCGATTCGAACCTCCAACCCACTTGCGCGTAAAAACATTCCTTGGCCCTAGAGACCCGTGCGAGCATCTGTTCGCTTGGATGGAAAAATGGTGTGACCGGACTACAGAAGAATGGGTTCACCTATTTATTCATGCCTTGGACCAATTCCCACCGCATGGTACTTAGATGCGAGCTACATCAGCGCACCCGCCATTGGGAAACACTAACAGATGAATTTGTAGGGACATTTGGGCTAACAGGGGGAACGAAGGCACTTAACGAAGCTCTGCAGGATATAGATACCTTCATATTTGATGAATCACATCCCTACGCAGCACTTGGGGTACCAAAATGGGAAACATAGATGCAAGATATTGCCAACTGCCGCAATATAACCATAGAAGAGTGCAATGAGGATCCGCGCAATGTCTCTATCCCAGAGTCGGAGGGAGAGCGCGCAGTTGCGAGACCTCCACTACAAACTGTGGACGCTACGAAGCCTTTGAAGCTGCGAGAAGTCAACATTGGCACGGAAGAGCAGCGTAAGCTAGCTAAAATTGGGGACTATTGGGATGATGATACAGTAGGCAAAGTTGCCGAACTGTTCATAGAATATCAGGACTTATTCCCGACAAAGTTGTCGAAGCTTAAGGGGATCAAAGGGGACCTAGGGGTCATGCACATCACGCTAAAACCAGACGCGCGCCCTGTAAAGCAGCGACCTTATCGGCTGAATCCTAAGTATAAGAAAAAGGTTAAGGAAGAAATCGATAAAATGCTCGCCGCAGGTATCATCGAACCGGTTGAACAATCGGACTGGGTAAGCCCGATGGTGGTTCAAGAGAAAAAGACGAAGGGAGAGATACAATCTGTGTGGACTTGCGCAAATTGAATGATGCCTGTGTACATGATCCCTTTCCTATGCCATTCTTAGACGAAATCTTTGATAGTGTAGGAAGGCAGGAAGCGTACTCATTCACTGATGCGTTCTTAGGGTACCATCATATCCGAATCGCACCTGAAGACTGCAACAAGACTACGTTTTGCCATTGAATGGGGATCCTTCCAGTATATAGTTATGTCATTTGGACTCAAGAATGCCCCTGTTATTTTTTCACGAGTAGTAGTCGCAGTGTTCAAAGAATTCATCCACAAATTTTTGGAAGTTTACTTTGATGATTGGACTGTCTTCGGCTTAGTAAAGAAGCACGTTTCGAACCTGCGCATGATGTTGGATGCTTGTAGAAAGCACCAAATTTCCCTGCAAATCAAGAAGTGTATCTTCTACGTACCCTTTGGCATCTTGCTAAGGCACATAGTGTGCTGACAAGGGTTGATGGTTGACCCTGCGAAAGTTGCAGTGATCATAAATTTGGCAGTACCTACAACTGAGAAGCAGTTGCGTTCAATCCTCGGACACACAGGTTACTACTGAAAGTTCATTCAGGGGTCTGCACTGATCACAGTGCCTATGGAAAAGCTGCTTAAGAAGGATGTTTCATTTTTTTGGGATGACGAGCGTCAGAAGAGCTTCGAGCTACTCAAGGAAAAGATGGTCTTTGCGCCTATCCTCATTTTTCCTGATTAGGCGAAGGTGTTCCATGTTCACGTCGATGCATCCGAAATCGCGCTAGGAGCGGTCCTTACGTAGCTTGGAGACAGAGACATTGATCATCCAGTTCCATTTGCTAGTAGGAAACTCTCTGGTGCAAAGCGCAACTACTCTACCACGGAACGAGAGGGCTTGGTTATGGTTTATGCCTTACAAAAGTATCAGCACTATTTGTTAGGAGGCCACTTAAAAATGTTTACAGATCATTCAGCTTTGCAGTATCTAGTGAATAAGCCTGTGTTGAGGGGGGGGGGAATTTACCGATAGCTAATGTTGTTCCAGGAATACGTCTTTGAGATCAATGTCAAGCTGGGGAAGTTGAAAGAGAAAACCGGTTTCCAAAGCTTCAACAGTCATAAGTTAACAAATATAATTCAAAGGGAAATTGAGAAGTACAAAAGAGCAAAAAATAGGAAATTAGAATCAAATTGTTTTCCTGTAAATGCTTGGTTTGATGAGGAATGCAAAATGGCAAGGAAAACCTTGAAAAAGACAGGCAAGGAGTAGATGAATGTAAAGTTATATAAGAAGATACTAAAAAGGAAAAAAGACGAGTTCATGCAAACAAGGCGAGAAGAGTTAATATATCTAGGCAAGAATAACCCAAAGCTTTTCTGGTAGGAACTTTAACCAAGGAAGAAGCAAATCGAAAATAATATTACAACCATTTAATGGTTTGAATATGCAAGACAACTCTATGAGAAAGAATCAGAGGTTGAGCCTCCCCTGGGGCTCAACACAACTACAAATCTCTTCACATTACAGGAGGTGGAGATTGGAATTAAGAAGCTGAAAATAGGAAAGGCAAAACACTTGGTTGAACTTCAAGCAGAGTATCTAAAATGGGGAAGAAACACTCTTGCACCACACATCACGGAAATATTCAACAAGGTTTCCCAAGAGACTGGACAACTAGCATAGCAATACCCATTTTTAAAAGTGGAGACATTAATAATCTGTCCAATTATAGAACCATTATGATCAATCCTTTGTGTGCAAAGCTTTTCGGCAGCATGGTAGAAAATAGAATTAGTAAGTGGGCAGAAGTAAAAGAAAAGAGGGCAAAAGGACAAGTGGGTTTTACGCTGAAGCATTCTACAGTGGATCACGACATCACGTTGAAAAGGTTTGGGGCGATAAAGAAGTATTATGTTGTTTTGATGACTTCAAAAAGGCATTTGACATAGTCCCTAGAGATGAGTTGTGGCATAGAATGGAAGAACTTGAAATTCCTTTGCATTATACAGCTGTTGTCCATAGACTTTATGAAGAGGTGAAAGTCAAAATTAGAACCTCAACAGGTATTTCAGAAAGCTTTAGAAGTGACATTGGAGTCAAGAAAGGTTGCCCTCTATCCCCTACTCTTTTTGGTTTATATATTGATAAACTGGAAGAGTGGCTAAATTTGCAAGGTGGGGATGGTGTTCGGTTGGGGGGGCTTGTGATAAAGCTTCTTTTATATGCACCTATATGCCCTTGAGCATTTTTGTAGAGCAGTGGGGATGCAAGTCAATATTAGCAAGACCAAGATAATGATTTTCTCTAATAAAAAGAAGCAAAGTCAGCATGCATTCTTCTTTGAAGGAAACATTCTTGAAGAAGTAAATGAGTACAAATACCTCGGGATTGATTTCAACAACAAACTTAATTGGAAGGACTGCAAAAAGAAGAGAATCTTAGGAGGGTGGAAAGCATTATATGCTCTTCAAAACAGATGTAGAGAGGCAGAGTTATGGGATTGGAAAATGATTAAAGTGCTTTTTGGGCTCCTAGTTTGTCCAGTGATGCTATATGAGTGTGAATTATGGGCTAGCAGCACCCCTGTCTCAAAATGGGAGCAAATTGAGAAAATCCAAAAATGCTTGATCATGAGCAAGTTCAAAATAAAAAGTTCGGTACCTTATGAGATAATGTTGAGTGAAACAAGAGCAACTCCCATCGAGGCAATTGCTATGGTGCGACTCATAAGATATCTAAAAAGAATTGAGCAAATGGGAGTAGGTAGATGGCCTAATGTTATCTTCAAGGAAGGCATGAGTGGAAGAAAGAAAACATGGATGAGACAAAACTACACATGGATGCAAAAAATGGAATATCTACCTCAATGCTTGTCCCACAAATAGCAAGGAGCTAAAGACTTTTGTTATAGAGAAGTTTCGTAAACAAGTATGGGGAAAAGAGTTGGGTAGAAAGAAGAAGTACTACATTGAAGAATTCAACCCTACGTATGATCTCCAATAGAAAGAGTACATTGGAGCTAACATTCCGTGGAGGGCAAAGGTTCTTATTGCTTGATTAAGAACCAACTCGCATCATCTTCGGTGTGAAATAGGTCGGTGGAAAAGGCCTAAAGAAGCTTGGGAAGAACGAGAGTGTACATTTTGCACGTCTGGGGCAGTGAAAGCGGAAAAATATTTCATTTTGGAATGTGATGCATTCAAAGACATCAGAGAAAGCTATGGGAATATGTTAGCATCGGTTTCTTGGCATTGTCTTTTCAGTGATGAGATTGTTGGAAGGTTGGGTCAGCTCATCATCAATTTGAATAAGAAAAAGACTGAAATGCAAAAGGCGAAAAACAGAGAACTCATTGTCCCATAGACTATTTTTAGTCTCGTGGACATTAAAATTTCATTTCATTTCTTATTTTATTGGGTACTGTTATACCGTTTCCCATCCAGGATTTTATTTTTCATTTGAACAGTCTGCTTCTATGATTCACATGATAATCCTATTGGAAGCTAACAATCTGGTTGATCAGTTGACAATAAACAATTTATGTCCTTCTGCCATACAATCCATTATCAGGTTTTGTGCCATAAATTCAGCATTGTACAAGCCCTGGTACTATCCTGTAGGGGGCACGTAAATAAAAGCAAACAGAAGAATATCATATGTTCATGCCATAAGATTTTAGTGTTTGGGATGGTTTGCTTTTAGTGTACACAATTGAATAGTCTAAATATTTCATTTGTTTTAAAAAATATTTGGAATTTATAACTCAGAGAAGTACTCAAAATGAATTATCCACTTATAGCTGCTACAAGCCTTTCCAACATAAATTATTTACATTCAAAATAGCAAAGAATTTTGTAACAAGCGTATTAAGGTCCACAGGCTGCATCGATTACTCCTGATCAGGCAAGGTACAGAAAGATAAAAAGACAAACAAGACCCTGGATACCGTTTTGGAGAAATCTTCAATGCTTTTACTAAAGCCACTTTATCAGAGTTCTAAAGATCGAGCATTAAGAAGTTCGCAGCAGAAAAAGAAAACCATTTGGAAAAAATAACATTCAAACCATTCTCTTAGTGCGTACTTTGCAACTGCTCACAGGTTTGAGGTGATCCTTTTCGTGGCATTGTTCACATGAACCACATGCCAAGAGTTGTTCAGTACTCCTCTAAGATTCCAAATGGTTTCAACTTTCTCAGGTTGCACATTAGCTGCAGAATCAACCTGATAAAAAATCATCTACTTCAGTTCAGGTCAAAACCAAAAAGCAAATACCAGTATTTGCAACTATCTTACCAAAATGAAACTTCAAAAATAAATCACAGTGAAAACAGAATAAGAAAGTGAAATGACATTGTTTCAAGAAATTACATCATCGACATCAATGCGAACAAAGTATTGGGTTCTAAACTACACAAACTGCAAAATTGTATGCAGAGACACACCGCTTTAACAATAATATCAGTAGGTGGGCGAATCTCAGTTTCAAGCTCAAAAAGCACCCAAGCCCACTTGTCACAGTCTTCACTATCTGCTACATATGGAACACCTTCCTTCTGATATCTCCTAACTTCCACCCATGTTTTGCCCCCATCCACAGAGACATCCACTCGTTCTATTCCACGTCCTCCTCCAGAGAAGGCATAACCACGGATAATAACCTGTGCCAGTCAAACATCAAAGGTTGGCAACCAATTGTAAATTTCCAGTGAAGCAAATTCTTACAATTACCCATATTTAGGAAGATATGAACATCATAAAATCATTATAATTCCTACAATTTCTACAGATATGGCATTATATATGATGAAACTTAATTTTCAAGTACGGTTTTGGATTGAATGGCTAAAAAATGACATTATTCTCCTGTATTTACACTCTCTTCTTCCATTTATCAAATAAACTTTAATGACCTGTCTCTTTGTATCTTAGAAAATAAACTTTCTAGAATTTTAATCACAGAAATGTCTCGACTGTTATCACAAAGAAATGTCATGTGAATACATTGAATTTGTAGTTCAAAAACACACTGATGTTCACTGTACATAAATGGATGCCTGGAATGAGTGGTAACAGAATTAAGACAGCTAGTGATAACTGCTACAGGACTCATTTTTCTACATTTGCAACTCATGGAGCTTTAACCATAGAACTATATATCGGCTAGCATGGATTACTATCCACCTCAACCAAGGCAGTGTAATTATCAAGCCGTGCATTCCCTGCACAGTGGACAGACCCACATCGTTAACAAAGTCATGTGCGCCTCTCAAACTTCTTCATAGTACCCTATATTCAGTTCATTGGTTAGGGTTTTGTTTTTATCAGAATTTCCGCAAATAGGTAATTCAGCAAAACTGCACCCTTAACATATGACCATAAACTCACAATGACATTTTTAGTGCTCCAGAGCCTTTCAATCTTCTTCCCAATTGTGGAATGTGGAATGGGGCTTGGCTCCTCCCAACCTAGCTAGAATTTTCTTTGTTCCCTATGTAACAAGGCTAGTAAACTGGATGTGCCAGGTGTGCCTATGACATAAATCCCACTAAGGGGTGGCCTATGATCATATTGGAACAAGATATCCAAAAAGTACATATCGTTTTCCCCCAACCAGGTGGTCTATTTGATTTTCAACCCCACTATGATTATCCACATCCTAAATACGTTTCAAAATTAATCAATCACCTTACGGTTGTTTCATCTATGGCACATGGTATATGCAGACAAGAAATCCAACAAATCTATATACAACCCATGCAACCCATGCCATAACACATCAGGTCACAGGCATTAAATAAGACATCATGGAAATAAGACCATAACATGGAAATAAGACCATTAAATAGTTAGAACAATGCATTATCTATATACCACATTTAAACATATATGCAACTGACCACAAGATAATTCTTAATTGTTTCAGAAAGGGGTCAAGAAAGTTGAAATGCAGAGTCTCTTCCGAGTTATAATTCTGGTCTTACAGTCTCTTCTTTCATATCAACTGAAATTACAAGTATATATGCCAGGACCCAGCTGTCTAAGCCTCAAGTTTAATTTGTCCTACCATAAAAATATCCATAAAAGTGATGATTTTTGTAGCATCGGAAAGTGTTCCAAGTCTCAAAATTTGTAGGGAGGCTTGGACATCAGTATTCCAAAGAACCCAAAAACTGTTTGTGGAAATTTCACTCGGGTTATGTTTTATTAAAATAAATAATTATTTTAATGGAGACCCTAAGTTTAAACTTAGGGAAATTAAATAATTAATGGGCATTAATAAAACAGAGTGTGAATCTTCTAGAGAACGAAGATCAAGTCAAGTTTTAATCTTGACCATTGATTAGACTTCTAATCTGGGTCGTTGATTCGCCAATGAGAAGATTATAAAAGAAGGCTTGAGGGTCATTTACAAAGCAAGCTGGGCATACACTCAGTAACCCGAAGGAAGTCGATTATGAAGGAATAGAATTTGAATTCAGAGGGAGAGTTGTAGGGCAGAAGAAGCAGAGAGAGTCAGCAGTGACAAAGGTCGAGGAGAGAAGGACGTAGAAGGCCAGAGAAGCCAGCGCAGAGCAGCAACGCAAAGAGCCCACACAGAGTGACGTAGGCATTGTGCAGAGAGACACGCAGAGGGAAGCTGTGGGTCTTCCGAGTGTCAGAAATTCTCCAGAGGGTTCGGAAGAATTTATCTCAGGTGTTTTCTAAAGAAGTCTGTCAGTCTTTTCCTTGTAAAGAATTTCATTGCTAGAGAATAACATATAAACCCTCATATACTACACCGGTTTTCCCGCATTTGGTTTTTCTAGGGACAATTGTCCAAAAATAAGTGTGTATATGTGATTGATTTTTATGCTTGTATTTCTTACTGTTCCTTTCTCTGCATATACTTGAGTGAAGATTGGAGTAGTATTTATTTCGAAATTTACTGGAAGAATTCTGTAAATAACTTAATGGAAATAATAAGAAGGAGAAATAAATCTATCACTACAGAAACATTTTCTGGATTGAAATTTTCACAAAAAGGTCCCAATATTTTGCAATAAGGCACATGCAATTGCACAACATGCCAGAATAATGCAGCAGAAAAGATGCAATTTGGTCAAGATTCAATTACCAATAGGTCATTATAGACAACATGACCTGAAATGCAGGTAATTGCCCCCAAAACCAGGTTGTTGCTCGTCAATGCAGAAATATGCAGGTTGTCCTCTCCTAAACTCTAGAATTCAGTCATATGCAAGGTTTAGGGCACTTGTGGCATAAAAGGGGCATGGTTCCCTTCTAATGCAGATATATAGCAATATTATGGCTGGAAACAGCAGAATTTTACCATTCAAGGGCAGCATAGAATTTCTCTTCCAAGTTGCCCTTTTGCTTGATGCCAGACCCACTTCACTCAGAGAACAACAAATGTTGGGATATGCACAGCTATGATGCATGTTGATAAACAAAATGATAAAATGATGCGAATGGGGGGATTCTTTACTAGTTACATCTCATTCAGATATAATGTCACTAAGAATAAAGTTCATTAAAATAACATGATCACAGAAAATAAAGTCTCACATCTTAATATTTAATGTTGGAGCTTCTTGTTTGCTCCTCAAAACCCCTTTCCAAACAAAAGTTCCTATAGGCCACGGAAGCTCTTTATAACTGTCCACATGTCTCTTTTAATGCTCAATGTCTGACACCATCATCTCCGTTCAAAATGGAGTTGCAACTTAACCTCTGACCCAAAACCATGTATCTTATCCTTTTTTTGACGCTCCTGAAAACACAATTATGCAAATTTCAACAGGTCTTACAGTTGTATATCTTGATTAACTTTTCGCCTAAGCACTGTATTTTTCATTTACCCAAAACTGACTTTGTTTTGACAATAACATGAGTATTTTTTCCGCTTATCCTATCCATGCATTCAGGAATTGAAGACCTCATATTGGGTAACTTCCATCCACCAAGACATTTGGGTAACTATCTGTGATGCTGGTTCTCTAGAAGTGTAACCTAGATATACTTTATCTTCAGTTTAATTCCTTTTTGCATCCTCACATATATTAGCCCACTTACTTCAGTGCAATTTCAGTCTCTGTTTCATGCAGTACTATCACAAAAAAATGGGGAACACAGCAGAATTTGAAATTTCACATTCTATGCGTTAGTTTTTGGGGTTACGCCATGTTCAAGGGGGCTTCATGTGAAGTTGGGTGCATGGTATGTTTATGATCCTTGGTTGTATCATGATGGACATACACATTGGAGATAGCTTAGTCATGAGTTGCTAGACATTGTCTTGATGAATATGGGGCACGCTTGGGGCATTGGAAACCTAGAGGTCATGATACCATTCTTCATGATGTGTGCATGGAGAGCTGGTTGCTTGCTTGGAGGACCAATTCACCTTGGAGGAGGAGCATTCAGCATCTTGGATGAGGGCATTAAGCTCTAGAATCTGATCCAAACACTAGTCAAAACAATGACCAAGAAAACACAAAACACTGCTCCAACAAGAACATACTAGCTCACTGTTTTGAGGTTTGTTTGGTTCCAACAACTTAGGCTTGGTTAGGGCACTTGCTGCAGCCCTAAATTATCCCAACAATCACCAAACAGGCCCTTAAAGGGTTGCGGCACACCTTAAGAAGCCTCCTCCTCACCCATGTTGCCACTAAGGATAGGTGTCAAGCATTGAAACACCTCCTACGCAGCCCAGCTGTGTGCTATGGCCTGCGGCCCAGCACAACAGTGAGAAAGTCCTCTAAACCATGCCCAAACAGTTGGCAAACAACAGCATCTTGCCCTTCAAGGGCTCGATCTAGCAGCTAACCTCCTCGGCCCTCCTGACAGCAAACTCGGATCACCTTTCTAGCCCAAAGACAGTCCGCTGCCACCTCAGCTTACTCGGCCTCCATAACAGAATTCAGACCCTTCTCCTCCACGCTGTCTAGGCCTCTCTAGCTGCGTCCAATTTCAGAGCTCCTTTTCCTTGAGAGGAAGTTGCACAAAACAGATGCTCTAAACACAACAAATCACCCTCTATTTATATCCAAATGACAGGCTCCACGAATTAGTGAAGAGACACATCTATTGGCCAAATTTTACTTCAACCCTACATGACTTGATAACCAATAATTACTTGTCAACTTCAAAAATTCTTTTCTCCTTAACGATAACTTGGAATCGGATGATTCTCGTTGCATTAGAATCGTCTCGACGAGCACTATCATCCTCATCCATCACATGTCAAAAACTCATCATGGTTTTCGCCCAAACATCGATGGCTGCAAAATCCCCAAGCTTGGGTTTCAAGCCCACAAGCCTACTTGTGGCGCTTTGACCTCCAACCCTCGAACACTAGGGCTTGGAGAACCTCCCAAGCTACACAAAAAAATCAACACTCCCTCTTAGTGAGGGAGGTACTTCCAAGACTAGGAAGTAACCATCATCATCTCTGGTCACGACACTAGCCCATCTGACATCTTTCACTGCAGCATACCCTGTAGATGAACCCGACTATCTCGGTAGTGCCTCTACCTCATCACATCTAAACCTGAAGAATATGAACCTCCATAGGGCTACTCCCTCTGAGGCTATACGATCTCCACTGGCTCAATCCCGCAAGCACTCATCTTCCTGGATCAAATACCACTCGTGCAAATCTCACCAATCTCGAATACCCAACACCACGATCTGATGAAGACTCTATCACGTCAATCTGTAGTCCATCGCATGAAGCCATCTCGATCAACATGATCTCGTCCATGCCAAAGAAACCCTCGAGTTGTCTAACCATCCATGACAAATCAACGGAAGTCCACAATCAACAATCTGCCCTACAACCAACTGTTGTTCACCAGGATCACCACCAATCCACTAGAACTCCCAGCCAGTCAAGACCACATCTCCCTGTCTTCAGTTGAACCCTTTGCTCCATGATCTAGACACCCGCAACTCCCTCTGGGTTGCTTCCTTGTGCACACTCTGATTCACTGTGCCTCAAAGTAGGTCAGATATGCTCTGATACCATGTTGAATTTCCACGACCTTGGGTCTAGGTTAGAGTCTTAAAATCACTGACATTACCAACCCAAGAATCTCAAGCAGAACTACTTTGCACAGCGGAATATAAACAACAATACATCACATATGCACAGAATATAGACAACTTTTTACAATTTTTCAACCCAACTTCGTTATATTAACAACATATAATACAACAGTCTAGGGCTCTCGTACCAGGGGTAATGGCACTCATACATCCAATAGTACAAGATACAAAACAAGATACTCTGACCATCTGGCTGTAGCATGCTCTCACAACTCCTCTCGATCGTACCATGTACCTGCCCGATCCTTCGGCTCTCGATTTGCAGCTCCTCCCTCTATCAATGCTCCAAGTCCATCTGGTCACTGAACCTCGGCTATCCAATCTGCTCTCTAGTTGTCCCTTCATCCATCAAGCGCACAACACATTGAGATTCCTATCGAGTTGTTCACAACTCCACTTGTGAACAGCTCTCAATTTGCGCACTGCTACTTCTCAGTTACTCAGGGACTTCAGCCCACCATGATGTTCCTATGCTGCACCGATGAAGACCAACATAGGGCACAGAGGGTTGCCACCTATCACTGCAAGATGTCCATCTCCCACAACGAACACGGGCTAGGAGGACTGCCCATCATTTGTTGTATAAGTCCTCCACACACAAGTCTCGGGCTCCACAAACCTGCTCCTGGTTGATCATACCCTTGAGCTCCAACAATTAGCCCTCTAGAAACTACCTTTGTCCATCAAGGTGTTGCACACCAGGCTCCAACTTGGACACTATCATCCTGTCCTACAGTAGACCATAAGTGCCCAATCACATCGACACTTGGTCCACTCTCACGTTGCCCTCCAACAGTCCACGAGCGACCAAGTCCACGCTGTAGCATCTGCACCTAGTTAGGGCATCCCCACACCTAGGAGACCCTTACACATGGCTTCCCCCAAACTTCTCCAATTCCGCCCTTTGCTTTGCAATAGAGGAGCTATTGCACAAATCTAGAGACCAATCTTCACTGTGGAAACTGCCCACTGGTTAGGGCTTCTAATATGCCACGTCTGCGCTTCCTCCTTGGCTTCCACTAGCTGCAACAACTCTGTCGACACTAGGACACCTACATCACTTTATAGTGAGATTTGCACCTAGTTGGAGTTCCTTCATGCCCAAGGCAACCCCAACAAATGGCTCCCAACAATATGCAATGTAGACTGATCCAAACACTGGTCAAAACAATGACCCAACAAACACAAAATGTGGCCCCAATAGGCATGTACTAGCTCACAGTTTTGAGGTTTGTTTGGTCGCAACAACTTAGGCCTAGTTACGGCACTTGTTGTAGCCCTAAATTATCCCAACAGTCATCAAGCAAGCCCTTAAAGGGTTGCGGAACACCTTAAGAAGCCTCCTCCTCACCCACATTGCCACTAAGAATAGATGTCAAGCCTTGAAACACCTCCTACACAGCCCAACTGTGTGCTATGGTCTACGGCCTAGCACAACAACCCTCCAACAGTGAGACTGTCCTCTAAACCATGCCTAAATAGTCCTCAAACAACAACATCTTGCGCTTCAAGGGCTCGGTCTAGCAGCTAGCCTCCACGGCCCTAAATAGTCCTAAAAAAAAATCAACAAGGTGCAAGACTGAGTTAGGAGACCAAAAATTGCCAAAGAAGGAAGAGAAGGGTTGAAACCCTAGTTGACATGATTTTTTTCCTTGACTTGATATTTGAAAGTTCGACTTGTTCATGGGAGGCGGACTTGGTGAAGGAGATCTTAAGGTCTTAGTCTTGGTCAAAAGTTCTTGGTTGTCTCATTTGATTTGATTCTAAAGAAGAGAAGTAGAATTTTTGGGTCTTCCCCTAGAAGAGGGGTTTTGCCCTGGCTGAGTGCCTACATCTTTTGTTCTCTGTTGCGTTTGTGATTTTCATTGTTTGGCATTTGTCTTGATGATAAGAATATAATAATTGGAAAGAGGAACTAATAAGAAACAACACAAGAAAGTGTCAAAGAGAAGAGAAATAAAATTAATAACAACCCTAACTATGTTTCCCTATGGCTTTCTCAATAGGACTAGTGCCTTGTTCTTTTAGGCAGATGGAGTCAACGATGTAATAGATAAGCCAAATTTTTTGCTAAGGAGGTCGAAATTTGATGCTCTAGGTATCAAAATTCTAACATTTACCCACTCAATGATAAATGGCGTATGGTGGAGAGTTATAAGAATTCCTCCACTAGGAACATTCATTACATGTTATACAATGACTAACACCTGCAATTCTCAACTAGATAGCCTTTAAAATTAATTTTCAACAAAATAGCGCACAAACAAGCATAATCTAGAAACAACAATTCACAATTCCATACATTAGACAAATTCAAAATGATAATTTTCAACAATAGGCACTTACAATATAACATGTAGTATTTCCATCCATTCACCAAAGAAATAACTCTAAGGACAATCCAAAATAGCTTCCAAACATCAAAATGCATTCCAAGAATCTCCAATAGCCAAGAAGGAACAAGTGTGAATTATCTTATGATGTCTAAATTCTCCAAGTGATGATGATGAGAGAATAGAATGACCTCTCTTCTATTTGTGCATCTCTAATGAACTCTAATTTAGCCTAAAAGCCCCTCAAATTATAAAATAATGGGCTTGATACTAAGTGAGGTTACAAGCCAACCTCATAGCCAATGCAAAACATAAATAGTAGCCTACAAAAGAGGTCAAAATGTTGACGTCATGGTTGTGTAGGCCCTTTTAGGGCATGCGTTGGGCTCCTCCAGTGCCAAGTGGAGTGTAGAGGGCTCTGAAAATTCGGATTTTGGGGTTAGCTCTTAAATCTCCATGCAAATCATCCTGTGGACCCCATTTTTGTGTTTGGGGCACAAAATGGGTCTCATGGGTCTCTTGGTGATAGAATAGGTTGGTTCTGCTCCAACGTTGAGGGCTCAAAGTATGGTGCTAGCCCTCCCATGTCTCAAGGGGTGAGACAGACCTCATTTGGTCCTCAGATCAGTTGCCACAACCCGTACGTACTGCTAAGCCAACTAGGGCATTCTTGTCCAAGTGCATCATCTCATGAAAAATGTGGGGCGAAGCGCAGACAATCGGGGTGTTGTAGGTGCCCATGGAAAGGAATGATGCTCTGCAAGTGATAGGATTCCCATGGCTCTCAACGCTTCACCTGTAGGGTGTCATATGCTCCTCTAGTGGACATGGGCCCTAGTTAAGTTGCCTAGCCCATGATGAAAGCCACCTGCCAATCACATAATGTCCAATGTTGCATCTTCACCATTACGTAAAATTAATCATTAGTGCATCTAAGTGAACCAAACTTATTAGTCAAGGGAAAATTGAGACTTCATATGGGGCTTCTCTTCCAAATTTAGGGCTTTGAACACGTAATAGTGTTACCTCCCTAGGTAGGAGTGGCTAATAAACGATCCTATTAGGTGTTCGCAACCCTTAGGGGGGAAGACATGTCCTTGGTACATCCTTCAATCAATAGGTGGCATGTGAATAACGATGAAACAGATGGGGATGAAGGGGTCTCAGGGCCAAATGCCACAGGTTCAAGGATAGCAATAATGAGGAAGTCCACATATTGGGTGTACATATGTAAAGAGGGAGCAATCATGGTTACATGAGTTACCCCAGCCTTTGTTTTTCCACTCTTTTATTTTCCTTTTCCTTTTCTTTATCTTTCTTTGTATTAATGCTCGAAGCTCAAGGACATGAGAGCATGTTGTGAATGATGTATAGCAGTTATTACCCCCTTAAAGTTGGAGCAGTTCATCACCCACCAGGGGTTAGTGTAAGGTTCCATACACAGCAGTTTTAAATTTGGAATGTTAATCTAAACATATATTTCAGCTGTAATGCATTTTAATGAAAATCAGCAGTAGAAGTTAATTAAGAAACTATTCTATACATAAAAGAAATACCTCGAACGCAGCTGATGGTTTTAATGGTGGTTCTCCTCCTGTGACGCTGTGGACAGTGGAACAGTTCACCAAAACAATATAATCCTCCCAGCCGATCTAGGAACAATCCTAGATCCAGAAGATCACTCTTCTGCCCCTGTGCCCAGAATCCCAAGAACGGTGAAACTCCCTTCCAGTGTTGATAGTATCCTTCAATCTTTCCTTTTGACAGAACGCAGAATTTTCCCAAAAGACCGTCCCCTTCCTACTTCACATCCTCTCCCTTATATCATTTTTCTCCACCGCCCTCAACTCCCGAAGATATTATGGCATTTATGAGGGTCTGCATACATTTAAGGAGATATTATATTCATTTAAGGAGACATTAATTTAGAGATAAGGTTTTGGGGTTAAGTGCATGAAATATCCTCATTGGGTCCTTATCTAGTTACGTAGATGTGATGGCTTTATGGAGAGCTTAACTTGGCTTTGTATTGTGTTTGTTAATAACTTAATTAATTTGCCTTAATTAAATTATTTTATTACTTTATTGGTTCACCCACATATATATTTTTTTTTTTACTAAATTAAAATCTGATTTTCTTAAATAACACTCTCCCATGCCTGTTGATATTTTGTTATATCATGGTGAGATAAAATATATAGTAATATTCAATTCGTTATTCTTACTTAGGTAGCCTTAATACTAGTGCGGGGTATGCGATATAAGCATATGTAGCTATCACATGCATAAGTCGTATACTCGCTAATGTTATTTTACTTATCAATTAGGAATGGGTCGTTACATACTTCCTCCCTTCAGAAAAACTTCGTCCCGAAGTTAGGGCTTCATATACTCATATCGATAATTATGTTTTTAGAGATTAGGGCACATGTGAGAAGGTTTGTATTTTAAGATTGAATTTCGTTTGAATATGCATGTTTTTTCTTTGTAATTTATTTGTTACTTCACATCTCAACTGCCTCTGCAGACTATTCTAAAATCCTCCTATCCTTCCTAATCTCTTCCACTCCCATCCTATCCGTCCTCTACAGGAATATGACATGGCATTAGTTTTACTGATCCATTCATAGACCTTAAGGATATCGGCGTCGATTACATCGACCTAGTATGCTTGTAGGCATCTGGCAGTCATCATCACACGTCTAGGGGAGCGTGACTCGCACAGTCCTCCCATGACTCCAGGTATTGGAGGATAAACGGTGGGCAACACCTCCACCCCTCCCAGTAGACCAGGGTCAACACCCTATCATGGAATCACATGGAGTCTCAACTGTTCTGGGCATTCTGTCATCACGTCTATTGTTTCGGTAACCTGTGTTCTGCGAAGTAATCATTGGTACATAATCTGCAATGTAAACACTCGTACACACATTACAGCATATGCATCTATATGGTTCATAACAAATCATTACCCATATAACAATCTCTACACATTCCAAATATATTGCTATTTATGATATTGATCCTAGAGCTTATATATCATACTTGGTTTAAAACATTTGTCCATGTATGTATCAATATGTCTAATACAATTTCTCGTTTAGATACTACTTCCGTTTAGTTCATACATGTTCCATCTACGATGCATTTGTTTTAACTATTTTCAATTTGTATACCAACATGTATTTTCATATTTAAAATGTAGTTACTCTTTTATTTCCTTTCCTTGAATCATATTTGAAATGCAATGAAATAAATTGATAGATAGTTTCATCTATAATGTTTAATCTATGATTTCACATTCTTGCAATGTTAATTTAAATGACATATTGCATATCGGTGTCCATGCACCAGTAAATTTTAAACAACCATCATATATTCTGTATCAGTAGAGTCTGTATCAGTAGAGTGAAGTAGCATTCTATCTTTATGGGTATTCATGTACCAGCAAAGTAAAAACTCATCTTTACGTAGTATTTCAAAATTTCAAGTATCAAAATAGAGCAGTCATATACATAAAAGTTTTCAGTTCTCAAAATTTAGTGTAAGCTGGGGTAATTCTGGCAGAAAGTCTCAGCATCCTCCCAAGTCGCTGATCCAAGACTATACTTGTCCCACTGGACTTTCACTTGGTCTATCCGGCGGTTCCTGAGTTGTCGAACCCTACGTTCCAGAATACGTAATGGTTCGACCGTTAGGGTTCCCTCGTCCGATACCTGCAGTTCCTTCCATTGACGGTCATGAGATTTATCAGCAATATAGTGTCCTAAGGCAGATACATGAAATACATTATGAATTTTGTGCAGGTGGGGTGGCAGTGCAAGACGGTAAGTGACAGGTCCAACTTTTTCCAGGACTTCAAACGGTCCTATAAACCGAGGGGGTAATTTTGTCCCCCTCCCAAACCAAATGGTGCTCTTATTTGGTCTGATGCGGATGAAAACCTGATCTCCTACTACATAGCTCCTATCTGTCCTGTGAGTGTCCGCATAACTTTTTTGTCTATCCTGAGCCTCTTTTAACCGTTGTCTAATCAGTTTTACCTGATCCTCCATCTCTTGGATCAAGTCTGGTCCGACGATTATTCGATCTTCTAACCTGTCCCAACTCAATGGCATTCTGCAGGGTCTTCCGTATAATGCTTCAAATGGCGGCATCCCGATTGAACTGTGATAGTTGTTGTTGTAAGCAAATTCTACCAAGGGTAAGTACTTTTCCCAGCGTCACTGTTGGTCCATAACATACATCCTTAGCATATCCTCGAGTACTTGATTTACCCTTTCTGTCTGTCCATCGGTCTCAGGATGATAAGCAGTACTCAAATTTAACTGAGTTCCCAAGGCCGACTGCATACAATTCCAGAACCTTGATGTGAACCGAGAATCTCTGTCGGATATGATTTTCTTAGGTACTCCATTAAATCTGATAATTTCATTTATGAATACCCATGCTACGTCAGCTACTTCATAAGTATCTCTTACTGGGATGAAATGGGCACTTTTTGTTAATCTATCCACTACAACCAGAATAGAATTATGCTTTTGTTGCGTAAGAGGCAGCCCAACGATAAAATCCATAGAAATTATCTCCCATTTGGTCATAGGGATGTCATGAAGTTGTAAGAGACCTGCTGGGTGACGGTGATCAGCTTTTACCTGCTAACATTCAAGACACTTAGCGACAAATTGGACAATGTCATTTTTCATGCCTGACCAGAAGAAGAGTCTCTTAGTGTCAGCGTACATCTTCTTTACCCCAGGATTTGCATAATATACTGCTCGGTGTGCTTCCTTCAAGATGGTGTTTCGGAGATCCCCACTATCTGGTATATACATCCTTCCGTGAAATCGTAGACTTCCGTCCTCTTCCAAATCATACCCTTCGAACTTAGGTTCCTTCGAATGGTTGCTTTCGAGCCCCGATCTTACCTTTAAGTACCAACTATCTCCTACAAGATGTTCAAGCACTTGATTTCTTAAGTTCACCCTGATAGGTATGAGGGAGAATATTCGAGGTCTTTACTTAATGCATCTGCTACAACATTCTCTTTCCCTTTGATATATGAAATCGCAAAATCGTATTCGCTTAGGAGTTCACTCCATCATCTTTGTCTTGCATTCAAGTCTCTCTGGGTGAATAAATACTGCAAACTTTGGTGGTCACTTTTAAACACAAAGTTTCTCCCCACCAAGTAATGTCTCCACATCTTTAAAGCTAAGACCACCGCGGCTAACTCTAAATCATGCGTAGCATAAAGTTCTTCATGGATTTTTAATTTTCTCGAAGCGTATGCTATTACGCCTCCTTCCTGCATTAATACTACATCTAACCCTTGCTTTGATGCATCGGTACACACAGTAAAGTCTTTATCCATATCCGGTACTAGCAAAATCGGTACACTAGTTAATAATAGTTTAAGTTCAGAAAAAGCTTTATCACACTCCTTAGTCCACTCATACTTAACACCTTTGCGCTGGAGGTTGGTGATTGGCTTTGCAATTTTGGAAAATCCTTCCACAAACCTTCAGTAGTAACCTGCTAAACCCATAAAACTACGCACTTCATGTGCGTTCTTAGGTATCGGCCACTCCCTGATTGTATTTACCTTTTCAGAATCTACAGAGATCCCTTCGCCTGATATGATATGACCTAAGTAATGGATTTCCTTCTGAAAGAAAATGCATTTGAATAATTTTCCATATAACTTGTGCTCCCTGAGACAAGATAACACTATCTGAAGGTGCTCTTCATGTTCTTTCTCATTCTTGGAGTAAATGAGAATATCATCCAAGAAAACTTGTACAAATTTGTCGAGATATTTGCGGAGAACGCTATTCATAAGGTTCATGACGACTGCAGGTGCATTGGTCAACCCAAATGGCACCAAAATGAATTCATAATGCCCGAAACGAGTTCGGAATGCAGTCTTGGAAACATCGCTCTCGCTAATCCTGAGTTGATGATAACCCGATCACAGATCGATCTTTGAAAATACTGAAGCTCCCTTCATTTGATCGAAAAGGTCGTCAATGCGAGGCATTGGATACCTATTCTTTACCGTGGCCTGGTTTAAATCTCGATAGTCCACACACAGTCGTAATGAACCATCTTTCTTCTTGACAAAGATTACAGGAGCACCCCATGGTGAAACACTGGGTCGAATGTGCCCTACATCTAACAGTTCTTTCAACTGTATTTGCAATTCTTGAAGTTCCAGGGCAGTCATTCGGTAAGGAGTTTTAGATATAGGTTCCGTACTAGGTTTCAATTCAATGGTGAGATCTAGCTCTCTTTGAGGAGGCAGTCCAGGTAATTCCTTTGGAAAAACATCCAAAAATTCTGATAGAATCGGATACTGATCTAAGGAAGGCCCTTTTTCTTTGCTTACCTCTTGAACGGCATATACTTGACAACCTTTCCTTAAGCACCGCTTCATTTGCATGGCTGAGATGAAACGCAAAGATACTTTTCTCTTAATACCTTGAATTTGGATTGTCTCTCCCACATCATTCAAGCAAAGTATTGTTTTCCCGGAGCAGTCTACCCATGTTCGATGAGATTCTAACCAATCCATTCCTCTCGCCAAGTCGTAAGTTCCTAGGGCCGTGACATATACTTTTAGTTTGGTCAAACAAACTCCTAGATCAACTTTGCAATCCTCCACACTTAATTCTACCGATTGAAGGTCTCCTGAAGCCATTTCTACCTGTTTAAAATCGTCTTGTTTGCAGGCTGCCAACCCACATTTATTCAATGCATAAGATGAAATAAAACTATCAGTAGCTCTTGTGTCAAACAAGATTTTGAGTTTTATTCCGTTGATTGTACCTGAAGATTCCACTACCGTGGATTGAAGTGCTGCTTGGTTGTTGTTGACGACAGCATGGATTCTATGATTGCTTTGGGCATTTGATGATGGTTCTTTTCCTGTTCGCCGAGAGTTCTTCGGACAATCACATCACAGATGAGGTCCTCCACACCCCCAACAGTCCACCCGAGCTAGTCCCTTTGAGTCTGATTGAGAATTTCCAGACCAAGAGTTCCGTCCCCTGGTGCCGCTGCCTCTCCCATTCCTTCCCCGATTACCTGTCCCTCGAGATCTCCAAGCACTGATGTTTGAGGACTCGGAAACTATTACATTTAAGGTCCTGGGAGCTCCTGCCCCCACTCCTCTTGGGGTGAACCTGTTACCATAAGGAGGTGGTCTCGAGTTATTTCCTCGGAAGAAATTTCGGGGAGTCTTTCCTGTAAATGCCTGCGGTATTGGTTCAGCTGGCCTGAAATCCCTTTTAATCCCCAGATGTTCTTCTGCATAACGAGCGCATTCAACTGTCTCTGCCACCGTTGGTGGCTTCCACATTCTTACCATGGCTCTGATCCGAGGATTTAACCCAAATACGAAACCCTCGGCTTGGCGTTCATCCGTGTCTAGATAAGGAACATATTTCACAAGTTCCATGAACTTTATCTCGTATTCTTCCACGGTTTTACCACCTTGGGTTAGAGTATGGAAGGCTCCGGCTTGCTGCTCTTGAAAGAAAGGCGGTAATTATTTCGAACAGAATCGGTCCACAAACAACACCCAAGGAACGGTATTTGAAGTGAGATGCAGCTGTTTTTCCATATTCCCCCACCAAATCAGAGCATTCCCCCTGAGTTGGAATACAACGATCTTTGTTTTAGAAGTTGAAGAATATTCTCTTAATGCGAAGCATCTGATCATCCCTTCCAACCATGCTTCAGCATGTTCTCCAGCTCTTCCTCCAGAGAATTCCGGGAGTTTAATATTTTGCAGTTCCCGTGAAATATCTTCTCTGTGAGGTTTGTCATCAAAATCCTTCGGCCTTTCTGAATGTCTTTCCTCTGAATGACGTCGTTCCTCCTTGTTCCTGGTCGACTGCGACCCTTTTAAGGTTTCCAAAATGGCTTCTAATGAGCTCATCACAGTGGTGAGATCGGGCAGAGCAACAGGTGCTGACGGCGATCTTGATGGTGGTGATGGCGATGGTGAAGGTGGAGGTGGCGGCGTTGCATTTTGCTGGCGCTGCCGCCTTTGGTACGTGTTAAACATGGTAATTTTTTCCTGAAATACATAATAAATTCATGAGTGGGTAAATTTTCAGACTGACAAAATACAATTTTTGTAAGATTTGAGCTGGCATACGGGTATAGTTCTTTTGCTATTTTACCTACAGGCAGGTTTTACTGGTACCGAGGTCGAGGGTGGCAACGCGACCTCCTTGTCCTATGCAGGGTAATGTATGCTTACTAAATCTAGAGTGGAATGCAAGGTTTTCATAGATGAACGGGTTGTTCTGTAAAATTTGTCTAAAAAGTTCAATCCTAGATGCAGTTTATAGGATTACAAGGGTTTACTGTCTTTCTGATACTTATGACTATAAACAATACTTGGATTCTAACCAGTTTAAATTCTCGTCTTGCTGATGTATTATTATGCTATTTTAACTTTGTAAAACACAACCTTATAAACCTGAATCATCCTTCAAAATAAAACGAACGTTTGACTTGCGTTTATATGATTTTTCCCTATTTTAAATATCTACTCTAATATGCCAAATATATATATATATATATATATATATTTCTTTCTTTTCTTTTTCTTTTCTCTTTTTTTTTAAATAATATATATATATATATATATATATATATATATATATATATTGACATAACCTTAATATAATGCGGCAGTTTCTTTTTATACAATGTACACATTTTTTTTTTTTAATATATATATATATATATACGTCATACTTAATTTAAAGTTCTAACCTATATACTACCTAAAGTTCTGGAGGTTACGTGACACAGCGGGCAGTCACGTGGATACACATCTAAATCAACATTTCAATGTGTTTAATATATATATATATATATATATATATATATATATATATATATATTTTAACCTTCGAAACACTTGATTATTCCGATCAGTGTAGAGGGACTTAATTATTTTCACTTGTTAATAATAACTCAATTCCGCGGACAACGGTATTTCTCAATTCACGTCGACACAAAATGATTGGTCGTGTGGTCACGGACAGTAATGTGGTGGTTATGCATCTACAACTTTTCCACACGTATCACCACCACTTACCATCAAGTTGGAATTTTAAATCTAAACTTATCTGCAAATTCAAAACTGAATGTGCAATTTCGACAATCTAATTGGAGGATAAAGCTTTCTATTTAAACAAAGTCGATTAACTGAAATTAATTTAATTCTTGATAAAAACACGTGTTAAGACTCAAGAGTAGCTAGTACCTGGAATTCAATTTTAAATATGCAAATCGGAGTATGAACTCCTTACGTGAGGTGATGAATTAAAATCTTGATATATAAAAAAAAATAAAAATAAAAATGAAGACCATCGATGACATATATCGCTAGCATGGAATAGGGACTTCGACATATAACATGTATTAGCCATATTTGAAATTTTAAAAAGATGCCATTCGCGCCGGCTGGTGGAGCCCCGACCGGACTTCAAATCCTGTCCGCGACATACCTTAATCCGCCCCTTTGAAATTCAAACAATCGCCATTCGAACGAAAATGTGCGTCGACGGCTCCACCGACTCAAATTGGTGCCACGCAATTAATATGCTCCACCGCCATCTATCCAATTCGCTGTCAATTTATTAAACTTCGGTTTGCCACGATATCAGTTCGATAAGGATTGGAAGCTTTGGTGTACGCAGGTGTTTGCTTGCAGGATCGTTGTTTTCTTTAAAAAGCGGTTACATCTCAGAGATAGATTTCAGTGTTTTGACCACTTCACCATAGAGTTTTAGTCTCTTCCTAAAATGTCACGGATTCTTGATGTATCATAATTCACACTGTTTTTGTTATGTCAGAGAAATACACTTCGTACTGTTACAAGTCTTGGAGGTATACCACACACTGTTTTATGGTCTCTATGAACTGTCTGGCAGCGAAGACGGCTTGACTTTTTCGAAGTTTCCAAGGCTTCCCTAACCATATAGTTGGAGCACAGTTCGTATTAAGTTTTTCCAAGTTTACAGTAGTGTGTAAGGGTTTAGAGTGTCTCTTAACAATAGAGTCTGTGCTAATCAGTTTAATTCAACCAAGAAAGTAGGAACAGGAAATTAGGCTATGGGGATGAAACTGCTGACTTATCATCTAGTAGATATTTACTATGGAAATCTATGAGAACATTGTTCAAAAAAGCATTATCAAGCTTTAAAAGTTTGATCCATGCTCACAATCTTACCGTGAGAAAAACAGTAGAGACAAGCCATGTACTTACTCATTTGCTGGGGAATGTCAACTATGCAGATGAGAAAAGTTTTGGTTAACCAGTCAGCTTGTGCCATATTAAATCTTTTTCTTGATTTTCAATGCAAATTTTTTTTTTTTTTGCAGGTTTGGCTGGTACACGAGATTCATGGTATCCTCAAATTAAAGGCTTAACAGGGGTTGACATTCCAAATGAAGAAAACGTATGTCACACAAAGGATAAACATGGAGATGAAGCAAAATGTTCGACTGATGAATCACATAGCTCCAGTTTTTCGGATTCTCTAAAAATGCCAGATTTTTTGGTTCATAACAAGGATGAAGAAATATCTTTGAAGAACTCTCTCCAGGTCTACTCTTTTGACAACCGGGGTGTTGGAAAAAGCTCTGTCCCAAAGGATAAATCTTATTATACGTGAGTTGCATACTATGCATACTATCCTTACCAAGGCAAACATATTCCAATGTAAAATGAAAAGTAAATCTAGACATGAGTTTGTCAGTTGATTGTTTCTTCTTAGAAGAAAAATGTTATCATTTTTGAATACCTATCTGTTTTAAAGATTCATCTAATCATCAATTATTGATGTTGTTTTGGCAATCTTAAATCAATTGTCCAAAGAATACAATTTGGCATAGGGTCAATTGATACCCATTTCAATTATAACTGCTATCTTGGCTTCGTTCCTTTGTAAATATGCCTATTAAGTGACAAGTAAATATGAGTATTGTATCAAAGATGGAATTGCTCTGTATATTTGTATATTAAGGTTGAATTTCTTTTGTCGTGTACAGGTTACTAGAGCTTCTATCTCATTCTTTCAACAATAATTTCGGTGAAAGACTCCTAGAGCACCTAAAAAGGTGTCAGGAAAAAAGTTTGATAAGAAACAAAATCCTGGAATGCTGGTGAGGAACCAGTAATTGTTGCAATTTAGTTATTGTATAAAATTTGGAACAACCAGAGACTGGTTGACACAAGCAGCAGCTTATAAATGAATTTTTAATGGGCCTATAAGGCCGTAAGAGGGTTTGAAACACCCTCTGATACCAAATGTAAGGTTCCATACACAGCAGTTTTAAATTTTGGAATGTTAATCTAAACATATATTTCAGCCGTAATGCATTTTAATGAAAATCAGCAGTAGAAGTTAATTAAGAAACTATTCTATACATAAAAGAAATACCTGGAACGTAGGTGATGGTTTTAATGGTGCTTCCCCTCCTGTGACGCTGTGGACAGTGGAACAGTTCACCGAAACAATATAATCCTCCCAGACGATCTAGGAACAATCCTAGATCCAGAAGATCACTCTTCTACCCTCGTGCCCAAAATCCCAAGAACAGTGAAACTCCCTTCCAGTGCTGATAGTATCCTTCAATCTTTCCTTTTGACAGAACGCAGAATTTTCCCAAAAGACCGTCCCCTTCCTACTTCACATCCTCTCCCTTATATCATTTTTCTCCACCGCCCTCAACTCCCGAAGATATTATGGAATTTATGAGGGTCTGCATACATTTAAGGAGATATTATATTCATTTAAGGAGACATTAATTTAGAGATAGGGTTTTGGGGTTAAGTGCATGAAATATCCCCATTGGGTCCTTATCTAGTTACGTAGATGTGATGGCTTTATGGAGAGCTTAACTTGGCTTTGTATTGTGTTTGTTAATAACTTAATTAATTTGCCTTAATTAAATTATTTTATTACTTTATTGGTTCACCCACGTATAATTTTTTTTTACTAAATTAAAATCTGATTTTCTTAATTAACACTCTCCCATGCCTGTTGATATTTTGTTATATCATGGTGAGATAAAATATATAGTAATATTCAATTCGTTATTCTTACTTAGGTAGCCTTAATACTAGTGTGGGGTATGCGATATAGGCATATGTAGCTATCACATGCGTAAGTCGTATACTCGCTAATGTTATTTTACTTATCAATTAGGAATGGGTCGTTACAGTTAGGACGTACATGGGTTCCTTTTATCATGTCATGGGTCACTCAATGGCCCTAGGAACCAGGGTGATGGCCATAATGATAAGGGGTAAAGCTCATGCTTGGCTTTTGTCCATGTGTTATATTTAATGTCCCAGACATCTTTTGCATTTTAGAATTTTCTTTTCCTTTTGTTTCTCACTTGTGGCCACGATATTCTTTTAAATTTTTTTTAGCTGCATCAACCTCTGGGGCAACGTTTCTAGGTCCGACCCAAATATATGGACAAGGTGAGGGGGTGTGCCAATGTCGTATGGACCCAATGGTCATGTGGACTCGAAGAAGGGAGATGATGTATAGGGCTCGTAATGTGTGGAGGGAACTATTAAATATGGAATGGGAAAACGAAACGGTGCTACCAAAATCGAGATTTCTGTAATATCCCCAACGGGAAATAAACAGTAATACACAGCAAAATAACAAGCAGCTATATAGAACAAAATGCCGGAACTAGAATATGGAACAAATACACATAAAATGCCAGAACACTAAGCCATTTTATTAATCTGAGGATACATGTATATGGGTACAAAGATAACTTAATGAGCACCTATCCTTGCTCTAGGCAAGTGGAGACCCTCTCGAATAAGAAATGGCCGCAATGGAGACCGCGTCCTAGTCGACCCAGAACCGAGAAAACTGGGCCGGCCGCAGCGACCGAACCAGGGGTTGACCTCAACCTAATGAGCCGAAAACCGGAAGACTAGTCGTACCAACCCTACAAAAACCCGTAAAAACCATGCGGCTCCACCTCCGAAAATCCACCAAATAAACCCTCCTCAAAGAAAACGCCGTCTCTCCAGCTCTCCCAAAGATGAAGCAAGAGAAGCCCACAAGGAAACATAGGGAAAAGGAGCCCAACCTCAGGTTTTGGAAAACCTCCTGTACCGAAACAACAAACTCCCAAATAATGGGAAAAACGCTGAAACCACCGTCAAATCACCTCCCAACAATGCTGCACAACAATGACTGCGTCCTCCCTACTGAAACTGCGTCCTCTCTCCTAGACTGCGCAGTCACTCAAGGGGCAGCTCCTCTACAAAACGTCCACTAGAAATCCACTGCAAATCACCAACTGAACTGAAGGAAAAACCTTGCTCGAGCAGGCACTCGAAGTCCCCCGGAGCCAAGGGCGAGATCTCCGACCGGAGACACTCAGTTCGCACTAAACAGTGCTGCAGACCGACTAAACAACCGGCGTGCTGAAGTAGACAGAAGTCTAGCTCTCAATATCAATAACATATCAATAATGCCCAAATGAGGAGGCTCCTCCCCTTTTTATAGCATTGGTTTCCCTCCAAAACCAACGTCCTCTCTCTCATTGGCTCCTCCACGTGGTGTGTGGCCCCCCTTGGCTCCCCCCTTAAGTTACAACGTTGCATCTACTAGGAAAACACTTTATTTTATTTAAGTGAGTTAGACCCCTTTTTCTCACTTTTATTTATTAATTAACTATAGGCGGCAAAACTATACAAAAATCAAATATTCCAATTAGCGGTGCTAATTAGGAATATTACAGTCTCCCCCGGCAAAATGTTGCTTGTCCTCAAGCAACTGAAGTGATGGATGCTGTAATATCTTCTCATCCTCCCAAGTGGCATCCTCATCCGGCAAAAATTGCTTGTCCTCAAGCAACACTTGAACAAGCCTCCTCTCTAGCTGATGCTCCCTACCGATACTGCAAAATGTGCCTGGGTCCCACTGAAACCTCTCTGACCTCTGCATCACCCTGATACGAAGGGATATCTCAATGCCAGGATCCCAAAGTGACCTCTCACAGTACCAGCCAACCAATAATCCTCCCGGATCCCATCGCCACCGTGGCCAATAATTGCACAAGTCCCACGGCTCAGACTGTGCACTGCCTCCGGCTATGACCAATGCTCTAAGGGGTGAAGACCACCAACAAGCATCAATGCTCCCGGGCTCCTGCTGCGCTGTACCTGTAGCTGCATATGCTACCCATCCAACTGCATACCAACTCATCACCTCTCTCCAATCCAAGTTCTGACTCAATCCCATGCTGATCCTGCTCTCCTGAAATTGGGAAGGAGTCCTGAAGTAACGACAACTGGTGCCCTCCTGCCGACTGGGATCTGTAACATCTACTATGTCCAAGGGCCCCTGCTCCACTGTGCTCCCTACGAAGAATACCGTACCATCAAGAGGGTACCAACTCATGATCTCCCGCCAGTCCATCTTGGAGGAAGCATCCGATGTAGCAACAACAACTGCATGTGGAACATGCCTGGAAGGTTGCCGCCAACCCGTAATCATCTCCCACTACCAAACTATCACATCTACCTCCAACATCTCCAGAGGATATGGATCTGTAGCTGCTGTCACGGTACTCGGTGTCTGTGCATCTGACTGCTCCACCTCAAAGGATGACCCCAATGCTAGCCACATATCCATCATAGGCTCAATGTGGGCACCCATCTGGACCTCACCCAAGGGAATGTCATGCCTGATGTCCATAGTATCCTCCTCTGCTGACTCAGGCTCCCTCATGTACTGCTCTAGCTGAAGCATCACAAGTGACTCATCACCCAGAGTATCTCCTATACAGTCCCCTGACTGCTCACTCTGCACACTGTAATACGGCTGCAATCTACTGTCATCATACCTGCATGACTGCTCTTGCTCCACAGAAGCAACCTCAACTGATCCTATGGACTCATATGAAAGAGAGTCCTCACCCTGGCATACAGAAGGAATGCCCTCCTGTTCTACCTCCGCCATCTCATCTGCATCGAACATGCCATCCACCCTCTCGACAAAGTGTCGATATAGTGTCTGGAGCCCAGACACATACTGGGATACTACCTCTGCTATACCCCGTATCCTTTGCTCATGCATGATCTAGACATGCCCTGAGGGAAAAATGATGCATGTCTCCCTCATGACCTGCTCCCCAAGCGTAGGCTCAGTGATGACTGATGCACCACCTCTGCAAAGGATCATCTCATCCCCCAACCTGTGGCTGTCAACTAGCACACCCACCTAGTGCCACTGCTGAGAAGTCTCTCACCTAGTGTACTGAGTGTCATCCAAATATCTTAGGTGAACCTCGCGTACCCTGCTGCTCATGCCCGAAGTGCCAAAGGTCAAAAACATAATCAACTGTACCTGTGAGTGATGTCGAAGCGAGTCAGGTGTGTGAGTCCCCACAGATACCATCAAGTATCGCTCCTCTGTCTCCTCATCGATCCTGGGTGAAATACCCCCAAAGGTAAGCCCAGTGTCCCTGTCTGTGAGTCTCCCTGGATGCAATACTCTAAGACCCTGTTGTGCCGCGCCGTACACCCTCACAAGCCACCGGTCATCCATGTACTCCTCAACATGCCACTGCACACTAGGGCATACCCCGAAATACTGCTGGATACCCCATGCTACTGCTGTACCACCCTGTACCGCCTCGTGCCCTGACTATGTCCAGGAATCTGTCACTCCCCGCGTGCTCTCAATGTGATGTAGGGCACTCCTACTCCACAATGCAGTCCCACACACTACGGTACACCACCATGTAGCTCCATGTCCACCAGTAGTCCACTGATCACTGCTAGAGGCTCCCACACATCCATGGATGTGATGTCCTAGAGCTGTGCCCCTACATATCGGACTACCACCAATCGGTATCGTCATGTCCACCGTTGCATCACCATACCCGCCGACAAATGGATCATCACTGCAAATCCTCCTCGAGGGGTCCGAGAAGTGAATCTCCCTATGGGTCAGTAGTGTTACCACCACTGCTCGGCTCCGCTGCGTCCTCTGTGCCCCACACAAAGGTGAAGAATCCTTGGCCCCATACAAGGGGCCATCTGGTGGCCTGCCAATGCCACCTCCTCCGACAAGCTCCTGCCAAGGTGTGCTGACCACCCCGTGATCCCATGTATGAATGTCATGCCAAGACAACCTAGGGAGTCTGCCCATAAACTGGTTGGCCACTAGAGCTGACCGAAACCGCACATGCTCTACTACTAGGCCAACTGTACTCTCCAAGACATAGTCAGCCGACCTGCCTGGGAAACGATAGGTGATCCCACCTGGATCCCAATGCCAATCTGGGGTTCCTGTAATCCCCATGCATAGAAACTCCTGCTGAGCTACACTCGGATCCATCACCATCTCCATAGCTCGCTCCACCGAGTACCAACTCAAAATCTCTCTCCATCCAACCTCAACATGTGGATGCTGTACCCTGTGCAACTTTGATCGTCTCATACCGCTATCCAAGTCAACATATGAGATCTGACTAGGTGGCTCTGCCTCTCTCTCTCCAATGGGAAGAGATGACCCAACAACACTGCTAGTCCCATCCATGCATGCCTGAAGGGGAATGATCTGATGCTCCAACGTGCCCTCTGATTGTACCATCAGGGAATCCAGTCGTTCCCCAATGCGGACCAACTTGGCCGCCGACTTGGCACAAGTCACTCTCATACCCTCCAGCTCCTGGTCCTGCAACAAGATGGCCTCCCGTACTGACGTGGCCTTCTCTCTCAAAACTCGAAGGTCCGTCCGAAGCCGATGATACCGCTGTCAGCGACCATCATCCAATACCTTTGTACCTGCTAGTGCCTCATCGAAGGTGGATATATCTGCTAACGCCTCACCCATCTGTCGTGCGCTGCTACCACCTGAAGACTCGGACACGACTCCGGTCATCACCTCAATGGATGGCTCTACTGAGGTAGGCTCTACCTTCTCCACTACCACATCAACCGACATGGCCAAGGAGGTCTCTAATGAGGGTGAATCCTGTGTCACACTAGGTGTAACCTCAGACTCCCTGCAACCCTATGTGTCCTCATCCTCCAAGTGCGAGGTAACCATTTTAATGGTTTTCCTCTCCGATACTCGGTCAAGCTGGAAAGAGGTATCCAACTTCTCCACCCAAGCTTTCTCTGAGCACCTGGATGACCCGTCAAATGTCGGTAGATGGAATCTGCCCACTGCGCGCTGCAAGCCCCCGTCATGTGAGTGCCTATTCCCGCTGTGAGAGTTGCGGGGTCTGCTACCCCGCCGGAGCTGGACAAAGTCTCTGAACGAGAGAGCCTCCATGAACTCCTGCCCGTATGCCTAGTACTCTGCAAAATAGTCACCCATGTGGCCCGGCTCCGGCTCTCGCTGTGCTCCTGCCCCTATGTCTTCATCCAGAAAAGTGGGCATGGTAGGACGTGTGGGTGTATGTGATGCCATATGCTGAGTGGCATCATGCTTCGGCAAATGGTGGGATGTGTCTGATCCCTCACCAATCTGAAAACCCCTTGGGGTTTCCCACTGCCTCTCCAGCGTAGTGAGTCTCTGTGACACATCCTGCATGTGTTGGAGCGCCTCTCTAAATCTCCTCTCATCATCATCACCTGCCATCGGCTCTTTCTGCTATGTGTCTACAGGCCCCTCAGAAACTGCACGGCTGCTGCAAAACCATACTGCTGCTTAACTTCGACCTCCGATTTACCCACTGAAAGCTACTCAGAAAATTCCAGGAATTTGGGAAGGTGATCCTTGCCCAAAACCCAGAAAAACCCAGAAAACGTTTCTTCTAATTCCAACCTTCAAAATTTGACCCTTTATAT
This sequence comes from Pinus albicaulis, assembly GCA_034641835.2. Taxonomy (NCBI): domain Eukaryota; kingdom Viridiplantae; phylum Streptophyta; class Pinopsida; order Pinales; family Pinaceae; genus Pinus; species Pinus albicaulis. The sequence goes on from CM076582.1 coordinate 147,275,961, forward strand.
TTTGGCCCTTTTTCCAATTTCGTTTTTGGTACTGCAACCGCTATTGCTCTCCAAAATTCCAGCAAACCTCTGTATGATCTCTTTCCCAATGTCATAGACCACAGGCTGAGCCAGAATTATGCTCTGATACCACTGTAATATCCCCAACGGGAAATAAACAGTAATACACAGCAAAATAACAAGCAGCTATATAGAACAAAATGCCGGAACTAGAATATGGAACAAATACACATAAAATGCCAGAACACTAAGCCATTTTATTAATCTGAGAATACATGTATATGGGTACAAAGATAATCAGAATGAGTGCACCTATCCTTGCTCTAGGCAAGTGGAGACCCTCTCAGAATAAGAAATGGCTGCAACAGAGACTGCGTCCTAGCTGACTGGAGAAACTGCCGTAGAAAACTGCTGCTGCAATGTACTGGAACTAGGGGCTGATCCCCACACCGGAATGAGCTGAAAACTGGAAGACTAGCTGTACTCAACCCTCCGGACAAAACCCAGAAACCGTGAAGCAAGTGCTCCACCTCCGAAAATCCACCAAATAAACCCTCTCCAGAGAAAACGCTGTCTCTCCCAGTGACAGCGCAGAAGCCCAAGGAAACGCTGGGAAAAGAAGCCCAAACTCTCCTGCAAAACCTCCAGCTGAAACAACAACCTCCCAGTGCTGGAAAAACGCTGAAACCACCGTCAAATCACCTCCCAACAACGCTGCACAACAATGACTGCGTCCTCCCTACTGAAACTGCGTCCTCTCTCCTAGACTGCGCAGTCACTCAAGGGGCAGTTCCTCTGCAAAACGTCCACCAGAAATCCACTGCAAATCACCAACTGAAACGGAAGGAAAAACCTTGCTCGAGCAGGCACTCGAAGTCCCCCGGAGCCAAGGGTGAGATCTCCGACCGGAGACACTCAGTTCGCACTAAACAGTGCTGCAGATCGACTAAACAACCGGCGTGCTGAAATAGACAGAAGTCTAGCTCTCAATATCAATATCATATCAACAATATCAATAATGCCCAAATGAGGAGGCTCCTCCCCCTTTTATAGCATTGGTTTCCCTCCAAAACCAACGTCCTCTCTCTCATTGGCTCCTCCACGTGGTGTGTGGCCCCCCTTGGCTCCCCCCTTAAGTTACAACATTGCATCTACTAGGGAAACACTTTATTTTATTTAAGTTAGTTAGACCCCTCTTTCTCACTTTTATTTATTAATTTAACTATAGGCGGCAAAACTATATAAAAATGAAATATTCCAATTAGCGGTGCTAATTAGGAATATTACAATTTCCCAAGTAGTGACCTTCCTAAAGCATTAGGCCAATAGGGGAGATCTGACGGGGCTAGGATTGAAGATTAAACCCCCACTTAAGGTGAGGGAACAAACCATGGTCAAAGCCCTTCCTTCTCCTAAGTCACCCAATAATCCATGCCAAAATGGCCAAATGAAAAACAAGCATAACCAACTGATTGCACAATGAGAACCATACCTTTTGGGTCAGAGCGCCCACCTTCTAACATGTGCTCTTGAGAAATGGGCGAGGAAACATACGACTAATGCAGGTGGCAAAGATAAAGTGACACATCACATTGGCTAAAAAGTGGCTGTCAAGGGTTGCTGGCTGCCGGCTGGAAGAAGATGAATATGAGAATATTTCTCCTAGGGGTACCCACTTTTGGTGGGTAACAATAATCACACACAAGGGGCTTCTCATCCTTCCAAGGCTTCTTGACCAATGGAGCTTCCAATCAATGCTTCCTTAGACGAATATTAAAAGCATTCAAAGCTTGATGTTGGCATCAATGACAACACCATTCAATATAAGAAATCCTTATAAGGAATGATGTCCAATACTGGAGAGTTGAGACAGATAAAGGTCTGATGGTTTCGCCATTCTCACTTCCCTGTCATTGTATTTATCACATATCATTTTGGTAGGTGCATTTTAGTTTTAGTCACCCTTGTCTTCTTGTATTTAGTCGTGCTTTCCCCATCTTTCATGCAGTTATAGTGCATGCATTGCATTGTACCATAGCTTTTGGCACCAGCTCCCGTGTATCATTCATGCAGTCAACTTTGTTGCACACCATCATTTTACCATTTATGTCTCTGTTTTAGTTAAGGAAGTGGCATACATTTACTGTTTCTGGGTTTTTTTTTTGAACTAAACATTTGGTTTCTGATTCTGTCAGGCATATTTGTCAATTTAATCAAGCTGTGGGCTTTCACTTCTGTCTACCTCCACCTCTTTCCATTAGTAAGACTTGCATAATGATGATGGTTGATGTTCTGGTCGTTACCGATACTTTGATGCTTGTTAATGCTGTCAACCATTTTCACCTTCCAATTTGGGCACACTTGAGATATGGTTAATGACAGAGGTCTATTTTCTATATTGATTTATTTGAATTCAATAATTCTCGTTTTCATGGATCCTGACCATTTCTCAGTTATGCACACTCAACATCACATCTGTTATAATGAGCTATATGGACTCTTTTAATGATGCCCTGAGCTTACCTGGTAGCCTTCTCTTACCACTGCATGATATCTCTTTATGCAAATATAAATTGAATGTCTGCATTTTTTGGTACTATTTTCGATAAAAAAAATCCTAATAATGTTACTGGTGCAAAACATAAAAATTTATGTTTACTGTACCATACCCGTTTCAGGTTTCATTTTACATTTCTTGTTTCGGCAACATGGCTTTGACTTTGCCATTTTCCTTTCTACAAATTTTTAAAATCCCTATTTTAGAGGCTTTTAACCATTTCAGGTAACTTGGCTTCATATTATATATAAAGGGAGATTGAAATTAAATTTTAATAGTGAAATAGTTTTATTCCAATGAATTTCTGGAAAACAAATAGTATCATTTCTTTTTAATAGAATAAAAGTAGTTATTGCAGCATACTTTCATTCAGATGACCTACCCTAACTGCATAAGCAACAGCAAAATGCCAAGTTGAAACTGATCACTGACCTTCTTTCCCCATTCAGCTGAAGAGACATCTTCAAGAGAGCAGATCACACACTGATTCATCAACACAACAAAAAGGAAAAAAAAAAGTGAGATAAACCATAAAGTTAAGATATGCACAAGACACAACCTTCATTTCAAAAACTTATTTACTACGTTAGCTTAATATACTTCAGGCCAGCTATGATTTAAGATCTAACTGAAACAGGATGAACTGGGGAAAACAGATACTTTGCTCATTAAATTACAGATCCTAACTGACAGGACACACCCTTATGGGTCTACGTGTGCATATCTATCATGTCGGACACAGATACATTAGGACATGTGCCCTAACTGTGTCCTGATATCAGGACACATGTCCTCTGAAAAAGCAATAGCGATGTAGGATATGTTTCCTGATGATATGGGTTTGAACAGCAGTGTTGAGTTGGCATTAACTTACTTGGTTCTTAATGAACCAGTGCTAGAATACTGTTGATGATGGTGATCCTTTTGAGTGGTCATCCTCCACACCAGCAGATGCACAGATTAGATTGGATATATAGGAGAAGGTCGAGGATGGAGGAGAGAGCAGTGGCAGCGCCACTGATTTTGATGATTCTGACATGGACGACTATTGACAATCATGAGCTATGAGATTCTTCCATCTAGGTTTAGGCTCTACCCTATTTTGTATTTGCCATTGGCATTCCAACCTATGGTAACAGCGACTCAGTTTCTATGTAATACTTTTTGATTTTGATGACTTGATGAGAAAACTGCAATTTATGGTTATAATTTCTTAAGAGTTTGTCATCATTGATGTGGTACTAGTAAGTATTAAGCTCTAACTAGTTGTATGATCGAATTTTTATGTTCTAATTTGTAAATTCTAACATAATTTGAATCTTTGTCTATATTTCATTTTTGTATGTGTAATTTGTTATTTTTTTAATATATGTCCTATTTCTGGGGCCGCCATGTCTTGTTTCTGATACTCATTTTTGTTCCTTTGTGTCCCATGTGCCTCTGTCAGGTGACTTAGTGAAGATCTATAAAATGTGGAGCATTAACTATCAGAAGTTCAAAACACTACACCTTACCTGCACCTATTCCACTCTTGCAAGCTCCAATTCAAATCATAGCTCAACTAATCTCAACCATAACCTTCATCGTGAATAAAAAATTGCATAGCACAACTTGTCCTGAGTCTTAGAAATCAAAATCCTCATTTATGGTAAAGGCTAGGTGATAGTCGGCTCATACCTTTACCCCCTTAGAAGGAGATGAAAATTTAATGAATTGATGCTTGCATATCACAATAACCCTTCTGGTATTTCGTTGGTCAAATACAAAGATAAATAAGATGCACTGAACTCGTTGGTTGCCATTATAGAAGAAACATACTTGGAGTCAGCACATAAGCCGCAAGATAATTCTTTGGTAAGGGACCAGCCCGTTATTGTACCAAATGGGTTAGTAAACCTTGACATTGCAAAAGATAGTACAGATTAAAAAAATGATGAAGAATTTGAAGATCCTCCGGATGTTGCTGCAGATTCCAATGTTGTCAAAGTGTTTCCAGAGTCAGTTTTAGGATATTTCGTCCAAACTTCACCTCATGGAGGTGATTATTTGACCCACAATTATTTATGGCTTCAAAGTTCTTTACAAGAGGAGGATTCTTTCTAGGCAATTATTTAGTATCAAAGTTCAACAAAAACAAACCTCAATCTCCCTATACACGTAACAAAACAAAAGCTTAAAACATTGCAGCAGTAACATGTTGTACTCAAGTTCTCTGGATGAAGCAGTCTCTGAAGGATATCAAGGTAGGATATGATGAGCCAATATCAATCATCTGTGATAATACAAGTGCAATCAACATTTCAAAGACCCCATGTGATGCACTCAAAGACAAAACACATTCCCATCAAGTATCACTTTCTAAGAGAATAGGTACCTGAAGAAAGTGTCAAGCTGAAATACATTGCTACCAAGAAATAGGTTGCAGATATCTTTACTAAAGCTCTTCCTAGAGATACATTTGAATATCTCAAGCAGAAGTTGAGAGTGATATCTCTTCCAAATCATCAGTAAAGGAAAACACAAGCTCAGGGGGAGTAGCCCTTTCCATTGATGTCAAAGGGGGAGAGAACGCAGACAAGAGAAGTAACATACAGGGGGGGTTCTATAGAAGTAGTGTGCAAATCTCTGGGGTTGCCATCAATGACAAAGGGGAATATTGTTGAATATTGTGTTGTCATTGATGTCAAAATTAGGGGGAGACCGTGTTGAAATATGTAACTAGGTTCACTCTTCATAAATATGATATGTACACTTGATTTTTGTATATTGTAAAAAGAAAGAAAGAATATTATTGTTATTTTTTGTAGGATGGGTTTCATGCTCAAGGTCATTTTATTTAGAGGTCAAACACCCATTGTGTAATGACCCACCTACAATTTACAAACAGAATGTGAATATTAGCATACATACGACACATACATATGATAGCTGCATATGCATGTATCGCATGCACATTAGTATATGTTCTAGCCATTTATGAAAAATCCAATGAATGAATTATTGACATACTAAGTAAATACCTTAACTCGCCAGAATATAATGAACATAATAAGGTGGACGGCTTGCTATATATACCACCATAATTAACATATTATTCATAATAAATGGAAATTAAGGGTATTTTACAAAATAAAAGGGTACTATAATATTATTAATTATGTTAACTAAATATTGTATTAATTATTGATAATTATTAATTATATTAACGAAATTTTATATTAAATAAAATTCAAAGGAATTAAAAGAAATAAATATTAATTAAAAGATAATAAAACATAAAAGGAGCCTATGCAAACTTAACTAAAACCATATTATGAACACAATATAAGGCACATAACATATATGGTCTATAAATATTATAAGAGTTTAAAAGAGAACGTTGCCAACCATAGACGCGGGTGGCGGATACCTGTTCAGTCGTAAGCCAAAGCTTATCACTTAACCCTTCGCTGGAGGAATGGGGAACGGAAAAATCACCTCCCCGAAACAGATGAGGGTCCTATATAAAAAAGGGAGTTTGCTTTCGAGGGGGAGGAGGAATTTTTACAATAGAGAGAGCCACAGACAAGGAGAAGCCTTGATTGTTCTTGAAGCTTTTGGGCATGGGGGCCAAATTACTTCAATTTTGAAGTATTTTGGAGTTGGGTACCGATATTTTGGTAACAAGAGTGGGAGCAGGAGCCACGGCGGATCAGAAACATCCTCAAACACAAAATCCTAGGTAGGCACTCAATAGTAAATTGATAAATTCTATTTTAAAATTACTCATACACTGATATATTCTGAGCATAATTTTGTTAAACCTTGTTAAAATTTTGAATGTACGACTCCACATTCTGGTATCAGAGCCAATTTCAAACTCTGTCAGACCTTATTGCCTTATACAAGTGACCTATCCCGTTGTTTGCACAAATTCCAAAGGATTCTCGCATTTCCCTAGCGGTATGCTGGACTGGAAAGCGTGGAAATGGTTCTGGACTTATCTTCACGCACTTTGATTCCCACTTTCACACTTTGCTCACTATTAGAAATTATACCGCCCATATTTGGCGTTCTCGTCTATTGAGCATGTAGATTTTATGTTGGGATCCATCAATTCTAGTGGCTTTCCATGCTCAGAGATATTAAGTCCAGCCCAGAAGATAATCCATCCTCCATGGCAAGCCAAGGTCTGTGTTCTCAAATTAAACAGAAATATGAATCTTTGTTTATTTAACACACTTTTTTCTAGCTCGTCATATCTTGGTCTTTTCTCATTGTTTTGGGTTCCTGTACTTCTCACACTTTGTTAACCATGATCGAAACATACACCATTTTCCTCTCTTCTACAGGGAATAATTGCTTGTTTATACATTTTTTCAAACAATATGCGTGCGCTTGTGTAACCCAAAGATGTGTCGTAGTAACAGTGTAGTGTCGTTTTGAAAGCATTTTCAAATTCGTTATCTTAATTTGAGCTGGCAAAGTTACATTTTCATCTTAAAAATTCAAGTCCATGTTTATTAGGTGAGTAATAATGTAGTATAGCGCCATATGACAAGTAATTCAAAATTTTAAATCTAAACATAACCCCATGCTTATTACACAAACACATTCTAGCTATGACTAAGTACGATATGGTTGTTGTCCACGGATTAAAGGCAAAAATAATGTGTTGTTGCTTTACAAACAATGCCTAAATTGTTCCAGCCATCGAATTATAGAATAAAATAAACCCATGCCCTTAATCGAGGACCGAAATAGCACAGCTATAGTCTCAGCGTTGCTATCTAACTGAATATAAGAACAACATGAAATCCCCAATTTAATTTTAAAGGAGTTCAAACTGATTTATGTATTTAAATCCACGTTTATATATATATATATATATATAAAACTAAAAATAGTTTATGGGACTTGTTTTTTGTCTTCTGTAATTCAATCCTTTTCTTACTCAAATTGATGATGAGCTGACCCAACCTTCTAACAGTTCCCTCACTGAAAAGACAATGCCACAAAATTGATGCTAACATATTGCGGTAAGTGTCCCTGATGTCTGTGAAAGCATCACATTCCAAAATGAAATGCTTTTCTAATTCCACTGCCCCAGAAGTGCAAAATGTACACACCCTTTCTTCTCAAGCTTCTTTAGGTCTCTTCCACCGTCCCGTTTCACACCGAAGTTGATGTGAGTTAGTTCTTAATTGAGCAATAAAAATCTTTGCTCTCCATGGAATGCTAGCTCCAATGTACTCTTTTTGTTGGAGGTCACAAGTGGGGTTGAATTCCTTAACATAGTACTTCTTTCTACCCAACTCTTTTCCCCATATACCCTTACAGAACTTCTCCAACACAAAATTCTTTCACTCCTTGCTATTTGTGAGACATGCATTAAGGTAAATATTCCATATTTTCATACATTTTTCATTAAATGTTTTGTCTCATCCATGATTTCTTTCTTTCACTCATGCCTTCATTGAAGATAACTTTCGGCCATCTACCTCCTCCCATTTGCTCAATTCTTTTTAGATACATTATAAGACACACCATAACAATCGCTTCGATGGGAGCTATTCCTATTTCACTCAACATTATCTCATAAGAAACCGAACTTTTTATTTTGAACTTGCTCATGATCAAGCATTTTTGAATTTCAAAATAAACACATAATAGAGATGTTATCGCTAGTTTCTGGGAAATTTTCAAAATGATGATTTTCTAATGGCCAACCGTTGCCATTCATCTAAGGTGTTACCCACCTCATAGAAACGAAAGGGAAGATTCAACATTTCAACTAACGAAAGATGAGCTATCATTATGAACATCAAAATTTTGACTGCAATTATAGAAAAATTAAAAAGGATTTTGGCTATGTTAAAAGCCATTAGAAAACTAGTTTCACATCATTTTGGAAACTACAAAGCAGGTCCTCAACGGTTCCCTATCCACAAACATATGTGGTGCGTTTGAGATGTTTTTGCATTGATTATAGCAAACTCACAAAGGAATAGTATATTATCATTATTATTTCTAAATTATTGAAAAGAAATGAAAGTAAGTTGAACGATGATCACAGAGTGTAATATAATGTGTTATACATAAGAATAAAGTCAAAATATAATAAATAATTACATAAAATAACTTATTAAAGTGGAAATATAATGTAATAGTTATAATAATTTATTTTGATATAAATATTTGAATATTAAAAGAACTGTTATTTAATGAAGAAAAAAAAGTTAAAAATACTTCTTTAAAATACTATATATGTTAAGATTTATAATATTTACACGAACAGGGCGATATATATTGAAATTGGATTTGAGGAATTTATTACTTATTTATTTAACCCAAAAAAAATCGTAAGTTGTTGATTTTAGTTTCAATTTTATTTTGTTTTCATTTTTTATTTTTATTAAAAATAAAAATAAAAATAAAAAATTCGCATAGGGTTCTCTTGTACTAGTGTACAATAATTTAGCTTCACGAATCACTATCTTTTTGGCTAAATTCGATATATGCATATTGATTTGAGTTATACCTTTATTCACATCTGTTGGTTTATTTGTAAAATTGTGTTACCTTTCAAATGTATATATTCTCGAAAAGATCAATCCACAAGCTCGTTAAACATCATAAGGAGGAAGCCATGTAGGAATCATATGGGTAAATTAAAGTTGGATTCTTGCACAAACTTGCTAAATAACCCCTTCCATAACAAGGTTTAGGACTAGAAAAAGCTAGGAAAATATTACAAAGTGATACTATGATCTATGAAGACCCATGTAGTTTGATAAGTATTATTATGCATCAAGATAGAACACCATGCATTAGGACAAGGAGTTAGTGATACCATCCTCCCTGACCTCAGTACCAGTAAGCCCTACCTGCAGGTAATAATAGAAGAAAACTATACTTGTATGTGAGCTTGAATTTATGAAATTGTATTTATTAATCTAAATTGCACCTCAAATATTCATAATCTTATTATATGACTAGGAAAAGTTGCAATGGTAAAGACATATCAACGACAACATCATCAGGTAGCATCACCATCACTATCGCCACCACTGTCGTTATCGCCATCTCCGATCTTTCTAACGAGATATGGTTCGCATCAAACGGAGATCGTATGCCAAAGTTACGTCCCCGGGAAGTTGAAACACCAATTTACCCAAATGGGGCCCATAGTTTTGGCGCTTCATCTCCTAGGGTTAGGGTTTTGGATGTTTAGGTTTATTGTTTCTAACACAACAGGCCTCAGCTCGCCAACTCAAGCCAGAGGCTCAGAATCGCTCATACACTTCTTCTCGTAGACAGGTGCTGCCAAGTGTCTTCAGCTAGTTTATTTCCATCTGTCTGTAAGCAAATTTCAGTTCTTTGATATTAATGAAATGAAGTGTTATTTCCGCTGCATCTTTGTATTTATGGTTATATGTTTATTCTATTGCGTTCCTGCATAAATCCGGATCAGTGGTATCAGAGCGGTCTGTTTTTTTCTCGATCCTTCTTTGCATGTCCCCAACGAGGTCGAGGTATAAGGAGTTAGGGCTCGATCTGGTGGAACCTTTGCAAGATCAGCCTCGCAAACCCCGACGAACGCCCATGGGGGACGAAAAGAAAGATTAGGGAGCAGGAGATCCTATCAAAATATTGCTTGAGGAGGCCCTCGAAAAACAAAGGAACGCAATGATGGATAACTTTGCCCAGATCCTTCAACAGCTGCCCACCGACGGTGCATCTGCATCCAACAGCCACTCTGGAGGTGCGACTCCCTTTAAGGTACAAGTCAATTTTGACATTCCCATATTTGAGGGTCAAATAGATGCAGATGTCGTAGATAGATGGTTGAATCTATTAGAAGGATATTTCTAGGTTCATGACTTTTCCGACAGGGAGAAGATTATTTTTGCACTCCTCAAAGCTACCCCCCATGTTAAGGACTGGTGGGAAACCTACTGTGAGAAAAAGGACGATACAAAACCCTCTCTGTTCTCGGTTGTACCCACTTGGAATTCTTTCCGAGACGCCATCAAGGAACAATACTATCCCGTGGGGAGCTATGAGGACAAGTACATACAATGGACCACACTGCGATAACAAAGGGATCAAGATGTACATGAGCTGACGAACCTGTTCCATACCCTGCGCACAAAGTAGGGTATCAAAGATTCAGAGAAACATCTGGTGCTAAAGTATCACAGTTGTCTGCACAGATACATTCAGGAGGAAATGGAGTTCCTCGACATCTCCTCGCTTGGTACGGCATACTGGTATGCTGCCAAGATTGAGCAGAAATTCAAACAGAAGAAGCGAGACTTTGGATCTGCGAATCAAAAGCAAGGGAAAGGTGCTCCGAAACCGCAAAACAAAGGATAGAGCCAAGGCATGGCGGCTCAAGACAACTTGTCAAAGCCATAAGCAAAGAACAACACCGCAAAGCCAAAGAAGGACACGGGAAAGTGGTGTGAGTTCCATAAGAGCTCCACTCACAACACAAGTGAGTGTCGGACCAAGCAGTTGCTGGTGGCCGAGATGAGGGCTTCTGAGTCAGATGCATGCTCCGACTCTGAATCAGAACCTGACAAGGGGAATGACAAAGGGAAACAGATTATTGATGTGGAGCCCAATGCCACTGTTGCCACTACGAAGATCTAGAAGGAGGAACCGGAAGATCCAGAGGAGGAGGAACGTCTCTTCCACTCTCAGATGTGGGTAAGGGCTCCCCGATACAGTTCATTGTCGATAATGGGAGCCAAAAGAACCTCATTTCAGCAGACGCCGTGAAGGGGTTGGGCTTGCTTACCACAGCTCACCCACATCCATACACCATCGAGTGGCTTCACCAAGGACGAGATCTCCGCGTCAGCCAGCAGTGTCGCCTTCCATATAGCATCAAGCCCTTCACGGATGAGGTATTATGTGACATTGCTCCTATTGATGTTTCTGATGTATTATTAGGACAACCATACTTGTGGAAGCGTAATGCTGTGTATGAGTCTCGACCTCGCATTGTTATTGTTACTTTGGGAAATAAGTTGTACAAGATACCAGAGGTACTATTGGTGTCCTGTGATTTGGCTGATTGGCAAACCAAATGACAAGGCAACATATAAACCAAACTTTAGAGCTCTAGGATCTAGCCCTCCTAGTCTCAGAGAGGGATCTCTCAATATGTTTGTGGGATATAGCTTTTGTGCTTTAAAGGGTTGATTTTAGACTAGTTGTGAAGTGCAAATTTGTTTGTTTGTTGGTTGGACAGAGATGATCTAGGCAGCATAGATAGAGTGTGAAAATCTACAAGCCATTGGGCAATGGAGTCATGTGGAAGTCTAAACAGTTCCGGTTGGTGAATTTGGGGAACCAAAGGGAAAATCTAACTTAGTCAATGGATCTATGGGATCATTTAGGTGAGATGAGATGAACATCAAGGATTTGGAAAGAAAAGTGGGGCTTTAAGGGCTGTTAAGACTCCTTAATTATGTATACATTTCAACGAAGGGACTTGCAACATTATCTTAAATAGCCAGGGCTAACCATGAATTCTACCAACATACTTTATGCAGATGACATAAACAAGACAGACTTTCAAGTGAGACCAAGAAGGAGAGGAACACTCTGTTTCTTCTAATTGTTTCACTTAAAGGAGTTAGAAAACACATAAGAAACACGACTAATTGCATTCATAAAAGGGGGAACACCCAGGCATCTAAGAATGCAATTATAAAGACCTTCAAATACAACTATCTCAGCAAGAAACAGAGAGTAAGATCAGAACAAATCCTCTCTGCCAAGTTGCAGACAATAGCGTTTGAAGGATGATTTCAGGAATAGTTTTCAAGAGGCAGCAAGCAGACAAGGCAGACCATATTTCAACCTTGACAGCAACGATTTAAACTATTCTGAAATAAACAAGCTTAAGGATTTAAAAGCAGTCAAACTACTAAATAAAACCTTCAGCAGATGAAAACATAAACGCAGTGAAGAGTAAACAGGCCTAAGGTGCTTCTAGGAGACATTTCTTAGCCTAAGTTTTTTACTCTACTGCAAGCAAAGCAAAATGGAACAAAGTGAGGAACAGGAAATAACATTAACAAATAGAGAGTACTTCACCAAAACCAGGCTCAGGGATCCAATGGTCCAGCCTCCTTCATCAACAGAAAAGCAAAGACATCCACACTTCTTCAAAACACCAATTCTTCTTCAAAACAGTGGTCTATGTATTACTTCAGAATTCATCAGATGCCAACCATTACAATGAGAGTTCGAATATGATTTATAGGTGAATGGGAAGGAGAGGTGACAGAGATGGCCTTAATGGTTAATTAAAACAGAGATGAAAGGCATCCGAATGCCCATTCTGTGCCATAAATATTACATTAACTTTCTTGCCCCTTGTAGTAATTCTCGCAGATTTTGAGGCCTTATTGACAGACTAGTAATAACTCCGAAGAGTGTCTTTGTAGAGAAGCCCTCTGGCTGCTGCAGCCTTGTCTCTTCTTCTGGTACAAGTAAAATGGACAGTATGGGTTTTGAGACCACCCATACTTTTACAATAATTGCCTTAACAGTTTTAAAGAAGTTCTGTCAGCACAATAACTGTCAAGGCATCTTTTAGTCCCGGGAGGAGTAAATAACTCTACGGATGTGTCATTCGAAGCTCTCCTCTGCTGATTTGTCCGTCTTTGTCCTTTAACCCTATTTTAGCTTTGAATGTGTTTTTATCTATAACCTGTGGGTTAAGCTCTGATTTCCTGATTTATGCTTTAACCTCTGACTTTCAATGATCTCCTTGTCTTCTTTTGTGTACATGTGGCTGCGCCGGAGGGTTTGCTGTGTAATCATGTTCCTAAAACATTTCATTATGCTTTGAAATTTCGACCCTTTGGCCTCTTTGCCACTGTTTCCTTGGCTGTGGAAGACTTTTACCACCACTAGCCACCATAAAACCTGCAAAACAAACAAACTAGTCATAAAATCCTGCAGATGTAGTTTTACTACTTCAGAAGGCTTCTAGCGGAGGCAGAGGAGCGATTGCAGAGGATGTGTATGCAGCGGAGGATGGTTCCATGGCGCAACACCGTGAAATCCAGGGTTCAAACTGAGCTTGGCGTGGAAAAGGGACAAGTGGTTTTAGAAAACCGGCATCGGTTTTCGCGTGGGGTGCAGGCGGTAAATGGTTTGGGATTGATCGAACGCAATACGGTCCAATGGATGACACGTATGCTCCCGAAAACCACCCATTTCGCGTTCAAAGTGCACAGGGGGAAATGGGAGAAAAATGAACGCGAAACGAGATCTGGGCCGTTAGATCTGGGGGGTGTAGATAGATCGACGGTGGAGATTATGCGGGAATACAATGGAAAGACCCCAGCGTGGTCGGGTGGGACCAGCAGGGATATATGGGAAATATACAGAAAATATGCATAGCGGGAGTACTTTGACGTACGGAAAGATTTGTGGACCCGGTGCCTCCGCAATGAATCCTGGCCATTGGATGAAGATTTCATGCATCCCAAGGAGTCAACTGCGGGGGCACTACTGTGTTTGACCCGTTCGTGGAAAGTGCCCGCGGGTGAAGGAAAATGGAATTCAACGCGAGCCGTCGGATCCGTGAGATGGACGACGGAGGATCCATTGCAAGATCGGTGATTAGAGGAGCAGAGGGTCCGGGGATAAGGCTTTTGGATTTGCGATGGCCAATGGGAGGGATAATGCGATGGACGGAGGGCCGTAGGATCAGGATTGAGATCAACAGCTAGGATCTGGTCGAGGCATCGCACATCGACGGAGCGAGGAGATGCGAGAAGGAAACAGGGGAAGCCCAATGCGATGGAATGATGGATTGCCGATTTTCCGAAGATCGTCGGATCTGTGGCGAGATCGACGACGGGGATTTAAAGTGGGAAGGCGCATCACATTTCGCATATCGGTTGAAGAAAGAGAAAAGGGAACGAAAACTTTGAAAGCGCTGAGGGCCAATAGCGATGGGGGCTTTAAGAGACATGAGCCGACAGTCTCGGGGCCAATCTTAATGGCGGAAAAGGGGCTGAGAGCTTAAGCCCTCGGGGGCTTAACTCTGTCTATGTGAAAATGATCGGTTATAAAGGCCGAAAAGGGGTTTTTTAAGGTTTTTAGTGTTCCGATAGAGTAAAGGAAGGGTTTTAAAGCCAAATAAAGGGGATTTACATGGTTTAACAAGGGATTTTCGAAGAGGTGAAGGATAAATGAGGGGAAAAATGAGGGAATGAAGGTAATTGTGAAGATAAAACAAATGAATGAAATGGTGGGGATGCGTCTTTGAAAAACAGTTCTTCTCTTTGGAAACAACAGGATTTTGAAGGATTTCTTGTGGAAACAGCAGTGAAGATGACTTGTAAGATAAAAGACACCAAGAAGGCTTCAAGAACTAGCAGTTTTCCATGAAGATTGCTTCTTGAAGGCTTAAGAACATATTTAGCCATCATTGGGTATAACATAAATTATAGATGGCTAACAGGTACCACCTCGTGCTGCTATCTCTTTGGTTTCTGCAAAACAATGCAGTAAGCTCAATTCCCAAACCAAGAAATTCGTTTTCCTGATGGTCTGGCCCCAGGGCAAGAAGAAGACTATGGCCACGACCTCCAAACAGGGCTCCTCTGCACGACAACAACAAATGGACAAGGTTGTGGAGGAGTACGGAGACATCTTCACCTCACCTACAGGGGTTCCTCTACACTGTCAGGTCAAGCACCCGATTGATCTGACCTCAGGTGCGTCACTACCCAATGGACCGATCTATCGGTGCTCTGTTCTGGAGAACGATGAAATCAAGAGGTAGATTCAGGGGCTGATGCAAAAAGTTCACATCCGACCAAGTTCATCGCCCTGTGGGAGCTCGATCATGTTGGTACAGAAGAAGGATGGGACGTGGAGACTCTGTATTGACTATCAGGCGTTGAACAAGATCACTGTCCGGAATAGGTACCCGATCCCACGGATTGATGACCTTCTGGACCAGCTCAAAGGGGCGAAATATTTCAGCAAGATCGACTTGAATTTTGGGTATCACCAGGTACCAATCGAACCCTCCAATGTGTGGAAGACTGCCTTCAAAGCCAAGGCAGGCCTTTTCGAATGATTGGTCATGCCTTTCGGGTTGACGAATGCTCTCGCAACCTTCATGAGGTTGATGGACGACATTTTGCGGCCATTCACCAACTCATTTGTAGTGGTGTACTTGGATGACATTTTGATCTTCAGCCAGACTTGGGAAGAGCACCTCCACCACATCCAACAAGTCCTCCAAACACTGCAGCAACACAAGTTGTGTGCCAATTTGGAGAAGTGCACTTTTGGTATGACCCAGGTTCAATATTTGGGATACATTATTTATGAAAGGGGGGTGCATGTGGATCCAACCAAGATCCAAGCCATTCGGGATTGGCCAGCCCCAACCACTATAACAGAGCTTCGCAGCTTTCTGGATCTTGCTAATTTCTACCGTAGGTTCGTGTTGGGATTCCCTCATATCACTTGGCCCTTGAGTCAAGTCACCAAGGGAGGAGCGAGAGCAAAATTCTTTTGGTCGAAATCTCAACAAAAGGTGTTCACAGAATTGAAAAATCGCCTCTGTTCTTCCCCAGTGCTCACATTACCAGACTTGCAACAACCATTTGAGATCAAGACAGATGCCTCTGACTATGTTATTGGGGCAGTTCTTACTCAACAGGGACATCCAATGGCATATCACAGTGAGACATTATCTGACATAGTTCGCAAGTATCCCACTTATGAGAAAGAAATGTATTCCATTGTGCAAGCTTGTCGAAAATGGAAGCATTACATTTTGGGGAAGGAAACAATCATCCACACAGACCACCGGCCCCTGCAGTTCATACAGACACAAGGGAAGTTGCAAAATGATCGCCATCAAATGAGGTCCACATATCTGCCACAGTTTCATTTGAACAACAAGTACAAGAAGGGTAGCACCAATAATGTTGCAGATTGCCTCAGCCGACCACCAATCGTGGCGCTCACCACCGTTCTCAACTCTTGTGGGCACGAGACTTCTGATTGGCCACTTCTCTACGAGAGCGACCCAGAATTCGGCCACACATACAAGGCACTCGTGGGGGGTACGTAAGTTCCAAATTTTCACCTCCAAGATGCACTTTTATGTCACCTGGGACACCTTCGTGTTCCTTCAAGCAAGCGTGCCAAGATGATATGGGAAACACACTACAGTCGAGTCGCTGGGCATTTCGGGGTCGAGAAAATAGTAGCAGTAACGCAGAAGTATTTCTATTGGCCGAACCTTCGAAAGGATGTCGGGAAGCACATCAGATCCTGCACTGCTTGTGCCATTGCCAAACCGACCATCAAGAAGCAAGGCCTATATACTCCTCTACCTACCCCTAGTCGACCTTGGGAATCCATATCCATGGATTACATGTCGGACCTGCCTTCTACTAAGCAGGGAAATGACTGTGTTTTCATGGTTGTCGACATATTCTCGAAGATGGCCATTATGGTGGCCTGTAAGAAGAATATCAGAGCAGAAGCCACTGCTAAACTCTTCTTTGAAAAACTGTGGGTGCACTTTGGGATCCCACAGTCTATCATATCAGATCGGGACAACAATTTTGCTCAGCAAATTTTGGTCCAGCCTCTGGTTAATGCCGGACACCAAGCTCACCAAGTCCACAGCTTCCCATCCCCAAACTAATGGCCGTATTGCAGGTCGTCACCGTAATGATTGTGCATGACACGCGCATGTACACCAAAGCATCCACGCACATGGGATGAGAGCCTCCCTTATGTACAACATAGTTATAATCGGGCTCTCCACAGTTCAATCGGCCATAGCCCCTTCCAGGTGGGCTTGGGATTCCACCCACTATGCCCCATTGACGTAGCCATGCCATTTGCAGCTGCTCAAGCCAATTCAGCTCATGTCCAGTCTGAAGTTGACAAAGCCAGTAGCTTCATCGAGCGCATTCAACACATCCGCCAACAGGTTCATGATATATTGGACAGAGCCAATGCCAAGTACAAGCAACGCCATGATCAACAACGGGTGC
Source organism: Pinus albicaulis (assembly GCA_034641835.2). Classification (NCBI taxonomy): domain Eukaryota; kingdom Viridiplantae; phylum Streptophyta; class Pinopsida; order Pinales; family Pinaceae; genus Pinus; species Pinus albicaulis. Next base: position 147,293,565 of record CM076582.1, read on the forward strand.
CACACAACTTCCAGGTGGGTGACAAAGTATGGCTACATTTGCAGAAGGAGCGCCTCACTGGACCCCACCGCAAGCTTCGCCCGCTCCGATACGGGCCGTACACCATCACCAAGGCCGTAGGGAACAATGCATTCGAGCTCAGTATTCCACCATTCCTTGGTCTGCACCCAGTCTTCAATGTGGATCGCCTTCGTCCTTACTTCCCACCTCTACTGGACACCTCGGACATTGCAGAACAATTCACACCAACAGAGTTAAACCCAGACTGCATGGAACAGGCCACCACAGATTGTATCATGGACATGCAAATCAAGAACACTCGCCAACAAAAGATCCAACTGTATCGGGTTGTCAAAGCTGGCCAACTCCTGCACCAAGGAAAGTGGTTCACCAGGGACCAAGTTCAGCAGAAATTTCCTCATCTCATGGAGGAACTTAACGCAATGGGGACCATTGCTTCCTAAGGGGGGAGGAATGATCCAGGGGGATATTGGTGGTCACCTCACTGCCCACTGGGGCCCCACCATTGTCTCTTTCAATTTTTCATTGCACAACTTACTATTTTTAGCGCTGCTGGTCTTGAACTTCAGGAGCGTTTTGAAGCCCCAAACAACGTTTAAAATCGGGCAACATGGGTCCGGTATATGGACCCATGTTGCTCACTCAAAATTTGTAGTCCTTAGATCTTTCTAACGAGGTATGGTTCACGTTAAACAAAGATCGTATGCCAAAGTTACGTCCCCGGGAAGTTGAAACACCAATTTACCCAAACGGGGCCCATAGTTTTGGCGCTTCATCTCCTAGGGTTAGGGTTTTGGATGTTTAGGGTTTTCCATTGTTTCTAAATAATAAATAGGCCCTCGAACCTCATTGTAACTCAGTTCAGAGGCCTGTAGCTGCCACATATCTTCTCAGAGATAGCTACCAGCGCCCTAGCTAGTTTATTTCCACTCTGTCTGTAAGCAAATTTCAGTTCTTTGATATTAATGAAATGAAATGTTATTTCCGCTGCATCTTTGTATTTATGGTTATATTTTTATTCTATTGCGTTCCTGCATAAATCTGGATCATTTGCCATCGCCATCACCACCATTGATACCATCATCAGCACCGAATTAACCATTATAATGCGCTCATTGGAAGCCATCTTGAAAACATTAAAAGGGTCGCCAATAGCTAATACCAAGGAAGAGCAACCTCACCTTGAGGAAAGCAACCTAGAGGAGCCCAAGTGTTTTGATTATAGACAATCGAAGGAAGATATTTCTAAGGAACTGCAAACAATTAAACTCCCATAATTTACAGGAGCGCAAGCTGGAGAACGTGCTAAAGCATTGTTGGAAGGAATGACAAGTTGTTTCGCACTAAGAGAATATTCTTTTACCTCTAAAACAAAGATCACTATATTTCAGCTTAGAGAAAGTGTGTTGATTTGGTAGGAAATCTAGAAAAGCAACTACATCTTACATCAAACAATGTTCCCTGGGAATTATTCAAGAAAAGATTTCGCACAAAGTACTTGCCACCCTATTTTCAAGAGCAACAGGTCGGAGTCTTCCACACATTAATCCAAGGTAATAAGATAGTGGAATAATATGAGATACGGTTTATGGAACCTGTGAAATATGTTCCTTATCTAGATACTAATGAACGTCAAGTTGAGCGTTTCATATATGGATTAAATCCTCAAATCAAGGCCATGGTTAGAATGTGGAAGCCATCATCAGTAGCCGAAGCAGTTGAATGTGCTCGTTATGCAGAGGAGCATCTAGGGATAAAAAGGGATGTCAGACCAACAGTACCCCCACAGCCAGGATTTCCAGGGAAGACTCTCCGGAACTTCTTCAGGGGGAGTAGCTCAAGACCACCTCCTTATGGTAATAGATTTACCCCAAGAGGAGTAGGAGCAAGAGCTCCCATGACAGTTAATACTATAGTTGCTAAATCGTCAAACACAAGTCAGTGGAAATCTCAAGGAACTATTAATAGAGGAAGAAGCACGAGAGGAAGTAGCATAAGAGGACGAAGCTCCTTTTCTAGAAACCCCCAATATGACTGAAATGGGATCATCCCAAGTTAATTATTGGGGATGTGGAGGACCGCATTTGCAACGTGATTGTCTAGAAGCCTCGTCAAGTATAATCAGTGTGGAAAAAGTCACGATTAAATTGGCAAAGTCCGATTTTTTGGACTAGTCGATTTAATTGGCCGACTTTTTGGCGATTTTTTCCCAATTGAAAAAGTCAGGATTAAATCGAATAAGTCGGGATCAAATCGAGAGTTTTTCCAAAAAATCATGAATGAAGTAGTTTCTTTAACGACTTTTATTTTTTTGAAAAAATGGCGATTTTATCGAAAAAGTCGAGATAAAATCGGGGGTTTTTCCAAAAAATCATGAGTGAGGTAGTTTTTTTAACGGCTCTTTAAAAAAATTAAATGAATATTTTTGTATTTTTTTTAATTTTGCCGAATTTTTCAAAAACCTTCCGACTTTAACGACTTTTTCAATTTCTGGACCCTTGCCGATTTAATCCCGACTTCGACTATTTCCAAATTGAGTATCATGCATAGAGCATGAAGAGAGCCATCATCAAATACCCAAGGTAATCATAGAATCCATGCAGTAGTCAACAACAACCAGGCAAAACATCAATCCACTATGTGAAAATTCCACAGCTTGGAATCCTACTGTAGCAATTGATTAGATTTCTTCTATTTGTTAATTTACTTAACAAATTATTTACTATTTGCTACAGTAAAAATTGAAATCAATACGTTGCAGCCTTCACAAAATAAATAGAACGGAATAAATACAACACAGGAAAAATAGTAACACACACACAAATAACTCAGTTATTTTTGGACTAAGTCCCCGAAAAAACCCAACTTGGGAAAATCAGTACAGCAGCTAAGGGTTTGTATATTATGCAGTAGTAAACTCTGAGTACAAGTCTATGGTTGCTCTAAATCTAGCAAACCATACAAAGTAAATCTGACAACAAGTCAGTGAGAAAGATCTCACTCTGCAACTAGCGATCCGAAACTGATCTCAGCTCAGGGTGACCTCTTCGACCAAATGAAAGGAGCTTTTGTCTTTTCAATAATCGATCTACAATCCGGGTATCATCAACTAAGAATTAAGGAAACTGATATCTCTAAGGTTGCATTCTGAACATGCTTCGAGCATTATGAGTTCACAGTGGTACCATTTGGGTTGACCAATGTACTAGCAGTATTCATGAACCTTATGAATAGTGTTTTTCGCAAATATCTCGACCACTTTGTACAAGTATTCTTAGATGATATTCGCATCTACTCTAAAAATGAGAAAGAGCATGAGGAACATTTGCGGATAGTATTATTTTGCCTCAAGGAACAAAAGTTATATGGAAAGTTATCCAAGTGTTCCTTTTTTCAGAAGAAAATTTATTACCTAGGTCATATTATATCTGGTGAAGGGATCTCACTAGTTCCTATGAAAATAAAAGCAATCATGGAATGGCTGATACCAAAGAATGCACATGAAGTGCGAAGTTTTATGGGTTTAGCTAGATACTATCAAAGGTTTGTAGAAGGGTTCTCAAAAATTGCAAAGCTTATCACAACCCTCTAGCGTAAAGGAATTAGATATGAATGGACTGAGGAATGTCACATCACATTCTCTGAGCTTAAAAGACTACTGACCAATGCACCAATTTTATGAGTACCTGACATGGACAAATATTTTATTGTATGTATTGATGCATCCAAGCAAAGATTAGGTGTAGTATTTACTATTAATGCAATACGGAGGAGTAATAGTGTATGCCTCAAGGAATTAAAGCATCATGAAGAACTCTACGCCACACATGATTTAGAGTTGGTTGTTGTAGTGCTAGCTTTAAAGATATGTAGACACCACCTGGTAGGGAGAAACTTAATGCTCAAAAGCGACCATCAAAGTCTACAATATTCATTTACCCAAAGGGGCTTGAATGTTAGACAAAGACGATGGAGTGAATACTTAAGTGAGTATGACTTTGGAATTTCATATATTAAAGGAAAGGAGAATGTAGTGGTAGGTGCTTTAAGTAGAAGACCACGGATATTCTCCCTCATACCTGTCAAGGTAGACTTGAGGAAGCGAGTACTAGAACATATCTTGAAACATAGTTGGTATTTAAAAGTGAGATCCGGTCTGGATAGTAAAAATCCAAAAGAACTTAAGTTTGAGGGATATGAACTAGAAGATGATGGAATTCTTTGATTTCATGGAAGGATGTACATACTTGATAGTGGGGATCTCCGAAACACCATCCTTAAGGAAGCCCAAATAGCATTGTATTGTGCACATCCTGGTGTACAGAAAATGTATATCAATATAAAGAAACTCCTCTTTTGGGCAGCCATGAAACGAGATATTGTCCAATTCGTTGCAAAATGTCTTGAATATTAGCAAGTGAAGGCTGACCATTGTCACCTAGCAAGTGCCCTGCAACCTCACGACATTCCTATGGCCAAATGGGAGGTGATTTCTGTGAAAATTTCAAATCTGAAATCCTACTGCAGCAACTGATTTATTTTTCCTACTTATTTCCCACAATAAGTTATTTACAAAAACCCTTCAGTAAACATCAAAATAAATTCTATTGCAGTTATCACATAATTTCATAGAGAAAAGAACAGAGAAATATAAGCACATGAATCAATCACATCAACATAGTTATTTTTGGACAATTGTCCCCAAAAAAACCCAATGTGGGAAAACCAATGCATCAGATGAGGGTTTATTTATTAATCTTTAGCAACAATCTTTTTACAAAGAATGACTAGCAAAATAACGAAGAAACTTTCATGAAAACACCTGAGATAATTTTCTCCCAACCTTCGGAGAAATTTTGACACCCAATAGACTCTCTGGCCTCCACTGCATCACCTTTGTGTGATCCTATGCGCAGGGACTGCATGAGGACTGCGTCCTCAGCTGCGCTGCTTCTCTGCGTTGTCTCTCTGTTTCTCTGCATCCCTCTTCCTCAGCCTCTAACTGATGTTGATACCCTCTTCTTCTTTCGCCCTGCAACTCTGCCTCTGAAATCAAATTTTAAATTCTGAAGAATAGAATTCCCTCGAGTCACTGAGTGTTTGCCCGACATGTCCAACTGACCCACAAGTCTTCATTTATACTTTTCCTGTTGATAAATCAATGGTCGTGATCTAATCCTTAATCAACGGCTAAGATTAAATTAGACTTGATCCTCATCACTTAGAAGCTTCTCACCCACATGTTAAATTAATTCACTTTAATTATTTAAATTCACTAAGTTTTAACTTAGGCTTCATTTAAAATAATTAATTATTTGAATAACTTTCACTCCGGGTGGAATTTCTCCAAACGATTTCCGGGTCTTGGAGATCTCATGTGTTCCAGGCCCTCCACAAAGTTTCAGAGCTAGAGCACATCCAATGCTACCCAAAAATCAACAATTTCTATTGATTTTATCGCCGACCTACCTTTTAAGTACTGCACTTATCCGTTTCTGCTCCTGAAACGGATTCTTAATCATCCCGAACTTTTCCCTGAAATAAACAAACTTTGTTCTTCCTAGAGCCTTAGTGAGGATGTCTACCACCTATTTTCCTGTCGGAGTGTACAGTAACTGCACTGCTCCCCGCTGGACACAGTCTTTGATAAAGTGACACCTGATGTCAATGTGCTTCGACCGATCATGAAACACCGGATTCTCAGAGAGCTTGATGCAACTCTGATTATCACATAAAATGTTTGTCGCTTGCATCCTTCTTCTAAATAGATTCACAAGCAGCATCCTAAGCCATATGGCTTCACATGAAGCTGTGTTGGTTGCCATATATTCCGCCTCGGTTGAGCTGAGAGCCATGGACTTCTGTTTCTTACTGCACCAAGAAATCATTCCTAATCCAATGTTGAAACAGTACCTAGTGGTACTTTTTCGATCTACTGAACTTCCAGCCCAATCTGCATCAGTAAACCCACTCAGTCTGATGTCATTTCCTTGGGTGTACTTTAATCCATGCTCGATTGTCCCTCATATATATCTGAGAACATGCTTGGCTGCTGCCCAGCGCGCCCTCTTTGGTTCCACCATGAACTGACTGAGCGTGTTGATTGCATAACAAATATTTGGCCTAGTGTTAACCACATACATCAGGGATCCTATGAGTTGTCTGTATAAGGTGGGATCAACTTCTTTATCCTTAAATGCGTCAATCTTCTTCCAGTTAGTGATCATTGGAGTAGCCATGGGTCTACAGTACTCCATCCTGCAACTCTTCAGAATTTTTGTAGCATACCTCCCTTGTCCAAGGAATATTTCACCCTTCTGCTGCCAAACTTCCAACCCCAAAAAATAACGCATCAATGAAAAATCCTTCATGTCGAATTTTGTAGTTAGGTTCTCCTTGCAATCCTTGATGAGCCTAGATGAACCTGTTGTTGAGATTTTGGGGTGTTGGAGTAGCATCGGATGTGCTCTAGCGCCCAAACTTTGTGGAGGAGCTAGAGTACATGAGATCTACAGGACCCATAAAGTGTTTAGAAGAATTTCATCTAGTTTAAGTTTTATTCAAATAATTAATCTTTTTAATTAAGGACCCTAAGTCTAACTTAGGAAAATTAGAAGATTAAAGTGAATTAAACTAAACATGTGATGAGAATGACTTAAGTGACGCAGATCAAGCAGCTTCTAATCTTAGCCGTCGATTAGAGATTAGATCACGGTCGTTAAAGTTTCAATGAGAAAAGTATAAGAGAAGGGTTTGGGGTCAGTTAAAGAACACACAAACTGGCAGAGCACTAAAGCTAAGCTGAGATTCTAGGTCGTGGTTTGCTAATAATTTCAGAAGTGTTTCAGCTCCAGCGGGAGGCAGTATTGGCGAGGGGGATGGTCTAGTCCCAGGCCAAGAGTACAACGAGGGCAGAGAAGGAGCATTCCAGAGCAGCGCAGAGGCAATAGCTACACAGTCCAACCAAGAGCCCAGCAAGGGCAGCACAGAGGCAGTAGGAGCCAAGGAATGCTGATGCAGGGCCAGTTAGGGCAGCGCAGGGGTAGCGTAACCCTTTCTAGGGTGACGCAAGCACTTCCTGAACAGTGCAGAGGCTGAAGCAGGCCAGGAAGGCTGATGCAGAGGGCTTCAGAGCAGCGTTGGGGTTTCCAGAGGCCGGAAAGGAGATGAGTTCTATAAATCCCGTTTGAGGGTGTGAATCAGTCATATTTTCCTGTCTCCGAGATAGAGGTATTGTTGCCATTTATATTTCTCTGTCGGGTTAACCAGTTTTGGTGCCCAGGATTGTTGTACTTAGAATCTGCATAATAATAAAAACCCTCCAGAAGCTAGCAACACCAGTTTTCCTGCATTGGGTTTTTCCAAGCACATTTGTCCAGAAAATCCTTGTGTTACTTTGTCTATGAGCATGTTATTCAATATTTGATCTGTATGTGTAGGTTGTTAACTGTATTTACTTCGATGTTAATTCTGAATTCTTAGATGAATAACTTATGTAAGTAGGAGAAGTAAATCAAGATTTAACAGTAGGGTTTCTTAAGTTTAAGAAATTTTCACATGGTATCAAAACGATTGCAGATCAAGTTAGATCTTCAGCAAGACGACTAAAGAAATCTGTGTTGCAGAAAGCAGCAGCAGCAGCAGAGAAACCGAACAACGCAATGTCTTCCAAAGGGACGCAAGAGCAGCGTGCGCTGCACAGAGGCTGCATTGAGACAGTTTGCTCCCACAGAGGCCAACGAGGGTGACGCAATCCATAAATTGATTGTTGTGCAGAGTGTCGTGAACCAAAAGCTGAGTTGTAGATCTTCAGCAGTTGCTAGTGGGATGAAGATTTTGACGGTGCAGAATTAAGCCGAAGCTAAGTTGACAAAGAGCGGGAGGAGAACAGTTGCTCGACAGATTTCGTTTCCAAAAGAAATCTAAGGATCAATCATAGGGTGATCGAAGAGAGCTGATTCGTTGTGTTTGGCAGATTTCCAAGGAGGAAATCAGTTGTCAGAGGGAGCAAAGAGTGCCTTTTCGCCAAGGACCCTACATCTAAGCTTAAGTTGAGAAGCGGAGAGAGGAAAATCTATTCCGACAGAGTAGGTCTGAGTAGATGGCGCCACACAGATTGCATGATCAGGATAGGTTGGACAGTCTGTCCAACTTTGCTATCTAGAAGGCAAGAATCCTGGTAATCCTAGAGGCATATGGCTTGAGGGAGCATGTAGAGAGTGTCTTGGCTACACCAACCGATGTGAAACTCCTGGCAGAGCATAATGAAGCAGTGGCATAGGCCAAGTGCTTCATAATGGACGAGGTTAAAGATCATGTGGTACCACACATAGCCGAGAAGACGACAACTCATGAGATGTGGAAAGCCTTAACCACATTGTATCAAGGGAAGTTCGTCCAGAGGAAGATGCTTCTAGAGAACCAGTTGAGGTTAATTATGATGACCAAGGGAGAGGAAATCGATCCTTTCCTATTCAAACTGCAGTTGATTTGGGATCAGCTGACTGGCATGGGGGTTAAGGTGGAGGATGATGTCATGGTGAGTATTGCTCTAAATGCAGTCACAGAGGATTGGGAAACATTTGTCTAAAGCCTTTTGGGCAGAGTGGACCTTCCCAACTGGGACAATATGTGGCCTATCCTCCGACAAGAGGAGATCCACCGAATGACCAAGAAGCAGATCAGCACCGGAGCGGGCAAGGTGAAGAAGGAGGAAGAGGAAGATTCAACCCTGGCATCAAAGAAGCAACAAGGGAAAAAGAAGCGTGATCTGTCAAAGATCAAATGTTTCCAATGTGGCGAACTTGGATACTTCGCCAGCAATTGTCCTCAAAGGAAGAAGGACAAGGAAGCTTCTAGTTCCAAAGCTGCGGTAGCAGACGATGGCTCGATGATGATGTAGCCATGAGCGCTCATGAACCACAGAGGTGGGGCGATATTGATCTGTAGAGCAGCTACAGAGTGGTGGCGAGATCCTTGAGTAGCCCAACTCTTGGATCACATCCGTGCTACGGGAGCCTTAAGATAGTAGCAAGGAATGACTGGAGCAGTGGGTGCAAAGATCACAGATGGAGCATATGGCAGAGGCTGAAACGCTGGAGAGGTAGTAGCGCAGTGCAGATGCAGCAGCAGCATAGAGGCAGCAGTGCAGAGGCATGCTTACACAGTGCAGAGCTGCAACAGCACAATGGCTTCACGAGGACAGCACAATCTATGGAGCTTCAGTCATGAGATGCAGCCCGACTAACTTGTCTATCATTTGGGCAAAGGTCCTTCAGTTGCTTACTCTCAGCAACTGAGTTGCAGTGCAGCAGTTAGCAGTGGCAGTGCTATGGGCAGCACGATGCAACAATTTGAGAGGGAGCTGCAGTACAGATGTAGTAGCAGCAGCAGCAGAGTCATGGGCAGCAATACAGAAAAGCAGCAACAGCGCAGTGATGAAGGGCAACAAGCCAAGCATCAATGCAGAGACTAATACCAGAGATCAGAGCAGTATTTCGGGGTGAAGTGTATTGCTAGAGCACATTCCTCGCTAAGAGGGTGTGTTGAGATTTTGGGGTGTTGGGGTAGCATCGGATGTGCTCTAGCTCCCAAACTTTGTGGAGGAGCTGGAATACATGAGATCTCCAAGCCCCAGAAAGCATTTAAAAGAATTCCATCTAGTTTAAGTTTTATTCAAATAATTAATCTTTTTAATTAAGGACCCCAAGTCTAACTTAGGAAAATTAAAAGATTAAAGTGAATTAAATTAAACATGTGATGAGAATGACTTAAGTGATGCGGATCTAGCAGCTTCTAATCTTAGCTGTCGATTCGAGATTAAATCACAACAGTTGAAGTTTCAACGAGAAAATTATAAGAGAAGGGCTTGGGGTCAGTTGGAGAACACACACACTGGCAAAGCATTGAAGCTAAGCTGCGATTCTAGGGCGTGGTTTGCTAAGAATTTCAAAAGTGTTTCAGCTGCAGTGAGGGGTAGTATTGGCGAGGGGGATGGTCTAGTCCAAGGCCAAGAGTACAACGAGGGCAGAGAAGGAGCATTCCAGAGCGGCGCAGAAGCAACAGCTACGCAGTCCAGCCAAGAGCCCAGCAGGGGCAGTGCAGAGGCAGTAGGAACCAAGGAAGGCTGACGTAGGCCTAGTTAGGGAAGCACAAGGGCAGCGTTACCCCTTCTAGGATGACGCAGGCCCTTCCTAAGCAGCGCAGAGGCTTACACGGGCCAGGAAGCCTGACGCAGAGGGCTTCAGAGCAGTGTTAGGGTTTCTAGAGGCAGGAAAGGGGCTAAGTTCTGTAAATCCTGTTTGAGGGTGTGAATCAATCATATTTTTCTGTCTCTGGGATAGAGGTATTGCTGCCATTTATATTTCTCTGTCGGGTTAACCAGTTTTGGTGCCCAGGATTGTTGTACTTAGAATCTGCATAATAATAAAAACTCTCAAGAAGCTAGCAGCACCGATTTTCTTGCATTGGGTTTTTCCGGGGACATTTGTCCAGAAAATCCTTGTGTGCCACTTTGTCTATGAGGATATTATTCAGTATTTGAACTGTATGTGTAGGTTGTTCACTGTATTTACTTCGATGTTAATTCTAAATTCCTAGATCAATAACTTATGTAAGTAGGAGAAGTAAATCAAGATTTAACAGTAGGGTTTCTTATGTTTAAGAATTTTTCACACCTGTTAGGAATAGGTCATCTACGTATAATACTAGAATTAGAGGTGTCGTCGCACGGAATGTCTAGGCACCGCGACAACGGCTCAGATCGTGGGTTTTCACCCTAATCCCCAATCTCTCTATTTAAGCCGTCTCCTTATAGCAGACTAAGGGGGGTAGACCCTATGGAAATGGAATGAAGGAGAACTAGTTGGGAACCAACCAGTTCGGGAGACACATTTAAACGACCAAATACTTGTAAAAAATCTAACAAGATTAAAGGATTCGATTGAATTTGAAAGACTCATACCAGTGCTTTATGGAGTCAACTATCCTGCTAAGGAAATTACAACCAAGTACTTGATGAGAAATTGTTGCTATGCAATACTAACTTAGAATGCAGAATGCAAGGAAAATGATTTGAAGGGGCGAGATGAAGCAAGCTTCGAAGATAAGAGGTGATGTTAAAAGCTTAAAGCACTTAGATTATAAATAATCTGATCTAACCACTAAGTACTTAAGCGAGAGTGCCAGTTATGAAAATGCCAAAAGATTACTCAATTAAAAGATATACAAATCCACAATAGAGCTCTCAAAATCAGATATTGATCATACTTATTTGAAAGCAAATATCCAATAAATGTCCAATTTTTAATTACACGATAGGCAATTTTAATTGATATAAAACGTTTAAAAGTTCAGATGCCAATGATTATCAAACTCAACTAAAGCATGTAAAATTAACTAGCACTTAAATCTCAGTAATTATTCATCAAGATGTACCATGAAACTTTAATGTTAAATAAACACTTTAAGCACTTTATGGATTAAACGATATTCTAAGATAATGTAAATCCAAAATTTAAATTTTCTCTATAGTCAAACTTAGGATACTTTAAAAAATTAAATTGCGTCAACTATAGGAATCATTCCACAATTAAATATTTTTCATGAAGGAGAGTTTGTTGGGAACCAACAAGTTCGGGAGACAGTTAAACGACCAAATATTTGTAAAAGATCTAGCAAGATTAAAGGATTCGATTGAATTTGAAAGATAGATACTAGTGCCTTATGGAGTCAACTATGCTGCTAAGGAAATTACAACCAAGTACTTGATGAGAAACTGTTGTTATGAAATACTAACTTAGAATGTAGAATGCAAGGAAAAATATTTGAAGGGACGAGATGAAGCAAACTTCAAAGATGAGAAGTGATGTTAAAAGCCTAAAGCACCTAGATTATAAATAATTTGATCTAACCACTAAGTACTTAAGCAAAAGTGCCAGTTATGAAGATGCCAAAAGATTACTCAATTAAAAGATATACATATCCACAATAGAGCTCTCAAAATCAGATATCGATCACACTTATTTGAAAGCAAATATCCAATAAATGTCCAATATTTAATTACATGATAGGCGGTTTTAATCGATATAAAACGTTTAAAAGTTCAGATGTCAATGATTATATAACCCAACTGAAGCATGTAAAATTAACTAGCACTTAAATCTCAGTAATTATTCATCAAACACTTTAAGCACTTTATGGATTAAACGATATTCTAAGATAATGTAAATCCAAAATTTAAATTTTCTCTATAGTCAAACTTAGGATACTTTAAAAAATTAAATTGCGTCAATTATAGGAATCATTCCCCAATTAAATATTTTTCATGAATGCTTAGAATTTTACCACATTAAAAACCTTAATTTCAAAATAAAAATGGCCTTTGAATTTTATATACAAAAGAGAGAAAAAAAAATTAAAACAATTTCTAATGTTAAAGGTTAATAAATTTTTTATTTTTATCTTTTTTATGAAAAAACCAAACTCAAAATTAAAACTAACTATACAAATAAAAAAGAAATAAAAAAATGAAATGTTATTTTTAAAAAAAATTAAAATGTTATGTTAATGTTTTGAATTTTAAAGTTTTATAATGTCAAAATTAAAATTTAAAAAAAAAACAAATCTAATGTCAAAAAAAAAAAATCGAAGTTAAAAGTTTTAAATTTTAAAATTAAACTAAACAAAGAATCAAATTCGAAATGTTATGAGTTAATTAGAAATCAAAGTTAAAGCTTAATGTTTTAATGTTTTGTTAGGTTAAGGGAGCAGGAGCTGAAGTCGTAGAGGGGAGCCGACAACAATGAGGAAGGTCGAGCGGGCGAGAGCAACCATCAAGGGTTATGGCAGAGAGCGAGCCGCGAGAGCAAGAGGCAGTGGCAAGTTGAGCAGAGTAGAAGGCAACAGATAGCGTGGACGGAGGACTGCATGAAAGAGAGGGCAACGGTATGAGGAATTGCAGGGATGAAAGGCAGCGGATACAGTGAGCAGGGACGGGCAGAAGGAGATGGCAACGGAACGCGGAAGGGAAGGCAGTGGGACGCGAAAGGGTACACAGGAACTAGAGCGGGCAGACAGCATAGGAAAAAAAAGGTGAGGAGTTGCTGCAGAGATGGCAGATGCTGCGGAGATGGTAGATGCGGCGGAAATTGCAAAGAAAGGGACTGCGTGAAGGAAAGGGAAAGCACAAGCAGCGGGAAGGCTAGGTAGAGGATGAATGTAGGGATAAGGAGCGGGAAAACAGATGGATGCGGCAAAGGAGATGGCAGCGTACAACAAAGAGGGGAAGACGCGAATTTGATAAAACCACGGAGAAAACGCAGGCACGTCAATGCACTCCTAAAAAAATTTGAAAATTTTCTTTTACCCAGAAATAATTTAAACACAGTAAAACTTGGATCCGAAAATTTTACTCTGAATATCCCTGCAAAAAATGTCCTGATCTCGAGATCAGATCTTACCCTCTAGGGCCTAGATCTGTCTCAAATCCAAAAAAAAAATCCTTATAAAACCCTCAAAGATCACCTGCACAAACCAAAAACAAGAAAACCCAGATACCCAGCAATTTTACAAAAATTGAAGATTGAAACCCCGAGTTAGAAATCAAAAACTAAAAAATTTCTAAATATTTACACTATAAAAATACAAATCTATACAATGTACTTACAGATGTAGGCACAAGAGTTGCAGATCTGTCAAATCTGAGGAGTGTAAGTCTGAGATCTAAGGCTTTTACTAGCCAGGTCTAGCTTTAAATTCAATAAAAGTTAAGATAAAATTTTAATTTACACAAGCCCTAGAAAAACCCTGTAAAAATAGAATTTAAGATAAGCCCGGGGAATTAGATCCAGAGGGCTCTTCAAATCTTATTTTTTTGGGAGTCCGCTGGTCCAACTGAGGACTTCCCCAAATGCCCAATTCTAAATTTGAAAGATTTCTTCACACTTAAAGTTAAACTATTAAATCAATAGAGAAATAAGATAAAAAATAAAAATTTCAAGAGTCAGAGATACCTGCTAATTCAATCCAATTAATATTCTTACCCTAAATCCAGTAACCTAAGCAAGATACCTATACAATAGATTACTCTACAAGAGCTATTAATCAACAATTCATTGAAATAATTATAGCAGAATATAAAGAACAAGTTTACCATAAAATGTTGAAGAGAACACGACCATCACATAAAACCCCAAAGACTTTGTTTGTATTATTCCAGAAAAATATTATAGGAGAGCTTCGAGAGCAAGTACACGATCAAAAGATCGGATGAAAAGTCAGACTAACACTGACCTCTAATTTATAGGTAAAATCTCCAATGGATAGTTCACTTGATCCTCGTCAAAGTAATCTCGACCGTTGAAAAGGATTTGATTATCTTTTAATTTCGTCCATCGAAATTATAATTTTTTAAGGAATTTCAAATTTTTCAATTAATTCCCTTTTAATTAACTCAAAAATAATATTTTTGAGTTAATTATCTCAAAAATAATATTTTTGAGTTAATTATCTCAAAAAAATGACTTTGACTTAACTATCAAGGCCTAAGGGTCCAAAATTTCTCAAAATTTTCAATATTCCCTTGGCCTGAGACCAAAGATGAAAAAATCGCGAGTTTTTCGGGCTGCCGATTTTATCGGCGATTTTTTCAACGATTTTTTGAAAAAATCGTTATCGCGAAAAAATCGCGATTTTTACGAAAAAATCACGATTATTTTGGTAAAAATCGTGGGCCCATCAAATAGCAACCCTATAAGTTCAAAAATCGATTTTTTTTTTGTCATTTTTGCAACCCTTTCATTTTCCTGACACACCCTGTTGACAGTTCATGGTAATGTTTAAAGTAAAAGTGATATTTCCTTTATTTTTCATTTTCATCCTTTTACTTAAATTTTTAACATTACCATGAAATGACTCAGGATGTTTAAGAGTGGTTTCGACCTCATTGGATTTCATATGGAGAAACTAGAATTTTAGATTTCACTCAAAATTCAACAGACTTAATGGTTTTCAGGGTTTCATGGTCTGGGAATTTGCATTGTTTCCATTTGATTCTATTATGTGTAAGGGTATGAGATTGGCATTTGATGAAGAGTATGAAGTCCTTTAAGAACCTTGATGTTGGTGGCATTGATTGTTGAACTTTGTTGATGTTGGTGGTATTGATTGTTGAACTCCCCTACTGTGGCCTTAACAAGAATGTACCCTTCACTCAAAGGAAAACAACTGGTTAGGCATGTTAATCTTTTTCTACCGCATTTTAAGGTTGAGCAATCAAAGTCTGAAGACTTTGAGCTAGATGATGTTTATGTATCTCTTGTTGATGATCCCATTTCTAGTAGCGATGAATCAATGATGAGTTTCATGAGGAGGAGGAGGAGCAACAACAGGAGGAGGAGGTGACACCACCTACCCCTGCTACCGGTAGAGGACGTGGTCTACCTCCTTTAGCTCCTAGTGCTTCAGGATCTGGAGCACAACAGAGTCCATTGCCAGCCCCGCCAACTTCTTCGTCTAGAGGGAAAGTTGTTAAATTTTCTCGCAAGAGGGGCAGAGGAAATCAGTAGTATAGGTTATTTGGTGCATTCCTTTGTATATAACATTATGACTCATGATATGAGATACATTATTATATTTTTTGTTGATATTTTGAGGTTGAGTTGAGACTCAGGACTTAGTATTCAGGACAGGATTTAGTTTTATGTGTGATGTAGCACTAGACATGATATTACACATCTTATATATTAGTTTTTTTTCATATTTATGTGTCAATGCATTTATTTTATGTTGTAGATGCTTTAGATATTAAAAAAATTGAAAAAAAATGAATATTTTTGTATGTGCCGATTTTTTCCCGATTTTTACGATTTTTTCCCGATTTTTACGATTTTTTCCGATTTTTTCCCCTCGGCGATAATATCCCGATCGCGATTTTTTCATCTTTGCCTGAGACCTTTAAAAATTTAGTTTTTAGGAACCCATAAATTTTTCCTTTGAATAATTTAATTTGACCTAGGACAAAATTAATTAAATTTCTGGCTTAGGATATTTAATTTAATTTGGCCAAAAAATTTAATTAATTGACTCATGAGGGGATTAATTATTTTTCCAACCCTCTTTACATAAGATTAATACATTAAACCATGAGGGGAACACCCGTTTGTAACAGACCCTCAATAATCTACCCAATTCTTTGACTCAAAATATGATCTAGTAGACCTAGCAATCTGTAATAAAATGATCTAGCCAATTAGCTAGGATCATTCCCAGATTACTTTACAAAGACTCGATAAAAAACGCTAGGACTCATTTAGTATCTTGACGACAAAATCCACCCTAGCTTTGGGGTGAAGCTGGAGGGGAAAAACTTTACCGATCATTTGTGTCAAGAAACACAAATGAATCAGTGAGATGAAAAACCTTCTAGGATAGAAATCGTCGCCAAAATACTAGGCTTACCTAGGTTGTTACATACATGATGGTCTTACTAAGATCATTTACATTATAAATATGCAGAATGGGTTTACATATTTTACAAAACTGTCGGCTGAATAATGAAATCTGAATGGCACGAACACTCAAACATGATATATCCCTTTTGCGAAAAAAGGGGTGTACTGCTATGGGGTCGTTGACAAACAGTGGGCAACAAGAGGCTCATTCCCTATTGTCAAATAGTAGAGATTAGGATCTGCATCACTCTTGACAAATCCCATCTTCGGCAGGTAACCATCAATCCGACCGTACCAAGCTCTAGGTGCTTGTTTAAGCCCATACAAGGCTTTCTTAAGCCTTGCATACATGAGTCTTCTACTCATGCGTCTCAAAGCCCTGTGGTTGTTCAATGTATATGTCTTCCTCTATCACCCCATTCAAGAAAGCAATCTTGACGTCCATCTGGTGAATCTCCCACCCCATCTACGCTGCAAGGGATATCACGGATATGATAATAGTATACCTGGGTACTTGGGCGAAGGTTTCTTCGTAGTCTATCCCTTCCTTCTTAGCATACCCTTAGCCACAAATATGGCTTTATATTTTTCCACGCTGCCATCTGCAGCATATTTGATCTTGTAGATCCATCTTGAACCTACAACCGATCTGTGTTGAGGCCTAGGTACCACTTCCCAGACATCATTGGTCATTATGGAACTGTATTCTTCCACCATTACATCTACCTATACCTGATGCTAAGCTGCCTCCGGAAAACTATAGGGTTCTCCAACCTGAGCCACCAAAGCTTGGTACCTATCAGGTTGTTTACGCTGCCTCTTCGCATTTCTAGGAGCTCCAACGAATTCCTTTGCGTCCCTCAGAATCTGTCGCAATTCCCGACTCGCTTTTCCATTGGTAGTGGGTGGATCTACCTGCTCCTCCTCCTACGAATCTTCCTGAGGTAATATCTCTAGATTCTTATGCCTTGGAGAAGCACTGGTGCTAGTTTCGGTTGGTCAAACTAGCTGAACCAATGAATCATCCTCTAACTGCGTTTCAGAAGGCATCTCCCGGGATTTCCTAAAAGCTCTGTCCTCCATGAACTTTACATCACGTCATACTACGATCTTCCTATTGCTAGGAATGTAGATTCTATATGCCTTAGCATTCTCGCTATATCCCACCAGATATCCTTTTTCTGCAGTTTGATCCAACTTCTTCCTCTTTTCTTTGGGTATATGGCAATATGCCAAACTTCCAAATATCCTGAAATGACTCACTTCTGGCTTCCTGCCTGTGAAGACACTATCCGGTCTAATCTTACCTAGGGCCTTGTGAGGAATCTTGTTCTGAACATACACAATTGTGTTGCATGCTTCCTGCCCATAGAAATATGGGCATGTCCTAATCATACAACATTGTCATTGTTGCTTCAACAATAGTTTTGCACTTCCTTTCTGCAACCCAATTTTGCTCTGGATTATATGGAGCGGTCCATTCTCTTTTGATGCCTTCCCTTGCACAAAACTCAATGTAGTTTTTATCGATATATTCTCCACCATTGTCCGAATGCAAAACCTTTATCCTCTTCCCAATCAGATTCTCAACCAGAGCCTTAAACTCTTTGAATCAATCAAAGACCTCATCCTTGGTCTTTAGGAAGTAGATCGAAGTTTTCCTGGAATGGTATTCAATGAAGGTGACGAAGTATTCGACATCACTAAGAGCTCTCATGGAAATTGGCCCGCAGATATCTGAGTGTATTAGCCCCAAAACACTTTGTGCCCTATTGTTACATCTAGATTAAGCTGCTTTGGCGTACTTTCCTAGTACACACCCTCTGTAAACATCATCTCGTTTGGTTCTTAATTCTGGAACTCCTGTGCCGGTTTCTCTGAGAATTCGTAGAGCCCCATGGTGTAAGTGCCCCATTGTTCTGTGTCATAGCTCATTCAAATCTTTTTCACCATTGTTGCCTATCAGTGCCATTTGAGATTCTAACTGTAGCTTATATAGTTTGTTGCTCCTAACTCCAATTTGAGCCTTCTTCTTCCAACTCGGGTGTTTGACATATACTTTCTTTCCAATGAAGTATACATCATAGCCCTTGTTCTGTAGTTGAGATACAGAGAGCAAGTTCATCTCCAAACCAGGCACATACAGCACAACATTGGTGCGCCGAAGATGATCTCCTGCTTCAGTTTGAAAAACTATAGTACCTCTTCCAACAGGGGTACATTTTGCCTTATTTCCCATGGTGATCTTGAAGTTCATTTGTTCTTCTTAATAGCTCGAGAAACATTCTCGTATTCCCGTCATATGTGCAGAAGCCCCGCTATCAATATACGAAATCTCTGAGGTAGAGCTTGACAAGCAAGCGACTTCTTCTTCCAATTTGGAAGTCAACACAGAGATTGTTGATATTTTGCGTATTTGGGGTAGCATCAGTTGTCCTCTAGCTCCCAAATTTTGTAGAGGGACTAGAGTACACTTGATCTACAAGACCCAGAAATTGACTTGGGAAATTTCATCTGGTTTAGGAGATATTAAATTAATTAATTATTTTAATGTATTTCCTAAGTTAAAACTTAGGGAACTTAAATAATTAAAGTGAATTTAATTAAACATGTGATGAAATTGTCTTAAGTCACACGGATCAAGCTTTCTTTTAATCTTAGCCATCGACTCAAGATCTGATCATGGTCGTTGATTTGTCAACGAGAAAAGTATAAAGCAAAGGCTTGGGGTCATTTGTAAAGACACACAGAGGCAAAGCACTGAAGCTAAGCTGAGATTCTAGGGTAGGGTTTGTTAAGAATACTCAGAAGTGTTTCAGCTGCAGAGAGGGGAATTTAGGCCAAGGGGATGATCTGATTCCGGGGTCTAGAATACACAACACGCAGAAATCAGTTCAAGGACAGTGCAGAAGAGGAGAGCAGCAGCAGCAAGGACAACACAGTCCATCCAAGGATAGCGTGATTTTCAGTAGGAAACCCCTAGGGGTTACACAGAGACCCTTCAGGGGCAGTGTAGTGACTGCGTCACCCAGTCTGGGGTAACGCAGTCCCTTCCAGAGCAGTACTGAGGTTTTGAGGGGCTTCAGAGGCTGACGCAGAGGCTTTCAGGGGTAGCGCTGGGGTTTCTAGGCCCTAATCTTGGCTAAGTTCTATAAATCCTGTTTGAGGGTGTGGGTCAGTCATTATTTTGGCCCTAGATCAGTGAGTGAGTTGTAGATCTAGTGTTTTCTCTATCGGGTTTTCCAGATCTGGAACCCAGATTTGTGTATTTAGAAATATTCTTAATAATAAGACCCTCTAGCAGCCAGAGACCGGTTTTCCCGCATTGGGTTTTTCCAGGGACTATTTGTTCAGAAATAACTGTGTCACTTTGTCAATGTGTGCATGTGCTTACTCTAGATCTGGATTGGTAGAGATTTGTTATGTGTTTTGCTTCGATTTTAACTTGAATTTATTTAGTTAATAACTTGTCTAAGTAGGAGGAGCATAACCGGATTAACAGTAATAATTTTTGCATAAAGTATAAGACTCAGAAATTTCTACATGGTATCAGAGAAATTGCAGATCTAGGAGGGACACCAGCAAAAGAGATTGAAGGTTCTAGTTGCAAGAAGCAACAGAAACGCATATGTGAAGGGACAGCGCAGTTTTCAGAGGCAAATTCATGCAGGGGGGAGGGTGACATTGTCCAGCGCTGTGTCCTAGCAAGCCCACACAATTACTGCACAGAGGCAACTCAGAAATAGCGCTGGTTTGGTCTGAAGCCAGCCAATGTGATTTAGATCTGAATCTCTCAGATCCAGAAAAGACTGCAGAAAAGCTACAGAAATTCATAAGAGCTGGTGGGGTTAAAATTCTGAAGTTTTCAGATTTTTAGCTTTAGCACAAGTGACAAAGAGTGGGAGGAGATCAACTTCTCAAAGAGTTTCTTGCCAAAGAAAACTTGCAGTTTGATCAGAGGATCAAAGAAGAAGTTGAATCATAGTTGTTTTGGTAGATTTCCAAGGAGGGAAATCAGTTGTCAGAAGGAGCAGAAGGTGCATGTTTCACCAAGGGCCTTAGATCCGTTTCTCTAGCAAAGAGAAAAGGAAGTTCCGACACATTCTGAGCAAATGGCTCCTCATGGACTGCGTGATCAGGATACGCTGGATGGCCTCTCAAACTTTTCATTTTGGAAGGCAAGGATTCTAATTGTCCCTGAGGCATATAATCTAAGAGACCATGCAGAACAAACTCTAGCCACACCAACAGATCCGGATCTCCTTTGGAAGCATAAGGAAGCTGTTGGGCATGCCAAGAGACTAATTATGGATGGTATCAAGGACCATATTGTACCACACATAGTTGAGAAGAAGACAGCTAACAAGATGTGGAAGACCTTGACTTCCCTATATGAGGGAAAGTATGTCCAAAGAAAAATGTAGTTGGAGACTCAGATGAGGTCATTCATGATGACCAAGGGAGAAGACATGGAACATTTTCTCTTCAGATTGCAGTCAATCAGGGATCAGCTGACTGCAACAGGTGCAACGATGGATGATGTTGTGATAGTCAAGACTACTCTCAATGCAGTCACGGAAGAGTGAGAAAACTTCGTCCAAAGTATCTTGGGCAGAGCAAACCTCCCAGATTGGGACAGCTTGTGGTCAATTCTGCGTCGAGAAGAACTCCGCAGATTCACCAAGAGGCATCACAGCCCAGGATTGAGGAAAGTGAAGAAGGAAGATGAAGAAGATGCAACCTTGGCATCGAAGAAGCAACCAAAGAAGAAGAAGGATCTCTCAAAGATCAAGTGCTTCCAGTGTGGTGAAATGGGACATTTTGCCAGCCATTGTCTTCAGAAGGAAAAGGACAAGGAAGCATCTTCTTCCAAAGCAGTTGTGGTAGATGATGGGTCAGAAGATGACGCAGCCATGAGTGCTCATGAACCACGGAGGTGGGGTGACATGGACATGTAGAGGAACCACATGAAAGAGTGGCGGGATCATTGAGAAGCTTATCTCTTGGATCACATGCGAGCTATGGCAGCCTTAAGACAGTAGCAGGACAAGTGAAGCAGTGGGTGCATAGATAACAGATGAGGCAGAGGCAGAGGTAGATCTGAAGACTGGGAGGAGCAGCGCAGAGCAGAGCAGCAACAGCATAGAAGCAGTAGCAGCGTAGAGGCTGATGTGACTTCATAAACGCAGAGCAGTGCTGCTTATGCAATGCAGAGTTGCTATAGCGCAGAAGGCTTCAGAGGGACAGCACAGTGTAGCAATAGCGTGACAGATTTCAGCACAAGGGGCTGATGTGACTTTAGTAGTGCAGTGGGAGTCTGATTACGCAGGCAGAGTTGTAGTTGTGCATCGTTCTTTAGATGCCAGCACAAATCTGTAGCCTATGGAGCTTCAGTGATGAGGATGTAGCCCATCAGACTTGTTTGTCAAAGATTGGGCAGGAGATTCAGTTGTTTCTCTCAACAACTGAAGTTGCAGTGCAGCATATCAGCTATGGCAGTGTTATGAGCAACACAGATGCAGCATTATCAAAGATCGTTGTAGTACAGTGGTTGCAGTGGCAATGGCAGAGTCATGGGCAACAGTACAAAATGGCAGCAGCAGTGCAAAGTTGAGTAGCAGCAGGCCAAGCTTCAACAACACAGAACCAGTGCCCAAAATCGTGTAATGCATAAATGTGATGTATTGCTGGAGCACACCCTTGATGCTAAGAGGGAGTGTTGAGATTTTGTGTATTTGGGGTACCATCAGTTGTGCTCTAGCTCCCATATTTTGTAGAGGGACTAGAGTACACTTGATCTACAAGACCCAGAAATTGATTTGGGAAATTTCATCTGGTTTAGGAGATATTAAATTAATTAATTATTTTAATGTATTTCCTAAGTTAAAACTTAGGGAACTTAAATAATTAAAGTGAATTTAACTAAACATGTGATGAAATTGTCTTAAGTCACACGGATCAAGCTTTCTTTTAATCTTAGCCATTGATTCAAGATCTGATCATGGTCGTTGATTTGTCAACAAGAAAAGTATAAAGGAAAGGCTTGGGGTCATTTGTAAAGACACACAGAGGCAAAGCACTGAAGCTAAGCTGAGATTCTAAGGCAGAGTTTGCTCAGAATACTCAGAAGTGTTTCAGCTGCAGAGAGGGGAATTTAGGCCAAGGGGATGATTTGATCCCGGGGTCTAGAATACACAAGAGGCAGAGATCAGCTCAAGGATAGCGCAGAAGAGGAGACCAGCAATAGCAGCAAGGACAGCGTGATTTTCAGCAGGAAACCCTCAGGGGTTTCGCAGAGAGCCTTCAGGGGTAGCGTAGTGACTGCGTCACCCAGTCTGGGGTAATGTAGTTCCTTCCAAAGCAGCGCTGAGGGTTTGAGGGGCTTCAGAGGCTGACACAGAGGCTTTCAGGGGCTGCGCTGGGGTTTCTAGGCCCTAATCTTGGTTGAGTTCTGTAAATACCGTTTGAGGGTGTGGATCAGTCATTATTTTGGCCCTAGATCAGTGAGTGAGCTGTAGATCTAGTGTTTTCTCTGTCGAGTTTTCCAGATCTGGAACCCAGATTTGTGTATTCAGAAATATTCTTAATAATAAGACCCTCCAACAGCCAGAGACCGCTTTTCTCGCATTGGGTTTTTTCGGGGACTATTTTTCCAAAAATAACTGTCACTTTGTCAATGTGTGCATGTGCTTATTCTAGATCTGGATTGGTAGAGATCTGTTATGTTTTTTGCTTCGATTTTAACTTGAATTTATTCAGTTAATAACTTGTCTGAGTAGGAGGAGCATAATCGGATTAACAGTAATAATTTCTACATAGAGTATAAGATTCAGAAATTTCTACAGAGATGTCATGATTCATCGTATCTTTCATGTTTTCCTCTTTCTCAGGAGAACTACATGAACACTTTCGAGTTGCTACTCCAGCAGCATCAAGACCACGTTCCATTGCAGAATCTCCAACCCTATTACCCAATCTCAGCTCTGATACCATGTGAAAATTTCAAATCTGAAATTCTACTGCAGCAACTGATTTGTTTCTCCTACTTATTTTCCACAATAAGTTATTTACAAAAACCCTTCAGTAAATATCAAAATAAATTCTACTGCAGCTATCACATAATTTCATAGAGAAAAGAATAGAGAAATATAAGCACAAGAATCAATCACATCAACACAGCGATTTTTAGACAATTGTCCCTGGAAAAACCCAATGCGGGAAAATCGGCGCAACAGATGAGTGTTTATTTATTAATCTTCAGCAACAATCTCTTTACAAGGAATGACTGGCAAAATAATGGAGAAACTTTCATGAAAACACCTGAGATAATTTTCTCCCAACCTCCAGAGAAATTCTGACACACAAGAGACTCTCTAGCCTCCACTGCGTCACCTATGCGTGATCCTCTACGCAGGGACTGCATCCTCAGCTGCACCGCTTATCTGCGTTGTCCCTTTGCTGCTCTGCATCCCTCTTCTTCGACTTCTGATTGATGTTCATACCCTCTTCTTCTTTCGCCCTACAACTCTCCCTCTGAAATCGAATTCTAAATTCTAAAGAATCAACTTCCCTTGGGTTACTGAGTGTTTGCCCGGCTTGTCTCCAATTGACCCACAAGTCTTCATTTATACTTTTCCTATTGATAAATCAACGGTTGTGATCTAATTCTTAATCAACGGCTAAGATTAATTAGACTTGATCCTCGTCACTTAGAAGCTTCTCACCCACATGTTAAATTAATTCACTTTAATTATTTAAATTCCCTATGTTTTAATTTAGGCCTCATTTAAAATAATTAATTATTTGAATAACTTTCACTCCAGGTGGAATTGCACCAAATGATATCTATGTCTTGAGATCTCATGCATTCCAACCCCTCCACAAAGTTTTGAAGCTAGAGCACATCCAATGCTACCCAAAAATCAACAATTTCTATGGATTTTATCGTCGAGCTACCTTTTACCCCAGAAAGGCATAAAGCCATTCTAATTGTGGTGGATAAATTAACAAAAGGCGACCATTTTATTCCCATAAGAGATACTTACGAAGTTGTTGACGTAGCTTGGGTATTTATAAACGAAATTATCAGATTTCTTGGAGTACCTAAGAAGATCATATCAGATAGAGATTCACGATTTACTTCAAGATTCTCGACTTGTATGCAGTAAGCCTTAAGAACTCAATTAAATTTAAGTACGTTTTATCATCTTGAGACTAATGGACAAAAAGAAAGGGTGAACCAAGTACTAAAAGAAATTCTAAGAATGTACGTTATGGACCAGCAAACACACTAGGAAAAGTACTTGCCCTTAGTTGAATTTGCATACAATAACAGTTACCACAGTTCAATCAGGATGCCTCCATTTGAAGCATTATACGGTAGACCTTGCAAAACACCGTTAAGTTGGGACAGGTTAGAAGACCGAGTAATATTGGGCCCAGAATTAATTCAAGAAATGGAAGAACAGGTAAAACAAATTAGACAATGGTTAAAGGAGGCAAAAGATAGACACAAGAGGTATGTTGATGCTCACAGGACAAATAGGAATTATGAAGTAGGAGATCAAGCTTTCATTTGCATCAAATCAAACAAAAGTACCATCCAGTCTGGAAAAGGAACAAAGTTATCACCCCGACTTATTGGGCCATTCAAAATCCTGGAAAAAGTTGGACTTGTCGCCTATCGTCTTGCACTGCCACCCACTTGCATAAAGTTCATAATGCATTTCATGTATTTGTATTATGACATTACATAGCTAACCAATCTCATAACCTTCAATGGAAGGAACTGCAGGTATCAAACAAGGGAACCATTTCGGTCGAACCATTACGTATACTAGAACGTAAGGTTCGACAGTTCAGGAATCGTCTGGTAAATCAAGTTAAGGTACAGTGGGACAAGTATGTTGATTTTTGGTAGCATCGGAAGTGCTCCAAGTCTCCAAATTTGTGGAGAGGCTTAGGCACATGTATTCAAAAGAACCTAGAAACCGTTTGTGAAAATTCCACTCGGAATATGTTTTATTGTAAAAATTAATTATTTTAATGAGGACCCTAAGTCTAGGCTTGGAGAAATTACATAATTAAAGGGTATTAATAAAACAGTGTGAGAATGATATAGAAAAAGTGAAGATCGAGTCAAGTTATAATCTTAGTCGTTGATTAGAGATCTAATTATTGTCGTTGATGTCTCAACGAGAAGACTATAAAGGAAGGCTTGAGGGCCATTTGGAAAGACAAACCGACTGAATCTAGTGATCGAATTCTTCTGACGAAGCAGCACTCGGACGAAGATCAAATCTAAGTGATTCCAGGGCAGTGAGGGGCAGAGATAGTTTTGGTCAGAGAATCTTCTCCGGGACGAAAAATTCAAAGCAAAGAGGAAACAGAATCAGTAAAGGCAGTAGCGCAGCCTCCAGAGAGTGTGACGCAGCACCCAGAAAGTGTTGAGCTTTTGCGTATTTGGGGTAGCTTCAGTTGTGCTCTAGCTCCCAAATTTTGTGGAGGGACTAGAGTACACTTGATCTACAAGACTCAGAAATTTATTTCGGAAATTTCATCTGGTTTAGGAGATATTAAATTAATTAATTATTTTAATGTATTTCATAAGTTAAAACTTAGGGAACTTAAATAATTAAAGTGAATTTAATTAAACATGTGATGAAATTGTCTTAAGTCACACGGATCAAGTTTTTTTTTAATCTTAGCCATTGATTCAAGATATAATCATGGTTGTTGGTTTCCCAATGAGAAAAGTATAAAGGAAAGGCTTGGGGTCATTTGTAAAGAAACACAGAGGCAGAGCACTGAAGCTAAGCTGAGATTCTAGGGTAGGTTTGCTAAGAATTCTCAGAAGTGTTTCAGTTGCAGAGAGGGGAATTTAGACCAAGGGGATGATCTGATCCCAAGGTCTAGAATCAGCAAGAGGCAGAGATCAGCTCAGAGAAGTAGCGCAGAGAAGCAGGAGGGCAGCAACTTGTGCTATGCAAGTGTTGCGTAGTCCCTCAAGGACAACGTGATTTGCTGCATGAAACCCTCAGGGGTTACGCAGAGACCCTATGGGGCAACATCACCCAGTCTGGGGTAACGCAGCCCTTTCCGGAGTAGCGCTAAGGTTCAGAGGGGCTTCAGAGGCTGACGCAGAGACTTCAGGGGCAGCGCTGGGGTTTCTAGGCCCTAATTTTGACTGAGTTTTGTAAATCCCGTTTGAGGGTGTGGATCAGTCATTATTTTGGCCCTAGATCAGCCAGTGAGTTGTAGATCTAATATCTCTGTCGAGTTTTCCAGATCTGGAACCCAGATTTGTTGCATTCAGACAATTCTTAATAGTAAAAACCTCCAGCAGCCAGAAGACCGGTTTTCTCGCATTGGGTTTTTCTAGGGACTATTATCCAGAAATAACTGTCACTTTGTCTATGTGTGCATGAACTTGTTCTAGATCTGGATTGGTGGAGATCTGTTATGTGTTTTGCTTCAATTTTAACTTGAATTTTATTCAGTTAATAACTTGTCTAAATAGGAGGAGCATAACCAAATTAATAGTAAATAATTTCTGCATAAAGTGTAAAGATTCAGAAATTTCCACAAAAAGAGTGATGCAGGCCCACGCAGGGCACACGTAGAGGCAGCGCATTGTTTTCGAGGAGTAGTCTGAGATTTGCTGGGAGATCGAGGTTTTGAGCCGGGAGGGCTGGAACTAAACTTTCCAAGGAGCAGATCGATCCTAGAGAGGAGGTGAAGCAATCCACAGAGGTCCCCACCCAGGCCTATGCATCTACTGCATAGAGGCAGCGTAGAGGGTGTTGGGATTTCGTCAGTTCAACTACTGAATCAGGAGGGACTTGCAGTGTGAGGTAAACTCACTATATTTTTGTTTGTCGTGATTCCTCTATACTGGATAGCTAGCAACGCATCCAGAGATTATGTTCAGAAACTGCTGCTTAATAATAACAAACCCTCAGATTTGCTGCATTGGTTTTCCCGCATTGGATTTTTCTGAAGAGTTCCGTCCAAAATAAAGGTGTCCTATGTGTGTATTGTTCTTTGCTCAGTTTCCTTGTTTCATAATCATAAGAAATTAGGTGTAGGTTGCTTCAGTAATTTACTTCAATATTTCCGGAAGAAATCTAAAATAACTATGTAATGTAATTTACAAGTAGATGAAGCAGATTCAATTGGTTGCAGTAGGATTCCTGAGATTGTTAGAACTAGGAATTTTCACATGGTATCAGAGTGTTTGATATGAAACAGGAAGAGCAGATCTAGCACTGAAGTGAAGGTCAAATCGCTGCAGCAACAGCAGATCAAATCCCTAGTGGGATTGCGCAGTTCTAGCCAGAAGGGCTGAATTTTCGAGGTAGTCTCTCTCTGAGTGAGTCGACAAAGAGGTAAGACTTCCGGATTGAGATCTTACCAAGGCAAAGGGAGCAGCGCAAAGCCTTCACGCAGAGCCAAAGGGACGCAGTTTTTCTGCAAGCAGTTGTTGGGCAGAGAAACGTCAGATGAAGAAGAAGAGCACATAGAGAGGGAATTCTTCCTCATTGAGTTCCTTGCAGAGGAATTCAACATTTCTTATTTGTTGGGCAGCCAAGGAGCAGCAGACTTACCAGCTCCATCAGGGAGTGCGTAGGTGTAATATCCCCAAAGGGAAATAACCAGTAATAAACAGAAATATGCCAGACAGATATAGAAAAATACAATGCTGTGCCAGATTACTGAACAATTACACATAGGATACCAGGAAACTGAGCCATTTTATTAATCTGAAAGTACATAGAGAGGAGTACAAGAAAATCAGAGTAAGTGCACCTATCCTTGCCCTAGGCAAGTGGAGACCCTCTCAGACAAATAATGGCTGCAACAAGAACATCGTCCTAGCTGCTCTGAAGACTGAAGCTGGACTGCGCTGGTACTATGAGCTGAAGACTGGAAAATAGCTGATATCAGACTCCAAACCCTCACCAATGGAAAACGCTGTCTCTGCTAGTGACAGCGCAGAAACAGATGAAGCACTAATCACCAAACCCTCCAGATAGATGGATCAGCTACTGAATTCTATGAAACGCTGTTGAGCCCATCTCACACAAGCCTGCTCCTCAGATCAACGTCCTACCAGGTGGATCTGCCTCCTGAATGCTCAGATCTGCTGGATCTGAAGCCTCCAAACCAAATCTGCGTCCTATCCCTCCTGATCTGCATCCTCCTAAGTCAGATATGCTACCAACCCCTCAGATCTATGCTGGATCTGATAATATCTCTTCAGATCTGCAACCTTCAAGGCTGGATCTGATGTTATCTCTTCAGATCTAGGCTAGATCTGCCAATATCTCCTCAGATCTGCGATCTCCCAAGCTGGATCTAGTGCTATACCTTCAGATCTGCACCATACAGGACTAGATCTGCAAATATCTGCCCAGATCTACCCTCTCCAAGGCTGGATCTATCAATATGCCTTGGTCACCGTCCTCTCTTGACCCAGACGCGTCCTTACTCAAAGCCGTCTGCGTCCCTTCCTCCCCGAGACGACGTTTCTCTGCTCAGATCTGGACTGCGTCCTCCCTGGTCCCACAGGAACGACGTCCTCACTCTCCCACCCTCCTGGATTGATCAGCGTCCTTTCTCCTGATGAGCGTGCGTCCCTCCTCCTACGAAGCTGCGCGGCCTGAGAGGCTTCTTCCTCCTCCAAATCTGCACGAGAAGCTGCTGCTACTTTACTCACTGGCCCAGAAAGGTGTGCTGAGACCCGAACCTTACTAGGGCAGGCACTCGAAGTCCCCCGAAGCTAAGGGTGAAACCAGAAATAACCTTACCAGGGCAGGCACTCGAAGTCCCCCGAGGCTAAGGGCGAGATCTCCGACCGGAGACACTCGGTTGCACTAAACAGTGCTGCAGACCGACTAAACAACCGGCGTGCTGAAGCAGACAGAAGTCTAGCTCTCAATAATAATATCAAATCATGAATCATCCAAATGAGGTGAGAACCTCTCCTTTTATAATGCCAAACTCCCTCCAAAACTTAACTGCGTCCTTACTCTCCTTTGACCTGCGCAGTTTACCTTGGGTCAGCCTGATGCCTCCCCATCATAATCATGTGGACCCCCAAGGCCCCCTCTCTAAGTTATAACGTCAATCTACTAGGAAAAGAACACTTTATTTATAAAGTGAGGTGACTAAAGTGAGGTGACCCCTCTTATCTCTCACTTTATTTATTATTTCTAGCTAAAGCGGCAAAATAAAGCAAAAATGAAATATTCCAATTAGCAAGGCTAATTGGGAATATTACAGTCTCCCCCGGCAAAACGTTGCTTGTCCTCAAGCAACTGAAGTGATGGATGTTGTAAGATCCTCTCATCCTCCCAAGTGGCATCCTCATCCGGCAAATTCTTCCATCTCACCAAGAACTCTCTGATCTTCCTGCTCCGCAGCTGTCTCTCCCTGGTGTCAATAATGGCCTCCGGCTGTAACACCAAGTGCCCCTCATCATCTATAGGCGGTAGCTCCCCGGTGACTGTCACATGCTGACCCAATGCCTTCTTCAGGCATGATACATGGAAGATGTTATGAATCCGGCTGCCTTGGGGCAGTTCCAACTCATATGCAACCTGCCCGATCCTGCGTATCACCCTGTATGGTCCATAAAAGCGAGGCTTAAGCTTCTCTGCCCCCTTCTGTTTGAGTGAAGACTGTCGGTATGGCTGTAACCGCAGGTAGACCAGGTCCCCTACCTCAAAGTGTCTTTCCACCCGACCCTTATCAGCATACAACTTCTGCTGATTCTGGGCTGTGGCTATGTTATCCTTGAGAGCCCGGAGGATGTCTTGGCTCTCTTGGATCCATAATTTGGCTCGCGGAGCCCTGCTAACACCAAACATCATGTCCACAAAAGATAGGGAATGGTATCCATACAACGCATAGAAGGGTGTCATGCCGATGGACATATGGTGGGTTGTGTTGTAGCAGTACTCGCCCAGATGTAGCCATTTCAGCCATGCTCTCTGCTGCCCGCTGACGTAGTTATGCAAGTAGCCCTCTAGCCACTTGTTAACTATCTCTGTCTGCCCGTCCGTCTGGGGGTGATAACTAGTGCTCGGTGTCAACTCAGTCCCCACTAGTCGGAAAAGCTCCTGCCAAAACCCACCCATAAAACGGCTGTCCCTGTCACTAACAATGGTCTTGGGTAGACCATGCAATCTGAAAACCTCCCGGAAAAACAACTCTGCCACCTGTGCCGTTGTATAATGCGCCGAAATGGCGAAAAAATGAGCATACTTCGTTAGCCGGTCAACTACTACGAAGATGCAGTCCTTGCCCTGCACTGTGGGCAACCCCGTGATGAAGTCCATCGAAATACTCTCCCACTTTCCCTCCGGAATGGGAAGCGGCTGCAACAACCCCGCGGGATGGCTCATCTCCCCCTTGTTCCGCTGGCAAACCTCGCACTCCCTGACATGCTGGAGTACGTCCTCCTTGAGGCCCTTCCATGCAAATCTCTCCCGGATGGCCCTGTACATCTTGGTGAACCCCTGATGGCCCGCCAATGGTGAATCATGTGAAGCCTGGAGTATCTTCTCCTTGAGCTGAGACCCCTCAGTCAAGAAGATCCTATCCCTGTAATAGATGACCTCATCGGCTACCCTGTATCTGCTATCTGCTACCTGTCCATCCAGCACCTCGCATGCAAATCTATCTTTGGAGTACTCAACCAGTAGTCGAGCCTTCCAGTCAGCGTCCAAGCTCATGAGTGATAATGTGGCTGGTCTACGGGAAAGGGCATCTGCTACCACGTTATTTTTCCCCTTGACATACTCGATGTCAAAGTCATATGCCTGGATCTTGCTGATCCACTTCTGCTGCCTCTCCTGCAACTGCTTCTGCTCCAGAAAGTACTTCAGGCTGTTATGGTCTGTCCTCACCCTGAATCTGCCACCTACCAGGTACTGCCGGAATTTGGCCAATGCATGCATGATGGCCAACATCTCCTTGTCATAGATGGGATAAAGCCTCTCGTGTGGGAGGAGCTTCCGGCTCTCGAACGCAATCGGATGACCCTCCTGCATCAAGACTGCTCCAATCCCTTCTCCTGATGCATCGCACTCTAGGACAAAGGGCTGCGTAAAATCTGGCAAGGCCAACACGGGACAACTACTCATCACCTCCTTGAGCTTATCAAAAGCTCGCTGTGCGGTATCCGACCAACTGAATGCCCCCTTCCTCGTCAGCTCCGTGAGGGGTGCAGCAAGTTGTGAGAAGCCCTTGACGAACTTCCTGTAGTAAGTACAGATACCAATGAACCCTCGGAGTTCTGTTACATTCCGTGGCTCTGGCCAGTCCCTGATAGCCCGGATCTTCTCCTCGTGGACTCTCACCCCGTCCACTCCTATGATGTGTCCCAGTGCCCACGGCTCCTGGCAGGTGAAGCATAACCGCTTCCGTCTCAGCTCTCTCCTGGCCTCATCATCAAACTGTCCTCGTCCTGGATTTGCCTTGGGAGGCGGAACCCTCGTGTCCTTACCCTTAGGCTGGAAAGCCTGTCTCTGGGGGTAAGGTGGCCGAGCCCTGGGCATGACATCTTGTAGGTCACGAGCCCTACTGATAGCATCCTGTAGTGTAGCCGATTTGTTTGACCGGACTAGGCCACGAAGTGGTTCTGACAGCCCCTCCATAAACATATAGACCATCCGAGCTGTCGATACGTCAGGTACCATCACTGAAACCCTCAAGAAATCTGAGATGTATGCCTCTGCACTCCCCGTCTGTCTGAGCTTGGTTAGCTCAACGAAATGCTGCTCCGGATCCTTCCTGTCAAAACGCTCCACCACTCTCCTGGTGAACTCAGCGTATGTCGTCAATGCGGAATGTCCCAGTGTTGCCATCCCATGGAACCACCAGTCCTGGGCCTCACCCTCTAAATGCAATGCAGCCATCTTAATGGCCTCCTTCTCTGGCATCTGGTTAAGCTGAAAATAGATGTCCAGTTTCTCCACCCAAGACTTTGCCGTAGTCTTCTGCGAACCATCAAACATCGGCAAATGGAATTTGCTCGCTGCACGGTGACTATCACGGTGGGAGCCACGTCCCTTGTGCTGCTCCTGCTCATGGGCCTTGCCGCCACATCGGAACTGGATATAGCGCTCTAAGGGAAAAGCATCCATGAACGCCTGACCCAGGCCCTGCCAGTCTGCAAAAATGGCCGCATGTTGAGCTGGACCCCCATCTCTTGGTGCTGTCGACCCCTCGTCCTCTACCGGAAAGGTAGGCATGGTGGGTCGCGTGGGTGCGGTATTGACCCTCTGTGCTGTCATAATGGGAATAGCGTCTGGTATGTAGCTAGACACGCCCGATCCTTCTCCCACCTGGAGAACCCTAGGGGGTTCTCTCTGTGATGCCTCTATAGCTGCAACCCTCTTGGTTACATCCTGCATGTGATGGATGAGTGTATCCAACTTCTCAGCTATGTCTTCCATTGGATTCCGGTGTTCTGTCTCTGAATCAGAATCACTTCCCCCGAAGAGACTCTTCCGATGGATGTAGGGGTTATCCCCGGACGTCATAGACTGCTAGCACCACAGGCTGAGCCAGATCTATGCTCTGATACCACTGTAATATCCCTAAAGGGAAATAACCAGTAATAAACAGAAATATGCCAGATAGATATAGAAAATATAATGCTGAACCAGATCATACACATAGAATGCCAGAAAACTGAGCCATTTTATTAATCTGAAAGTACATAGAGAGGAGTACAAGAAAATCAGAGTAAGTGCACCTATCCTT